>JAQSEB010000011.1:0-1200000 GCA_030063045.1 Pratylenchus scribneri | reverse complement strand
TCGCGCCCATAGTCCCTCCCAACCCATGAAGAGGAGGGGAAATTATTTTATCCATGACTCATCCCTCACTATCCTTCATTTTCTGGCCAGCCGGCCGATACACACTTTTTCCTTACCTAACCAAAATCAAAAAGGGCGGTCGCCTTTTTCCCCTCAATTTCTTTTGGCCCCACCATTTTCCTCTCATTCTCTTCATATTTGGCCATTTTTGTGTTGGCTCGGCTTGGCCCCCGATTGGAAGGAGAAATGTAATTTTCCTACGGAGATAAGAAGGGCCCATGGGAGCTCCAAAAAGTGCAAGGGAATGAGGAATTCCTCTTTTGATTGCATAACAAATTTGGGGTCCCAAATATTTTTATTAAGATAAATTGCCCTCTTCACAGTCAAAATTGCTTTTTCTGGGCCAATTAATTAAAATTTTGTGTAAAATTTTACTTTTTAAGGCCAAAAATCTCGACCAAATTCCGAAAATTTACTTTTTGAGCCAATAAAATTATGCAATCCTTCACCTCATTTTCCAGCTAATTTCCCCCTAAAAATGGGGCATTTGAGGATATTTTGCCTCTTTTCACTTTCCCTTCTTCATTTTTCATCAATTTTCCCTGTGGCCAATGCCCAATTGGGCCCATTGGGTGGACCAATTGGAGGCGGCGTCCCACTTGGAGGAGGCGGACCCGCCGGAGTGCCGATTGGCGCCGGAGGCCCTCAAGGCCAAAATGTGGGCCCACAGGGCTCACAGCTGTTCACTGGGGTCGGCGACAATGTTTTCTATGGAGGTAAGATGGAGAAAAGTATCAAAGTTAAAAACTAGGCAATATTTTTAAACCCATTATAAAAATAATTTCTGATATTTCAGTCAATTTGGTGCCATTTGGAACGGATTACGGTGATCATAAAGTGCACCCTGGCTTCCTCACCGCCGGCCAAACAATCGACCTTTACATGTATTTCCCATTCTATGGAGGACTTTACAATTATACAACGGTAAATTTGCAAAAATTAAGCTTTTTCGAAAATTGAAAAAAAAACTGTTAAGTAAATTGAAGTGATTTAAAATTAAAATTTGAGCTTGTCAGTCCAAAAAAGGCCAAATAAAATTTTTTGTGTTTGACCTTTTTGTTTTTTTTAAATCTTTTAATTAATTAGTTCTATTTAATAAATTTCCATCCAATTCATTCAGCTGTCCGTCAATGGCTACATGGCATTCGCCACCGTACTCGACCAGGGCCCAACCATCAATGTGGGGCCGGAGGCAACGGATTGGCCGAGGCAACAGGATCCGGCCATGATTGCCCCATATTTGTGCAAACAACAAGTCAGTTCAAATATTTGACATAATTAAGTGTTTTCCTCCATTAGAATTAGAAGCCCATGGGCTTATAATTAAGAAAATCAGATAATTGAATTACATTTTATTGTCTTTTCAGATTCCACAGGACAGCAATGTGGTGATGGGCTCCGCCGGTGTCTATTATCGCCTCATTATGCGGCAATCAATGTTCGGGCGAGGCTCCGGCTCCAACATCAATCCGGACATGTACGTTTTATTTTTTAACCACATTTGGATTCCGAAATTGAGAGTAAACATTTTGACTTTAGAAAAATCAAGAACCAAAAATTCAGCCCTCCAGCAATTTTAATTTAACTGTTAAAGCAGACAAATTTTGGATTTTCCTTCCATTAAAAAATTCTGAATTCATAAAATTAAATTCTTCCTTTTCTTTAAGGGGCGGCACAATGCCCGAAAGTTCATATTTTGGCTTTCGTTTCCAAAAGTGTCCGGCAGCCGCTGACAACTACGTTCGATGCGATGCCGCGGGGGACTATTTCCTCGACCAAATGATGCGTTGGCTTCAAGGTAAAAGCAACAGAAAATGAATTATTTTAAATCATTTTGCAGAGGGTGTGGCCGGTGCAACTGCATTTCGGGCGGATGCGGGCTGCGCGCGCGGCGCACCGTCGCGTCGCGTCCGCCTTCCATTTTTTTCTTCCTCCTCAAATTCCTTTTCCGGATATTTTTAAAAATTCCAATAACCTTTTTTTAAGTAATTAAAGAATTTCCAGAATTAAAAAAAAAAGAAAAAAATGCAGCCACAAACATCGCAGCAAAAAATTGATCCAAATCCAATGGTGAGTCGATTGCCACCGCCAATGGTGGCCGACAAAGTTGAAATCCTGAACATCGAAGAATATCATCAAGACCCAACAATGTTGACCGCTGTGCTTCATGAGGAGGATCACACCATTGGGAATGCCCTAAAACATATTATTTGCCAAATGTACGCCAAGTTTTATTCATTTTTTATTGATCAAAATTTCTAATAAAAATTGCAGGCCCGGCGTCGAATTTTGCGGCTATAACATTCCTCACCCATTGGAGGACAAAATTTTGGTTCGTATTCAGACGAAGAAGGGCGTGGCGGCCGGCGATTGTTTGTGCCAGGGCCTAACCGATTTGATGCAAATTTTTGGCGAAATCCAACGAAAATTCACGGCAGCTCATGAGGAATTTGTTGGAATTGGAACGCGACCATCAGCAGCAGTGACAGGTTCGATTTATTTATATTTATAATTTTTAAATTTGAATCAACAACAAAACACTTGGATATATTGGAAATTTTCATTTCAAACGAGAACCAATAAAACCGCTCAAAATTTATATCACGGGAGACGGGTGAAGGTTCGAATTCGCTCAAAGAAAATTTTTTTAGGGCTGGTCCTGATATTAAAAACGTGGCTTTAAACTCGAAAAATGTTCCTTGAAATAATGATTACAATTACTTCGACCAAATTTACGGTCTATTTTTAGGATTTAAAATTTACCAAATACAGAAATTTTTTCATGCTTTTTTCATTTAAATTCAATCATTTTTTCCAGATCATTCCCGGGATGAATATATGGAGGAGACGACCACGGATGATGACAATCAACAACAGGAAGGGACAAGTGCAAAAAGGAAACAAAAGCCGAAGAAATGAATGAGAGTGAGAATGAACATTTTATTATTATTTTTGTTCTTGTTTTTATTAAATTAATAAATTAAATAATTTATTTCAATTAAATCCATTTTCATGTGTTTTTACATTTTAAATATTTTTAACATTTTAAATTAATTTTTACAAAAAGCAATTAACCATCCAGCAGAAAATGGCCACATTTGCGGATGTCAACAAAATGGAACCGACCGAAGTGGAAAATAACGCAAAATGGAAGTGGCGGACAAAGGCAAGAAAAAGGGATTGACCAGGCGAATGGGCACGGCCATTGGCAATTATGCACGAAAATTGGCCTTGGACTACACCACTGTGGCCAAAGATATTGTGCACGATTCGAGGCAGCGGCCTTTCAAAGTTTTAATTTTTATTGTTAAAAAATTAGATGGATTTTAATGAATATCCATTTCAGTGGATAAAATTCGTAAATCTATTTAGCATTTTGCCAAAATAGGTTTTTTGAATCTTCAAATAGATAAATAAGTTAAAAACATAAATATTCAAAAAAACGTTATTTATGTGCTTTTTCTTATAAACATAGAAATTAGATTGAGCTTAAAATTAGCTATCTCTCGAATAAAAAATAATTACCGAACTTTTGTCATTCAATTTAGTGACCGATTATTGGGTTTTTTACTTCCTCCTTACAAATTTCTATTTATTTTCCAATTTGGACTTTTTAACCATTTTTGAGCTGTTTAAAAAAATAAAAATTCTTAATAATTAAATTAATTTCCCCTAAATTGAAAGGCAATGGCAATCGGCGGTGCATTGTTCGGTTTAATCTATGCGGCCCGCACCAATCCCGATGAACGCGCTCTGCAATGCCGATTGAACCAATTGCGCCAACAAATGTTGATGATCCCATTGGGCATTCATAGTCGAAAAGCAGGTTATTTTTTAATCAATTTTTTAAAATAATTCCTCGTCTACTTTTCAAATTTCAAAAAAGAATTAAATATAGATTTTTTTTTATCCAAAAAGTATATCTTATTAGAGTGCTTTTATCAAGAAAATTAATTTAAAAAGTAATTAAATTTTTCAAAAATCTAATCTGTAGTCCATAATTCAATTTTCCAGCCTAAAAATGGCTCATAAAAATTATGATTAAAAATTTAAATTTTTTACTAATTTCAGATTCCACATTGGAGCATTACACGAATTTGTTGAATCAAGAACGAGTGGATTTTATCGATTTTTGGTTCTTCACTTTGCTTGTCGAAAGGCGATTTTGCAAAAAGGTTCAAAAATATTAATTTTAAATAAATTAATTTATTCATTTCAGAGCAATTTCTACGCGGCAATGGACCCAACAATTCGGCGCTGGCCTTGGACCGAAATTCGCCAAAATTCCTTCGACATTGGTGCGCTTGGCCGTTTTTGGATGCTCGAAAGACGATTCCAAGACTGCGACGTGAATGAAGAGGAATTTGCGACGATGGAAGGGAAATAATATTAGAAGAAGAAATGAGGATGGATTTTATTGTTGGATGCTCAATTTATTTGTTTTAATCGTTTTTGTTTTTTTTTTGATTTCTTTGAAATAAAATTAATTAAAAAAAAAGTGAATAACGCACACAATGATGAAACAATTAAATTCCAGATCAAAATCTGTGAAATATTTTTTAAATGAATGCATTTTTACAATAGAAAAACATGCGAATTTCTCGATTAAACATCCAACTCCAACAAAAATCCTAGGCCTTTAAACATATAAATTCCTCATTGTCCTCTTCCCCCATCAATCACCTATTTCCGTTGCTAGAAATTCCCATACGAATTTTGTTGAATAACAGCAGCTGTAGGCAGCAATTTTAGATCAGGGGTAATTGGGGAAGCGAGCAGACTCGACTTCATAGGCCTCTGGGCCAAAGGGTGATTAGCGAATGAAAATGAATTAAGGCTGGCTTATGTGAGGAAAAAATGCGATGGAAACGATTCGATATGCTCAAGTCTCCGTCAAATAAAAATGAATTGTTGAGGATTGAGGAAGAACGAAATTCAATCCGGCCAAAACCAAATACACAAAACAACAAAGAATGACGCCGGCGGTCATAAATCGAATCCGCCGAACTCAATTCTCTTCTTTTTTTTACACATATCCCAATGTTCTGCTTTCTATTTCCTCATTTGTTTCTTGATTTTATTGGTTTTTTGTTCTATGGGTTTTAGTTTTAGGTGATCTATTCCAAATTCCAATCCATTCCTTTGTTATTTTTTCTACCTAAATTTTACGTTTTTTAAAGATTGATCCAATTTAATCTAGCAAATTTTTTTTTTAATTTTTTCAAAACTCATTAAAGATTCTCATTAAACTTTTATCGAAAATGAATAAAGAATTTATAGGTTTCATTTTTTTAAAAATTCTGAATTCATCCAATAATTTTTTTTCTCTCAATTTTCCGTCTTCCCTATTGTAAAATCAAACCAAATACGAAAAGTACAAAATGTAATTGAATTGCATAATTTTTTCTCTACTTATTCCAGTTCCGGTTTTCGCCAACGCATTTTTTTGGTTGGCGTCCACCATTCCACCACCATTTCCCCATCCTGCCCCCATTTAAAAAAAAAAAATATTCACCACAAAACTTTAAGCAGTCTTTCACTTTCAATTTCAAGTGCTAATAATTGCGTCCAAAAAAGAGAAATCCTTCTAATAAAAGACAAATTCTTCCTTCAATAACGTCTTTAATTATGGCAATAAAAATGTTGACAAAAAATGGGAAGAATGCTGCTTCATAAAAACAATGAATCAATTGTTGGGGCCTATTCTGCTATGTGAGTTTTTTATGGTTTTATAAAAGCTTATTATTTTAATTATTTTAGTTCTCATCAACATTTTCTTCACATTCCATTGCGAGTCAAATACACCTGATGTGGTGTACAGAAGAACAATTCGATCTCCAGATTCTGAACGAATTCAACGATGGAAATTGGCATTTAGTGGAAGTAAGTAATTCGATAAAAAATATAAAAACCTTAAGTTATGTTAGACAGCTTCTTATCTTTTTATTGATTTTTTATTTGAGGATAAACATTAAATATTTATTTACATCAAAAAAAGCTTTAAATTTTCAGATTTGGCTCCGTTTCATGCAAAACAATCCACTGTCAGTTGCAATTGGGCGCTCAAGGAGTTATGCCTGAAGCATGTGTCTTGCCGTGAACTTTGGACATTGTTTAGGCGAAATTGTCTTGTGGATGCACAAAATAATTGTCTTATGACCAACAAGTAAATTAGTTAATTTTAAATCAATAAATTTGAATAAATTTTCCATAGGAATGATTGTTGGCAATCCTTCGAAGGCATCAGCTGGACTGGACTTGGGACGTGCACATGCCCTGGAAATAATTCTGATTGTCATTGGATTCGATTGCAAACAAATTACAATAAATGCATTTGTACGTTTTTTTTGTGAAGTATGTCAATGAACCGTGAATTTTTTAAGATTTGCTCAATCACGACGCAAATTGGCATGCTGAACTGAATTCTCCTGCACAATTTTATGCAATCAATGGACATCACCGAAATCATTTCAGCAGGGAATTGGGCGTTGAGCAATGGAAATTGGAACATTCGAATTGGCAAAGAACTAAACAACAAAGGTCCAAGGAAGAGGAAGAAGAGCGACTGCGGAAGGCTGCATCGGAGGAGGAAGAAATGCGAAGAAGAAGAATTGAAGAAGAGGAAAAGGAAAGGAAGAGGAAAATGAAGGAGGAAGAAGAACGGAAGATTAAAGCAATGGAAGAAGAACAAAGGAAGATTAGAGTCAAGGAAGAGGAAGAAGAACGGAAGAAAAGGGTACAGGAAGAGAGGATTAAGAGGATCAAAATGGAAGAGGAGCGGATGAAGAGTATTAAGGCAGAGGAAGAGAGGAAGAAGAAAGCAAAGGCAGAAGAAGAGCAAAGAAGAAGACAAATTCAGCAGGCGGATGAAGAACGGAAGAAGAGGAGGAAGCAGGAAGAAGAAGCATTCACAGCTGCTCTGAGGAAAAAACAAAGAGAAGAAGAGGATGAGAAGAGAAGAATGGAAAATGAGATAATGAAGAGAAGAAGACTTTTGGCGGAAGAGGAAGAAGAGAAAAGGAAGAAGAATAATGTTTATTACACGACTGTGGACAGCGATGGAGAAATGGGAGAAATTGTGGGCAGAGGAAGGCCAACGACAACGAAAAAAAATAATGATGAGGATGAAGGTGGAGGAGGAAGATGGACACCGACGACGACGATGGCATCATCGACACAAATTCATCAACCGCAACAACATTCAGCAGCAGCGGCCGGCACAACAACACATTGGAATCGAGTGATGATCAGACCAACTGCGGTAAGCTTATGGCTTATTTGATATTTGGATGTGTTTTGGGGGTATTTGGGTTTAAAATTATATTTTCAAAAAATCATTTGTGGACCATTTTTATTATTTTTATGAGTGATGAATTATTTATTTCGGCATCCAAATTTATTAATAAATTAAAAATGGAAACAGCTTATCAAAATAATAAAATTTCGAAATTCGCATTGAGGCAATTAGATTATAGAAAAGCAATTAAGATTTTAAATTAAAAATTTTTTGCTTCCATTTAATTTATCCAAACATAAATTTATTTTAAAGGCTGAACAGCTGGAAACCCAGGCCGAAAAGCCGCCAACTTCATTACCAACCGCTGGAACAACCAAAATGACAACAAAAAATGGACGAGGAAAATCAGCAGAGAAACGACCACTGAATATGATTCCTCAAAGAGATGATCCCATTCAAAGAAGGGAACCACCAAAAATTGTTGATGAAGGTGGGTTAAAATTATTTATTTACTTTAAAATTTATAAAAAATGGCAAAAATTGGCTAAATCTGCCTGTCTAATTAGAGAGAATTTTAATGCGACCGCACTAGAAATTCTTCTAAATTAACATTGAAATCTGATTCAAATTTGCGTATTTTTCTTACTCAAATTCCTCTCTAATACGAAAATAGGCGACGGCTGCCAAACACGAAATATTGATGGGGAATGGGTGGAACATTATCCTGATTCTGTGTTTCGCGAATTTCATGACTGGGCCGGACGATGTTCATCTTGGTTGGTTCAAAAATCAAAATATTTTTTAGGGCCATAAATTTGGCCCAAAAAGAATAATTAAATAATTAAGCAAGACAATACTGTCCAAAAGTGCTCCAACATTTTTGAATATTTATATTAGATTTAAATGTTTACATTTTTCGATTTTAGACTCAAAAATGCATATTAAAACAAGAACAATTCAAAGTTATAAAATTCATTTCCTTCATTTTTCAGGTGTGAATGCTCACCCACAAATGGAACTGCAAAATGCCATCCTCTAGGCTGTCTTTCCGATGTCCTCTGCGAGGCACGACACACCACTGTCGGTTGGTTCATAAATTTTGAGAAATACTAAATTCGAAAAATTAAATATTAAAGAAGAAATAATCTTTTTAAATTAATTGGAGTAGAAATTTTAAGACCATTCCCAAAGACCAAAGAGGAATTTAGCCTTCGGATAACGTTGTAGAAATTGAAGGGGCCAGGGTTCGATTTCCACCTGCGATTTTCATTTTTTAAACAATTTTTCAACTTTTTAATAAATAAATAATGCAAAAAAAACATTTTCCAGTTTTTGGCCAACGCCTCTACCTCGAAGATCGCGGCGCATGCCAATGCCATGATGGACGATTCATTTGGTATATTTCCATTCAATTATTTTTAAAATTTGTAATTTAAACAGTGATTCGAGCGAACTCCGCCCTCAACTTGGCCCTGGCCTCTACCTGAGTTTGGGCTATTCAAAAGCCGAATTGGACTTGATTCGACAAAAAGTGCCAAAACCGGTGTTGGAACGCAGCGGTCTGATTAGCCAAAGCAGCTCCGTTGTCAAAGGTAAATAAAAATATTTCCGTCATTCAAATTAATTAAAAATAATTCCAAATAGATTTGGCCACACGTTTGCAATTCGCATTGGAACGCATTTTGCCCGAGGGAATGCAATGCCGAGTTGCACTTTTGGAAAATTTTCCTCCAGAACAGGTTTGAGAATTTGTAAAAATATTAAATAAAATATTTGTAAATTAATTTACTTTTGGCAATTTTTAAAAAAATAAATTAGAAACATTTTTCTCAGCCAAAAATTTTAACGATAACGATTAAACATTCAATGAATTTGATTGTCATTTTCATTCCATTTTTGAAAGGTTGTCCTGATGCAGCTCCAATGGTTCGGCATCGATCCATCTGTGAATAACAGCCGAGCGAAATGGCACAGTGGAAAAATGGAAAAAGTTTGTTAAAAATTAAATTTCCCGAAAGAAATTGAAAAATAGATTGGTCAGCTTATGAATATTTTTATTTAATTAAAAAAGCCAAAATTTAATTTTACTTACCTCTAGGACATCGTCAACCTTAATTAATGGAAAGATTAAAATTTTGTCGATAAAAATGAATCAAAAATAAAATTTTAATTATCTTCATTAAACATTAATAATTTTGTTTTTTTTTCAGCATTGTTCGGCCTATGTCCGCGAATTGGAGTTGATTTTTCTGCTGGAGAAGGCCCCTCGCTATCAGCTTCTGCTTTCAACGATCAAACAAATTCGGGTCATTGACTTGTTGGATGCATTGCCGCCAAATTCAGCAACAAAAGTGTTTAGGATAGGACCAATAAATTCATTGTTTTTTCCATTTTCTTTGTTGTACATGATTACATCCACACATAAAAATGTATTATCTCCCATCCACCTCCCATTCATTCTGCCAATTCTAGTCAATTTTATTCTTTTATTCAGGCTTTAAAATTGTTTCCAATCCATTTTATTCCCTCATTTCCCAATGAAAAGTGCCGCCCATTTTATTGCTCAATTTTGTATTTTTATTTAATTTTGATAGAGAATAAAAATATTTCAATATAAATAATTGAAATAGGTTGGAAATTTTGGTTCGGTTTTTTTAAAATTAAAGGAAAAAATATCTCTCCTTACACGGAATTGAACCTCCATCGATAAGAGCAAAGATTGCGCGTGTAACCTACTGCGCTAACTAGCTCACTCGACAGGATATTTTATAACTTTTACTTATAATTTTTACAAAGAATTTCAAGTTCCATGGAATTTCTCGCTTCCAAAAATTAATAATAATCGATAATTTATAAATTCCTTAATGATAAATTACAAACTTTTTCGAATCAATTTATTCAAATTCCCGATGGCTAGCAATTTTTTAATACAATAAAAAAGCGAATATAAATAAAGCAATTTTGGGAAAAGATGATGGGAGATTCTTCTAACATTTTGATTAAATTTGTGTGAGAATATATATGATGATAAAAATTGAGGAATAAAATGTTATTAAAATTGGTGACTAGAAGGGAAAATATGTGCGAAATTTTGAGTTGGAGATCATCTTCTTCTATTCAATATTTATTCATATTTTGTTCATTTTTGCTTCACATAATTGAACAATTTGACGAGATGGAACTCTTTGGGATGAAGCACAACTGAAAAATTATAAAATTATTATTTATAAATTCTATAATTTAAGCCAAAATTCAATAGAGAATATTCCAGCAAAAAATATGGATTTTTTTTTAATTGAAATAAAAACTTAAAAATTTATAAATTTTTTGGTTGAATTTTTCAATTTTTTAACAAAATGAGTAAATAAAAATTAATGAGTTAATTTAAAAATTAAAGTTAACAAAGTCTAAACGAACCCGTTGCTTTCCAAAAATGAAAAATTGGCCGCCTTTTGAGCCCAATCGAAAACGCACTCGTGCCATCTCGACCCTCTCCACACAATGGCGTTGCTAAAATTAAATTGGTTTAATTCGAAAATTTTAAAAATATTTTATTTTTCGGATATCAAAAATCCAAATCTCTAATTTTGAAATTTTTTTCATAATTTAATTTCAGCTAGATTTAGGCAGAATTAATTTCCAAATGTGAATAAATACTTTGAGCACTCTGCAAGAATCCAACAATTTCTTCAAATGGGCGGCACAAAATTTTTTGCTGACTTCATTGATTTCTTTGATTGGATGTTTCCGAATTGGTTGGACCTTAAAAATTTTTATTTTATTTGTTTTGTGAAGTAGGAAAAGGGAACTAAAAATAAAATTTGAAATTAATTTTAAAAAATAATTAATTAAAAATTATAATTCGGTGCATTAGTTTTTGGTTCAATTTCAAAAAATTGTTTTTATTGGAAAATTTTTAAATGGAGGCAAATTTTCCCTATTTTTTAAAGATTTGCTATTTAAATAAAAAAAACCGACATATGGCCTCGTTTCCGAGAAAATCAGTTCGCCAGTGGCCTGTCGAAGTAATCCTTCGGGGACTTCGCTGCATGTGTAAAAATCGGAGCATTCCACGGCGAATGTTACCTTAAAAATAGAAAAAATGAAACCCAATTGACATAGAATTTAAATGAAATATTTGAAAATATTTTAAATTAATTTAACAACAAAATATTATACGAAATTTCAGCGAAATTTCAAGGAAAAATCGATTAAAATTGCCAAAAAATAAAGTCAAATTTATAAATTTGATTTTTTTTTATTATTTTAATCTTTTGTTAATTTTAATCGAATAATTTTATTTTCTCAATCCAAACCTTTAATTTTGTGAACACCCGAATTTGGCCATTTCCGCCGCATGTCAAACAATGCTTTTTGCCTTGGCCCTTGCAATGTTGACAGTCGCGAATGCCACGGCCTTTAAATTAAATTTTTATTATTGTTAATTAAAAAATTAATTAAGATATAAAAGAAACCATGACAAAAAATGCACAAATCATGTTGGCCAATGCCGGGCGGTGGGAGGCCAGCTTTTGCCATAAAATGTACGGGCGTTCCGGCCGCATACGGTTTGTCGCGTTGGGCACCCAAAAGTGCAGGTCGAATCATTGTGGCGCCCGAAAATGGATAACGACCGGTCGAATTCATTCCGCCACCACCGGCAGATGTGCCGCCAACTCCCGGAATGGGGGGATGATCCTTGAAAAAAGAGAGGAGGAGAATATTATAAAATTTCATTTAATTATTTTTATTTGCTTAAATATTCGTTCATTTTTAGCATCTCAAAATTGTTTTAATGGGAAAATAAACTTACTCCCGGAAATGTGCCAATCATTGGATGAGTGTAAAGTGCGGGATGGGCCACACCGGCTTTCATTCCGGTGCCCCTTAAAATTTATAAATTAAACAAAAAAAAGCAAATTTATAGGAGGAATTTTGGTCATAAATTGTAAAATGCTATTTTTTCTCAATTAATCGGAATAAATATGCTAATTCTTCTTTGAATTATTTAAACCTGCAATATGTGCATTTGTCAGTGCCGAATCCGCGACAATGGAAACAATGAATGAGGGCATCGCCTTTGCAGGAATGGCATTTGCTCAGCCGATGGGAATTTGGTATTTCCAAAATTTTTATCTGCAAAAAATGAGTAAAATTATAATGTAATTGGGTCAAATTTTTGATTGATTCATTACAGTTATTAATTTTTTCAGAAAAGGAAAAGGGAATTAATTAGTCTTAAAGAAAAAGAAGTTTTACAAAATGGGAAATAGTCAAAAAAAAATATCAGCCGGCTGCGAGTATCGAACCCGCGACAACCATATTAAAAATTTGGTTGCTCTACCGACTGAGCTAAAGCATCCAATGAGTATTGGATTTATAAAACTTATCTTAATGTTATTTTGTAGCCATTTTATATCGAATTTTGCTGAGAATATTCATTGAAGAGCCTAACTCACAAGTCAATAAATTTATTATGGAAATTTATGAAAACCTGGTTAACGAAATCATCATCCGGTTGAATGTCAAAGTCCCAAGGATTTTGTCCAAAATCAGAGTGAAAAACAGTTTTGACGGCCGCCGCAATTCTGTCACCTCCTCCGGCACCAGAATTGGCTGCATTCGTTGAAACCAAATCGCTGGAAGAATTGACATTGACAGCATCACCGTAAATATTGTTGGCCTAAATATAAGGGAAATATAAATAAATGTATTGACAATGTGAGAAATATTAATAAATTTATAAATTTTAAATTAAGAGCAAAAAATTAGAAATATTAATTCAGTTAAATTTGGAAATGTCAAAATTTAACTGTCAAAAATTCGACAAATAAATTTAATTTTTTAATTAATTTTTCAAATTTTTTAGAAAATTTTTAAAATTAATATTACCATTCCTTCACAGAATTTATAATAGAAAGCAATTGGAATATATGATGGATCTCAAAATAATTTAATAATTCCAAAAATAATTTTTCAGGCACAAATGCATTTTTAATAAAATATTTTAATACCTGATTTTCCACCGCCATATTCTCATTTGTCCGACTTCGACCCAAAGATGAGCAGCCACTGCTGCCACTTTCGATTGCTTCAGCTGTGCTTCGCGTTTCCGTAAAACTTTCCAGAACATACTAAAAAATATAAAAAAATAATTAAATCTTTTGAAAAAAATTCCTCACATGATAGCAGCAAAGTTGGGCGATTTCTTCGAAAATCATTTTGTCAATTGTCCTTGAATTCCAGCATTTCCGGCGTTTTGCCTCCACCAAAAGTGATTTACGAATTTCGTCCTCACTGATGTGACCGACATAGTCCGATGCGGTATTGGCTGTATTTTCTGCATCCTTTTGAAGATCTAAAAATAAATTTAATACAGTCAATGACAATGAAAATTAGCTTTATAACTTCATTTTAAAATTATAATTCTTGAAGAAATTGTTGCATAATTAATGGATAATATTAATGATAATTTTTATATTATTGCTTTAGCAATTAATTCCCTTCATTTTTTATGTGAAATCCGAAAGGTTTTAAATTTTAGCTTACCTATTATAGAACAACCAATTTACAAAATCCCCATTTTTAGATATAAAGTAGGTTTAAGTTTTAATTTTAAAATTATTAATTATACCATCATTTCCGATCATTTTCTCAAGTTCCCTCAGCTGTTGACTGGTTGAGCGGTCGTCCTCATTGGGTACGGGCACCGGGGCGAAATTGAGGAATGCACCGGGAGCAGTGGAATTGTGTAGATTTGCGGCGGAAACACCACCAGCAGAGAATGCGGTGGTCTTGGCCAATTGGTGTTGTTTTGGCCTTTGCATTTCGGGGGATTTTGCCTTGGCTGTTGATGACATTTTTTGCTGCTTTATATTTCTGAGTTTGCAATTTTGTCGAAAAGGTGGCGACACGTGATATGGAGAAATTCAATCCATATTTCTTTTTGAGAAGTAGTCAATCAGTCAATATTTTTGAAGAGAATTATGATTGAAATTGAGGAGAACAATCATCTAAATTTAAATGTTTTAAAATAATATATAAGCTAAATGTTTAAAAAACTACTGGGAAGGAATTTTGGGATTGCTTTTGTGTGAAAAATGAAAAGGTTTGCAAGTTTTTCCGAAACTGCTGCATTGCCTTTTATAAATTGTCAAATCCCTTTGGGGACAACACACACAAATTCTTTCAAAATTCTGGCCCTGGCCTATTCCTTTGGCTTTTCCTTTTCCCTTACATCTTTTGCTGATGTTTTTTATTTTCGCATTCGGAGTTAAGAGAAATAAACTAAAAATGTCAAGAACGGCGCCTTCCAGTTATTCAGTCCTATAAGGTCGGGGGTCCAAAGGCAGCTGTCAAGAATTGGAAAAGCGGATGGAATGCTGGCTGGTAGAGGATTGAATAAAGGGAAGGAATTTTTGACTGGATGGCCATATAGGCTTGAAACTGACTCTTTTTGCTGGCTCAATTCTATTTTCATCGATACATATGAATTAAATATGGATAAGTTTGTATGGAAATGGAATAGTGTATTGGGAATTGCTTTTGCAATTCTTTATGCCAGCGAATGCTTTGCTCAAGGGCTAGAAATTTAGATTGGAATTGGGAATTGAGGGAAAAATAAATTCAGTATCAAATTCCGATTAATTCGCAATTTTAAGAATGATGCCTTATTTGGAAATTAGCATAATAGCAAATGCTAATAAAGTGCCGTGCTTAGTTTCATACGGCACTGGCATCAGGCACCATGCCGGTAGCTCGGCTCGCTGCTCGCCCCTATTCATTCTCGAATCTCGAGTGGAGTGTCAAGTCTCGCTCTTCTTTGAGATTAGTGATTGCAATAAATGAGGAGGGAGAGGAGCGAAAAAAGAAAGAAACAAACTGGATTAAATGTCATATAAATTAAAAAAATAAAAAAATTTTCCAGTCCCAGCAGTCTTTTTAAGAAAAACGAGAATCGAGACGAGATACGAGAACCAAATTTTGCAGCAACTTTTTGCCTGAATAATGAAATAAATAAATGAATGATGCTTGATTTTATTTTTCTGGTTTTTTTTTACTGAAAGGAAAAAATTTACCACAACAAATATTTCTTTTCGGATAAAGTTAAGCTAAAATTTTAAAAAATGGATAAAATAAGTGAAAAACTGAAAGAAATTCGTCAAAAAGCAATTGATAAGAAAAATGAGCATAAAAAACGAATGGAGGCATTAAGAACAGCGAAAAAAGGTTAACTTTAATAATGCCCTTTAATTATATTCATATTTTAGCAAAAATGGAAACACGGACAAAGATGGCTGCTGAAGATGAGAACAAGGAGCTCACTCATCTGTCAAAAACCAAAATGCAAACACGAAATAAGAAGAACACGGAACTCGATCAAGTGCCATCCTCGGCCAAACCAAAAGAGAATGAAGCAACGAAGAAAGAAGGAAATCGAAAAGAAAACCAAATGATGAGAATTTGCATTTTAACAGTGAGCGATTCATCATCAAAAAAGCCGGAATTGGACAAAAGCGGCCCTTTGTTGGCAAAAATTTTGCAAAAGTCGAAAAATTTGGAGATTGAAATTCTCGATCAAAGCATTTTGGCCGATGAGAAGGACTTAATTATGGAATATTTGCGGTTTGTAAATTATCTTTAAAATTCTAAAATTTTTCATTTTAGCACATATTCGACGAATGCCGATTGCATTTTGACGACGGGCGGGACTGGAATGGGCAAAACGGATGTAACGCCGGAGGCCACAAAGGAAGTGATCGAGCGAGAATGTCCCGGAATTGTGACGGCTTTATTGATGCGGGGACTTCAGGTTAAATTGGACCAATAGATAATTTATTGATAAAAATTCCATCACATTTTCAGGCAACCCCATTTGCGGCATTGACTCGTCTGGCAGCTGGGATCCGCAACAATTGTCTGATTGTGAATTTGCCGGGCAGTCCAAAAGCAGTTTCCGAGGGGCTTGAAGTGTTGGAGCCAATTTTGCCACATGTAATCGCGTTGTTGAAGGATAAACATGAGGAAATTAGCCGAGACCATCAGACAATCAATTCACAAGCGGACTGAACCAATTCGAATGACATGGCTCATATTTAATCAAATACGGCGTAAAACGAAATTTGTTAAACATATCCATTCATCAAATTCCATTTTTGCATTTTGATAAAAATAAATATTTATTAAATTAAATTTGTATTTTATTTATCAATCAATGTTTTAAACAATTTATAATTCATATTAATAGTCGAATTTCCTATTTAAATTTTTGAAAAGAATGACAAAAGAAGAAGAAACTGAAATTGTGGAAAGTGACAATGAAGAGGAAGAAGATTATGCCCAGTTGAATTCCAACCAAAATAGAAAACAGAAAAAGGCAGGCGGTTGGCAATCAATGGGTTTGTTTTAAATTTCTGATGATTTAAAATGTTCGATTTATTAAGAGAGAAAATTATGAAAAATAATTTTTAATCGATGAATCAAAATTTGGTTACTTCCTTAAAACGATTGACGGTTGATATCGCAATTAAAATCAATTTATTGCTTTTAAAATCCTACTAAATAATTATTAAGCTAATTAGCAATGAAAATATTCCACAAGGAATTTAAATTCTTTAACCCAATTTAAATATTTCCAGGCCTGGACTATCCGGTCTACAAGGGAATAGTGAAGAAAGGCTACCGGCAACCGACACCAATCCAACGAAAGACTATTCCGCTGATTTGCTCGGGCAAAGATGTGGTGGCCATGTCACGGACTGGGTCGGGCAAAACGGCGGCCTTCGTCGTTCCAATGCTCCAAAAGTTGAAAAAACGCGATACTCGAGGCATCCGGGCTTTGATGTTTTCGCCCACCCGCGAATTGGCACTTCAAACATTCAAAATTGTCAAAGAGGTTTTTTGAAGAATTTATTTGAATTATTGTTTTTTTAGCTCGGCCGTTACACTGGTCTTTTTTGTGCATGTTTAATCGGCGGTGACAGCATGGATGAACAATTCGCCGTCCTTCATCAACACCCGGATATGTATTCATGGAATAAATAATAAATTATCAATTCAATTTAATTTTTCAGCCTTTTGGCCACCCCTGGTCGTCTTCTTCACGTTGTGGTGGAAATGAGCCTAAAGTTGAGCGCCGTCCAATATTTGGTATTCGATGAGGCCGATCGCCTATTTGAAATGGGATTTGCTGATCAAATTAAGGTAAATAAAAAACTCACAAATTTTGATTTATTAAAATTTAGAAAACCTTGAAAATTTATAATCCTTGTCAATTTTTAACTCAAATTAGAATATTCTTTTTAGGAAATACTAAAACGAGTGCCTCCAATGCGCCAAACTCTGCTCTTCTCGGCCACTTTGCCAAAAATGCTGGTCGATTTTGCCAAAGCCGGACTCCGTGATCCAGAACTAGGTTAGTTCTTCTACTTTTGAAAAATTAATTCCAATCTAATTATTAAATTTTTCAGTCCGTCTCGACGTTGAATCCAAACTCAGCGATAAACTCTCCCTGGTTTTTGCGCAATGTCGTCAAACCGAAAAATTGCCGGTCCTTTTGCATTTGTGCCGTGCCCTTTGCAGAGAGGCCAAAAAAACATTGATTTTTTGTGCCACAATGAAACATGTTGAATTTGTGGTCGCCCTTTTGAGGGAGGCCGGACTCGACCCCGCATTCCTCTACAGCCAATTGGACCCGGTTGCCCGCAAACAGAATATTTCAAGGTCAAAAACATTTATTCTTTTTTTTACATTTTTTGATTCAGGTTCCGAAATGAGGATTGTCCACTTTTGGTGGTCACCGACATTGCGGCCCGCGGCGTTGACATCCCCCTACTGGATTTTGCCATCAATTTCCATTTTCCGCCCAAGCCAAAACTTTTTGTGCATCGAGTTGGTCGGTTTTAATTGATTTTTATTAAAAATTTAATTTAAATATTTTAAATATTTTTTCCCAAATAAATTTAACCAAAACATCTAAGGTCGCGTGGCCCGTGCCGGCAAATCTGGCACATCAATTTCCTTTGTTGCCCCGGATGAAATGCCATATTTGGTGGATTTATTCCTTTTTATTGGTCGACCAATGGAATTTGTGAATTCCGCAGAGCCGGCAAGAAAATGGATTAAAAATGGTTTGGGAAATAAATTGGATTTAATTTAAATTAATTTTTTTAAGAAAATTCTGCTTTAATTGGCACATTCCCTGACACACTTTCACATTTGGAGACCGAATTTCTGCTTAACATGCAACAAAATTCCATTGAAATTGTACGAAATAAAAATTTTAAAAAATAATAATGAATTTATTTTATAGTCCGATTTGTTGCATAAATCCGAAAATGCAATGAAAAAATATGAAAGAACTCGACCTCCGGCCTCGGCCGAGTCCGTTCGACGTGTCAAACGTGAAAAGGCCGAATTCCAGGCAACCGGGCCGCATCCATTTTTCCTTCAAGCCGAATTATTCCCCGAAATTGCGCCAACCGAAAATGGGAGGGAAAGCAACGGAATGGATGGAGGGGAACATCAAATTATGCAGAAAATTCGAAATTGGCGACCAAATCAGGTTCAATAATTTATACTAAAATTCTTTAAATATTTCCTTTTAGGCAATTTTCCAACTCCAAAACAGTTTGGGTCGAGCAGGCACTTCCGCGACCGATCGCACTGCCAATCCCCAACCTTCACAAAAATTGAGCCGGATGGAGGAGCAAAGAGCGCGAGAACGAGCCCAAAATTTTGTGGCCTACCATCCGACAGATGCGAACACTGAAGCCGGTTTGGCTGTCCATCAAGGGAATGACAATAATTTTGAGGTTAATTTAACATTTTTAATTAATTAAAAATGTTTCATTTTGTGTAGAACGCAGCCCGGAATGCCAGTTTGGATTTGGGTGCGGACGATGAGAAGGGAATGTATTTGGAGGGGAAACGACGAATTTGGGATCGAAAGAAGAAGAAATTTGTTGGACAAGATGGACCGGCACAAAAGAGAGTGAAGACGGAGGAGGGCGGATGGGTGCCGGCCAGCTATAAAAGTGGCAGATACGAAAAATGGAAACGGGGCCAAAAAGTTGAGGATATCCAGGATGGCGGCGATGGTGGGGAAGAGGATGAAAATGGCGGACGTCGCAGAAGTTTTGGAGGTTAGATAAAATGTTTGACTAAATTTTAAATGTTTATTTCCAGTAAAAAACCATCGGATGAAGAATAAATTCACCGGAGGAGAAGAGGGAAATGCCAGCAAAGGCCAAAAGAAGAATGAACTGAAAAATGTGGACCAAATTATGAAAGCTCGACGGAAAAAAGCTCGCTTGGAAGCATATCAAAGCCATAGAAGACAGGAAAATTTGAAGAGGAAAATGAGGACGGGGAAAAGTTCGGGTGGTGCTAGCGGTGGAGGAAGAAAGAAGAGATCTTGATGATGAAATTCACTGAATGAATTTGTTATTGTTATTTTGTGAATTTAAAAACATTTCCAAATCGATAAACCAAATATAAATTAGATTTTAATTGATTAATAAAAAGGAAAATTGTTCGGTCAATATATATCGATTATTTTACTTCGATTTCATATATTATATGCAAATATAATTTATTAAAATTTGATTTAAACAGATCTAAATATTAATCAATAAAATTATGGAGCTGGAATATAGACGGCCATTGCCTCTTGAATTACACGCAGAAATACATAAATACCTGCCACTGCCCGATGCTATTTATGTTTTGGTGAATGTTTCATCCTGGGAATTTGTCAGCAATAATTCGCCCAGAATGCGACGAACCATTGAACGAATCAAATCGGTTAAAAATTCAATTCATTTAAAATATTTATTTTAATTTCTCAATTAAATAAATCAAAAAAAAAATATAAATTTTATGTTTTCAATCATTTTTTCAGTCTCTCGAAGAATATATTTATGCATTGGTTGGTAAAGAAGAAGATGAAGATGAGTTCGAAGAATATGGTCGCGTGTCATTGGACATTTACAAAAATGTTGAATGGAAACCAGAATTGGATGCATTGTTTCGTTATGGCAGCTGGTTGACATCAAGACGGTGGTTCTCTATTATGCATCCAATGTACAAAATTGTTGGCTTACCCAGAAATTTCACGGAGGAATTACTTCTGCATTTGGCAAATTTACGGTTAATTATATTACATCTTTTTTTATCAAAAATAGAATAATAGGTTTTTTTCTCACTCAATTCTGGAATTTATATTTTAGGGTTTAGGTCTAATTAATAAGATATTAATTTAAAATAATTTAAATTTATAATTTGGAGAATTATTTCAGTTTAACACAACAAATGATGCTTCAACATGTGCGAATGATTTTTGCAAGTGGAACAATTCCAATTCCAACATTCATAAAGCCATTATTGATAAGATGGAGCAATATCAAATCGGAGGCCGATTTATGATCGAATCTGTTCAATTGAAAACCGTCAATGGACAAATTTTGCATATTTTTGATGGAGAATTGTACAAATATCAAAATGGACATTTATTGATATTGATTGTGGCGAACAAAATGGATCGGACGAATTGGTTCACAATTCTGATTGGATTGGATTCTTCAAATAAATTCATTTGGCGATTGGAATTCTCAAAAAAGAAGTTGGAGGTTAATCATCATGTTATGATAATATAAAATTATTTAATTGTTACAGTATTTTGATGATATTGAAGATTTTATAACAGAACAAGGCGGAACGCTTAATGGTCCAATCAATCAAAATGGCAACAAATTGAAGGCGAAAAGCCTTTGCTGGACCGGAAATTTGGACATATTTCTTCGTCGTGGCGCTGCATTTACCAAATTTCGTCATTTCAAAATAAAAGAATTTTGGGATCATCCGATTCCGATTGATTATGCCGATTTTCTGGTCAGCTATATTTCCAAAACAAAGTAAAAATTTTCTTATTTTTTAAATAAATTTATATTTTAGACATGCTGACGATTTTCTTGAATCAATCGAAATGAATTTGAAAAAAGATAACTCTCCTTCAATCCGCGAAATTTGGGAATATTGTCACAAAGGCATAGGAGAAGGTATAAAAATTAATTCAGTTTAATTAACAAATTATTATTAAGGTTTTGATAAGAAGAAATTGCACATTTTATCGGCAAAAACAACGAAATTGTTCAAAGATTTTTCCCATGAATCTGTCGAATATTCATTGGAATTCACATTAGCCAATTTACCGACAAATGGTGCATATGTATTCGATGTTGAAGTAAAATCCGAGAATGAGTTCAAACAAATTGCTGGAATTAAAATCCAAAAGCGAAAGGTTCAAAATTATTTATTTGATAATATTAAAAAGAATGTATTATTTTCTTTTTGCACTACAAAATTTAATCAAAAAAAATTTTTAAATTAAAAAACCATAAAATACATATTAAAAAATGACTAAAAATTAATATTACAGATTGATGAAATTGTTGAATTGAAGTGCAAGATCAAATTGATTTGGGAAAGAAGAGGAAGGCAGAAAATGATGGTGGAGGAGAAGAAGATGAAGATGGACCGACTTGTTCTAGAAAAATAATGAAATAAATGATTGGAATTGGATGATATGGATGCGGATTAAAATTGACCATTTCGATGATGAATTTAAATAAAGTTGATTTGCTTTAATGCTCAATATATTTGCCATAAATCTCATTATTTGACATATATTCAATTTTATTGATAAAATTATACCAATTTATTTAATGCAAAATAATTTGTTGAAGTCATTCGATGCAAATTATATATTATTTTATCAATTATAACATTTTAATTTTTAATATAGACAAATCTACATATCAATCGAATCATATAAAATTATGGAATTGGAATATTGCCGGACATTGCCACCAGAATTACTTGTCGAAATGCATAAATGCCTTCCACTGCCGGATGCAATTTATGTTTTAGTGAATGTTTCCAAGACATTTGTTCTGAATAATTCGACGAGAATCCGTCGAAACATTCAACGGCTTAAAGAGGTTCAAAATATTAAATTATATTGTATTTTAAATTTTACATATTTTTCCAATAAAGTTTGAAATCGAACTAAATAAAGATTACCAATTTTTCAATAATTAAATGGGACATCAAAATACAAATAATTCAATCATTTTTCAGTCACTCGAAGAATTTAACAAATTGGCCAATGATGCAGAAGAAGAGGAAGAGAAAATTGATATTGAAACGGAAGATTATCCCGAATTTGAATGGAAGCCACAATTTGACGCATTGTTGCATTATGGAGGCTGGATGACATCACGAAAACTTTTTTCCTTGAATGGCAACATTGTTGGGATCCCCAAAAATTTCTTGGAAAAATTACTTCTTCGTATGGCAAATTCACGGTAATTTTTATTTCAATTTTATTTCCAAAAAATCAATTTAATATTGAGAATATTTCAGCTCAACACAAATGATGCTTGAATGGGCACAATTTTGGTCGGCATCGGCACCAATTCCAATTCCTATATTCATCATAGAGCAATTATTCAATGAGAAGCAATATCGAATTGATGGAAACCGAATTTTATTCGAATATATTCAATTGGAAACTGACGATGGCCAGATTTTGCGCATTCACAGCGGAGAAACATATGAAGTAGAGGATATAGAAGGCAACGTCTGCACTTGTTTGAAATTGTTTATGATGAACAAGGATTGGAAGAATTGGTTTGAAATTCAAATTTGGTTTTGGAAATCTTCAAAAGAAATTTACGTAATGGAATACTTTCGAATAGAGATGGAGGTTTGATAATGTTTATAAAGAAAAAATTAATTAAAATACTAAATTAGGATGAGGAAGTTGCTGAATTGAAGCGCAAGCATCAAAATAAATTTGGAAAGAAGAGGGAGGAAGCGAATGATGATGAAGAAGAATATGAAGATGGACCGACATGTTCCGCCAAAATAATGAAAGGATTGAAATTGGATGATGGTTGATTGATGAAAACAGAGAATTACGAAGACTTTAATTTATTTCTTTTTATATGATATTTATTTGCATTCCATGCCATATTCATTTGTTTTACGCGTTGACTTTATATTTGATAAAATTAGTATACCAATTTATTTATTGCAAATTAATTTTAAAATTTGTTGAAACAAATTATATTTTTTTTCGATGCTAATTCAATTTCAATTGCTAACATATTTCACCGAAAAAATGTTTCGAATCTAGGAATTTAAGCTTGGAAAAACGAGAAAAAAAAAGTTAGTTTTTAGGTTTTAATCGCTCTTCCATTTCCACTTTACTAATATTACTTGATCGATAGTAGATGGCGGTCAATTCAATTTTGAAATTTTTTATTTCCAAGCCAATAAAATCATTTTGTAGCTCATTTTTTCCGACTTTAAAAGCTTAAGATGAGAAATGAGATTATTTATTACCATCTCAATCCAAAATTGTGAAAATTTAGGACAAAAAAATGACCGGTTCTTGGTTTTTGTTATTTTAAAATGTTCAAATTATTGAATAGATTGGAGCCAAGTTTTTTGTAAATAAATAATCCCTCCATATCTATTATCCATCCATTCCATAGCATGGTTCAAATCAAATGCAAAATCTCAATTTGTAAATTTTCCAGATTTAAAACATTATAAAAACGATTTTAAATATTTGAGCCAAAAGTGCAATGTTCGAAGCAAAGTTCGCCAACGCCTCACTTTTCAAGAAAATTGTGGAGTCGGTCAAGGATTTGGTCACGGATGCCCCATTTGATTGTACCGAGAATTCGATGTGTTTGCAGGTTTCCATCAATTTTAAGGTCCAAAATATGTTGTTTTTTAGGCAATGGACGGATCGCATGTTGCGCTGGTCTCACTCAGATTGGACATTGGCCTATTCGAGATATACCGTTGCGATCGAACAATCAGCCTTGGACTGAGTTTGGCCGAATTGAGCAAGGTTTGCCCCAATTTGGTAATAGGTATTAGGTTTTGCCAAGTTTTAGGTTGGCTAGAGTCTAAAGAATTTTTTAACACAAAAATTTTGAAAATTTTCGCCAAAAAGAGGGGTCCCTTACTTGCAAAATTAGCGTGTTCGAATCCGCTCCGGGACAATAATTTTTTCTCCTTTAAGTAAGCACCTTTATGCGTTTTTGCACATTCTATAATACATTTCTAGACGAAATATAATCATTTGAGTAGAAAAACCTGACCCGAAACGTTCTAATATGAGTGATAATATCCTTGATCCTTCATTTAAAAATAAATCACTAAACAATCATTTTCCAAATTTTAGGTCCTGAAATGCTCAAAAACGGACGACACATTGATGATCCAATATCAGGATGGGGAAGAGGACACGGTGATATTCTCGTTCGAGGACAACAAAGGCCGCAAGCAGGACCTCACATTGAAATTGTTGGATTTGGACAATGAACATTTGGGCATTCCGGACCAGAAATATGCGGCCGTCGTTGAAATGCCGGTCAGAAAATTCATTCATCCAGAATTAAAATTATTTTTTAGTCCGCCGAATTTCAAAAAGTCTGCCGCGACATTGCCACCTTCTCCGACACATTGAACATCACCGCAACCAAATCGGGTGTTGTGTTCAAGGGCAGTGGGGATACGGTCACCAACACGATCACCTATAGCAAGGACCGGACCGCAGATGAGGACGAAGAGGACAAGAACGATGACGTAAATGATTGGATATAGGAAATTAAAAAAATCATTTTTAGCGCATTGACATCACTGTGAAGGAGAAAGTGAACATGAACTTCTCCATCAAATATGTAAGTTCATTGGCGGATAATTTACGTAAATTTCACATTTTTTTGCAGTTGACCAACTTCACCAAGGCCACCTGCCTGGCCAATCGTGTGCGCCTTTCCATGTGTGACCGTGTCCCGTTGGTGGTGGAATACGAAATTGAGGGCGAAGGCAACGGATATTTGCGCTTCTTTTTGGCTCCAAAAATTGAGGAGGACAAGGATGGAATGGACGAATGAAGAAATGGCATTTGGGATGAAGATGGAAGGATGTATTGGGATGAAGATGATGATTGGAAAGGAGGAACTAATTTAATTATTTGGAATGAATCTTCAACTTGGCTTATTTATTTATTTTTAAATTCCATTTTGACATAAATTTCAGCTTGCTAACTTAAAAATTCGATACTCAATGAATTAATTTTTTTCAATTTTAC
The DNA here is from genome assembly GCA_030063045.1 of Pratylenchus scribneri. Taxonomy (NCBI): domain Eukaryota; kingdom Metazoa; phylum Nematoda; class Chromadorea; order Rhabditida; family Pratylenchidae; genus Pratylenchus; species Pratylenchus scribneri. Next base: position 1,174,531 of record JAQSEB010000011.1, on the reverse strand, counting down.
CTGTTTCTTTTTCTGGAAAAATTCTTTTTAAATCATGTAAATTTGGATTTATTAATGCAATGGTTAAATATTCCGGGCTGATCTCCAAAATTTATTGGCGGGAAATAATTCCATTTTGGACATACATTTAACTTTTTTGTTTAAATCTCGAATAAATCATTTGCTATAAAATCTATTGATATTGATAACAAAACAATGTTTCAAACATTCATTGATATTTCAAAAGCATTTTCCTCATTTAATCAATAATCTACAATTAAAATTAAATTTCATTCAAGGAATAAAAAACACATTTCGCTAATGATATATTTCATTGCTTTGAACATGCTATTAACCTCCGTCCAACTTGAAAATGAAATGAGGAAAGGCGGCCAAAGAATGGGACCAGTTAATTCCACAATAATATTCGACAATAATGATGGAACGGAACATTGTCCCGCATTTTCACCATTCATATTTTGGCTACGGCGCCAATGCCCACCAATGGTCGATTTTCGTTGTGTTCAGGGTTTACCCGGAGATTTGCCAAGTCCAACGGGACAATTGAATTGTGGAACAGGTTTTTTTACTTTGATTTTAAATATATTTTTTCATTTAAAAATAAAGAATTTTTATCTACAAAATTAAAGGATTTTCGAAAAATGGTTTTTAACCTAGTGAATAACATTTATAAACAAAAATTAGCACAATAAAAATCATTAAAAATTGCTAAAATTTTATTATTGCAGTGGATGATTCGCCGGATGCTCGGCTCAAATTACTCAGTGCTAAAGAAATACTCCAACAGGTCAAGTATCGAGATCCAAGGTTTGTACAAAACAAAATTTTTGTTCTCATCAAATTATTTTAAAGTGGTCGTCCCTGGTGCATGCTCACACTTTTCTATTCTCCGGATTGCGTTTTCTCGGCAAAAGTGGCCGCCTCCTTCTACCGAATTGCCCGACACTATCCAAAACTCAGCGTTGTGGCTGTTGATGTTTCGCAAAGTGGAAAGGACACAGAAAGGTCCAATTTCTTTTAATTAACTTTTAAATTCATCAAAAAAAATTTAAATCATCTAATATTCAATATATCAAAATCATTAAAAATAAAAAATCGATTTAAAATTTCTTTCTATTTCCAGTCTAATCTCTCAATATGGAATTGCCTCAACGCCGGTGATTGCACTTTGGCAAGATGGATTTCCTCGCTATCGACTCTATGACGACTATTCCCAGCCGAACACTCTGGTCAAGGTGATCAGGGCACAAACGGATTTGAGCCCAAGGAATTGGCAAGAAAAGGATCAACCGGCGACGAATGAAGAAGAGAAGGACGAAGAAGAAAATGAGTCGAATGAGAGGAGGCCGAGTCGACGGGAATTCCTACAACGCTTCAAATATTTGCAGAAGGAACTTGGCTTCGATTGGTTTGTTTATTCATTATTATTAAATTAATTATTATTTCTCTTTCAGGTATTTGTTGGCTGCACTGCTCACTTGTCTCATCAATTTATTATATTTTGGGCTCAGCTCAAGGAAAGGAAGAGCTCTCCTACAGCAACATTTCCCCAACTTATTTGCCATCATTCTTTGAATTTATTGTTTTGTATTTTTTTGATACCTATGTATATTTTTTGAAATAAAAATTTAAAAAAATTGATAATTTTAATTTCACTAATCGATTATATTCGATTTTTTTTACATATTATTTAGCAACATTCATCTCAAATATATCAAAAAAATTAATTTTTAATTGTTAAAATAAAAGCCAAAACTAGTTCTCTATTTAAGAGAATGTGCTTTTTTCTCAATATTTTTCCGTCACGATTCCCTTTAGGCACAAAAAGACCAGAAATCGGTCTCATTGCTCACTCTTCGCTCTTTCCCTTTTATTGAGACCCAAAAATTCAAGAATGAAAACCGAAATTTTTACCAATTTTATTCAATCATTTAAATGAATTAATTTTCACAGAAAAATAGCATACTAAAAAAGTTAATAATGAGTACTTCATCAAACACCGAACTTTGGATTATATCGGCCCCAGGCGATTCCACACCGCAAGAAACTTGGGATCGACTGCAGCAAACAACGCAGAATTTGTCGGTGAATAGCAAATTCAACATTCCTGATCTCAAGGTTTGTAATTAATAAAAGAAAATTTTTCATTGGCAATTTAAGGTCGGAACATTGGATCAATTGGTCGGTCTTTCTGATGATTTGGCTAAATTGGACATGGTCGCTGAACAGTTAAGAACTATATTAAATTGGTTTTAAATTAATTCAATTAAATTTAGAGTGACACGCAAATTGGTCCAATATTTCTCGGAAGTTTTGGAGGAGGAAAGGAACAAATTGCAAGAAAACCTGGTCATTGGAAACAGTTTAGTTTTAATTTTTTAATTTTAAAACAAAAATATTTAGAAAATTTCGCCTTTATTCGAATAAGAAGACCAATTCAAAGCAAGGTCTTGTGGTCTATTGGGTTAAGTCCTTGGTATAATATTCGGGTTCGAATCCATTAGCGCATAGTTGATTCCTGTGGGCCAATCAATTCGGTCTATGGGATTGCAGAATTGCGCAAAAATAAAATGTGGACCCTCCGTGAGTTAGTTTCGCTCTGTGACGCTAAAACCAACTCTCCGACGGCTTCACAACAATAGAAAATTATTTCTCAGAAATATCAAATTAATTTTTTAGGGTTATTTTTTATTTAATTCGGCGTAAAAAGTTTTAACAATTCTTTCATTCTTCAGAAGATATGCGAACATATGTGACAAAATTCCAATGGGAGGCAGCCAAATACCCGGTGAAACAATCACTCAAAGTACTCAGCGAAATAATCGGCAAACAAATTACCCAAATCGACAATGACTTGAAAACAAAGGCAACGGCTTATAACAATTTGAAGAACACGCTGGCCTCCATTGATCGCAAAGCAGCGTAGGCATTATTTTGTTCGAATAAAAATTAAATTATAGAAGAGCCATTTTAACAGATTCCAAGAAAATGTAAAAAAAACTAGAAGAGTAATTATTCTTTGTAGAATAAAAAATATAAAACAAAATCTTAAGATTTTTCTTTAATTCCAAATTTGTTCGATAAAAACAAATAATCTTTTTTCTCAATTTAAGTGGCTCATTGGTCACCAAAGACTTGTCGGACATTGTTAAAGCGGATGACTTTGTGCTCGGCTCAGAATATTTGCAAACAATTTGCGTGGCTGTGCCCAATTAATTTTGTCGCTGAAAAATGCAAGAAAATGGACCCGCCGGTGGACGTTTATGCTTCCGCAATTCCGGCCCGTGTATTCAAACAAATAAACCCAATTTGCTTGAAACTGAAAGAGGATTCCGCATTTGGGCTGGAGGAGAAGGAAAATTTTGAACGATTTGATCCGGCGAAGGAATTTCCACTGCTCACCCGAATGGCAATTATTGCAACCTATTGTGCCAGCTATAATCCACAGCCAACGGATAAACGATTTTTCTTCAATGTTTGCTTAGATTTAAAATAAATGTAATTTGTTTTTTAGGGCGTTGAAGTACAAAAACGGAGGTGCAGGGTTGGCGGAAAGAAGGCAATGCGTGAAAAATGCCATGAATCCGGTCCAAGACAATTCGACCATGAACGTGGAATGTACATTTTCCTCTATTTTTGCCAAACTTTCCGCGAACTATTCGAAAAATACGAAGATTTGGATTTGTGGACGGCTTTCACTCCACAGGTTTAAAAATTAATCGTATTTTTCTCGCCTCAACTCGTTGTTTTAAGGTTAATAATTTGGTTGATGCTGGATTGCTCAGAGTGGTCAGTGCCCGCGAAAATTTCGATACGCCTATGTACATTTCATTATGTGACTTAAATTTTGCTCAAATGGTTGCAAGGTTAGCCAAAATTATTTTTATTTTCAAGCAAATTTTTCTATTAAAGGTCGATCTCACTTACACTGGATCTTCAAAGGGAATATTTATATGATTTTGCCGATGATTAATGCACATTAAATTCACAATTTTACAATTCAGGGATAATAAATATTCAATTTTCACTATTCGCATTTTTGTTATTATTTTTCATTTTTCTTCAAGAATAAAAGAATTAAACCAATAATTTTTTATTAATTTATTTTTAATTGTGACATCAAAATAATTATCTAATCAATTTTTCAAACCTTTAAATTGCATAATCCTTTAGCATAATAATAAAATGTATTCAATTCTTCACGAAACGGACGCAGCAACTTCAATCGATTTTTCGGTTTATGGAAGGTTTTTACCGGGCACTGTAAAATATTTGGCCACCGCCGGCTCAAAATACTTAAAATTCTATCGCCTAAATCCATTCTATGCCGACTCAAATGGGACATTGCCAAGTTCATCGAAAACAACACCAAAACTTGAATGTATGCTTTCATTCACGATGATGGCCCCAATTCGAGGAATGGCAATCATCCGGCTTGAAGGTATTTTCAAAAGATCAGTTTATGAAGAAAGTAAAGAAGGAGAAGGGGATCTTCACTGGAAATTTTCTAAAAATCTTCGGTTTATTATAAACCCAGCCGTCCCTCCTTAATCTTAAGAGCTAGGCGGCAAATTCAAGGCTTTCCCTTTACTTTTGTTGAGTTCGGACATAAATTTAATAAGTTACAAAAAATTTCCTCAAATATATTTCTCATTTTAATTCAAAGATTGCCCAGAATCGGATTCACTTGCGCTGACTTTCGATGATGCAAAATTGTCAATTGTGAACATCAATCCGGCCACAATGACATTGAACACACTTTCTTTGCATTCTTTTGAGGATGATTTTCTGCGAGATGGCTATTCCAAGGATTCGCACCACCCGGAATTATGCGCCGACCCAAAGAGTCGATGCTGTGCATTCACAGTTTATGGCCGGCATTTGGCCATTGTGCCACTTCAAAAAAGCAGATCCAATCGAAGCGAAAATCAAAGGGATGGACGACAAATTATGCTGCAAAGTTACATTGTTAAATTGAGGTTTTTTTTGAAATTATTGGTGATTTTGATTTGATAAATTTGTGTTTTTAAGGTCATTGGATGAACGCCTTGAAAATGTGTTGGATATGTGCTTTATGCATGGATATTATGAGCCAACTTTGCTCTTTTTGTTTGAACCAATTCAAACAACGGCAGGAAGGTTTGTGAAATTTTGGGCCTATAGTAAAATTGAATAATCCTTTAAAGATTTTTTAAAATTTTGACTCAAAAAGGGGCTTTAACTTTTTAAAGTTTAGGTCGTAGGTTCGAATCCGCTTAAGGGAAGTTATTTTTTCCGAAATAAAAACACCTTTTCATACCCTAAAAATATGGTCGAAACCGGTTTTAAACCTCCATATTTCATAGGATGATCAGTTAAAATTTATTTGAATAAAATATTAATTTTCTAATATTTTTCACAGAGCCGCTGTCCGCTATGACACAATTTGCATTCTGGGGGTCTCCCTAAACCTGAAGGACCGTGTCCACGCCGTCATTTGGAAATTCTCCGGCCTTCCAATGACCGTGGCCCGTTGTTTGCCCATTCTTCAACCGGTTGGCGGAATTTGCCTATTCGGCGCCAACGAAGTGGTTTACCTGAATCAATCGGTGCCGGCCCGTGGCATTTCCCTGAATTCTTGTGCCGATGAATTCAGTCGGTTTCCACTGGCCGAACATCATCAACAAATGCGAATCACTTTGGATGGATGCCAATGCCAAACAATTCCGGCCAACCCAACGGATGTGGTTGTGGTGTCAAGGACCGGCGAATTGTACATTTTGACGCTGGAAAGTGACCGGGCAAATGTTGTCCGAGATTTGCACTTGACCAGGGTATTCGGTTAGTTTTTAGTGTTATTTTTTTAGAATTGACTTAAATTAAAAAAATAATTCCGAAAAATTATCGACGAATTATTTAGATTATTTTGGGATATTAAAATTTTTTGTTGATAAAAAGAAATTTAGATAAAGATTTTTAAATGAATTAAAAACAAACAAAACTCAACCAAAAGTTGTTAAAAATTCTTAAAGAATTATTGTTCAAATACGAACAAGAAGAAAGGTCAAAAATTCTTTCAAATTTTTAAAAATTTTTCAACAGAATTATCAACAGAAATCTATTTTATTCGATTCAAAAAATCCAAAATAATTTCAAAGGAGAATTTTTATTAATAATAAATTTAATTTAAAAAATTAATTTTTAGACACTTCCATTCCCTGTGCTTTGACCATTTGCTCTACGAATTTATTGTTCGTCGCCTCCCGCCTTGGCGATTCCCAATTATTGCGATTCAATTGGGAACAGCGACGAAAACATTCGGACGATTTGGACAGCGCATTCCACGATGAACATTGCCGAATCCTTTTTGACCAGGATGACTTCTTCCTTTATGGAGAGGAATTTTGCAAAAGTTTCGTCATGCAACAGGTTTTCCTTTTTGTCATTGATTTTTAATTGAGGATAAAATGAGAATTTTATAAATATTTTTCTGATTTTAAATTATTTTAAAAATAATAAATTTAATTATTTTAAATATTTTTTCAGTCCTTGTCCCAACTGTTCCGGACATACAAATTTGAGCTGGTCGATTCCCTCTCCAATGTTGGCCCATGCAAATCACTCCGAACATCCAATCCAACCTTCATATCCGATGAATTCCGCAAAAATCCCAGTGATGTCTATTTTGACATGGTAAGAATAATAAATTAATTATAATTTAAATTTCAAAAAAAATCATTTAATTTGACAAAACAATTTTAAAACGAAAATCTTGGCCATAAGAAAGTTTTAGGATTTGACAGAGTGATATTTAGGCTACAAAATTGCCCGATATGGCCATTTTCTGTCACAAAAATTTTGACAAAATTCAAATATTTTTATCATCAATTAAAATAATTTCAAATGAATATTTAATTTATATTATTTTCCTCAATTTTTTTATTAATACTCTCAAATTGCAGATCACCGCATCCGGCCATGGCAAGGATGCCTCCCTTTGCTTTTTCCATCGCTCAATTCGGCCCCAAATTGTGGCAAGCCAACATTTGGACGAATCCCAACGAATTTGGACAATTGGTCGACGGCGCGATGGAACACACAAATTTTTGGTCATTTCCCGTGAACGGAGCACGGCGGTCATGCTTTTGGGCAATAATAATGAAATGGTCGAGTTGGACGATGGCAACCAAGTTTTTTGCCTTAGTGAATCGACAATTGCCGCTGGCGACATGGCCGATGGAAAAATTTTGGTCCAGGTTTGGCCAAAAATAACCAAATTAAATATCAAAATTTTTATTCACATTCACTCAAAAATCAGCCAAGAAATAATAATTTTTATATGTAGGGTATGACATTAATTTTTTTAAATTAAGTTAAAAAATAATTATAATTTTTGACGGGGATAAATTAATAGTTCATTTTAAAATTAAATTAATAAATTATTTTTTAAAACATTCTGATGGATTTCTTAATTAGAGACAATGGTTTGGTTTAAAAACTGCTTTGCATTATTTTGCCAAATATAGCCAAAATTAATAAAAATTATATATTAAAAACATTAATCTATAGATCACACCAACGAGCATAGTTTTGGTGGACGGCAATGATCAACAACAATTGGAAATGCACACCGTCGATTCAAATTTTCCGGTGATCAGTGCATCCATCGTGGACCCATTCATTGTTTTGCTCACTTTGAATGGCCGATTTTTCCTTTACCATTTATTGAGGACAAAACCAATGCTCCAACATGTACACTTTTTTGGGGTTTTTAAAAATTTATAGGTTATAATTTCATGGATATTTTAAAAATACTTAATAATGAAAAAATAATTCAATCTAAAATATAATAATTTCTAATTATTAAAATTAGAATCAAAAATCAATTTTTTACTTAAGATCCCAGCACTGGAATTGCTTAAACACGAAAAATCGCCGATCACTTCAATTTGCTTGTACAAAGATTTAAGTGGCCAATTCCAAATGTGCACCGACGCAGAGGATGGCCAGGGGGAATTAATGGAAATTGACAAGGAAACACCATTGGCCGTTGACCGGCGAATGTTCGCCCGGTCCACTTCATCAATTCAGGTGGAAAAATAATTTTAACAATTTAAAATAATTTAATTTTTGCTTAGAATGAACAGCCAACAATTAAAAAGGAACCAACCGAACAACAACTGGAAGAAGCCGATGACATTGAGGAATTTCTCTATGGAAATGCCGAAAATAATATCAATGGAGGCCAAAATCAAATTCCGAATAGCCAAAAAGCAAAACAACGCGAAAATTCATTGGAAAATGATGAATTGGAAGACCATGGAATTGAGGATCCAACCAAAATTGAGCCCTCTTATTGGCTATTTTTTGTCCGAGAAAATGGCAATTTGTACATTTACACAGTGCCCGAATTGCAACTCGTCTACATGGTGGGTGAAAATGAAATTTCTCCACATCCCATCCAAATAAGGATGCTCTAATTTCCCAAAAAATTGTTGAAATTAGCAAAAAAAGATCAAAATAATTAAATTAATTTAGGGGCTTGGTCCTACATTTCCAAACAAATAAACCATTGAAATACGTAAAAACGCATAGAATCGAATGGTATATAATTAATGGTTTGGTCAAAATTAAAGGGTAAAACCGGTTTTATTTTTGGTTTAAAACTAAGTTAAATTTATCGATTGGGTTTGGGTGGGTATAAGGTTTATGGTATGATATTTTCTTTGAAATCGTTGCAGATTTTTGGCATTTTTAATATTATTTTATTTTTCGTCAATTAAATATTCCTTTTTAATAAATAAATACCTGTATTGTTAATAAAATGGGATATCGGGCCACTTCAATAAAAATGAATCTTCTTTTCCCCTTAATTTAAATTCCCCTCCATTTAAAGAATTTAAATTCCCCTCCATTTAAAGGTCCGAAAATTCAGTCAAGCCCATGAGGTACTTTACAATGATGCAAAATCCGCCTATGCCGACGAACATCAACGACCCCAACACCAAGCCTTCATGAATACTCCGGTCATTTTGCCTCAACCCGTTGAGAGCAGATCGGCCGATTCATCGGCGGTCAAAGCCGAAGAAATTATTGTGGAATTGCAATGCACCGGCCTTGGACCAAATCATGGGAGGCCAATTCTCTCGGCCCTGGTCGATGATATGGCCATTTTCTATGAACTATTCCCATTTGATGAAAAAATTTCTGGTTAGTTTTTTTGGGTTAATTTAAATTTCATAAAAATAAATTAATTCAAAAATTTCCATTTTTAGGCCATTTGGCCATTCGTTTCCGTCGCCTGCCCTGTACGGTTGTTGTGCGCGAACATCGTTTTTTGGGCCAAAATGGAAGAGCACCGGTGGAAGCAGTGAGGGAAGCGGAGGAAAAACATCGGCCATGCATCCATCCATTCACCCGGATTGCAAATATGGTCAAATTTATTGACAAATTTTACGAAAATATCATTCAAAAATTTGTAGAAAAATGGAATTTTTGTGGCCGGTGCCTATCCATCAATGTTATTTTTGGAAAGGGGGGAACCCCGACTGCATCCAATGACAATTGATGGCCAAATTTGGTCATTTGCCCAATTCAACAGTGCAAAATGCCGCGATGGATTCATTTATTTGACCAAAAAACCTGAATATCATGTACGCATTGCTGGACTCTGTGTAAGTTTCTTTAGCCTATTTTCTCGATTTTTATTTGTTTTGTTACCTAAAAATGGAAAATTATTAATTTATTACCTTAAAAAATAAGGGATAAAGCAAAGGGGAATTATTTTTAATTAAAAATTAATAAAAAAAAATCAGTAATTTCTATTCTTTAGACCGACATCAACTACGATGCCTCCTATCCATTCCGAAAAATTCCAATTGGCAAAACTGTCCATCATGTCCTTTTCATGCTTCAACCCGATTTAATTGCTTTGGTCAACAGCGAAAAAAGGCAAATTATTCATTGATTTTGCAATTAATAATAAATCATAAATTTAGACCGAATAAAACTGTTTGCACCGTAGTGAATGAGGAAAAGCAAGTGGAAACGCATGAACGCGATGAAAATTTCATTTTGCCACAAATTGACGCCTACACACTCAAGGTTAATTCGTATAATTAAAAAATACAATTATATTTTTTTATTTGATTTTAATTAAATTTCGATACATTCATTAATGGCCTGAAAAATTTTCCAAATTAATTTCAACAAAAATTTTAGCTATTCTCAACGGAAGATTGGAAATTCGTGCCAAACGCTGACTTTGAATTTGAGGAATTTGAAACGGTCACTTGCTGCGAAGAAGTGTTACTCACTTCCGAATCGACAGGTCAAAAAGAAATTAGATAAACAATCAAAAATAATATAAATTTCAGTTTCCGGTGTCAAAAATTATTTGGCCATGGGAACGGCACTGAATTATGGCGATGAAGTTTATGTGCGAGGCCGGGTTATTCTGTTTGAGCTGATCGAAGTGGTGCCGGAAGAGGGAATGCCAACCACACGGCATCGACTCAAATCAATTTATGATAAAGAACAAAAGGGACCAGTGACAAGTTTATGCGCCATCAACGGATTTTTGCTAACGGGAATGGGCCAAAAGGTTGGCAATTTTTAATTAATATATTAAATTATTAAAATATATTTTAGATTTTTATTTGGCAATTTCGGGACAATCAATTGCATGGAGTCTCCTTTTTGGATATGCATTTCTACGTCCATCATATGGTCTCATTTCGGGAATTTGCTTTGGCCTGCGATTTGTACCGATCCGTATCCCTAATTCGATATCAAGTAAAAAAATTTAAAAATATTCCAAATTAAATCGATAAATTTAAAGGAAGAATTCAAAGCACTTTCGCTGGTCTCCCGCGATCTTCGGCCCACGGCCCCGCCTCCAATGACTGCCAGTTTCCTCGTCGACCATAAACAATTGGGATTTATGCTCACCGATGAGCTGGCCAATGTCACCCTTTTCAATTATTTACCCGAAATGAAGGAATCAATCGGAGGCGAACGGCTGATCATCCGGGCAGCATTGAACATTGGCTCATTGATTAATTCCATTGTCCGAATCAAATCGCACACTTCCGAATGTTTTGTGGACGGAGAATATCAAAAGGGCACACATATTTGCTTTTTTGCCACTTTGGATGGATCATTCGGATTTGTGCGGCCGTTGAATGAGAAAGTTTTTCGGCGGCTACATATGCTCCAACAGGTTTAATTAATCAAGGTTCGTGAATAAAATACATTAATAAGGTGATGAATATGCATGTACCGCAACCGGCTGGACTGAATCCTCGCGGCTCCCGGACGGCTCGACCCCAAAAGACGGGCACAAATCAACAAATTAGTGCGGCCAAAAACATTGTTGATGGACTTTTGGTCACCCAATATTTGCATTTGAGCACACAAGAGAAAACGGATTTATCGAGGAAATTGGGCACCAGTCGATATCAAATATTGGATGATTTGACGGAATTAAGCAGAATTGTTACTCATTATTAAATTTTATAATTTTTTATTTATTTATTTAGAATCTTTCCATATTTATTGTTTTAATGGCTTTTTTGCCGAGAATAAATTGTATTAATTTAAAGTTTGATTTGCTTAATTACATGTCCGATGTTTTGGACTTTTAAAAAGAATTATCCAAACTAATTTTTGACAATCACGATCCTAAGAATATTAAACAAATGATGATGATGGAAACCCTTTAAAACTATTTCCAAAACCAACCCTGCAAAACATGGTTTAATTAAAATTTTTAAAGAATTTTCGGGTTGGAAATGGACAAATAATTAAGAGCGAAAGCTCTGTAATGAATGAAAATTATGGAAGAAGCAATGATCAGGAAGAGGAATGATCGGCAGGAATAGGAAAGGCATTTAGACGTTGATATCCATCCCAATTAGGGTGCAGTAAACCACCTGAGAAAAATATCTTTGAATAAAGTTGTGTGGATCATTAAAAATGTACGCATTTCAATAATCTATTCTTTATTCAATATTAAAATCTAAACAATGATGACGAGATCGCAATCACAAAAATAAAAGGAATATCTTTTCTAAAAAATATTTGGAGAATAAATCAAAGCTCATCATTTAAAGTATTTTCATTTCATTCCCTCTTCACATTTTTGTTCATCGCCTTCGGTGGTTTTGCTTGGCCAAATCGAGTTCAGCAATTGTTTGAGAGGCCGTTGCCAAATGGACCAAACTGATTGCGGATTTGAGAGCCGCAATTGGAAAAGCCAAAAGTGCCAGAAAATATGTAAAGCTGATGAAGTAAAGGCTCGGTCCAGGCCAGAAATGTGCCAAATATAAGATTCCATAAAAAGCTTCATTCCCAAAACACATGAAAAAGAGGAATGGCCTAAAATAAAAATAATATTGATTAGAATATTTTTGGAATAGTTTTTGGTTTACTTTGATGTATAGTAGTAATTCAATATTGGATTTTTGGATTGTTTGTGGGTCTTGATCTCAAGACCATTCCCCGTAATGACGGTTGCATGCAGATGAAGCCAATGGGAAGCAATATCACTAAAAGTAATTGGAGATAAACAATTTTTTTGAATATTTTAAGACTTACAGAACAGCAACAAATTGGAAGAAGTAGAAATAGGTTGGATAGAACATGCAAAGAACCATAAGTAGACCAAGAAATGCACAACGATCGGTGAGCTGGTCCAACATGGCGCCAAAAAGAGTTTCTCCAAATTAATTATCAGTTTTGAAATTAAATTAATAGTAAACCTTGTTTGTATTTTCTTGCTAAGAATCCGTCAAAAGCATCGAGAAAAGCGCTGATAAAATAATACATTGAAGCTTGGAATGGTTTTGTTGTCATTGTAAAGAAGGAAAGGAATGCCAGCAGGATACGTGCATAGCCCAAAATGTTTGGATAATAGAAGAACACTGGATTTGGATTCATTCTTATTCTTATTCTAAAGATAAAGAATAAATTTTATATTAGATATTCCGTTACATTCACATTTCCATAATTTATTATAAATAAATAACCAGAGCGGCTTAAGTTTTATTGATTTTTGATTAGTGGTTCATGTTTATGTTAATGCTATAATGTTATTTGTTTTTGCTCGTTCACCGGAAAACGCGTTTTTAAACCTACTTATTTTTGTTAGTTTTGTTTATAAATTTATGTTTTTATGGTTTAAAAAGGTCCCCAACATACTAAATCCGAAAACATCAATTGGTTTTTCGGTTTAATAATCCATCCCCAATAAATGGCCGGGCGAAACTCGAAAAACGAAAACCAGTTTGGATAAAAAGTCATTTTTCCCATAATTTATATTGGCATTTTGTTTTATTTAATACAGAAAGAATCAGAATTCTAAAAATCAATAATTGTTACGTTTTAGAAGCCAGAATCAGCAGCAGGGATCATCATTATTCAGATTCCTAGAATTATAATAATGCGCTTTAATTCGACGAAAAATGAACAAATATTTTACGATTTTTAATAGTTAAATCAAATTAAAACATGCAAACATTTTTAATATTATTTAAGCGTCCATAAACAAATTTTATGTGAATTTTTCAGGAATCCAATGAAGCTTTTATTCTTATTAATTATTCTGTTTTTGTCGCTACTAAAGAACTGTATTGTCGCAGAGAATGAAGAACAACAAATATCGCAAACTACGATGAATGCTACTCCCAAAGATGGGTCAGACGACGATAACGAAGAAGATGATGAACCCAATTTGACAATTTACGATGCAAATTTCACTGCAACTTTGGATAAGTAAGTCAAATGAATTTGTGCATATTTTTTCAATGAAAATTCCATCTTTTCAGGTCATTTGAAAGTCTCAACATTTTTCAAGCTCGTTCATTGCTTTCAAAACTCGGCAAAATTACTCTGTTCCTACGGCTTTATCGCACTTGGGCCTATTCTCCGGCTACTGGTAAACATTTATAATCCTTTATAATTGTCAATTATTTCTTTAGGGCATCGCGGCTTCAATCGTTATTTCCCGCAACCATCCGTCCCATTTCATCGACAAATTTATTCGAATTGTTCGACGCCAAATTCGACCGAATTTATGGTTCATTTCCTTTTATTATCAGTTAATTAATATTTCCCCCAAAATAGGCATGTGTTAATTTAATTTTTGCGGATATTCAACAAAGGGCTTTGTTCATGTTCCCATTGAAGGACCAAAAAATGGATGAGGAATTTTATCAAATTGAGTGAGTTCAATTTTTTGGATATTTTAATTATTTAACATTTTAGGGAATTGGACTTCAATCGACGCATTTCCAACACTAAATTCAAGTACAAATATTTAATTAATTTAAATTAAATTTCCATTTAGTTTCGACATTTCCGCCTCCTATTTGTTTTGTTTCCTCACTAAAACCCGGCTGAGTATTTTGGAACGACTCCCATTTTGTGGTTACGGTTCTGAACCATATCAAAATCAACAGGTAGATTATTTTTTATAATTTAATTTTTTTAAATAATATTTAGTGGCCGGCCAATCCATTTCGACAATTTTCTGATTCGCCGGAATTATGGCCAAACCAAAATGGGACAAATTCGACGGACCAATTGGATCCAATTGACGAAATTTGGAATCAGCTCGAATTCCAATGCGCCGATATCAGGTTGAAAAAATGGGGGATCGTTTAATTTTTAATTAAACTATGCAAAAATATTCAATTATTAATTTTACCGAAACTTAAGCCTAATATAAAAACCCAAAATTTTATCGAATTTATTTTTACAGTTTTTGTCCGGATCCTTGCTGTGGCCGAATTAATAGTACTCGCTTCTTCAATGCATCCAAAACATCGACAGAGACCGACGGATGGTGTCCGGCATCACCGTGTTCCTCATTGGTAAATGAATTTTGGGGGAAAATTCGAAAAATAAAAAAATAATTTGAAAAAAATTAGAAAAATTTTGATCATTTTTTTAAAATTTTGGTGACATTTTCATTTATAAAATTTTGCCCTCGAATATTGTTATTTTTGCAGAATGTTCGTCATTTGTACAGTGAAATTGTGCACAGTCATTTGGAGGAAAAGAAAAAATTGGAAGATGCCAAAAATAAAAGCCGAAACGAAAATGAGGAAGGAAGTGGCAATAATAAAAATGGGACGAATGCCGAAGAGAAGAACATTTATGAGGGAAACGCCGCCGTCAATACCCATTATTGCTGTGAGTTAAAGCTTTTTAATATTAAATTGTTTATTTTTTAATTAAGTATTAGTCAAAAAAATGATTGTTTTACTTCAAGCCTTACCAAAATAATTGAATTTCTTAAATTGATACGAAAAACGATGGAGGAGACATCGAAATATGATTTTTAATTGGTAATTGTTTTCTTTTTCTTTTTAATGTATTTGATGCCACACTTTTAAGTCCCTATAAAAATAATTTACCAAAAAATTTCATCGAATTTTTGTTTATATTTTTGCAGATTTGGAGGAGGCATTCAACGATGATTTCTTGGGCATTATGGTATGTGGAACCAATCCAAAAAATAAAATCATTTAATTTTTGCAGGAAAATCTTTGGAATTTGACCTGTGCCTGTCCATTTCCGGATGACAAACACAAAATTGACCGCACGAAAATTTACCGATTCGATGTGAGGGAATGCGTAGATTTGGATGAATGCATTTACGCGGAATGCGAAGGTGGGTGAATTTGTGCCAAAATTGAAATTTCTGAATGAAAAAAAATTAATCTAATTTTTTTCCCTTTTTTTTGAAACATTAATGGCAAATATTTTTTTATTTCATTGCCCAATTTTCACTAATTTTGAATATTACTTATTACAATTTATTTACCGGGGGATTAATGGACAAAATCACCGGGACAAATCACCTCTCTATTTTGACATTTTTCGGAAATGATTGATGGGAATGGGACACAGAAAACAACAATAAGGCAGCTTACTTATTTTATATTCTGATCCCCTAAGAAATTTTTTAAACTCTTTCCAGTAACACCCAAAATCGGGATTATCCCCTCAAATCCATCATTTATCCAGCCGAATTGGCTTCTCCAATCATTTTTTCTGCATTTCCTTTTTTTTCTCGAAATCTTATTTCCAAAAATGCCTCTTCCCTATTCCACATTTTCGGCTTTTTTGACGGCGCCGACTGACACCGTGACAACTTTCCCTCCCAAATCCACCCTCATCACATCACATCATTCTCTGCTCTAAAAGGGCCCATTTTTGATGCACTCAACAATGGCCTTCCCCCCCCCCCCGGCCATTTGACATTTCCTCAACATTTTCCCTCGGGTGCATTTTCAATCCATTTTGTCTTCAAAGGAAGACCATTGGTCATTTTGTGAGGGTGGAGTGATTTTTTTCGGAATCAATGGAATGAAAATTAATGAATTTGCTGGGGAATAATTTGGGGCCAAAAAATGGTCCAATTGGTACCTTCCTTCATCATTGGGCGAATTCCTCAATTTTATCTTTAGCGCAAATTCCTTTCCTAGTCCAAAATTTTCAAATGTTTTTTGGACTATGGAATTTTGCAAAAAAAAAAATAAAAATTACTAGAAAATAATTCAGAAATAATAATCATTTTAGTAAAAATTTTTCTTTGAAGAAATTCTCATCATTTACATTTGAATTCTTTAAAAGACCAAATTTCTATGTTGGCATTAAAACAAAAAATGTGGAAAATATTTTATTTTCCCACAGTTCTTTACATTTCTTCTTCTGTGGTTCCAATAAATTCATTTCCGGGGCAAAAGGAAAGAAAATTTTGGAGGAATTTCCAAATTCAAGACCACCCACCCACTTCCCATGAATAGGGCCTCAAAGAACCACAAATTAATTTTTGCTCTCTCCCACCATTTTTTCGGGAATTTTGGTTGACGACGGATATTTTCATCTATTTAACATGCAAAATGGAAATTCAATCCGTTACTGAAAGGAAAATCTAATGTGTTCCCAGGAAAAATGACGAAATTTACACATTCTCCGGATATTCCCAATTTTTCACGAAAATTAAAGAAATTTTCACACAAATTCTCACCAAAATACATTCAATTTTCTCCATCCCCCAATTTTTTGTCCTTTTTTACAGTTTTACGTGAAAATTTTTAATACCAAATCCGTAGTAGGTGTTCCTCAAAATCCCTTGAGATTCTTATCCCCCCATATCTTTGCCCTTTGTCTAAAGTCCAAATTTTTTCATTCCAACGCAAAAAAATGCCTAAAATGTCAATCAAAAAGGGAAGGAATCCACTCCTCCAGTCAGAAATGAAACGAATATGTCCATTTCTATTGTTCAAAAGTTCAAAAAATTGCACTTTAAAAAGGCTAATAATCTTTTTATATTATTTTATTTTTAAACCATAAATTTTATAAAATAATAGATAAAATTTCCAATAACACATATTTCCATCAAAAATTCTAAATTTATATTTAAATTATTTTAAAATTTCCCCACAAATTTTGCAGAGGGCAAACAATGCGTGAACCAAGCGGACGGTGCCGGCTACCGTTGTGAATGCCCAGTGGGCCAATATCGTGAGGACTCGAAACCGGACAGTGCCTGCACACAAACACCTTTGGAGGACGGCCATTTTCCATCGAATTTGTTTGAGTGGGAATAGGAAGAGGTGGGACAAAATTACAAAAAAAGAACATTGAAAATATAAATTTATTTAATCCTTTTTCCCTCAAATTATATTTTTGTTTTCCCCACATTTTACCTTTACCTTTTCCGATATTCCATTTCTTTTTTCCTTCCATACCAATTAATTATTTAAATTTACATTTGTTTTTTTTCAATAAATTTGAGGCAACATTTTATTTCCATTTAATTTTTAATCTAATCCAATTATCACAATCAGCATTCCCTATTTACATAAAATACCAGATTTTCGCTTAAATCCTTCCTTTTTTCGTAAAATATAAAGTGAAACCTCGGCCCAATTCATCCAAAAGCCAATAAAATATCATTCTGAGCTAGCTAATTAATAAACAAATCCGAAAATATTTTGAGTCCAACTTCATCAAATCCATTTTAAAGAGCAAATCCACTTGAAATATGTTGCCACTTGGCACTTCACAACTTCATCTCAATCCCACATTAATCCGAAATAATAAAAAGAAAAACAATTCCCCAATCCCAATTCGAAATGCAAAGAATGTATGCATTTCTTCCGACCTCAATGCAATGGATTGTTGCCCATAAAAACGTTCCTTCCTTCCCTTTAATTGCAAAAATTGCCAACAACCTTTTTTCACGGTATTATCAATTAAAATTGATGCTAAATAGATGCAAAATTGTTGGCATTTGCGCACAAAAAACACACTTTCCCTCTATTTTTATCCCAAAAATAGGTTAATCAAAAAAGGGCATCGGGCCATTTGAATGGGCGAACACATTTTTAATTTCCGTTTCCTCCCCAATTTTGGTCCCAATTTATACCTCCTCTTTATTCACAAATGGCATTTAACAGCGATTTCGCGCGCACGGGTACCCAAAGGCGCCTTAAATGAGGCAACACAATTGGGGGCTAATTGATGGCAATTTTGGGAAAAATCCTTGGCAATCGGGCGGGATCGAAGCTCAATAGAGTGTGGGAGGCCAAAATTAATTCGCGCCGATGGCTTCCATTCTATAATAAATAAGGTTTCCCCGCTTTAATGTCCTCCCTCTAGCAAAATCCTCCATCATATTCAATTTAGGTTATTTTCCATCCATCTTTTACTGCTGAAATCCATCTCTACATATAAATATTATTATTATTCCTTACTAAAATGCCAAAAATTGACATCAATTCCAACGCCACCAAAGACCGGGGCAGTCCAAAATTTAATGCCTTTGTAAGTTTTTTTTCTAATTATTAACATTTTAATTAATTTGGATTATTTTTGGAATTAATTTTACTCAAAATTTGTAAATGGTAAAATCAGGACTAACCGTAATATATCATATCAATCAAATTATAGTATTGTTCTTAAGGCAACTTTTCCGCCGGACATGTTTACACAAAAAAATTCTTGTTCCAATTCCAAACATGATTTTTACAATCCTCATCCTCACTCCTCCCTCAATAATGTTCATTTCCTCCATTGTTCTTGGCATTAGCACACAAAAAATGCCCAAATTTCCAATTTGTTTATCTAAAATCCATTCATACAAAATTGAAAACATTTCCTTACAAATTTCCCTCCACCTAATTTGCACCTTCCCATCATTAGCCTCGACTAGTTCTTCATTCTTTCCGTTCAAAAACTCCACAAAAGACAAAACTGAATTGTCGCTGGACAATCAAATTTTTAAAACCCTTTCTATGTTCCACCCTCATCCATTTGTTCACAGATTTTCATGCCAATTTCTCCGAATTTCCGACTAATCCAATTTTGTCCACGGGGAACAATGGTCTCCCAATATCAGATGGTTTCGTTCAAAATCTCATATTCCCCCCTTCAATTTAATTTCTGTACTCAATGCAATGCTTCTTAAATTTATGCATAGGCTTACATTAGGGAAGATTCATTATACGTCACACACTCAAATTCCAATATAGTGTTTATAAACGTTTTTTGATATGTTTTGTTTAAATTTTAAAAAACTAGCAAAAATATTTGGGCTTGATAGGAAAAAATTCAATTATTTTCTCTCCTTTTCTTTTAATCCATTAATTTCGGTTTAATTTAGTGAAAAGCCTTTTCTAAATTATCAAAAACATATTCCATTAATTAATTTTCCTCAAATTTATTAGTAAACATTTGCGAATATTTTTATCCAAATACAACAAAATTTCCTGGAATTAATAAATAATTCATTCTTCTAAATTTAGGAATCACTTACGAATATATCAAAATTCTTCAAAACAACAACATTTTCCTAGAATTTAAATTATTTTTTCCTACATTCTTGTTTGTTTAAATATGTTCGACATTTTTTCATTTTTGGCCTTTGCCTTTTTCACACGGCTGCACTTTTTACTTCTTTATTATTTTCCTTTTTTGTGCACACCTTCTTATTGTTTTCCATCCAAAAAATTTGGCCGACACCAAACAAAATTTTTTGAGCCAGTAATTCTATACAATAAAAGGTGTTGGTTCATCAACAATTCAGAATTCAGCCCACACTTCCTCCTTCACATTTTTTGGCTATTCTTGCATAACAAATACCTCCCCTTCTTCCCATTTTATTGTTTTTGGGTTTTGAGGCAAAAATGATGACCGACACTTTATAAGGCGGGATTAGGCCAAAGTTGACTGAATTTCCACTCAGAACTTTGAGGATATTTTTGACTACAAGCAGAAAAAGATGGAAAAGGAATAATTTTCCTTTTTTGAATGATTTTACATCAGTTTTTACTTTTCAAATATGTACCAAAATGTTTTAATCCGAATTCCACTCATTTCCAACTTTTTCATTACAATCTCGGGCCAAATTTTGATTGCCCCAGCTCCATTTGATCTCTTCCCGAATTTGATTCATTGGAATTTTCCACTTGCCCTCATTCAACCAAAATGTGTCTATAAATTCCAATCCCTCACCTTCCACGCCTTCAAATCCGAGGCCAAATGTTTCTCCCTTGAAGGCACAAATTGTGTAATATTGGGTTTGGCCCAAAGTTCTTCCCTCCCTCGCCCCTTTGTCCAATGTCCACCCTCACAAATTCCCTTGGCCGTTTGCTTTACTTCCGTCCATCTTTTTCCCTCATTTCCCTTTCGCTTATTTCCACCCTCACTTTGGCCCCCCAAAATGTCCACCACCTCCCTCACACACAAAATTCTCCCATTTGTGCTTTTGGGCTCAAGCAAAAAGCAGCCAGTCGCAAAATGCCCCTTATATCCCCTCATTTGGGCCGGTGCCCGGTGGGCACCCTCGCTTTCTTTACAAATTCATTCAGAGGGGCATTTGGCCCATAACTCTACGTTGTAATAATTTGGCCAATGCCCTGCCACCTTCATCAGCTGCTCTCAATCATGACCATGGGGGATTATGCCTCTTCACTTCCTTATGAACTTATGATTGGTGGGGGAATAACGAGGAAAGGAGAAATTGACATCCCTTCTATTTTTTACTGGATTTAAGTTTTAAGGATTTTTTTGGAAGCAGTTTTTGATTTGTTGCCAAGTCCGCTTTTACTATTTTCCTCCAAATTCTAATCCCAAACCCAACTTCTTTATTATTTATCCTTCAAATTTGTTCATTTTTCATTTTAATAATAAAATTTTTCAAAGCCCAATCTTAATTTACGCGGCATATATATTTTCTTTAATAGATCTTTTATGAATGAACAATTATTATACATAAATTATTTTTGGATAAATATTTTAAAAATCAAGAAATTTGTTTAACATTTAAATCCTTCATGAAGAATAAATTTTGGCGAACATTTTCCGGAAAGGTAAAACACATTTTGGCGAACATTTTCCGGAAAGGAAAAACACATTTTGGCGAACATTTTCCGGAAAGGTAAAACACATTTTGGCGAACATTTTCCGGAAAGGTAAAACACATTTTGGCGAACATTTTCCGGAAAGGAAAAACACATTTTGGCGAACATTTTCCGGAAAGGTAAAACACATTTTGGCGAACATTTTCCGGAAAGGAAAAACACATTTTGGCGAACATTTTCCGGAAAGGTAAAACACAATTTGGCGAACATTTTCCGGAAAGGAAAAACACATTTTGGCGAACATTTTCCGGAAAGGAGAAACACATTTTGGCGAACATTTTCCGGAAAGGAAAAACACATTTTGGCGAACATTTTCCGGAAAGGGAAAACACAATTTGGCGAACATTTCCGGAAAGCAAAAACACATTTTGGCGAACATTTTCCGGAAAGGAAAAACTTTGGCGAACATTTTTCAGAAAGCAAAAACACATTTTGCCGAACATTTTTCAGAAAGCAAAAACACATTTTGGCGAACATTTTCCAGAAAGCAAAAAGAAATTTTGGCGAACATTTTCCGGAAATGGAAAAAACATTTTGGCGAACATTTTCCGGAAAGGGAAACACATTTTTTTATTAACAGAAGCTCTTTAAATTCACGATCAAAAAAGAAGAAGATAAAGGCTATATTGGGTGAAATTTTTTCCGTATTTTTGATTGTCATTTTCACAATCACAACTCCAAATATTCCATCAATCCAGTTTTAATCAACTTCAGAATACAGATGAATTAAGCACCAGTGGCATTTTTCGTCATTCACGTCAAAATTCCCTCCTTTTTATCCTTTGGCATTCTTTGGCTCCCAAAATTTCCCCAAGGAAATGTAAAAATATGAAGGAATGAAGTTTGGGGCCAAATAGGCCAATTGCCTTTTCTCTCCTTCAATTGTCCAACTTCGTCTGCAGCATTGGGACTCCGCCCTCCACCCTCGCACATATAACCAATTCCAGCACCTTCTTGTTTTTGCTATTGCCGTCATTTCCCCCTTTTACCCCCAATTCTTTCATTCCAATCTCCACCTTCGCTTTTTCCAAATCCCCACTCTCACTTTTGTTGATGGCAAACAAAAAAGTGTAAACAGCGCCAAACAACTGTTGCCAGCTTTGATCCCGGATCGGCCCTTTCAGTTGATCCGATCGCCTTCCTCCCTCACCTCATTCGTCATTATCACGGCACATTTATTTGCACTGACTGAGACTAGACAGCCAAAACATCCTTTCATTTCATTTCTTTCATTTAAAAAAATTCGATTCATCGGCTCCCCAAATGCGCAAATAAAGTGGCTATATTTGAATCCCGTCCAATGACTTTATTTTTGTAATGCTTTTCCTTTTTTAATAATAACTCATCAAAAATTAGACTGGTTTAATGAAAATATTAGAGCTTAAAAAAATTATATGCCAACCTTGACGTTTTTTATCTCTCATTTTTTGCAAATATTTTTGCTCCCAATAAGAATAACATAAGGATGTTTTAATACTACCTATTTTACTTTTTTGGAGCAACTTTATAAAAAACAGAGAAAAATCAAATTCAATGTCCAAAATCTGAAAATTATACTTTTTGCCCCTATCATGTCCCTTTAACCTCAACAATAATTTGTGCAAAATTAGCCATAAAAAATAAAAATGGAGTGAATCAAGCACAGTTGTTCATAAATGAACACCTTGACATAAATGCAAATCAGTTCAAACTCTGCCTCCTCCTTCGGCACAATTTTAAATCTTCTCATTCAAACAAAGTCAATTGAGGACAGATGAATTCTCACCCTTTTCTGCTGTAGACTGAAATTTTGCAAAATGAGTTCATCCGCTTTTCGAATTTGATCCAATTCGGCCCTCCCATCCATTTCAATTGTGAAAGAAGTTAATCAGCACAACAGAGCAAAACTTTGGCAGCTGTTCTGCCACCAAAAACAAAACAAATTCTCAAATTGTTGAACATTTACGTAAACTCCCCCGCCACCCTCACCCATCCAAATACAATTCATCCATTCTCGATGAACCTTGTTCCCCTCCAAACATCAAATCCTCTCACTTTCTATGATGGATTTTGGATCATTTGGGAGGCAGCGGCTGGCGCTGCAAAAATTTATTCGGGCCAACAATTAATCAAGAAAGAAGGGGGCCATTTACGTTCGTTTTTTCCCTCATAAGATTTGGCTTAAAATAACGCCAAATAAGCGTCGGCTTCTTTTTGTTACCCCGGTATTCCCTTTGAAAAGGATCCATGGCCCTAACAAAAATATGTTGGAACGCATCAATTCAAAAAATCCAATCAAAAATATGTGTTTTAGTCCACATTTTGATACTAAAATGTGAAGGAATTCTGAATGGGCGATAGATGGACGATTTTTTGTGGGGGTGGATTAGAGGCCAATAAAAGCCCAGCATTTTTATTGGCCAATTTTCTCCCTCTTTGCAGCTGCAATGGCACAAAGAACGTTATAACATAGGCAGCTATTTTTATATGCATTCTAGGAGAATAAAGGGGCCCATTAATAATTTTAATTTGAACATGCCATGCTTGAGGATAAGAAAAGGGCTAATTAAAATGTGAATAAAATCGCGTTTGTTAAAATGATTAGGTAAAAAAGTACATCCATTTAATTCCATCATCCCAATCCCAATTCATTTATAATTTTTCCTATTAAATGTCATCCAAGACCCCCACCAGAATGGCATCATTTTCATTGTTCATTCGCATATTCTCTCATTAATTGCCTCCTCCGAATATTTGTTCAACTGCTTTTGGTGCCCTTCACCAAAAAGTCCCTTTGAAAATCCCTGCGGGAAATTTCTCGAGGCCAATTTGAGGACGAGAATACTAACATAAAAAAGACCAAAATTCAAGCAATTTTTGCTCTCAAAAATTGCCCTAAAAATTCAATAAAAATTCCATCCTTCTCCAAATTGTGCCAATAAAAAAGGAACAAGGAAGTTTCACCAACAAAATGGGCCTCCAGAGTATTTTCCCGTTTGTCATTGGCAGCGGTGATGAACATTCCTCCCAGCAAAAAACCCATCAAATTCTTAATAAACGGCCAATGCCCCGAAAATACTGCCCATCGACATCATTGGCCAATGGTCATCATCAATTACTGGCGGAAATGGAAAAAATGAAGGAATCCGGGAACAATAAAAATAATAATAAATTTGTTATGGGATATCATCATCAGCAGCCGCAGAAGGACCGGAAACATTCCATGGTAATTATAAATATGGAGGAATGAATTCTTCCTTCTAATTTGTTTTGCCATCATTTTTCCTGAAACTCATAAATATTTTTCATATAAAAATTTTATTCCCGAATTTGCAGGAAAATCTTTTACATGAATTTTTTGCATGAATTTAAAGAACCGAAAACGGACTCATATTTGTGACCACCCACCTTCTTTCCAATTCTCATTTCCACCCTCATTTTCCTTCTTCCGGCTGTCCATTTAGCCGTGTGGTGGTTGTTGTTTTCGTCTCATCAAAATTCCCCTTCCTCCATTATTATTTATTATTTTTGTTGTTTTGCCAGACACTAATCGGCTGGGAATCATCATCTAAAAATGATGATGGACACATCGAAACACACAGGTGTTAAAATGAATGAATGGTCGGCAAAATTTGAAAAACAAAGAAAGCCCCAAAAATATATATTTAAGAGGATCCTTTTCTTGGCATCATTATTCAAGTTAACGTCTTTTTCTATTAAATGTGTTCATTTTTTTTTGTAAACAATTTTCATCGCCACTTTTGACCATTTTTTAAATTAAATTTACCCTTCTCTCCGTTTAATCCCTCCCTTTTGTCCAAATTGTGCCAATTAAACACAAAATTCAATGGCAACAATTTCAGCAGATTTTTAGGCACAGAGAATTCTTTACCTTTTCTAAAATATGATGAAGCTATCAATTTTTCCATGACATTATAGCAGCATAAAAACTATAAAATATGCACGCCCTTTTTTGCCGCGCTGCATTTTTGCATGCTTAATTGATAGACGGGCACGGGCGGCCATCAATTATTTTGATTAGTTTATGCCATGATTGGGTGTGCCCAACACAAAGTTGGCGGAAATGCCGCAAAAAATTGCCATTTGAGCTTAGGGGGCGAGGCTTAGTTTTTCACCTCACCTGACCTGCCCCAGATTTGTTGGAGCTTTGAGTCCCAATTCCACGTCATTTACTAATATTCTTTTCCCAAAAGTAAGGGAGGGTGGTTCAATCTCAACTGATACGAAAAAATGTTTCGGGAAATTATTTAAAAAAAAAGTTCCATATTTTCTCCAATTTTTAATCATTTTTATAGATACGTTATATCTAACCCCCAGGGCACTATCGTAACATGGGCACCAGTATCTCGCCCCCAAAACATGTCAAATCCACACAATTTCCCCAAATCGTTTTTATTAATTCGGCGAACACAAAAACCAGAAATGTCATTGGCATTAAATAGCCTTTGGATTAATTTAAGGATTATTTTGGGCTGAACAATTTACTCCTCAAATTTTAGATTTTATATACGAAAAATGATTTATGATTTTAGATAATTTAACAATAAATTCTAAAAATTTTGAATCCTCAAATAACTCATCAAAAATTGAATTTTTTAAAGCAACCGAATTCCATGTTTCTTCCTAATTATAGTCTCTCTCATATTCAAGCCTTTTCATTCACCTGCTTTAGTATAAAATGGCATTCATATTTTCGGCCTAACCCCTCCATTTTTTAGCCACAATTAATGCCTCTAAAATGGCACGATAGATAGGAGGAAATTTTATTAATGAATATGAAATGGCCAAAACACAGGAAAATATTGGCCAATAAATAATAAATAAGCATAAAAAGTTGTTTTTTTGAGACCGCGCGCGAGCCTTCTCCCTTTTTTGGTCACATCATAATGAATTGGTTGGGCAAAGGGGAAGAGAGGGGAGGCGGCAAAAATTGTACCAAATAGAAAAGTGGACCAATATTTAATCAAGCGGGCAAAGCACCAATTTTGGCATTAATTGGGGCTGATTGGGAATAAAATAAATGAGGGAGGAATGAAAATTTTATAATATTCTTCACATCATTTCCTGCTCAATTTTTACGGAAAATAGTTAGGAATAATTATACTGTCCCTGTTGGATTATAATTATTGCCGATGACCAATTATTTTTAATTAAATCGTTTTTTTGCCAATTTTGGCTAAAATTTCTCCTTTTTATTGGTTCACTTTTTCAACCAATTTCAAAAGTTAAAAAAGCAAAATTAGTCAATTTGTGTTCCATTAAGCATTAATCCATCCATTAATTCCAATTCCAATCCACATCTTTATCCCTTAAAGTGTTTTTTGGTGCCCCATTCCATCATCAATCCCATCATCTACATATCATCCAAATCCCATAGTCCATATTCCATAAGGACGATTTGGTGTACTAATCCGGGCGAAGTGCCAGTGCCATTTTCCCTTCCCAACGAGTCCAATTACCCTCCATCCCCTCCATTCCCGGGCCATTTTCGTCATCCCCCAGCCTCCTCCGCGCACTTCCATAATCCTCCCAGATTGGCACCGGAAAAAATTACCAAATTGCCTTCATCTTCCCCCAAATATTTTGCCTCTCCTCTCATCAGTTTGGCTTCCCATTTGCCACATTTTCCCATTTTTACCTTCATTCCATTCGAATATTCCCCTCGGCAACAAAAATCTTAAATTCATTTGTCCTCGTAAAAAATTCCCATCAAAAAATGCCCTCATCCAAAATCAAACCTCCACCACTAATTCCATTGAAACCTTTGCAGCGCATTCGAAGTGCCACTGCCATTTTGTTGACTTCCACGCAAAACAATCCAAATAATCCAAATTCGGCACCGAATTCACCAAAAAAGAGACAAAAAGGACAACAATTGTCGGCATTGGTAAAAGTTGCACCAAAATTGTCGCCGGGCAGCCAACAAAGACAACAAAAACAGCAACAAAATTTGAAGAAATTTGAGGAAAAATTGACAAAAAGCAGTGAGAAGAAAATGCGACAACACGAAGTGATTTTGGAGGATCAGCAATTGGATGTAGTCCCAACGGAGGAGGAGGGTGATGCGGTGGCCACACAAAAGGTGGGAGGAAATAATCAAATTCATTGTAAATGAGGATTGGCCAATTGGGGTTTATTTAGGCAGTTTTGTGATGGAAAAATTTACAGATTTCTTTTGAGAAATTTTAATTTTTTCTTGTCGAAAATTGACATTTTTAAAGCCATTAAACTGGCCATAAAAAATGTTGGAGATTAGAGAGGCCTAATTTTAATAATGGCCTTAAAAATTCAGATTTTTCGACAATTTGTGCCTAAATTAATTTGCCTCCTTTCTTTAGCATAATTTTTTTCCTTAAATTTGGATCAAAAATTTGGGAATTTATAATACTTAAATTTCTGATGTATTTTTAAAAGAAAAATTGAATGAAAATATTCTTCTTAATTTTTCGGTGCAGAAAGATTCGACCACCGGTGGGAACATTGTGATGGCCACGATGAAGCGTCCAAAAAGTGGTCCGGCCAAGAAATGGACATCCGCCTTCCGTGTGGTCCAATCCATGACTCGATGGCGCAATATGCCAAAGGTGGGTGCCGAAAATGAATTTTGTCAGCTATTTTTATTAGTAAAAAGTAGTTGATTAATCTCTATTAGTGGAATTGGGTTTAAAATAAATCGCACACCAAACTGCCACCACCGTTGCTTGAATTTGTGTCGGGCGCATTATATGCCTTCTGCTGGAAGGTCAAGAATTATTAAAAGTCGCCATTTCCGTCCTATTCAATCTTCAAAACAATAGAAAACACAAACAAACTTTGCAAAAATACGACAGACACATCTACATCTGCTCTACAACCGAGAGATGACTTTGTTCCTTGTTCCACCCATAACGGGGCAGCTTCTACTAGGGTCAAGAGAATTCATACAGCACTCAGTAAATTTTATAGGAGTCAAATTAACACGCAGATTTAGTATTCAATCCCTGAAATTCATCCTAAAACAAGCCTTCCGTCAAAACTTTCTGATTCTTTCTACCTTCTTTCAAAATGGCTGCTCATTTCCCATTCAATTCACATTCACACCCTCAAACTCCCTCATTTTCATTGTTAATATGGGGTCTTTGTTTTATGAAGGTCCATTCAAATTTGTCTTTTTCCATTGCCGCAATCCCAAAGGGCCAATTTTCCTCTCCACATTTGCGGGGGATGGTCCATTTCAAAAGACCAAAGAATGCATAGAAATTTGCCTTCTCATAAAACCCTCAAAAATGTCAAAAATTTCAATTTCACGTTTCATTTTAATTTGCCAGTAATGTATCCTAATTTTTCTTCCTTCCCTTTTTGGCAAAATTTGCACAAATTTTTTATCCAATTTTTGGTCATTGAGCCTAAAGAAAATGCCATTAAGCGGCCCCTTTAATTAGATTAAATTATTCTCCTGGGACCAGATTGGAAGTGGCCGAAAATTAGAGAGAAAATGTGCGGAGATATTTCGGCGGTTTTGTACCAATTTGCTAAAACAAATTTAATTTTTTAGGAAAAACTTACAAATTGGAAGTTTCCCTTCTCAAAATTAGTTCAGTTCATCCATACATTTTATTCTTGAAGAAATTTCAAAAAAAGAACCAAAAATGCCTAAAAATTCATAAAAATTCCCTAAAAAAGATTCGAAAGATAAATAATTCAAATAATTATGTTCAGCACAAAAATGGCCATAAATCCACCCAGACATAATAATTCATCAACTAGAGATGATTGTTCCCGGCAAAATGTTGCCAACATTTTATTTTTTCTCTCAAAATAAATTGTACAATACAATGCCTTGGCATTTTCCCCATTTAAGAACCAATAAAAAATGTTGGTTTTTGGTCCAAAATTATTTCCTTTTCCCGCAATTTTCGCGACTTATTAAAATTGGCCAAAATTGCCCCCAGGCCAAAAAGCAGCAGCTGCTTTTTAAGGGGGAAAGAAGGGAAGTAATTAAAAATTTGGCCTTCCATTTTTGACTTTCTTTCGGCTGCCACCAAAAAGTCGGCCGACCATTAAGCAAAAATGGATGAATTGGAATTGGGCAATTTAGGTGAAAAATTTCCATTTTTATAAAGCCGTTCTTTCTTTTTCTTTTATTTTTTTTGCATAATTTTCCCTTAAATGGCCTTTGCCATTCGCCCCCAATATTTATTAGTGCCCTCTATTCTATTCATTAATTTGGCCAGACAGCTGTTTTAATCTTTTTTCCGTTCTCTTTTTTCCATATTTTTCCATTTTGAATTAAAAAACAAACTACATCCATAGGATCAAAATTCATTTAAGCAAAAAAGGGCTAATTGGCAAAAATTAGCGCGGAATTGTCTTTTTAAACCGTTAAATATCAAAAAATTTGGCAAATGCCCTAATGTATAAAACCAGTCCTCGCTTCGCTCGGACTGCGTTGGGGGGTTCCACCCCCCAAACCCCCGGACGCGTATGCCCAATTTTGGAGAAATCGCCTGCGGCGATTTCGACACCTAGCCTAGTTTCTCGCTCCTTCGGAGCTCGAATCCAAGAGTTTAATTTATGATGTATTCATCAGCAATTTATCAGGTTGCGACGTCAATTCGCTTGGGACTCGGCTTCGCTCGCTGCGGCCGCTTCGCGGCCTCCGCGAGCTTCAGCCTCGTCCCAAGCGAACCGCCGTCGATAAGGATACCGTAAAGTCCATTTGGTAACCGTATTTTTATAAAAGAAAAAAAATAAAAATCACATGCCACGGCGAGGATTCGAACCCGAGACCTCCTGACCATTGCCACATACACTAACCAAAGCGACATACCATTGCGCTAAATGGTCACATTGGCTGTTTTCTTCCTACTTCGCTATAGTCTTAAGGAGACATAAGGGAAAACACATTTATGGCCATAAGTTTCGCGCATGTGGCCAAAAAAATTTTCTAAAACTTGATGCGCCTATAACTCGATCTTATAGATCAACATGCAAAATTTCAGAAAAATCGATCCACACCCAAGCGAGAAAATTGTTCCGTAATGATTTTTTGGCATAATTTATTAATATACAAGAAAGGGGAATAAAGAAAATGAACAAGTTGCCTTTTGCTTAATTGGGACCAATTCCCATCAAACCCATCAATTCCATTTTTTATTGGCCAATTCTTCGGCCCATTTTCGCTTTCTTCTCCTCCATTTCCCTTTTATG
This sequence comes from Pratylenchus scribneri, assembly GCA_030063045.1. Taxonomy (NCBI): domain Eukaryota; kingdom Metazoa; phylum Nematoda; class Chromadorea; order Rhabditida; family Pratylenchidae; genus Pratylenchus; species Pratylenchus scribneri. Next base: position 1,143,926 of record JAQSEB010000011.1, on the reverse strand, counting down.
TTTCAAATTCCAACTTCCAATTCCAACCAATTCCACTTGGCCAATTCCCCATTAAATCCTCCACATTCATTCATTTTCATCCATGCATGCGCATTCAAATACAATGAGGGAACAAAAAACAAATTCACCTAAATCTGCTCCATTCCTTCTTTCGGCCCATTGGAAAACAAAAAGAAGGTCTTACCGCCCCCACCCACGAATTGTTGAAATTTTTCCATTTCGACATCTTTTTAGCCATTTATGACAGTCTAATTTTGCCCATCGAAGGTTTTCTTTCTACATTGAAATTTTCCGCACAAATTTTTTCCTGCAAACTTATTAATTAACATCTGACCCCCACCTTTTCCTATCATTTGTAATGAAAAAAAGCGTCATTTGGCAGACAACAAAAGTGCCACCGGAAAATGACACTTTACCCGTGGAAATGGCACTTTTAGAGGGCATCCCACCCATCCATCCATCCCTGAGGCAATATTGCAACCATCCGGCGATGGACGGTGAATTTGCATCTCCTCTCTTCATTTTCATTCATCCACCGATAAAAATGAGGAAAAAATTGGACGGCTCAAATGTCAAAAAATGCACCACGCGGTAAAGATGGGAAGGAAGCCTTCCGGGGGAATGAAATTGGACAAAGTGGATGGATGGATGTATTGGATGCCAATGTGCCGATATTCCGTACAAATTAACCCATTCCCTCCTTATTTTCAATTAATTCCTCACAAATATTGGCAGCAAAAATACACAAAAAGGCATAAAATGCCGCACAATTCATTTTTGTTTCCTTCCCATTTATTCTTAAATCCATCCAAATCCATCGATTGTACAAAAAATTTGGTAACGGCATTCCAACCAAATAGGTTTCTAAAAGTCTCGAAAATTAATCCCAAATCCCTTGTCAAATTTAATCCACCAAAAATCCATTAATCATCATTTTTAGGTTTCCATTCCACAAACTTTTCCCTCGGCATTTTCAAAATTAAAATGGATTGGATTTCTCCGTTCACATTTGAATATTCTCACGCCTTTTCTTTTCTTTTCAATATTCTTTACATTTCTAACACGTAAAATCCGCCGTATCCATTGCCTCAGGCATTTTTCGTGTTGTTCCCATTTCCGTTTGCGCAATTCCCCCGCGCGTCCATTTTTTGACGGCCAATCCATCTGTCACAATGCGAATGAATATATTTGAATGAGTGAATGAATGAATATTATTAATTCAAATTGACACGTTCCTTTCCAACTTATTAATAAAATTATTATGCCAGAAAACGGAAATGAACCAAAATCGTGGAAAAAAATGCCTCAAACAATTTGGGATTATTTTTTGAGGGAAAATTTTCGATTCAAATTTACATCAAAATTAGGTATGGCCAAGAATTTTTAATGGAAAGGTTCAATTTCTTTTTTTCCATATTTTAAGCCTTTCACTAATTTTTCTAGAAAATATTGAAAAAAAAAAACAAGAAATATTTCATTTCTAAAACCATTTAACTTCCTTATTGCTCCTTTTTCTGCAGCAAAAATTAATTTCATTCTCCCCCACCATTGTCAGCAACAATGAATTTTTGCAAAAAATAAATACGCCCGGATGCGCATTGAAAATGCAAAAGAAATATTCCCCAAAGGGAATGAAATAATAAGGAAGCAATAAATTTAAATAGTAAAAAAGAAATATAAGATTGGATTTTTAAGCTGAATAAAAATCCAAACTATAATTAAACCCGAAATTAAGCATAATTTGGTTCAAAATTTATCCCAAGCATATTTTCTCCCTCAAAAATACAATAAAAGTAAGACCATTCACTACTGGATTTAAGCCGGCTCATTTTCACATGCACAAAACATTTCCATTTTCTGCCCAAAATTCCTCATCCGAACAAACGTGGGAAATGCCACACCACAAATCCACTCCTTCCTTCCTCAATAATAAATAATTTCTCATATTTCAATTTCCTCCAAATCTCATTTTCCACCCAACAAATCCACCCTCGGATGCCATTCCGAAATACTTACTTTTTCATCGCCTTAGGCGCAGTCCTATCCAATTTGGCACCTTTTTGGGTAACCATCCTATCATTCTCCAGTCTCCACCCTCACATCTTATTCAATTCTCATCATTCCATTCCATCTAATACGCCTTTCCATTTCGACACTACTCGCCGTTGATGTGCGTGTCCATTGGCCATTTTTCCGCAAATTTTGGGTTTCATCCTCTTTCGGGATTTTTATTCCTTTTCCATCCACCCGCTTTTTATAGGAAAAGAGGGCCAAAAGCCCGAATTCCCCCTATTCCTCCCACCCTCAAATTTCAGCAGCTGTATTTTCATTGGAAATTGCCGTGCCACCCAAGAGACCGAGGCTATCTAACATTAATCCCACTTCCTTCATTCTTTCCATCCGAAAAGTTTTTCCACATTTCCATAAAATTGTAAGGCCTCTAACATGGTTCATTTCCCGCATTTCCATTTCTGCCCTCCCAAAATTTCCATATTGCGCCTTATCATCCTTATATGTTGTCTGGGCACATCCCACAAAAATGTTTTACCCATTTAATTATAAATTCTTATGGGGGCTGGCACACTCAACCGCGAAAAACTTTTTCGGCGCACCAAAAATGCTTTACTTACTGCAAATGACAAAAAGGGGACATACAACTCTTGAGGGTTCACATCGATGTGAAAATTGAAAAACTATTTTTAATTGGATTTTTTTCTCACACTCAATCTTCCCAGAGACAATTTTTTAGCCATCCCAGCCAATTTTTTATGTAAATTTGGTTGAAAATTGTATGATACCAGCCGTCTCCTTTTCTGAATTATTCTGTGCATTTCTTCCAAAATAATTTGCATTCAAAATTAAGCCTAGAGTTTTAATTTCAATTCTGTGTCTATTTTGAAATTTTATTTGATTTAATTTTTATGGGTTTCCTTCGGGTCCTTTTTTCAGAGTTTCCTTTCGTCAATTATGCCCTTGGGTATTTTTTTTCATGCCCATGCCCACTTCATATTGGAAAATACTCCAAATATCACCAATTTTGTCCTAAAATAGTAATTTGTTCTTTTCTATGTCCCCATGCGCACCTTTTTTTAATTTCCTTAAAACAATTTGTTTTCCCTATTTTTGGATTCTTTCAATTTTTTGTCTTTATTTATTCTTCCTTTCTAGTTTTACCCGAATTGTTCTGTATGCCATTCCGTGTTCCTATTTTATAATCACCAAATTAATTATTCCCAGCCCAGAGAATATTGGGATCTTTTTTACTCTGCTATATTCTTTGGTCAAAAAACATGCAACACTAGAAAATTCATTCATAAACTTAACTTCCTCTAACAATCACTGCTAAATTTCTAGCTAAAAAGGAACGGAATAACCACATATATCATATATATTGATTGGGATTCTTTCCACAAACTTCAATTTCAAGGCTATTTGATGTCCCATTAATCAATCCATCCAAATCCAAATTGACCACATTCAAAATGGCCACTGCATTGCGCAAGTCGTCCGAAGGTCCAATCCCATGGGCTTTTCGGCAACAACAACAGCAATTATCTCATCCCCACCATCAACAACAATCACCGTATTCCATGACCCAACATCACCAACAAAACCCAACATCCAGCCAATATTTGTTGGGTCCCGGTTCGCAGCCACCCGTCCGTCGTGCCAGTTTACAGCATCAAAAATTGCCGGATGATGGCATCACTGGCAATGGGGAAAGTGGCCATTTGGATCAACATTGGCCGTTGCCAATGTTCTTCAAAGCGAGTAGTTCTCAAAATTGGGGTCCATCCACGGGAAGGACCACTTTTCGATGGGATTCCGGCAGTGGAAGCCATTTGGCTGCAATTGACCATCAAAACCAGCAGAAGGGCCATCATTTGCCAAATGCGGCGCCCAGCAACCATCGTCGTTCTCAACCCCAACTTTGCCATTCCGACAGTCAACAAGATAATTCACCGAATCAATCATCGTACCGACCACAACCATCCAATTCAAATTCAAATTCGGCATTTGAACATTTTCCACAACAACGTTTTGTAAATCATCGATTCACTAGTATTGCCACACAAAAAATCCCATCCCAGCCAATGTTAAATGGCACAATTCCATCAACAACAAACGCAATTTCCACCGGCACTCCGCCTCGTACCCGACGTCAATTGCCCCCACTGATCAGCCAAAGCAGTTTGGGCAGTGCTTCACCGCATGGATCGCCACGATTTCAACAGCGAAAATTTGGATGCGTCCAACAGAATGTGATGGGAACGACTTCGTCCGGCAGAAATAGTCCGGCTACATTTCGAAAGGGCAGCGTTGGACCGGTATATGACGAAGATTTTGGCGCTTTTGGCCATCATTCCCAACAATTTTACGGCACAAATTCGGCCTATCATCGCCATCCGGATGTTGGCATTTCGGCCGGGGAATTATATTCGCCAGAGGCAATTGTTTTGCGCAGCGGCCAAAACGCAAGCGGCGGTGGTGGCAGTGGAGGGGGGCATAGCGCTAGAGGGGTGGAACGCCGAATTCACCTTCGCCGATGTCCTCAATCTGATTTGGCCAGTCGATTTCAGAGACATCATTATCCCAGTGGGGAAGGCGGCAGTCGGGGAAGCAGCTTCTCCGGATCCAATGAATCGACCCCAACCCGTACAATGGGCGGCCAACAGGGTGAAGGTGAGTCAGAGGAACAAAAATAATTGTGGATTAAAAATTGGGTCGAAAAATGAATAATGGAGTCAAATTTTGATTAGCAATTCATAAATGGCTGCAGGGAATATTCAAATGAATAATAAATAACCGAATGTTGGCCCAAATTTTCAACATTTCCTTTAAATATGATGAGAGATTTTTTCAAACATTAATTGCACGTCATTTTATTTTAATCTCATAAACTTTTCCCAATGGACCAAACTGCAATGGCCCCCCAAAAAAGTGTAATCTAATCCCTCGAAGCCAAGGAAATATTACATCCGAGTAGAAGGAATTCAGTTGGATTTTCTTAGCAGAAAAGGGTAAAATAATTTGGATGAAAATTTAATTACAAAATTAGCAAAAATTTAATAATTTTTCTTAATATATACTCGAATTGAGGTGCCCCTTTTAGGGTGCTTTTACCTCTACTAAAAAACATAATGAGGAATTTATTTATTTTCTATTTTTAGAGTGCCATTTATGATTTTGATAAGGTTTTCCCTGTTAATTAGTATTTGTTATTCTAGGGAATATTTGCCGTTTTAGCACTTTTACCGGCAATGAAAACTAGAAAATATATTTCCCGGAAATGTTTTCCCATTATTTATAAATTCAATTTCCTTCATATTCTCGATGGAAATTTAATACACTCAAGAAAATGTACGAAAGAGAGGAAGGAAATGACGAATTTGTTTGAAGGAAATTTTTGAGGGGGAATTATAAATTTATAATTTTTAAATAAATTAGCATGTTTATTTTGAACTTTCAGAAGAACTCATTGATCCCGTGTATTTGGCATTGAAACAGGCAACGGCAAAATATGGCACCGGAAATGGAGGATCAACAAATGGAGGAAATGGAAATGGAAGTCGAACAGGTGAAAAAGAAATATTTTTTGAAATAAAAAATTCATTTAAAATTTGAAATAAAATAATAAAAATCCACAAAAATTACTCCATATTTTTGTAGGAAGTCGCCGTAATTCCCAATGTGCATTGGTCAATCCAAACACCGGGCATCTTTTCGATTCGGCAACTCCAAATTATTTCAAAATTCACTTACTTGAAATTGAAAAACTCTGCCGTAGTTTTTGAGTTTTCTCCTCACAAAATTTATTTAGGCCGCTTAACATTTCACCAAAAAACATTCTAATTCAATCAACTTTGAATGAATTATTCCCATATTTTTCGTATCATTTAATAGCCACTCATCCATTCAAGAAATTAGGGTGGAGTCTGTGTCCAGTAAATGAGAATTTAATCAACTTTTGAGGATTTGCCTTGACATAAAAATGTCAAAAACATGCAAAACCCGCCCCCGCGCAAAATTGGCACTCAAAATAGACAAAAAAAATGACGACATAAAAATATGTTAGCGGTTTACTTTTGCAATGTTCAATTAAATGAATGAATTAATATTTATGTTTTTTATTCGTGTGATGAAAAAATAGAATGCGAATAAAAAGTTAATTGGCAAAAAATTGGTATATGGTAAGTTCAAATTGAAAGATTTAATTGGCAAAAGTGAAAGAATATTTAATATCGACCTCGTCCCTTCATTGTTATTCCATCATTCACGAAAATATGTTCTCATCATCCTGCAGTTCCGCTGATCCCGAAACCAAATTCGTGTTACTTTGTGATGGGACTCCTTCTCGGGCATTTTGATTTTGATGAGCCTCTCTTATTTGTTGTTGAAGTTTAATAATTGGATTGAAGAAATCGGGGACAGGCTGATTCAAATCTTCCAAAGTCTAAATAATAAAAAATAATTAAAAATTATTTTTCTATACCTTTGCATAGAAAGGTGCAGTCTGAATATCATTAACATTTGTGGGATCAAAAAAGGATGTAGCACGACCAAAATTACCTATAATTTTATTTTTATTAAATAAAATAACCAAAAAACTCACCCGCCCGCCCTGTGCGTCCAACCCGATGAATATATTGATTGTAATCTTCCGTTTTAGGCAAATCAAAATTGATGACATGTTCGACCTAATCAAAATTAAATAAAATAATTTAATAAATTTAATATAAAATAATACATTCGGCAAATTAAGCCCTCGTGCAATGATATTATCAGAGGACACAATAATATGATATTTGCCTTTTGTAAAATTATTGACAGATTCAAATCGCAATTGCTGTGCTTTATTCCTAAAATTCAACAAATATTTAAATACGGAAATATTAATAAATAATTACTTGTGAATGACTATTGCACGAAATCCATAGTAACACAATGCAATACCCAATCTTAATTAAAAATTAATAAATGAAATAAATTATTTAATCGAAAATAAAAATACCGATCAGCTTCACGTTTTCCACTTTTGAACACAATTGTCTTTTCAGTATCAAAAACTGAAAAAAAAATGAAATTAATTGTAAATTTAATTAATAAATTATTTAATTATTTACGGCTATCAGTTTCGTTCAGCGCTGATCTTTCTTTGAGCAATTTTATGAGCAAATCCTTTTTATTGTAGTGTTCCACCTGAATTCGATTAATTAAAAGAATGTGATTTCAAATTTACCTTGATGAATTTGTGGGTAATTGTGCTGATCGTCTGTGGAATTCGAACAAAGAAATATTTTGCCTTAAGAAATTCTTTCGCCGCCAATTCAGCCCGCTCATCAAAGGTTGCACTAATCATAAAAGTTCGATGGTTTTGGGGCTAATAATTTCAATAAATTATTTGTAAATATTCAAAAAAACATACCAATTGTGATTTGATATATTGCAAATTTTCAAATCTCTCAGGTCTTTGTCCATTTAAAAACAAATCCGCTTCATCAATAATGAAATATCGGACATTATGCAAATAAATCTAATAAAGTTAAATGTTTAATTAAAATAATATTATTAAAATTTGCATACAATTTGTTCCCGAACATAATGACAGAGACGACCAATTGTTGTGCAAAAAACATCGCAACCTTTATGCAATTCTCTAATTGAATATTCCATTGGAGTATCGCCATAAGCAACCGCAGTTTTGATTTGTGTATCTTTGATTGTTGAAAGTGAATTAATAATTAAATCAAAAAATTACCAATCGAAAAGGAGAGACATTCTTCATACATTTGGGCAACCAATTCCCGTGTTGATGCTATTATGATTCTATAAAATAAATTATATTAAAATTATTTTAATTCAAATTTACTTACGCATAAGGTGAATCCGAATTGAATTGAGCAACTCCTTTGATGTAATCTTTGTGGATTTCATCAATTATTGGCAGAAGAACAGCACCCGTCTTTCCACTTCCAGTTTGCGCATTTCCAATAATATCATCTGAAATTGGCTTAAATCATATTAAATGTTGTTAAAAATACTTTTTGTCTTCTGAATCAATAAAATCATTGCCTTCTGAACTTGTGTCGGATCCATGTAGCGTTTCCTCTGAATATTTGCCAACAATTCTTTAGTGAAATTGCATTCTTGGAAGCTACTAAAATTTAATCAAAAATTAAAATTAATTTTTTAATTGGAGATTTTACCTTGGAAATGGAGGATTCTTCACCTTTTTATTGTCTATTGTGACAATAATATTCCCATCATTTTGTGCGCCATAATTCCTTGCAAACTCCGGACCGGCATTCACGTGAAGATTTGCATCAAACAATTCGTCTTCTGCCTTCGCAACCGGCAAGTATTTTTTGTGATGCACTAAATAGGAATTCGGAGAATTAATATTTAATATTAAAATGTACTTACGCAATTTCTTCCTAATTTCATCGTCTTTCTCTCGGCTTTCATCTTCGGTGATTTTGGCAGGAAGAGTAATACTGAAGATCTGTGAGAAATGATCGGTCGTTTTTGAAGTCATGCTGTAAGCTGTATTTTAACTCAAAAATTATAAAAAAATTTTGTTTTTAATCAATCAAATATAAATAAAAGAATTTCAAGGATCGAAATACGACCTTCAATAATCATAATTTTTTTGAAAAATTTATCCTTTATATAATGGGGAAATGGTGAATGATCATTCAAATGTCTTTCGGTTGGAGATCATCTTTTCTGTCGATGATGAAAGCCAAATAAGTAATAATAATAATAATATATCCATAATCCATTCCTTAATTTAATATTCCATCCATATTCAATTATTCCCAATATTCATTGTTCTTCTTGTTCATCAAAAATCCTTCCTTGGATTTTCTTCAATTGGAATACCTCAAACTCATCTCCTTAAATTAAATTGATTTTTAGTGTAAAAACAATAAAAATAAATTTACTCTTCAATTCATGAATTGGTTGTGGTGTGAAGAAGAAGAATTGAATTTGTTTTGTGTTTTTGGCCAAATCAGCCAGCAATTCCATGATTACACGTCGATTTACCCTAAAACAAATAAATAGATTCTTGCATAATTTTTTTAACTTACATATCCATAAACACGTCAAATTCATCCATCAATCTAAATGGCGATTCCATACAATTCCACAACGACATTATGAAGCACTTAAAATGAAAATAAAACAATTATTCCTTAAGCCCTCACCGCTGTTGTATAAGAACGTTCACCACCACTCAATCCTTAAATAATTAATTTATTTTAAAATTTATTGTAATAATTAACCTCGAAGATCCTGCATTATTTGCTTTTCCCGAGCATTTCTTTTCTCAATTTCGTCATCCAATATGCCGCCAATATTCCTTCCCCTAGTTCTTTTATCTGGAATCCGGTTCGGAGTGGCTCCATCAGGTTCATCAGCCCGTTTGTGAGTTTCGACCTAAAAAACACAAAATCAAAAGAATTTATTAATCAAGCTTTTTACGTGAATATGAATTGTTCCGTCAAAATCATTTACAACAATGGATCCTTTGAAACCGCGATAATTCATATATTCCTTAAAGAATTTTTCCAGTTTTCGGGGAAGAGAAGCGGTAATTGCTTCCAGTGCTAGTTTGCGATTGTCAATAATTCTTTGCAATATCTAACAAATTTTAATTTAATCAACAAACATTTTCCATAATTAAATACTTTATAGCGTCTCAGCCATTCTTTAACTTGCCGCTTGAAATTTATATATTCATTCTGAAGATCTCGAAGTTGTTCTGCCGTAAGCGGTTCTTCCCGACTAAATTAATTTAATTAAATATTTAATTTCAAATTAACAAACTTTTCTTCATAAATTCTGATTTCTCGCTGAATTGTTTGCAATTGCTTTTTCAAATCCCCGGTTTCAGGAATATTTTCGAAATTTGGCTGTCCTCCATCACCATATTCGGGGATTTCTCTCAATTCTTCCTGCATTTCCACCACTTTCGATTCAGCCTCTTTCTGTTGTCTCTCAATTGCATTTCTAAAATATTTAAATATGAGTGAATATTTATTTTCGTACCTTTTCTCTTCTAATTTCGAATTGTAATCTCGTTCCGCAATATCGTGATTTGCCAAATGTTGTTCAATTGTCTCCATCCTTTGCTGAATTTTTCGTTGTTGTGATTGAAGACTTTCAATTTCATTCTTAATTAAAAATAATTTTAAATTATTTTTGAATATAAAAATTACTTGAATTTGATTGAATTGACTTTTGAAATATTGAGAAGTATGCTGGGATGCATCCAATTTATCCTGATGTTCTGTCATTTTCTCCTTAATTTCTCGATATGCCGTCCGCTTTGTTTCTAATTGAGCCAAATATTTTTTACGCTCTTCTTCGAATTCTTGTATTGAATTTTGCTAAAATAAATCATCAATAAAAACGCATCCTCTCTCCTCCCTTTTACCATATTGACAATCCGGTCTTGGCTTGTCATAATGTCTTCCAATTTTCGTAAATCTTCCTCAATTCCATATCTTTGCTGGTTCAATTCCATCAATCTATTTTCAATTTCCATTCGCTTTTGTCTCAATTGATCTGCTTTATCTTTGGATTTGGCCGTCGATTCAAACTAAAATATGGAATTTAAATAAATATTTAAAATGTGAAATTAACTCACTTTCTTGCATTCTAAATTCTTCTGAATTTTACTCTGCTCCAATGCTCTAATTTGGCCATCAAAATCTCGCTCTTCATTTGCCATTGCCCGATTCGCAAATACTCGTGAACGAAATTGGTTGTGGACAAATTGATAGGGACGACGACCGCGTTGTGGATTCACTTCACTGCATGTCAAAGTAAGGGCCTTCGTTGCATTTTTTGGTGCCTTTAAAATTAAATCTAATAAACATTTCTTAAATTAAATTACATTTGGGTACATTTCCTTTCGGGCAATTTCATCTTGATCGAAAAGAAGCAAAGATTCCGCTTGCATTTTGTCCACAATAAAATTGAATGCCGTGGGCTCGTCCACATCAATCATCCTTGCGACGGTATTGTAAATTGGTGCGGGTTCATTCTCCGAGACATCAAATTTGGATTGAGTGAAACTAAAAATTAATGAAAATTAATCTTAAAATTAAAATTGAAGAATACTTTGTTGTGACAATTTGCGGTTTTCTGATTTGATTATTTGTGCAAATTTCATCGAGCACCTTTCGATCTTCAACGGAATTGCACAAAATAACTCCCATTACACCTTTCAAAGTGTATTCCACCGGATCAGCCCATCGTTGGTCTCGCAATTTGACATGATTCCCAATTGGTCCAATTGGTTTTTTGGTGAAAAGATGAGCATTGTCGTCGATCAATTGGACCAGTTTTGGCATATCTTGACCAAATAGATTTAAGATGTTCACTTTTGACCGCTCGAATATTTGCTTCTCATCTATTGTTCTCTTCAATTGATTATCGGTTTGGACATATTCCGAAAATATTCTCTGAAATAATTAAAATCATTTTATTTTATTTATCTAATATTTTTACCTGATAAATTTGTCTTTCATTTTGGACATCCTCTTCAGCCTTTCGTAATTCGGTTTCATTTTTCTCTTTCTCTTCACTTTTTTTCTGCATTTGTTCAACTATTTCATTTTGACGTTCTAGAAGGGTTTGCTTCTCTGCATCAAGATTTCGATTAGTGCTAATTAAAAATATTTCAGTCAATAATTTAATATATTTGACTTACTTTCCCAATAATTCTTCCAATCCCTTCCTTCCCTGCATTAATTCCGCATCGACCGTCCGAACTTTACTTTGCCATATCTTGATTTGTGTGTCATTATCATTTAATTCCATATCCAATTTTCGAATATTTCTTTTCATTTCATTCACTCGATCATTGTGTTCCCTTGTTTTTGAAGTCAATTTTTCCTTACTTTGTTCCTTTTGAGTAAGATCTTTTCCAATTTGCTCAATTCTTTTCTGTAAAAATTTAAAAAATGTAATATTTACTTATATTAAAAATAATCATTACCGTGAAATCGTCGCGCAGCTTCAAATTAACATTCCTTTTATTCGTAATTTCTGCTAACTTTTCATTGATACCGGCAATTTCCTAAAAAAATAGTTTTATCCAATTTGTCTTAATTTATTTATACATTTTGGCAATCTCGAATCGGAGCCCAGAGTTGATACCATAAAAGTTTTTGAACCATTGTCTTCTTTTGTTTAAGTGTTGTGACTGCGTCAAAACGTGCCTTTTCTTGGTGGTATTTTCTTTAAATAAAATAAAATATAATTATTATTTAAAAATTACTTACTCTTCTTTGGCTTTCTTCTCGTTGTCCATTCCATTGATAACTTTGGTCAACTCTTTAAAGAGTAAATCAATATTACTGAATAATTGTTCGGTGCTGTCCATTTCAGAACTTTGACGATATAACTGAATTTTAGTAAATAAATATTTATATATTTGCTAAGATTACTTCATAAAGTTTTTCGGGTTTCATTGATTGCAAAAACTGGCGAGCTCGATCCTGAGAAAGCCATGACAGAGGATTATCCAATTCGATATTAAATTGTTGGAGGATCAGGTCAAGTTCATGTTTGATATTCTTTTTATGAAGTATTTGCTCTCTGTTGCCAGATCGTGATTTCAGAATGAATTGTGATGATTTTTGGCTAATGCGTCTTTCAACAATTATTCTGAAATTATCAGTTAATATTTTTTTTGGACCTATTAGTTCGTTTACATTTTGTCGTATTCAGGAATTGCATTTGGTCCTTCGTTTGTAAGATGAATTCGAATTAGTGCATCTTCTTCTCCCTCTTTTATATAGTCTTGGACATTCTTCCCTCGTTCATTTGAACGGCCATTTCCTCCAAGGCCAATATTGATTGAAGCAAAAATTGCACTGAAAAATCACAAAAATATTTCCTAATTGAAGATTGAACCTCTTTCCGCTCCCATTGGCCCCAACAATATAAGAACAATTTTTCTCATAAACGTCAAAATTCATCTTAAATTGTGAATAGGAAAGAGTAAAAAAGAATAGTATAAAATAAAACCTTCAATGATTTATGGCACATAAAGTTTTCCAATTCAATGCATGCGATTTTACCAGCAACTAAATTTGCGCATATAAATTAGAATTTTATTTATCAAACCTTCTGGCATAGTCCGAGTGCGATTCCGTTTTACTGATCTGCTATTGTCAATTTCATCATCCTCCGTAGGATTATCACGTCTTTTTCTGCTATTTGATGATGACGAGATTTCCATCTCCTCCATAATTTCTAATTATTCAACCAAGTATTTTCTAAAATTCAAGAAAATGAATTATTTAAAAAGGATTTAATTTTTGGGATTCTATTCTATCCTTTTCCTTTGTAAATGGTAAGGTTTGTTTTTTATATTTTTAACAAAATGATTTGATGATTGGGGTTATTTATAAGATAGTGGAGTCTAGAGGCTACTCTGCTAAAAGCTTTTAAAAAGCTTAAGCTTCATCTCCAAAAAAAAAAGAAAACTTTTTCGCTTTTCCCGCCTTAAAAAAATCAAAAACAAAACATCTTATCTTCAAAATATCTTACTTATCTTTTAAAAAGTCTAATTGTAAAAAAAATGAAAATGCATGAATATGATGTATATGCTAAAAAAATTAGACTGACTCCTCTCTCTTAGGTATGGAGTATGGTATCGGTGATTTATCATTTTTGATACCATACAACTGATCATGTTTGTTGGGAGATTGTAGCGAATTTTTTAAAGAAATAAAATAATAAAATTTAGAAATAAATAAACCAGATTAATCATGCTTTCAATCTATCAAATTTTCGAATTTTCTTTGCTTATGCTCAATGGAGTTGCAATTTTAAACAAAGAAAGAGTTCTTAATAAGGTTGGTTATCTTATCTTTTTATTTTCTTTTAATTCTGTGAATTGATTTTTTCAGTACTTGAAAAACAAACAGCACAGTTTCCAAGTTGCTGATGATGAAAACTTTATTTCAAGAATGATCAATTTAATTCTTGCCATTCAAACAGTATTGAGATGTAAGTGAATTTAGAAAAATTGATATAAAGAAATAAACTTTCAGTTCCATTGATCTTTCTAAACATTCTGGTGATCTGCTTTAAACTTTTATTCGGATGATATGAAATGGATGAGAGAATATTCAATGTTACATTCAAAGATGGCTATTTCATTATTTATGTAATGTAATAAATAAATTTATATATTGGATAAAATCATTCATCGTCTTCTATGTAAATTTTCCTTTTCTTTGCCTTCTTTGGTGCTAATTCCACATCAGAATCAGAATTATCAGTTTTTTCGTTTGGATCTTTTTGCGAATAGTTGTCGTGTTGCAGAGGTTCATCAGGAATTTCGTATCCAAAATCCTGTACTAGTACTGTCTCACTTGTTGTTGCTTCATCATTGCTTAATTTAATTTCTTCCTCGTCCTTGATTTCCCCTTTATCCATATTCACATCATATTCCTTATCCAATTTGTCCTCATCATCTTCTTGTTTGCCTCCTTCTTCGTCATCATTTTCCAAGGTTATTCCCAATCTCAATCGCTTCATCATATTCTAAATAATGAGTTAAAGAAAGATCTCAATATTAGTAATAAATGTATTTCGGTTAACTTATTTAAGACAGTCTAATTTATGGTATTTTAGAAACTTATACCTTGACTGTTCGCGTGTGTCCAAGTTTCTCAATCTTCTCCAAGCAATCATCAAAATTCATTTTTGGGTATAGATTGTGTGCCCAACATTCGATTTTATCCATCATCAGGTTTAATTTTTCATACTAGGTTTTTATATTATATTTATTATTGGAATGTCTCAAGTCTTACTGGGTCATTTCCTTTCAATATTTGATCATGATGCTCGTCAAATAAGTTCTTTAATGCTGGAAGTCCTTTGTCAGCAGCTGTGAGTTCAATAGCAGTCAATTTCGGGCGTGATTTATTCGTTTTTGTGCGAATTTTAGCCTTGACTTCATCATCCGTTTTTTCCCAAACTGACTGCAATATTTTCTTTTTATCTTCGGAGGTACCTTCTTTGAAAAAAATTAATTAATAGCTTATCAATTTTTAATGTAACCTTCATTTAAATTGTTATTTGTATTTTCATCATATTCTTCTGGTCCTTCCTCGAATAGATCATCTTCAATAAAATCGTCATATTCACCTTCTTCCATTTTCCTGAAAATTAAATTGTTTTTATTATTATTAAACTAGTAAAAAATAAAAAAGAGAAAATTTATCAAATTTATTTATTAAAATTTGAAAAAAAAATATTAAATGTTTTTTGAAATTTGAAGTATGCTTAGTTTTAAAAATTTATTGATTAATTTGGCATATACTATTTAGCATGTGCTGAATAAGTAAATGAAAAGGAAATAGGAAATTATGTATATTCTACAGAAATTAATTCTAAAAAAATTGAAGTGCTCATCAAACAAAGCAACAAGATACATTTCACATTTTAACTTTTATCCAACGGTTGGATATGTATCTAAAGGTAATCTTTTTTTTTCTAACTACTAATTTTTTTTGATTAAATTAATTGTAGGAAAAACGGAAAAATCGAATCTTTGTCAATCAATCAATCAAGCGTTACATATTGCTTTGGAAGAAGATCCTCACGCATTATGCTTTGGTGAGGATGTAGCATTTGGCGGTGTCTTCAGATGCTCTCTAGGTCTCCAAGACAAATTTGGTAGCTTTAATGCTTTATTTAATGACTCATTTTCATTTTAAAGGAAAAGATCGTATTTTCAATACACCATTATGTGAGCAAGGAATCGTTGGTTTTGGAATTGGATTGGCTGTAGCTGGCAATAAAGCGATTGCTGAAATTCAATTTGCCGATTATATTTTTCCAGCATTCGATCAAGTATTATTTTATGAATATTTAACTACATAAAATTATTATAATAGATAGTAAATGAAGCCGCAAAATATCGATATCGAAGTGGAAATGAATTTAATTGTGGAAAATTAACTATTCGTGCAACCTGGGGTGCAGTCGGACATGGAGCGCTATATCATTCACAAAGTCCGGAGGCTTATTTCTCGCATACCCCTGGATTAAAGGTTGCAAAATTTCATATTAAAAAATAAGTTTTTTGCCAATCCGTATTTACTATATATCTTGTGCATTTGAATGTAAATTGCATGAGAATTATAAATTGGCAGGCATATATTAAAAAAGGCGTTTGACATTAGATGAGAAGTGCTTATAATTAATATATAGCTTCTCATTAGTACATCTTACGCACAATCACAAAAATATACTAGTTATTTACTATTTTATTTGAATTTTAAGGTAATTGTCCCAAGAGGACCAATTCAAGCAAAAGGACTTCTTCTTTCCTGCATCGATGACCCGGATCCATGCATTTTCTTTGAGCCCAAAATTCTTTATCGGTAAAACATTGATGTATTTTATATTTAATTAATTTATTTTTATCAGTAATGCAGTTGAGGATGTTCCGATTGGAAAATATTTGCTGCCATTAGGAAAAGCTGAAGTGGTCAGAGAGGGAAATGATGTCACATTGGTCGGATGGGGCACCCAACTTCATGTTTTGCTGGAAACCGCCGAAATTGCTGCAACGAAATTGGGCATATCGTGTGAAGTTATTGATCTACAGTCCATAATTCCATGGGACACGGAAACGATAGCAAAGGTAAAGTCAAAATATTCGAATAAAATATATATGTATTCGTTCAGAGTGTTACAAAAACCGGTCGTTTGCTCATTTCTCATGAAGCGCCTCTCACATCCGGATTTGCTGCAGAGATTGCCGCCTTTATCCAACAAGAATGTTTCCTCAATCTCGAAGCACCAATCGCAAGAATTTGTGGCTGGGACACTCCATTTCCGCATGTTTATGAGCCATTTTATTTGCCCAGTAAATGGCGATGCTTTGATGCCATCAAAAAATTAGTCAACTATTAATGAATTTACTTTGATATATTTAAATTGTTAGGCCTCTTTCCATTATCCTCCTCCAATATTTATTCTTCGATTATATTTTTTTTCTTTTTTTGCCTTGCCAATAATTTTATTCCATTCTGTGATCATTTATTGGATTTATATTATTGTATAAAAATTAATATTATTTGCTCAAATAAAATGTGCCATGTTAAATTTTCACTAAAATATCGATAATTAAAATGAATTAAATATAATTTAATTAAATTTTAGAGAAAATGTTAGCCAGCATTAAAAATTGTACGGCGACTAGATTCTCACAAATTTTGACCATGGAAGGGAAGAAATTCTTTTCCGACTTCAAAGGAAGATCTTATCGACTCTTGAAATTGGATGAAATGGATCCGGAAGTATTAGAAGGAATGGATTTACTCCAGGAGAAAAGGGCAGAAAAATGGATGAAAGAAGCCGAAGAAAGGGCCAAAAGAAGAGCCGAAGGAATAATGTATGATGAGGTTAATGAATTTTGAAACAAAAAGTATATCTAAAATATATTAATAGAGCGAAATTGGAGGAGGAAAAGTTCGATATTTATATGAACGAGAATACAAAGAGCTTCATAGTCAGGTTTAATTGAATAATTAATTATGATATTTTATCAATTTTCTTTAAATATTATGAATAATGGATTTCTACAATTCAGGACAAAGAAAGTAAACAGGTAAATTGTTTTTTAAATGCTATTATGATTTCAATAAAATTCAGTTCTTGGGCGTGATTGTCGGCTCTCTCATTCTTGGGGCAAGTGCATTTGTTTATGTGAGAATGGATTTGATGAAACGAAGGAAGAAGGCAATGCTTGAAAGAAAAATGAAGGCTTTCGAGGAAAGGAAGAAAAAGGAAATGCTAAATGGAAATGTACAAAAATGACCAATATATTCAATTTAAAATATGAATAAATTTCTGCTAATATTATTTTGCCATTCCATCCCAAGTTTAATTCACATTTTTTGTTTACATTATGGGGAAGAAAGAAAGAAGTCCAGTTCGGACGGCTAATCCAGCGCATCCGACTACCTTCCCTCCCTTCGGTTATTTGATTCACGCACCAAATGATGGAAAGGAAACGCCCGTAATAAGAGTGCGCGGCGATCATTCAATGCACTCATCCAACAATACTTTCCAATAAGCCCCTCCATTCATTCCCTCCTTTTCCCCAATTCAACTTTCAAATGCAATCTTTTCTATTTCCACGGTTGTGCCTAAAAGCAAAAACAATTTTTCCCCTGTTGAATTTTTGAGCCGTCATTAATATTTTATTCAATGAAAATTTGTCAGTCAGTCACTTAAATATTCGCAGCAAAAAGTCCGGATTCCGGAAATTTATATTTGAAACTATCCAAAAATTATATATTAGTCTTATTTTGATCGCTTTTCACACTATGGATGATTTTATACGAGAGTTCAAAAAATTGCAGTTATTTTTGGTGAAATTGAAAGGTTGAATTTATTTTAAAAAATTTTAATACAGAATTTTTAGAAAAAACTGATAGATCCATGGCGGATAAGGAGGAATTAATTGGAAAAATGCAGGAAGAAATGGTGGTATTAAAAGAGGATTTGAGGAAGGCTCGCTCAGAAAACGAAAAATTGGTGGAAAAATTGAGAAGGCTAGAAGAGACTGCTAATTTAAATAATTGAGGCAATATTTTTGTTTTTTCCATTTAAAATGAATTTATACATAATAAAAACCCGTTAAAAATACAAAATATTCGTTCATTTGGGTGTTGATTTTGGTAGAGGAAAGGAGGAAGGCACAATAAAAGAAATAAATTATAAAAACTATCATTTTTGCTGGAGGCAAAATCACAAAATAACAATTTTGAATGAATGAAGGGAGACTAGCGTTTTTATATTTAAAAATATTTAACAATTGTTGGAATGTTTCATACAGCCCGTTCCTTCATAAAATCACCTTTAATTGCTTCAATCATTCGGATATACTTTCTTATGCCATGGCCGAGATTTGTAGCAATTTCCATCGAATGATTCAAAATAATATTTGATAAGTGGATGAACGACGGCTCCATTTGATAGGACAATATTGCGTTCAAGAACATAACCAATTTGAGGAATCAAACGATCTATGAAATTAAATAAATAATTTATTTATATTTTAACGCAAATTATAACCACGTGTGTCGATTATAATTGTGTAATTCGGCTCATCAATTTGTTCATTTCCGCGAACTTTTTTCAACCACCATTCTGGAGCTCGAGCTTTTTCATCCCATCCGATTATAACTCCGCGATATCCATGGATTTTATGTTTTACTACTTGGCCTACTCTATATTTTATGTGTGGTGGACGTGGATGTCTGGGTTCATCAGAACCTAAAATTTTTTAAATTTAGATGAATACTTTTTTTAAGGAATACAACCTCCAAATAATTCATTCATATCACCTTTTTTGATGCTCTCTTCATCAATTGTTTCACTGTCAATTTCCATCTCTTTTTGTGCCTCAATTGCTTCTTCTTGTATGTTTGCCTCATTGTTAAAAATATTAAAATCCCGGAATTTGCTCAATAACCGGCCATAAGCTTTACGAATTTCACCAGCAAACCTATAACTTTCTTTCTTTAATAGATAATTTCATCTATTTTTACCTGTGTAGATAAAATTGCGTATCGGAAGTAGGATTAGATAGGTAGAATTGAAGGGGAACCGAGAAAAGTATTGCAAGAAAAATTATGGTAGGTGATAATTCCACCATGTTCCTCTAAAATTATTAAAATTAAATGAACTATTTACATGAATAAATTCTCGATTAATAGCAATTTTGGACGTCAGCTTAAGCTTACTATTATACGTATACATAAACATATCGCTAAAATTTGATGATTCAATTTTCACTTCATTGCTCATTCTTTCTGATCTGATTTGTAAAATTGTAATTCTTATTTGTAATTGCACTATTCTGATTTGTAATTGTAATTGCCCCATTCTGATTTGTAATTGTAATTCTGATTTGTAATTGTAATTGCCCCATTCTGATTTGTAATTGTAATTGCACTATTCTGATTTGTAATTGTAATTGCCCCATTCTGATTTGTAAATGTAATTGCACTATTCTGATTTGTAATTGCCCCATTCTGATTTGTAATTGTAATTCTGATTTGTAATTGTAATTGCCCCATTCTGATTTGTAATTGTAATTGCACTATTCTGATTTGTAATTGTAATTGCCCCATTCTGATTTGTAAATGTAATTGCACTATTCTGATTTGTAATTGCCCCATTCTGATTTGTAAATGTAATTGCACTATTCTGATTTGTAATTGTAATTGCCCCATTCTGATTTGTAATTGTAATTGCCCCATTCTGATTTGTAATTGTAATTGCCCCATTCTGATTTGTAATTGTAATTGCCCCATTCTGATTTGTAATTGTAATTCTGATTTGTAATTGTAATTGCCCCATTCTGATTTGTAATTGTAATTGCCCCATTCTGATTTGTAATTGTAATTGCCCAATTCTGATTTGTAAATGTAATTGCAATATTCTGATTTGTAATTGTAATTGCCCCATTCTGATTTGTAATTGTAATTGCCCCATTCTGATTTGTAATTGTAATTCTGATTTGTAATTGTAATTGCCCCATTCTGATTTGTAATTGTAGTTGCACTATTCTGATTTGTAAATGTAATTCTGATTTGTAATTGTAATTGCCCCATTCTGATTTGTAATTGTAATTGCCCCATTCTGATTTGTAATTGTAATTGCCCCATTCTGATTTGTAAATGTAATTGCAATATTCTGATTTGTAATTGTAATTGCCCCATTCTGATTTGTAATTGTAATTGCACTATTCTGATTTGTAATTGTAATTGCCCCATTCTGATTTGTAATTGTAATTCTGATTTGTAATTGTAATTGCCCCATTCTGATTTGTAATTGTAGTTGCACTATTCTGATTTGAAATGTAATTGCCCAATTCTGGTTTTTAATTTGCCGCCGTAGCTGGTTACTGGTTTGTAATTATAAATAAATTTGTTTTGGTTTATAATCATATTGTGTTTTGGATTGTAATTGCTAATTGTAATTAAAATGGTGTTTAAATTTCATTGACTTCTTTTCATTTCAACGAGTTCAATTCTCCGATAACGAGATCATTCCATTCATCAAAATTGTCAACATTGTTTTATTATTATATTGATATTCCCCCATTCCACTTTCACGCCCTTCTCCCCCCCCCCCCTTTCACATTCCATTTAATTTTTACTATCTTAATTCTACTTTAAATTAAATCGCCTTTTAAACAATTACATAAATAGTTAATCCCCAAAATGAATATTTTTCCGGATGTTAAAAAGATTGATATTCGACTATCCTACTCATTCAATTCTTTTTGGTCTATTCTCTATGTTTACCTCGTTCATTTAGCATTTATGTTTTCCCCTTTTCTTGCTGATTTCACACTAATTTGCGCAATTTCCCCCTCCCTACATTGCTTCCTTTTACGTCAATATTCAGTTGAATGGCTCTTCTTTCATTCATCCCTCATAATCCCCTTAAACTCATTGCGCATAAATATAGCTTTTGAATAGAAAAGAATGAAAATCCAAGTATAGTTACCATGCGAATTGGCCAAGGCCATCCTTCTCCTCTCATTTGCTCTTTAAAGAAATTAATTTTACCATTTTTCTTTTTAAGATGGGCCATGAAATCCTTCAAAGCCTTTTACTTCTTCGAGGAGCAAAAATGTCGGAAAAATTTCATAAAAACGAGAAGAAAGCAACAAATTTGGAAACTTGTAAAAATGGATTGATTTCACTGATTTGGAAAAGGAAAAGGCGTCTTTTGGCCAATTATAATAATCATTCAGCACTCAAGGAATTGCCATTAGAAAAGCCCCCAAAATTGGCCTTCTTAAATTACCGTTCCCTTTCCTACGACACAAATAGCTTTCACAGTTTCCCCTCCTCCATTTTGACAAATTCCAATGGCACCATTGCCGAATTAGTGGCCACGGAACGCGATTATATTACCCATTTGGATATTTGCCATCGAATTTATATTAAAGCATTTCGGCAAATGAATACAATGTTGGGATGCACGGAGGTGGAATTATTCGGGAATTTGTCATCAATTCGTCGATTCCATCGAAAGTTCTATGGCTTTTAGTAGTCCTTCCTAATATATACTGTATTCCCATTTCAGCATTCTCCTTCCTCGCCTTTTGATCGTCCAATCCAACCCTTTTTTCACGATCCATCTTTTCCTTCAATTGGCCCCATTCATTCGGAGCATTTATTTGCCATTTCTCGAATCTCGTGCCAAATTTGGTCGACTAATTCAAAGTCAACCAATTCAAAAATGGGCAAATGTAAAAATGGAATATTCCAAACATTGATCAATTCTTCTTCAGGGAATTTGCACTAAATTTAAACTCAGTCCTGCCCAATCCTTGGATTCCCTGTTGATTCGCCCAATTCAGCGTCTTTTCCAATTGACTGCCCTTTTGGAGAGAATTGAATGCCCAAAGGGCGATTTATTGGCCAATGCTGTTCGAAATCAAGCATTGTTAGAAATGCACCGAATTCCCAGATTGGCCAATGATCGTTTGCATCTCCGCCGAATATTCCCTTCCAAATCGGTAAAATGTTCCATTAAATCATTTCACCCTAAAACAAAATCCTTTTATCAGATTCGATTTGCCTCATTGGCGCAACTTGGTGATTTGCATTTTTCCAATGTTTTTCGGCTCAAGGCCAATAAAAAGGCGGCAAAATTGTTGATGGGAAAGAGGAGGAAAAGGCAAAGAAAAATCCGCCATTGTCGGGTTTTCCTTTTTGGGCGTGGATTATTATTGGCCAAACAAAAAATGGGAACAAGTGGAATAGAGAAGGAAAGGCTCAAACCCATTGGATGCATTCCCGTTCATCACAATTCCTTTATTATCAAAATTTTTGCCAAATTTTCTTTCAGCTTTGCCGTTTGATTCGTCTTTCCTGGGAAGGCGGCCCTGAATTTTGTCTTTTTTTGCGCTGTTCTTTTTCGCAATCCTCTCGCCGCCGTCAACTTGGTAAAATCCATTTTCGTGCCGAGAAAGAGGCCATTGCCATGGATTGGATAAGGCGACTACGCGTCCAGCAGGTGTTGTGTCCCAAAAGGATATTATGGCTTCACCAATCTTTTAATCCATTTGCCCTTTTCCTTTTTACTTCGTCTGGCCATCCTCCATTCCCTCCTCCGTCCATTTTGCTTTTTTTGCCACAAATTTCCCCATCGGAATATTTCCTTCTTTTCCCCTTGCAATAATTCCATCATATCAAAAACATTTGAACAGGAAAAGACTGCTTCTTTTGGATTTATTTCCGCTTATTCCCTTCCATTTTTATCTCCATTTCCCTTTTGCCTTCACCTCCGTTGATAAGGCCAATTTCCTGTTTTTGAATATTTTTAAAATTATTTCATGTTATTGTCCATTCTTTTACCAAATCGTGCTTCATCCCCCCCCCCCCCAATATATTCATGCATTATCAATTTTTAGCTGGATATGTATTGGCCATCCCAACAGAAGCAAAGGCAATAATCACCCACCACCTCCCCCCCTCCCCTCCATTTTCCCAATTCAAATTCAACAAAAAATGTTCAATTAAAATGAATCCACATAAGCATCCAAAACAACATCCACCCCTGCGAAGGATGTTAGCCAATGAAGGAAATGGGGTCAGTTAGGGAACATCCTTCCCCTTCATTCTTTTGCCCATTTTCAGTTGCCAATTGTTCAACAAAATTCCCCCAATAATTTGCCCCCACCAAAATTGTCTCCACATTCCTCTTCATTGGCCGATTCCTCCTATTTCAGCAGATCATCATCCTCCGATGGTCAATTTCAATCCCCCAATCTCCCCCAATTAATTTATTATTTTCTCATTTCAGTCGAACATTTGGCCCTTTCCAGGGAATGCAGCGGTGGAAGCAATGCTTCCTCTTCATTCTCATTCAATGGCACAAAGGAATCATTGGATGAGGAAGAATTTTGCCAAAAAATGAAAATTTGTGAAGGAGGGGATAGTCGGATGGAAATAGACCCAAAAATAATGGAATTTGCCATTCGACTTGGATTCAATGAAGAAAAATTGAGAACTGTTTTGTTGAATTTGGAAGAGGGAGAAAATATTGAACAGGATCGAATACTTTCGGAATTGGTTAAATTGGACGGACAAAATACGGCAAAAACAATGGAGAGGAGGATGGGGGAATGGCCAAAATTGAGGCCAATTGTTTTGGATGGGAGCAATATTGCAATGACGTTGGGGAAGGGGGACACATTTTTGAATAAATAAATATTCCCTCAAGGCATGGAAATAAAATGGTCTTTTCTTGTGAGGGAATTCGACAATGTGTGAATTTCTTTGAGGTCCGTGGCCATTCCGATATTCTCGTTTTTGTGCCACAATTTCGAAGGGAACAATCTCGTCAGGATGCGCCAATTGTTGATCAAGTAAATTGAATAGATTGATTTAAATTCAAATACAATTTTAGCATATTTTAATGGAATTGGAGGCCAAAAGACAATTAATTTGGACGCCAAGTCGACGAATGTAATTTTGTAATTGAATTCATATGATATTATTTTTGTAGTGGAAATCGACGAATTGTTTGCCACGATGATCGATACATTTTGAAGACGGCAGCCGAAAAGCAGGCAATCATCGTCTCCAATGATGAATATCGGGATTTGGTTAAGGAAAATGCGGAATGGAAGACGGTGGTCGACAATTTCCTTTTGATGTACACTTTTGTGGATGGAAAGTTGGTTTTGGGGACAATTGTGCCGTAACCCGTGAACATCTTCCCCCATACACAGATTTATGCCACCCGATGATCCACTTGGACGTCGAGGCCTAAATTTGGAGCAATTTCTCACATTTTCCAAAATTCCAATGAATTCCCAGCCATGTCCATATGCCAAAAAATGCACTTATGGGAATAAATGCAAGTGAGTTGGCATTGAAAATAATATTAATTATTTGGAAGATATTTTCATCCGGAACGACCAAATGGAATTCGAATGGGGGCAGCGGATCGATTAATTGCCGGAATGGAATTGGCATCAACAAAAGTGCATTCAACATTGGGCCAACAAAATCATTCGAATATTGGCCGCACAAAATCATTGAATTTGCCTCCAAAAATAGTGAGAGGAATACCATTGATTGAATTTATCCAAATTTTCAGTCCCCTTCCCCCCAACAACATTCTCCAATTTTGCGAATTGAATCCAGCCCGGTCCATTACCCTTCAATTGACCATTTTCAGCAACATATGTTCAAGTCAAGCCCAATTTGGGGTGATTGTGAATTCCCACTGATGAGTCCAAATCAATCCATTTCCTCCCTCTCGTCCCACCAACAAAATGATCGCCTTCGTCTCCAATATCATCTCAGCCAACTTTTCCCAGAATCCGTCGTTTTGGCCGTAATGGCCGCCCATCCAAATGAAATGAATGGCCAAAGACTTTGCCAGCGGATTATTGCCTTCCAAAATGAATATGGGAGGATACCTATGAATGAATAATCCCATTTCATTCATTCATCATTTTTGTATAAAATTCATTTTATTGGCATTAAAGAAATGAAATTGGTGGATAAAAATATAAGGGGGAAATGATGTGAATGAGTGAAATGAATGGAGGCGGTTTTTGGTGGGAGATTCCTTTCCATTTTTTTGAATTTGCCAGAAGCAAAATTGGCAAATTCAACCCAAAAAAAAGGAAAAAAAGTACCATGCCAATGAGCGTACGGTGGATGGGGGTGGGGAAGATATGTTTAGGCGGAATTTAATGAACAGTCAAAATGGCCAATTTAGGGAGGATTGGCCTTGACTGAATATTTTGCACCATTGGGAATTTAAAATAGACTGGCAAAAAAAGAAATTTAAGTAATATATGTGGGTGGATTGTTGAGTGATTTGACCATAATTTGACCCGTCATTCTTTTTTGTTCAATTCAAAATCGTTGCCGCATTGATGATGGCCCGGGGCGATAATGTGGCTGCTGCGATTGTTCTTCCATTCTTCTCCTCCTCCTTTGTTCTTCCTCTTCATCCTCCTCCAATAATTCGTCCTCTTCCTCCTCCAAATCATTTTCATCCCTTGCATGGCCCCTTCCCCCATATCCATTATTCAATGTTGGCCCATTTTGTTCGGCATGAATTGCCGTCGCTGCCCCAATTCCGCCATAAGGCAAACTGGGCTGTTGGACGGCAATTGTGGGCAATCGATGGGATTGGGGTGGCGTATCACTGGTCGATGCCCCTCCCCCCACTGGGCCCCCTCCATCGAATTGGCCAAGTGGTTGGCCATAGCCAAAGGGCGAACCGAAATGGGCACCCTTCAAAGGGAAAATATGAGATAGGGGAAAATGGGCCAAAACTGTTGCTGACCTGCATCATTTGGGCGGGTGAAAATGTGGCCGCCACTGGACCGCGATTGGCCATTGGCCCTAAAAATGAAGATCAAATTTGATTGAGGATTAGGTTTATTTTATTGCCTCTTTTGATGCGCGGCGGTGAACGGACTGGCGGATGGGTGGCACGCCAATATGATTCCAAATAATCGGCCAAATGTTCGCACGCATCCTCCAATTGATTTTCATCCAAAATTACGTCGAATGCATCCTTCAAATATAAAACATTCAAATGAATACTAATTTTGCCCACCGGCGGGCATTGGGCCAATTTCTCGGCTGCCACCATTTGAACATTCATATTCCGGGTTTGGCTTTTTCCACGCGTTTTGACCAGCCTTTGGAGCACTTTTGGTGAACTAATTTTAATGAAAACATGAATTGGAGCCAATGATGTTTTGGCCAATTGGCTTGGATGATTTATTGTGTCACAGTCCAACACAACCAATTGCATTGAACGTGAGAATTCAAAAATTCGTTCAATTTCCGCTTGAATTTCAGCTAAAAAGAGGGTCAAAAATATTTGAAAATATTCAAATTCAAATGAACCAAGAGAATTGCTGGACCGGGAATTGGCCCTTTCCATATGGGCACGTTTTGTTGGATTGTTGAGCAATGAACGTTTTGCCAGTGAAATGTCAGCCGTAACCCGGGTGATGATAATTCTGGCACAAAATAAGATGCAATTCGCCTCCAAAAAAACAAGAAATACCTTCCCTCGAACCGGTGCTTCAAATAATCGAATACGGCTTTTTGCATCATATCCGTCACTTCGTATCCCTTCAATGAGGGGCCCACCAACACCACAGGGCGCATTGTTGGCACCACATCGTAGGGTGGAACATTCTCTTGCTAAAAACGTTGGCTATTATTCTAATTCCCTCAAGGCCCATCATCAAACCTTTTTGAATATTAACTTCTTTTTCTCCTTCTGCACCGGAGGTGTCGTAATTTGACTGCTTCCGGCTGCACCCAATCTGTGGCTGCTAATTCCACTTCGATGTGTTTCATTTCCCTCCTCCCCGTCTCCATCGGCTGGCGTTGGCGGTGTTGACCCCCTCGATCCCCCGGCCACCCCCCTCGGCGTTATCCTCTCTCCCATCATTCGGTCCAGGGCCCCAAGATTTGTGGTTGAGGTGGATTGGCGGCTGTAAATATTTATTATCCATCAAATCTTCCAAATTATGGCCTCACAATTTGGCACCCTTTCCCGCCTGTTGGCTTTGCCTGACTGCCTCCAATTTTGCTGGTGATGGGATAAACCCAAGTTCGGCCCCCTCTTTCACCAATCTCCCAATCCACCAATCATTGTTGTATTTCTCTTTGATATGCAAAAAATCCTTGGATTTGAAGGAAACCGCGCATCCGTGCACTGGAGCATCATCGTCGATTGTGCCATCAAAATCCACATTCGTTTGGACAGCAAAAAGCACCGGATTATACTGTTGAATTGATGTTCCATTTATTGTCAATTTCATTCAATTTTGGCAATACCTTGGCGTTCTCCAATTGTTGGGCGGCCTGCCTTTCGGCATTGCTTTTGATTGTTTCTCTATTCCGTTGCTCCAAATCAAAATCATTGTCGTGATGATGCGAAAAATTGGAACTTTCACTGGCCCTTCGCAATTGTTCGACTCGATCTCTGGTGCCAAGTTTGGCGGCGGCACCGGATGGCATCGGCCGACTTTGCTGCTTTCCCTCCAATCCAACAAATCAACCAATTTTGGAATAATTCAATGAATTCCACAAATTGTTGTCAATTTTGTTGATGATCCCCTCGAAACCAATTGGCCCATCAAAATGAGAATCTAATAAGTAAGCAAGAAAGAAAATTAATGAAGGTGATGAGGGGCGATGCGAAAATGGAAAACACTAAAAAATCCTCATTTTCCAGTTTCCTATTTTAATCATTTTAGTCGAATGGCAACCTTTTGCCCCATCGGCAATTAAACACGCAAAAAGTAGCGAAAATATGGAAAAGGAGGGAGGGGGGAGGGCATTTTGGGTGGGAAGCAATCCTTGGACGAAAAAGGAGAATTGACCAAAGTCAGCTCGACTTGAATCTTTTTGAGACGCGTGACTTGGCCAAAGGATGGGCAAAGTCGACGAAGAATTGGCGGGAATGGGGGAATGCTGGCCGGACATGGACAATGCATCATCCATCCATTTGCCGAAAGATGTCCGCCTGGATTTGGCCAACACCCTCCTCCTCCCCCCCTTTGCCCCAATCCACCCTCTTCCCCCGTCTTCTGTGTCGGCATCGGCCCTCGGAAGCGCATTTTACGCGGCGGCGACTGGCAGAGGCCACACTTGGCCCAAAGGGGCCAGCCGGGGGACCAATCAATAGAAACGAATGAAGGGAGGGTAAAAGAAGAAGAGAATTTGGGAGGAAAAGCCGGGAGTGACAGAGAATTGGGCCCAACAGAGGATAAAAAGCAGAGGCAAGAGCGAGAGTGGCCTAGAGGTGGGGGAGGGCGAGAGGGGTGCATTTCCTGACAGGCTTTGGCCGGCAATTTCCTGGGAATCGAAGGCCGAACCCTCTTTGCCCCATTTCCGAATACAAAAGGAATTGCCTTGGATGGTGAGGGCACCCAAAACAAGGCAAAAAGGGGAAAAGGAGGCCGGCGAAATTAATCCGCTCAATGCCAGCAGAGATGAGAACCAAGATGGAATATGGAGGCATTCCCCCACGCATAAGTAGAATTGGTGGCCAAAATGGGGGAAGGAGGATGAGACCAAATTGGCATCTGATCCAAAAAAAGCAAAATTGGACATTGGAATGAGAATGGTTGGAATTTGATTGGCCATAAATATATTAAGCAATGAGGAGAAATCATTATAAAATTGGGAAGATTGATTGAATAAATCCAATGGCCAAATGGAATGTTCATTGATTTCTTTAAGTCCTTTTCAGTTTGGGGGTAATTTGAGTTCAATAATCGGTTTTTGATGCCATTTGGGTTAATCGATCAGGGGAAGGGGAGGCGATCAATTTTCATTCCCAATATTTGGCCATAGCCCCAGCCAAAAAGGCGGGAAATGGTACCGCAATGAAAGAGAGGGGAAAGGAACCTCATTGCCGTTCCCTGGCCACATTCAACATTTAGATTTTGACTATAGCGGCGGCGGCTCCATCTCTTCTTCTTCTTTCCAACACCGCTTTGTTGGCCGAACTCTCCTTTGCCCGCTTTCACTTTGCTGGTTGACTGAAGCTCATTAGTCAGCCGAGCAGCCTCCAAAGAGGCAAAGGGCGAGGAAAGCCGCCGGCCTGGGAAAAGCTAAAAGGAAAAGGATGAGTTTTAAAGGAGAGGAAGGGCCAGTTGCCGCCATCACCGCCTTTCATTCTCCCTCTGGCTTTTGTCATTCAATGGGAAAACATCGATTTGGGTTGGGTTGGATGAAAGGAAAATGAGGCAACCACTTGACAGGATCGACAAAAGTGCGCAAATATGTGAAAGACGGGAATTCAATTGGGAAAAATGCATCCCAAATATTCAGTACGTGAATTTGGCGTGAATGACCGGAAATGACGCAAAAAAGATGGACTTTGTTGGTAATGAATGATCAGCAAAAAATTGAGACATTTTGATTGGAAGCTTTTGAAAAGGAAGAATAAAATCGTAAATCGGGAAAAACCTTTCTTCCCTAACATTTCCGGTCAAATTGACAAGTTTGGGGAATGGGAAATGGTAGACAAATTGGAATGGACAAGAAAATTAATGGACAAAATTGGGGGAAAGGAAAAAATACTGTAGAGTGAAAATGGGAAGAAAATTTTTTATTGGTTGAATATTGCTTTAGGGAATTTATCAAACTATTTGTGAAAATCTATTTAAAATGCATCCATTCAATATTCATTCTTTTCCGCCTATTGTTGTTGATTTTTGGCAATGAAATAATTCCCGGCCAAAGGGGCACCTGGAATAAATGTTCTTTCAATCACCAATATCCTCTAAAATCACTCACTCAAATTATGTTTTTCCATGAATTGTTTCAATGAGAATTTTGCCCTTGCATTATATTTGGGAACTTGAAGACGGCGACCAGCATGCTCGAAAAGAACAATCACATAACGATGTTCACCAGTTCGAGGTTGAGGAGCAGGTGAACCTGAAAAATGTGTACAAAAACTGGCTTGAATATTAATATTGGGTGGATGGAATGAACCATAGGGCTGTTGATGTTGGCCACCATTGATCCCTTCGATGATATTTGAGGCCGGAATGTTCACAACAAGCCAATGGAGCCATTCAGCCACGGATGGATTCTTTCGTGACAAATTATCCGGATCTATGATTGAAAATTTGTTGGGAAATAATATTAAAATGTGAGTGACCAATCATGACTAGGGAAAATTGACTTTCCGGATCCACATTTAAAGTGACTCGAGGTGCATTCTAATGAAGAGGGAATGAGATTTTGGGAAATAAAATTCTGATATATTCACTTTTAAATGGTGAACTGGCAATTCTTGGCCAGGTTGCACTTGAACTCCATTGAAAACGACCTTAAAGGCAAATTTTGCTGGAATTGGGGATGGTGGCGAACATTCAATTGTTGCTG
Organism: Pratylenchus scribneri; assembly: GCA_030063045.1. Lineage (NCBI taxonomy): Eukaryota > Metazoa > Nematoda > Chromadorea > Rhabditida > Pratylenchidae > Pratylenchus > Pratylenchus scribneri. Next base: position 1,112,955 of record JAQSEB010000011.1, on the reverse strand, counting down.
TGGAGCAACTGGCACAATCTGTGGCACAATTTCAGCGGAAGAAAAAGCTGAGGCAATAGACATTTAATTTTCAATATTTATATTTTTAGATGATGAATTTGTCAAAAGATGATCAAATTGATTAAAAGCTAGCAAAATCTACTAAAAGATAAAAATGTGGGCAAAGAAAAGATCGAAGCAATTGAGAGTGGAGAGTGTGTTGACTAGTCTTCCATCAGCTTTTTTAACAAATTGAAAAAGCAGCTGCTTGAACAAAATATTTTGGCCCACATAATCCTCAATTCATTCAATTCTATTCTTTGTACTAACACGTTTCCTATCTCATTTTCTTGTTTGAAATACAGTATGTATCTGCTGATCTGTAATTCTAATTTGCCCCATTCTGATTTGTAATTGCACTAATTTGTAATTGTAATTGCACTATTCTGATTTGTAATTGTAATTCTGATTTGTAATTGTAATTGCACTATTCTGATTTGTAATTGTAATTGCCCCATTCTGATTTGTATTGTAATTCTGATTTGTAATTGTAATTCTGATTTGTAATTGTAATTCCGATTTGTAATTGTAATTCTGATTTGTAATTGTAATTGCCGCATTCTGATTTGTAATTGTAATTGCACTATTTGTAATTTAATTGCACTATTCTGATTTGTAATTGTAATTGCACTATTCTGATTTGTAATTGTAATTGCCCCATTCTGATTTGTAATTGTAATTGCACTATTCTGATTTGTAATTGTAATTGCACTATTCTGATTTGTAATTGTAATTGCCCCATTCTGATTTGTAATTGTAATTGCACTATTCTGATTTGTAATTGTAATTGCCCCATTCTGATTTGTATTGTAATTCTGATTTGTAATTGTAATTCTGATTTGTAATTGTAATTGCCCCATTCTGATTTGTAATTGTAATTCTGATTTGTAATTGTAATTGCCCCATTCTGATTTGTAATTGTAATTGCCCCATTCTGATTTGTAATTGTAATTCTGATTTGTAATTGTAATTGCCCCATTCTGATTTGTAATTGTAATTGCCCCATTCTGCTGATTTGTAATTGTAATTCCGATTTGTAATTGTAGTAATTTGTAATTGTAATTCTTAGTTGTAATTGTCAATTTTCCACCTTATAATCTGAATTATAGAATGATTGTATTGTATCTAATCAGTAATCAAAATTAAAATCACCATGAGAAAAGAAAATAATTGCTGAGGATATATGGTATTAGCAATTAATGAATGAGAAAAAATAATTTTTAAAGGGCCATTCATTTTATTTCTTCAGAGTTCAGCAGATCTAAAAATGAATATTTGTCCCTTCTTTCTTAAAAAATCTTAAAAAAAAAATAAAAATTATAAAAAAATACAAAACAAAAAGAAGAGAAGCGAAGGAAAACAAGGAAATATGTATAATTAATCCTAATCATAATCAGATTTGATTTTTGAAAAAGCAAATGAAATCAAATTTTAATTCTACAACAAAAATGACTTTTATTAATTTATAGAAGAATGAATTCACCAGAAATGTCAATTAGAGATCGGTCCGTTCAGCACATTCATTTGGAGAAAGCTTTCACTTATTTTATCGACACAAATCTCAAGGTAAAATGAATTATCCTTCCATATTTTATTAATTTGATTTATTAAAAAGATATTTGCGGAATCGGTGCATGTTCTTTCAAAAATAAGCGAACAAATTTTGATGCAACCATCGGCCAATGCAATCATTATGACGGCTTATAATTCAAGCAAATCGGCCTATGGAAAGGTCACATTGTCCAACAATTTCTTCTCTCACATTGATGGCAGTTTGGATGATGTTCAACAAAACGAAGACGGGAATGTTGTTTGCCGCATAGCTACCCGAAGTGCACTTCATATTTTTAAAAATGTTATGTCGAAGAGTTTGGCACTTCCATCGTTCGATTCTTGCCAAATTGAACTTGACCCAAAGGCGGATTTTGCAATTATTCATTTAAAGGTAGATTAATGAAATTAGATAAAATAATTTTGAATGATTTATTTAGCAACAATTCGGTGCCATCCAAAGAGCATTCATCCTTCCGATGAAAGAGCATACCACATCGGCAACTTGCGAAAATATATTCATGGAAAGGCAGCGATTAAAAAACCAAATAACCAGCCAACCAAAAATGATTCTAAATCAATTTGCTGGATTGGATTGTCGTGAGGTTTTTAAAAATTTAAAAATAAATAATCAATCAATTTTAAGGTTAAATTTGTTGTTACGCCCACTCAATTTTCCGCCCATCGATATATAATCCGGGAAGAATTTAGCAAAGTGTAAGTAGTTCAATTAACTTTCTTTTCAATTAATTATTTATTAGACGCAAGACGGAAGTCACAATTCCCGTTGACCATTTTGAACTCTACCACATCCATTTGAATACCCAAATTGTGATCAGCCTCAAGGAGCTCCGTTCGGTACTTTATTTTGCTGATTCATGTGGAATGGTGGTCACTTTACATTTTGATCGTCCTGGTCGCCCATTCATTGTTGCTATGGAGGATACACTTGAATTCCAGGCACAATTTGTTTTGGCCACTTTGGATGAGACTGAACCGCTCACACTGATTCAACAGGTTTATTCCATTGTTAAATATGAAATTATTTCCACTTTATTTTAAGTGCGCTCCATCCCAAACGCCTCAAATTCGACAACAAATAACGCCAACAATTCGCAATCATATGCCAAGGCAATCGAGAATTGTGCAAGAAACGCCACCACAACAATTGCAACAAAAACAAATGAGCATCAAGCAAAGAATTGATATGCACCAAGAATATTCGGGAACAGAAGAAAATGAAAATCGATCGCCAAATCGATCACCGACGCATTCCGCAGCATTTTAAAATGGCCTTATTTATTTATTTATTTAAATATAAAGATCTCAAAAATGAAAAAAAATTTACAATTCAATTTTTGCTTTTCATTAAAAATGTTTTTAACTTTTCTATTTTTATTAATCCACACATTCATTCATTAATTTGTTATTTAGGAATTTAAAAGGATGGCACAAAAAGAAAAGGACAATGCTGTGGCAATTAAGGATGTAAATTTTATTTTAATTTTGATTGAATATTGGCCAAATTTTCAGTTGCCAATTTATGCGGAACCACCACGGATTACGGACGATCGATTTGTTGAAGATGCCCCCGTTTTTGGTGAGACATTCTTCCGGAAATTGCGATGTAGCCAATTCATGAATTCAATTAAGGTTTTGACTAATTATACCTTATCAATTGTTTATTTTAGGGACGTCTAGGCATTGTGAACCAATCACTTGAACCGGTCAAAGAAGCAGCAACCGGTAAAAAATAAAATATTTTTAAATTTGTAAATATTCAATTCATTTTTAATAGCAACCGAAGACTATATTCGGGCAGAACAAGATTTATTCCCAAAAGCGGCTGCCATAACATTGGGTGGATTGGCCGGTTTTGTGATGGGAATGCGAAGCCGAGGACGCATGAAGAGGTGGATTTATGCGACCGGAGGACTGCTTACAATGAGTGCATTTTGTTATCCCCACGAAACGATGCAAATCATTCGGACAAGTATAATTCATGCTCAACGGACTTGGGAAGATTTCCAAAAATGTAATAAAATTAATTTTAAAATGAATTATAATTGCATTTAATTTAGCGCCAGATCCCGGGAAAAAATCATGATAATCAATGAATGAAGTTCAAAATAACTGGAAAAATCAATCAATCCAATTTTATTTAGTTTTTTATGCAAATAAAGTGAAATTATTTCAATGTTTTTATGACTATCTGTTATTTTCCACCTCCGCCAATGATGGTGATTGAGTTATGATGTGTTTTTTAATGTGCGAAAGTAGTCGATGTTTATTACTGAATCCATTACCACAAAAATTGCAATGAAAATGGGAACGTTTTTTCAGCTGAAAAGAATTTTTTATAAAATATTATATTTCCTTTTTCACCTTGCAAAATGGACGAAAGCATTCACTTTCTTCTCCCATTTTGCCATTGTCCCCCTCAACAACAAAATTCCCATCATTTTTTCCATGTATAAAATCATTCATTCCGGTGTTCATTTGCCATTCAGCAGAGGGCAAATTTGCTATATAAAATGTGGCTGCAGCCCCAAAATTGGCATTATCCGACGATTTTGATTGTTCAATCGAACATTGTTGATTTTTATGGCCTCCTTCTTTCAATAAATTTTCAATCGTAAAATTTGAATATTTCACTTTTATATTCCTTTCATCCTTAATAATAATTGTTGTGATTAAAAAAGGCAGAATATTACCCCTCGTTTTATTCCATTTCCAGCATCGGCTATAGTTTTTGAGGACCAAAGGCGTTTACAAATTCCATCCAATTTTCCATTTGTGCCTCCGGGCAAATCCATCGGTGGTTGAGTGTTGGAATTGGAATTGGCAATGTTTGGGTGGACGACGCCTGTTCTGGCTGGTGGCATTATTCCGGCATTTTGGGAAGAGGCAAATGGGAATAGGAGGACTGGATGGAAGTGGGTGGAGAAAAGGGGAATCCGTGGACCCCAATGAGTGGCGACGATGGCAAAAAAAAGCAAATGGGGAATTGTTTGGTGAGGTAGGGGGCGAGGAAAGGCCACAAAAGCTGAGGTGGATGGAAGGAAGGAAATGTGTGGAAGGAATGAAGAAAGGGTGTTGTGGCCAAAAAGGAGGAGGAGGCCAAGACTGGCAGGATGGGGGGAAGGAAGAGGCTGGATGAAATATATTTCTCCTGGCCAATTTATTTTCGGGAGTGAGGGACTTTCCAACAATTGAGGCTCATTCTTCCAATTCCAAACCATCCATTCTATTGAAGGGAAGCTCCCCAGTCCCCACCACCACCACCGTTTGAAACGTGGTATTCTCCTCTTCCGTCAACGGTTGGCTGGTTAGCACCCACCCAAAAGCATTATTTATTTAGTCGTTCAACTGTTTTGCCTCCTCGACAACCGGGCAATGTTCCCCATCCATCTCCAGCAGAAGATCGGTGGTTTATTTTTGTTGCCACGGCATCCTCCATTCCACCATTTCCCCCCCCCCCCCCCCCAAAAATGTGCCGAAATTGGCCACTTTTGACTTACTATCTAATATTCCAACAATGCCCCAGATTATGCAAATAATGGAACATTCAAAATTTATTTAAAATATTGTTTTGGGAAAAAACATAGATGGGATTGAGGGGATGGAAAGCACAGGAAAGATATAGGAGATCAAACAAATTAGGGGGAGGGGATAGAGATGAGATGGCACACACATGAGAAATGAGAATAGGATTAAAATTTGAAAAGTAAATAAAACAAATTAAATTAAATAAATTAAATTAAGTGACTTTCTCAGCACAGGATTGATTGTTTATTGATGATACATCATTCATTCATTCATTCTTTATAGCCAAATTCGATCAGTAGTGAAAATTCTGTAAGCCATAGGAAGATTGAAATCAAAATGAAAATTGTTGGAATGTAGATCATCTTCCTAAATTTATTCATTTATTAAAATCAATTAAAATTTAATATTCGTTATCTTTGTCAAATTTTATTCTCATTCAATTATATTAAATAATTAAGTAAAATTGAGCATGGAATTGGTTGATTGGATTGGATGGAATCATCATTAAAAAAAGGTTAAATATTCCCATGTTTTTACAAAATAATTAATTATGTCTATCAAATGAATGGATGGATTGGGATGTATAAAAAAAACTGGGAGACAGAAAAAGTCGACAAAAATTCCAAAAAATGGTGAATAGATTTGGAAAGGCAATAAATTAAATATAACACAGGGAATTTTGGGTGGGAGATCGAATATTGGGAAGTGGTTTTCGTTGTTTTTGAATCATTTTAAAATGTGTTCTTTTTCACAATATCTTGGCCGTAAATATTTATTGGTCGACATGTCGAATGTTGTTTTTTAGAGGGGATTGGTGGGTTACCTTAATGGAAGAGTAGAATTTGTTGTTGCGTCCATTCGGCGATAAAGGCTCTTCTGAGGTTGTGATAAATGGGCGGATGAAGAAGAAGGCTGATCCATTCCGCCGGTGGTGGATGTTGGCGAAGAATGTTGATTTTGATGGTTGATTGGAGTGGCCGAACGCAAATTGTCCACAAGAGATGAACGCATACTGCTTGGAGTGGAATTTGAGTTGAGGCCCAAAGCATGATTGGCGGTGAGAAGATTCAATTGCTTTAAAAAATTGATTCAAAATACAAAAATGGTGATTGGAATTGAACTGACCGATTGGTACCAATGTTGAGTGATCAAACGTTGTTCTTGGGTGGCCTCATGTTTGAATTGATCCATTTTGGAATGAAGTCGTTGATTCTCTGCTTTGACATTCTCCAATTCATGCCGTAATTGAAGCAATTCAGCGGCTGAACAATGGTCTTCCCCTGCGGCGTTGCTATATTCCTCAATGACTTTGGCTGCTTTTTCAAGCGATTCTTCCAATTTGGTCACCGTTTCTTTCAATCGAATATTCTCTTCTATAAATTTAATTAAATTAAATAATTCATTGAAAACCTTCAATATGTTTGTATTTGTCCGCGGCGGTTGCCTCATTTCGACTTCTCTTTTGTGCCTCATTCCGAAATGATTCAATTTCTTGTTTGAGTCGTTCAATTTCCTTTGCTTTCTCCAAAATCGATTTACTTCCATCATTTTGACTTTCTTCCAATTTATTTTTGTACTCGTCATTCCTAAAAATACAATTTATTTTGAATTGTTCATTTAATCCACTCACGTCTTCTTCAATTGTCTATTTTCGCAATGCATTATTTCCAGCCGTGTTCTCAATTGGGCAATTTCGCCGTCATCCTCCGAATTTTGATGATTATTCTCATTCAAATGTGAATTATTGAATAAACCACTTAAATTAATTTAATTAATATTTAATTGAATAAATTTAAATTAACTTTTGTTGGCTGATTGCGGTTTGATAAGTGGAATTGAGTTCGTCATGAAGTGAAATGGAATTTTCTCGATTTTGTGAAATATTAGCTAAATAAAAATGAATTAAAACGAAGTAAATAAATAAAAATTACCATCGCCGGATTCAGTAGAAATATACGAATTTTCATGCTTTGCCTGTTTCCTCAATTCCGTCTCAGCCTTAAAATTAATATTTTTTTAAAAAATTATTTGTAATATTTTTTACAATATTTGCCCTTTCAATTGCGCATTCAAGACTGTCTCTTAGCTCTTTGATAATTCCCTGTTGATTTGCCATTTGTTGTTCAACGAATCGCATTTTATTTTCGCATGATTCCTTCTCGGTTAATTGTTTGACCAATTCGTCCAATCGGAGGTAAAGCAATTTATTCTCTTCATCCCTACTTTTCATTTCGGCCGCCGATTTTTGGGTCTCCCGTGACAATTTCTCATTCGCACTTTTTATCTCCCTTTGAAGTTGCGAATTTTGATAGCGAATTGTTTCGGCCTCATCCGCCGTTTCCTTCAATTGAATTTGCAATTGGTCGATGGTCTCTTGCTAAACTATTAATTTAAATCAAAGATAAATTAAATGTTGTCCAACTTTGATAATTTGAGAATGCTTCAAATTTTCGTGTCTATTTTCCAGGTCATTATATTCCGTTTGAGTGATTCCAAGTTGCTCATTCAATTTGGAATTTACTGTTTCCATTTGCTTTAACTTTGCTTCCAATTCGGCCGCCTTCACTTTGTAAATGGTTGCGTCCTCGTCGGAAATTAATTCTTGGTCGATTGCATTCGGAGGAGAAGAATAAATTTGAATATTCCCTGACATTGAATTCCTTTTGGCCAAATCTGTTGCTGAACCCGTTCCGGTTGTTGATTTTAATATAGCCGAAAATGGAATTGGCGATTGACTATTCGAATTCCAAATATCGTCCAATCGTTCAATCTTTTAATATTTTATTGCATTAAAATTGATTATTTTGTTACCATATTTGTAATCCGTTCATAAGTGACCGGATCAAGATGTCGGCAAATTTCATGGAATTTCTTTTCTTGCAAAAGTCTCAAGGCAAATACAAGAGCCAAAAGCATCTATAATAAATGAATTGGTTAAAAATAATTGTTTTTGTTATTTACTTACATTTTCAATTTCCATTTTGTCACCTTTATCCGCATTTTCTGCATTCAATTGCTCAACAAAATTATTGCCCAATTTGGTCTTAAGATATTCGATTGCATTAGAGAACTTTTCATCCAGAGGATTAAAAACGAAGGTCAATTCTCCGGATTTTCTAAAATTAAAAAAATCGTTTTAATTCTAATATAAAATATACATCAATTGTAGCAGAATTGGTACCAAATTTGGTGCTTCATCGATCGATTGGAGTTCCTCTATTTGCAATTCATCAGCCAAAATATTCAACTAAAATTTAAAATTAAAATAAAATATTTTAACAAGCTTACAAATGTCAGAAGTAAGGCGCCTGGTTCGTTTTCCATGATGATTTTTTACTTCCAGAAGATAATGAATAATCCAACAAAACAATGATCTAATATAATAAAATATTGAGAAAACGTGTGTTAATTATCAAAGATTAAACCACGTTAAATTGGATATTAAACTTGCGGCATTTTTTACAAGTTTTTGCAATCTTACGGTGCGGAAAATCAAGTTTTGTTAGCTTAGCTTAGCTTAAAAGCTAACGCAAAGCCTAAAGAAAGCTAGCTAAGTCCCTAAGTGCAGTGCTATGCTAACTGAACTGGTAACTGCTAATGCTAACTTAAAAATCATGTATGAAAAAATTTTAATAAAAAATAAAAATTTCAAAAAATCCTTTCCTTTGGAAAATGGGTAATGATTAATGAAGTGTATCTGCTTCATCTTTATCTTGTTAGTGGTAACCGGTAATTAATATGTATGATTAGGTGATAGGTAATTTAAGTATCGATGGGAATATGTATAAAACCAACATCAAAAATTGACATTTTTTTAAATTCGGATAAACTTATGTTCGAAATTTGAACCAACTAAAAAAATGTTTAAACATTGTTTATTTATAAACTGAACCATTATCCGTTATTGCATTGTCCATACCTCCATATTATAAAATCTATAGTTAATTAAAAATAAATCTTTTTATAATTTAGAACATTCTTGACTATTAAAAATGAATTCAAATCGAAAGTCTCATCATCAGCATACCAACACGCTCACTCAAACATTCGCCGATGGATATGGAACTTCTCAACTGATTTTTGATCCAGAAAAGGAGTTGGCAAAGCGGACAAAGGACATGACGCAATTACTGCGAAAAATTGCCGAAGAGTCGGAAGAACTTGACCGCGAGAAGGATATTCAAGCACATCAGGCGGAATACTCATACAATCGTATCGTGCAGTATCGAAATGACAAGGCACGTGAACGATCAAGTGAACAAGAACAACGCAAATTATTCGCGAATCTCAAAAATCGAGTTGAAGAGACCAAGAAGTTTGGCCAACAAATGCGAGAGACTGTGGAACAATTGAAGAAACGAAATCAACTCATTGATAGGTTGGCTTTTCAATTATTTAAAAGTCATAATAAATTGTTTAGGTGCCATCAGGAAATTCAATATTCGCTGAAGCCACGTGGTATTGACAAGTAATGAAATGGAATGGAATGATGTAAAGGAAGTCGAACAATTTTGTTGATTATGAGGCATTATCTTTCTGTATTTTTCCGTTTTGACTATAATTTATCGATAAAAATTAATTGAATGGACAAAGATTATGTTTTAAATTGGATATGAAACCATACATTTATTCTTATTTTTCCAAAATTATTTTATTAATCATTAAAAATTAAGTTTCAATTAAATCAATCAAAAATATGAGTGGAAGATCGCGAGTTGGATCTTCGTATTTACCAGATAATTGGGAGAATGATAATGAAATGAATGGATTGATGGCATATTTAAAGGTTCGAATATAAATTTCAATTAAATTCAACATTAATTTTTTTGCAGGCAAAACATGTAAATCCAACAAATTATAGTAAGAAGCTAAATTCAATATTTGATATTCTATGTCTTGATTTTTAGATCGCGTTGTCAATTTTTGGAAAAATCTCGTTTCGGATTATTGCCATCATCAGAAAAAATGTCTTTTCACCTTGGATGAATTGAAAATGAAATTCAAGCGAGGTTCCCAATTGCCAAGTCCATTGCCCACGGTTATTTCTGAGCTAGTCAGGTAAATTTTAAATTAATAATCCAACATTCTATCGATAATTATTTTTAAGTTCCAATGAAGTGATGACTCGAAATGATTTTGAGAAGCAAAACCAAGGATGGATTGAGTGGGGCGCATCCATGATCAAACCAAGCAATTGGTTCCAAGGATTGGCTGGGAACAACAACAATGTCACCGCCAATTGCCAATTAATTCACATTCCAGCACTTCAAGTATAATTTTCAAATATTTATTTTAAACAAAAATAAATTTATAGGATTTGGCAAAGGAACTTCTTCTCTATTATCGGAACAATTATGGACTGTTAATTGACTGTCCGGATGTGGTTGATTTCAATGAATTACGGGACCAGACCGCCCATATTATCGATGAGGACAGTTTTGAATTGGCCATTGGCGAACTTTCACGACAAGGCGAAGTCAGTGTTGGCCAAAGCAAAGATGGCGAAAAAGTCCTAAAATTTAAGGTAAATTTGATTAAATAATTATCAAAATTTATTACAATTTATTAGGATCAAAAATCGAAAGGGCCTGCTCGTTTCACGGAGATCGATGCCAATGTTCACGATTTGCGGCGAACAATGACTCGATTGGATGCGGACATAAAAAGAGCCGAGCAAAATGAACAAAAGTTTATTTTATAATTTTTAAATAAATTTAGAGTAATTTTAGGCTAAAAGAAGAAGCAAGGTTGGCATTAGGGAGAAAGGACAAGAAAGGAGCATTGAATATTATGCGAAAAGTGGCCCGTGTGAGGAAAGAAATTCAAGACAAAGACATTCAATATCAACGACTTTTGAGCATTTTGGAACAATTGGCATCGTCAAAACAAACAAAGGAAATAATCGACGTGTACAAAGCAGGGTCACAGGCATTCAAAGAGACATTGGCCCGACAAGGATTGACACCGGAAAAGGTTTTAATTAATTGAATTCAATCAATTTGAGTATTTATTTTAAGGTTGATATAACAATGGACAATGTTTTGGAAACAATGCAAGATTACAAAGATGTTGAGGAGGCACTTCGAGATGGATTCCGGTCAATGGGCGGCGACACATTGGACGAAGCAGAATTGGAGGGAGAATTGAACGAAATGATCAGAGAAGCGGCAGCAGAGGAGGAAAAAATCAAGCGGAAGGAACCACCAGCGGAGGATAACCGTGTTCGAATTGGGAAAAGAGTTCTGGATTTGAGTGATTTGCCGGAAGTTCCGAACAAACAACCATCGGCGGCGGGGCCATCCACCTCAAAGGAAGAAAATGGGACACTGGAAGAACGTTGGAAACGCCTCAGAATGCACGCAACCTAAATTGAAAGAGAGGAGGATGGAATCTCAATTTTGAATATTTAATTTACATTCATTCATTCTGTGTCGTTTAAACTTAAATAAAACATTCATCACCGCCCCAATCATCATATTTTCATTCATTGTTTTAATTCAATTTTGTTTGAATAAAATTATTTTTTGTCCAAAATTCATTTATAAACGAAGAATGGGAATTTAACCCAAAAATAAATAAATTTGCATATTTTATATATTTTTAATAATTCACAAAAAAGCCAAATAAATGGTAAAGGATCGGTTGATCGAATTTCAGGTAAAATAAAATGTTTTACTTGAAAATATAAAATTTAGCAAATGTCCGGATTGAGTAAAAATGTGAACAAAAAACGTGAATCAGTGGATGGACAAAATTCCAACGGCATTAAGTCCACTCCTCCAAATGAAACGACTTCATTTTTGCAAGTAAAATCGGCGGACGAAATGGAAACGGTTTTTTTAATATTAATTTCGGAAATTATTTTGTTTTTTAGTTCCTAGAAGAAGTTCAAGTAATGCAAATGCATTTGAATGAAATGGGAAATTGTTTGCATCGAATGAGGGAATTACACCAAAAAATCCTGAATGAACCGGGAGTCCAGCCAAGTTTAAAAAATTAAATAAAAATAAGCAAAAATATTTTAAAGAATTTACGGATGAATTGAATAGGAGTGTGGAAAGATTTGTGATATTGTCCCGGGACATATTGGCCAGAATAAAAAGTAAATTTTATGGAATTAATTTTAAAATTGGAATGAAAAAATTGCAGAAATGAAGGATGAAAATGGAAGGAAGAATTCGAAAATTAGTCCAGCAAATTTGCGAATTCGAACAAATCAGGTAAAAAATAAATCAAATTATTTAATTTATTTTTAATTTAAGGAAACGAATTTGCGTCGTTCCCTGCTGAAATTGACCGAAGAATTTCATTCGGAACAAGTCGATTATAAACAAAAATGCCGAAAGAGAATAAAAGATTATCTGAGAATATGTAAATTTAACCAAAATATCAGAATTATTTTATTTTTAGCCGGCAACCAAATGCCGGAAGATGAAATTGACCAGGCAATTGAGAGTGGACAATTATTCAACACAGTTGGAATTTTGATGGCCGACAGGGAGAAAAAGATGCTATTTGAGGATGTGAAATCCAGGCATGAGGACATTATGAGGCTGGAAAAGTCCATCCGAGAATTGCATGACATGTTCCAAGGTTGGAATTAAATTAATATAAAATTAATATTTATTTTAATAGATTTGGCAATGTTAGTGGAAAATCAGGGCGAAATGGTCTATCACATTGAGACAAATGTGACAAGTGCAACCGAATATGCCCAAAATGCACTTTCAAATGTGAAAACGGCAGAGGCGGCCAAACAAAGATACATTAAAGTGGATTAATAAAATATAATATTATCCTTTCATTTCCTTTTTTTAGTTGAAAATTGGTCTAGCCATTTGCTGTGTGATCACAATTGTTCTACTATTCTTTATGGGAACCTCACTTTTTTGCTTTTATTTCTCATTTCTTTGCAAATGATGAATATGAATTTATGGACAAAATCGCCGCCAGACATCTTTCTCAAATCAAATTTTGGCCTTCGATTAATAATTTATTCGATTTGACTTTAATCCCAAATTTTGCTCACTCAATGTTTTTATAAATAAATGCGTTTTTTTCTTTTTAAATAATTCACAATTTATTGGAATAAATTATTTTAATACTTTTATTTATTAAATAATTGTTGAACCATTAAATTTAGAGGATGTTAAAATTTAAATCAACTTTTTTCAAATTTGCAAATTCATTTTATTCGGTGGACTGCCCAAAAATGGAGAAAATGAGATCTCGACTCCTTTATCAAAGCAAAAAGAGAGGAATTCTCGAAAATGATATTTTAATTGGGTATTTTTTATTATATTTTGCCTTCAAAAATAAATAATTTTAGTGGATTTGCCGAGGAAAATTTAAACAATATGAATAATTTGGAGTTGGAACAGTTCGACAAAATAATCAATGGAAAATATATGGAATGGGATTTGTATTATTATTTCACAGGTTTTAATTCATTTTATTTGAATAATTATTCAAATAATTTTTCAGGGAAGAAAGAGGCACCGAACGATTTAAAAGAAAATCCTTTATTTGAAAAAATGAAAATTTATGTGATGAATAAAAAACAATAAAATTGAATAAAAATTGAATTCTATTCCCATCAAATTGGGGTATGGCTGTGGGCATTCATTTGATCTTCACTAAAATTAATTAATTTATTAAAAATATTCCAATTATTAAATTTACCTAGAAAAATGTTTATCACAAATTCGACATTTCATCGTTCGAATTGCTTGTTGATTACACTTTCTTTTGCCTGAAGAATTAATTCCATTCTTTTGAATTAGCCCTCCTCCGTTATTATTTCCATCATTTTCTGAATTTTTAATTTAAATTTTTGATTTAATGGAATTATTACCTATTATTTTTGGTGATTGTTTGGAGGAGGAAGAGGTGTGGCCAATTAATTCACTCAAATGTTCCAAAATATGCGAATTCATTTCATCCGCAGATTCGAATTGTTTTCCACATTGTGTACAGCTGGGAAGAGGAATAATACTCTGTTCTTCTTTTCCAATTCCACCATCAGAGGACAATTCATTGATCAAATGTAAAAGTAAATGTTTCTCATAATTCCCTTCTTCCACTTCCTTAAATTATAAATATTTTAACATTTAATTGTATTTTACTTACTATTTTGCATGTTAAACATTCAATTAATTCCATCGCCGGTTGTTCATTGTCAATTTCCATTCCCTCCTCTTTATTGTCCAAATGATATTCTCCATGCATTTTCATTTGTAATTCCCCCCTCATGGATTGTCGGCAAATCACACAATTTATTTCATTATTAATTGAATTGCAATGTTCACGGCAATGTTCAATAAATTCATCAATCCCGCCCAGTGGATGTCGGCAAATTGCGCATTTATTCCCTTTTTGTACTTTACAATGGGCCAAAAGTCGATGTTGGTCCAATTCAAATTCATTTGGGCATTTAAAATCGCAAACAATGCATTTCATTCCTTTCGGCTGATTTGAATATTGATTTTGGATTATTCCATCGATTTTGCCTGTTGATTCTTTTTTTGGCTTCTTTGAATTCATTTTGGGGCCATTATTCTTCTTTTTTGAATGCAAATGAATATTTTGGACATGAAAATTGAAGGTATTTTTGCTTTCAAATTCCAATTCACATGAAATACATTTGAATTGTTCATTGCGAATTATATGTCCAAAAATGTGTTCCTAAATGAATTAGTTCATTTAAAATAACAAATAATTTACCAATAATGCATCTTTTTGGGCAAAAATTTCCAAACAAATTGAACATCGATAAATTATATTTGTATGAATTTTGAGGAAATGTTCTTGCAAATCGTGCAAAGTGGAAAATGTCAAATTCATTGATTTGATGCATTTTTTGCATTTCCATGTGATTTTAGCTGCCAAAAAATGTTCATTAATATGTTCTAATGGTTGGGCAATATCACAAATTGGGCAGACCATCAAATTTGTTGATTCATTTGAGCCATTTTGTTTAAGATGTTCAGTTTTCATATGTCCTAAAAATTAATTTATTAATGTTTATTATTGTTTTTCACTTACTTATAAATTCTTCCAATGTTTCCAATTCCAAATTGCATTGTTGACATTTTATTGAATTATTATTTGGTCTAAATAGAATGAAATAAATTGTTTAATTTTGTTTGAATTGTACTTACATAAATGATTTTCGCTCATTTTCTTCAATTTTAATGCAAATATTTGAATCAGCCTTTTCGTTTAGGCTTTCTTCTTCCATAATTGTGCACTGATGGATTCAATTGATTTTAGTCAGTCAGTCCGGAATATATGATCGTAGCACGGAAAGTCGAGTTTTGTTGTGTGCCCCAAAATGCTTTTAATGAAAATTGCCACTTGTGTGCCAGGCACTGAGGCCATTTGGCCCTCTTCAATTCTCCAGGGATTGAAGGAAACCGACTTTGTTGAGGCAGCCAATTGGGGCAGATCTGCTGCCTTCCGTGGGACTCATTTCCCCCAGGGAATTCGGCCGAATGTGTTTAATGGCTCCGAATGATAGTTCAGCGGAGTGATGCCCAACCACAAATGGGCAAAAAGGATGGGGAATTGAAAGAAAAAAAATAGCATTAGGTTTATATAAATCCTTGAAAAATATATTGAAATGAATCGTGTTTTGATAAATTTATTAAGTCAAAATTGTGTATGCCGAATGAAGCCAATAAAATGATGATAAAAGGGGAGATCTCATTAAAGAGGCACGCATACTTTCGGAGTGTTTAAATAATAAATGGATTTATAAATAAATAAAAGAATGTTTTTCCAATTTGTCAATGTTGGATTTCTGTACTCTTCATTTTATTTTACTTCCATCCAAATTCCAATCAATCAAATCAATAACGGTGACGGCGATGACGCTTCTTCTTCTCACCACCCTTCGGGGTTTCACCATTCTCTTCCAGACGCGATTTCTTAGTCGAAGTTGATGGAGTGGCCGAATCCTTAATTTATTTTGTAATAAAAAACAATTAAAAAATTTACGTCATGCTTTGCAGCGCTTCGCTTTCCAGGTGACTTCCCTCCTTTCTCTTTCTTGGCGGATTTAGGCTCCTTCGCTTTCGGCTCACTGGGTTCAAGCGGGTTGTCCTTTTCGTATGCTTTTATGATGTCAAGATGAATAAGAGATTCGCGAGGCTCCCAAGAATTCCTTAAAATCAATAAAAAATAATTCATTTAAATTTATATTTACCATTTATCATCATATCCCTGCCACTTGATGTGGTACTCAACTTTCCCATTCTTCTTGACCTTTCGCTCCAGAACAGTTTCCACAGTGAATTCCTCTTCTTCCTCATCATCCTCGCCTTCATCTTCCTCCTGTTCCTGCATTTTCTTCTCGTAATCCTTGAAAACTTTCAGGTGTTGGAGGTTTTTTCGCGGTTCCCAGGAATCTTAATTTGAAATATTAAATGATTTTTTAAAATTAAAACCAACTCCATTTTGGCCCATAACCCTGCCATTTTACCTTTAATAATATTAAAATATGTAAATGGTTTTTTAATTTATTTTTGTTACCAAAAATTTCTCAGTTCCATTCTTCAGAACTTTCTTGTCCAGAATTTTCTCGGGAATATATTCGGCGTCGGAATTCTCTTGGTCATCTTCTTGATTTGCAACGGACTTCGCTGATTGTTTGACCTTACGTGGACTTGTCTTCTTTTTCTTCTTCTCCTTTTCCTCATCAACTTAATTTATTTCAAATTTAATTATCAATGAATAAATAAACCATATCGCTTGGTCGGTGCACGTTCGCGTGCCGAATGGCGGCGATTGTCGATACTTTCATCACCGGTGCTGTCATGTTCTTCCTCGTCTTGTTCTTCTTCATCGATGCGAACTGCCTTTTCCTTGCGTTTCTAATTTTAATTAAAAATATTTTAAAAATGCCATAAAATTAATTTAAACCTGGAAAGCCTGGACCAATTCCGGGAAGACATCAATCTGCGCAGCGGCCATCCAAGTTTCCTTGACCGGTTTGAATTTGACCAAATATTCGTGCTCGCCCGTCTCTTGATTCAATCGTTCCTCCCGAATGCGATCAATGACCACTTCTTTGTTCACACTAGGCAATTCATTGTTCGGAGCATTTCCTCCATTCGGCACATCAAGAGTATCTTCGCCAATTCCCGTAACATCAACGTAGCCATTCATTCCGGAAGTTTTAATTGTAAACAGGTTTTTGAATAATTCCAGTTCGTATATGCTTTATCTATTAAAAATTAAAGTTTATACCTATTTATTTATTCTTTTTAATAAAAAAATGAATGAAAATGATGTTATTTATTAAAAGTTAAAATTAAACTGGAAATGGGAAATGGAGAACCGCAATAGCTCGAATCAGTAGAAATGAAACGACACGACATAAATTTGCATTGATTTGATATTGATTATTTTTATTTGTATTTATCTCTAGTCTATGTCTATTCTCTATTCTATTTCTATGTGATATGATATATGATATTTTCATAAAGACATTTTATCCTAACTATTTAATGCGCGTAAAGTTTATCTTAATTTCTTTTTCTTTCAATCGACCCCGCCATTATCAATAAAAACAAAAATTCTATTTAACCCGTCCGTTGGATTTTCCATTTTTACCCAGTAAAAGAAAGTTAAACATACATAGAATTTTAGGCGATGATGCTTGTTGCTTTCTTTTAAAACTATTGGTAGAGAAGGGATTATAGATTTTCTCTACTTAAACATTTACCTCAAATTTTATTCGATGATGATGATGAAGCCCAACGACCAACTTGTCCATAAAGTTTAATACTTTGATGATTAATTCTTTTTTAAAGCAACAAACAAATGACGAAATCTATTAGAAATTGAAGGAAAATTTAATTTAACAAAATTCTAATCCTCTTATCTTTCCCAGCTTTTCCAATGGATTAATTTAGTAGGTTTAACCAAGGACCTTGAGTTATTTATGTATCTAAGTTAGCGTCTCACATTTCATTGTTTTCTTAAATTAATAAATTTCAGAGAAACATTTACATTACTTTACTGCGCATTATACAATTATTACAACCGATATAATTGTTTTTGGCTGACAAACTTTTTTATTCTCATTTTTGAGTTCATAATCGCTTTTGGGAGAGCGATTTATGGGCGTGAATTTTGAAAAATCTACCCTAAATAATCAGCAAAGATTCCTCCAGAAGAATATTTAGAAAGTCTTACACTCCCATCGGTAAATTGGATTTGGATAAATATTTCAAACTAATGAAATAATTTTCAGTTCGCTCTTTTACTTTTGCTCCTCCACTCTTCGGAACCAAGGTCACGTAACACCCAAAACTTGGACGTAAACGCCGATCCACCTTGGGTATATTTTTATTACCAATTAAATAAAATTAATAAATTATTCAGGATCCTGATCCAAACATTATTTCCTGAGATTTCCACATTTGCTATTGGATTTTCGGTTTTATCAAATATTGTAAATAAATTATTCTCAAACTATTAAAATAATATTTAGGTTTTTTTTGCTTTTTGAGCTGACCCTCCTGTTCTTTTGGGGTTGCAGCTTTTTTAAACTACTTCAAAATTCGTCTTCTAAACATCCAACAAAGTCTTCTCCACTCTCCCAGCCTCGCAAAATCAGTGAACAAAGTCGACGGACAGCGCTTGGCCTTATTTGAGCGAAGGAAGCTTGCGGCTTTCATCAAACAATTGAAGAGACCGCCCTAATTCCGAAAACAAGGTAATTTGTGATGATTGTAATAAAAAAAATATAAAATACATTTTAGTATGAGCCCCGCCATTTCGCAAAAGGATGTACAAAAAATCGGACCACCAAATCAGCACACCGTTCAACTCCAAAATAACCAAATAACCGTTTTCGACTCAAACAATTATTCACCATTCAATTTTGCTGCCGAGGTCGCCACATTGAAAAATGCTCAGGTTCAATTGGATTATCGAAAAAAATGCATAATTTATATTTTCAGAATGATTATGAACCATTTTACGTGATGAATGCCGATCGAGTCAATGAATTGTTGGACATTTGGGGAAGGAATTTGCCTCGAATTTATCCGTATTATTCAATCAAATGCAATATGGATCCGGTACTTTTACACCTACTGGCCCTTCATCCATCCTCGATTGGCTTTAATTGCACAAAATCGGATGAATTGCAAACGGCATTGGAATTTGTTCCGCAAGAACGAATTTATTGCTCAAATCCTTGCTGGACTCGATGCGGAATTGAACAAACCAACAAAAATGGTGTTCAATTGCTCAGTTTCGATTCTGAGGGCGACCTTGACCGAATTTTGGGCCATCATCCAAATGCAAAGTAAAAACCATTAAAAATCATTTAAAAATTGAATTATTTTTTAGCCTACTTTTGCAAATTTGTGTAAATCCCGAATCGGAGGACGCAACCGCCCTTTTTGGCTGCTCACCGGAGAAAGGATTTGCCCTCCTGAAATTGGCATCCGAAATTGGCCTCCGCTGTGTTGGCATTTCATTTTCCATCGGCATTGATTGTTTTTGCCCAACAATTTTCACTGAAGCCGTCGAATTGAGTGCTCGTCTATTTCGTGTTGGCACTGCTTTTGGCCATCAAATGAGCATTTTGAACATTGGCGGCGGATTTGCCGGTCCATCCAATGATTGGCAATATTCAAATTTCAATGAGGTTTTCCACCGAATTAATTTTAAATTGAATTTAATTTTTTATTCAGCTTTGCTCTCACATAAATCGACAATTGGACATCCATGGATTTTTCAAGAAGAATATTCGGTTGATGGCAACACCTGGCCAATTTTTTGCCGGTTCAGTTTATTCCCTCATCACAAATGTAATTGACAAAAAGCCAATTGATGCAATTTATGTGACAAATAATGGTTAAAATAATAATTTAAATTTTTAATAATTTGAAAAAATATTTATTAGATTTTGATGCTGGCCAACAGGCATTCCTCTATCAAATCAATGATGGATATTATGGCTCATTTGGTTGCCGAATAATGCCAAATATTGAACCAAAATGCTTCCCACTTTTTGTTTGTTTTATTTTTCGAATATTTAAAAATAATTAATTAAATTTAGAATGATCAACAAAATTGCCCAATGGATGATGTTTACGGGACAGTGATTGGCCAAATGGGCTTTGAGGATGAGGAGACGGACATTGTCCAAACAATTTGTCATTTTCGGCAATTAAATGTTGGCGATTGGCTCATTTGGACGGGAATTGGCGCCTACAGTTTTGGGAATAGAGGAACCATCGACGACGACAAGGATTTTGATGGAAATAGTCCAGCAATATTTTATTTTGCTTCAAAAGATAATTGGTAAGCCAAAAATGAAAATATATTCAAATTGAATTTGGCATCAATTTAGGAATCGAATTAATCGAAATGATGTCCGTTTTGGTGCCCACCACCGAGAATATGATGATGGGGAGACGGCCAGTGTGGGCAGTTGCGGTGAATGTGCAATGCAATCGGACGATGATGAAGAGGATGGGATGGGCAGAAAAGAAAATGATGGGCAAAATGGACAGGAGGAGGGAGATGTGGAGAAGGACGAAGAAGAAGACAATTTTTGGATGTTTGGATGCCACTCCATTACAATTAAATTGAATTAAATTTGATGAGTGTATTCATTAACATTTGGCGAATTTTTTATATTATTAGTTTTTTAGTCCTTTCCTTCCAAATAAATCAAACATTTTTCTTAACATTTTCGGATCAATCCCCGATCCCCCCCCCTCCCTCGCCCAAAATTCAAATTGTGAACCAAATTTAATTTTGATTTTATTCATCCATTTCTTTTTTTTCCTGCTAAATATATTCGATATTAAAATTTGTCCCCTCAAAAATTAATTACTCATCAACAAAAATTCCTCCACCCAATTCAGTCAACAAATTTTGTTGATTTTCTTCTATTTTTGTTGTTTTAATTCGAATAAAAATTTTTGGTGGAATTAATTCATTCAAGTTTAATCCTCCCATCCCATCCATTGAAATTAACGTCAATATTTTGTTTGTTTTCTCATGGGACATTCGAAATAATTGACAATTCATATTGGGCCATAAGAATTTTAGGGGAAAACCTTCGCATGGGGCAAAATTGTTTGGTGACAGCTGCTTTGTTGCTGTCATTCATTTTTTGTTTGGAATGGGAAAAAAGGGAAGGCGCCAATCCCCCAATATTCTGTTCACCTTTGCCCTTCCCCTCAAGGGAGACCACAAATTCCTTCCACCGATTTAATTCTCGGTCATTTGAAATCAACAAAATTGCCCTAATAAATGAGTTGTCATTCTTTTTTCTTAAAAAATAGGTCCTAATCTTTTTTGAACACCTTTATCATTTTTGTAAATAATTTACCAAGTTTGTCTATCCACCATCCTACTACGCTACGCCTCTGCTGCTTTTCAAACAATGCACAAAAAATGCAAATCCCTTCCCTTCTCCCTCTAACAAACTTCTCTGCCTTTCGGGTAAATCAACTAAATAAAAAAGGTCATTTTATTCGGTGAACATAAAATTGACAAGTAAACGTCAAAGTAAATGTCAATTCAAATTTGAATATTCGTCTATACTTTTGATCTAAATTCTAAACAAACAAAAGGTTTATTATAAATAAGAGCACATTTCAATTGTCCTTCATTCTCATTTCTTTCCCAATCATTTTGCTTAAAGATGAATAAAAAGGTGGCGAGGAATGCTGCGAAGGTTGATTGGATCCTTCGGCGGGCAATCCATCCACCCATTTATCCCCTTATTCATATCCAACCCGTTAAAAAAACTCAAAGACGAGAAGAATGGGCTGTTTTTACGCTTTATTGTGGCCGATTGTGCCGATCGTCCGTCAATTTAACAATTGTCGGATGGGGAAGAAAACGGGTTTTGTTGTGTTTGCGGCGTGCGGCCTATGTAAGAAGAAGCAAATTATTGTTGCCGGGGGCAAATATCCGCGCTTGCACCCATCAAAATCCATGTGGGGCCGACCACTTCCTCCTTCCTGCTGCTGAAATGCAGCCAAAAGCCGACTTTCCTCTCCAATCCAAAAGTGATTTTGATTTATCCCTAAGGGATTTGGCCTTTAGGTGTAGGTGAAATTGAAATGCTCTGGAATGTTTTTTGCCTCTTCCTATTGTAATTTCCCTCTCCATCAACAATTACCGGCGGCTGATTGAATCTCCATTCAACCCTTCGGCCCCTCGCCACCAATTATTCTTTCCAAAAATTAAGCCAGTTAGCATGCAGATTCCTTTCCGCATTTCTTTTCCCTCATTTCACTTCTATTATTTTGCGCAAATTTTCCTGAAAACTTTCTAAGTATTTTATTTGGCAAAATTTGGAGATTTAGAAGATGAATTGAACGGGATAATCTCCTAGAGAAAGGGTTAATACAAATTTGATTACATCCAAAACATTGGTGAACATTTTCCGGAAAGAAAAAACACATTTTTGACGAACATTTTCCGGAAAGAAAAAACACATTTTTGACGAACATTTTCCGGAAAGAAAAAACACATTTTGGCGAACATTTTCCGGAAAGAAAAAATACATTTTGGCGAACATTTTCCGGAAAGAAAAAACACATTTTGGCGAACATTTTCCGGAAAGAAAAAACACATTTTGGCGAACATTTTCCGGAAAGAAAAAACACATTTTGGCGAACATTTCCGGAAAGAAAAAACACATTTTGGCGAACATTTTCCGGAAAGAAAAAATACATTTTGGCGAACATTTTCCGGAAAGAAAAAACACATTTTGGCGAACATTTTCCGGAAAGAAAAAACACATTTTGGCGAACATTTTCCGGAAAGAAAAAACACATTTTGGCGAACATTTTCCGGAAAGAAAAAACACATTTTGGCGAACATTTTCCGGAAAGAAAAAACACATTTTGGCGAACATTTTCCGGAAAGAAAAAACACATTTTGGCGAACATTTTCCGGAAAGTGAAAACACATTTTGGCGAACATTTTCCGGAAAGAGAAAACACATTTTGGCGAACATTTTCCGGAAAGAGAAAACACATTTTGGCGAACATTTTCCGGAAAGAACACATCCACAAAGAATACTTTTACCCTATTTGTACAATTGTTAGATGACGACCTTGAGGATATTCCACTCATTTTGCCCTATTAATTCATTTGCACTTGTTTTTATTTATGCCTTTTTATCCATCCAAAAATTGTTTAGGCTGTTCTAACATTGGAAAGAGTCATCAAAGATTAAACCACGGACACAAAAGAATTCATTTGCTAGGTTGGATAATGCACATTTCCAAATTCATAAACAAATCTTCTATTGGCCATATAAAATCCATCAAGCTGTCTTTTATGCCCCAACATTGTCCTTTTAATTCTGCACAAATTCACCCTCCAGCCCTTTCGTCTAAAACAAAACATTTAAAAGTGGAATTTGTCAAACTTCGATCAGCCAACAAATTCAATCCCCTCTCTTTTTTCTCCTCATTTTTTATCAAATAGCTAGTCCCCCATCCGCAAATGACAAAAGTGCGGGGAAAATCGAACGAGCATTGACTTGAAAGAAAAATGGAAAGGAAAAAGTTGGGTTGGAGACACAAAAATCATTTCGAGAAGGAAGGAAACATTTATTCACATTCGGTGCATTGGCCAATTTCCTCAATTTGCCAAGTCAATTGCACTTTGGAAGGTGGCCAATCCAATCATTGCATTTTCATCCATTTTTGCTGCGGGGGATAGGCCTCGTGAATACCCTCCTCTCATCATATCCATTTCATTTTGCAATGATGTTTTTTGCGCAAAAATAGATGCCCAATTTCCATTTTCCCTTTCCTCCATTTATTTTTCTAGATTCCCAAAAATACAATAAAAATGCCGTTGGCTTCCTTCAAAATGCTTCATTTCCATTAAATTTCTACAAAAGGAATTTTCTTGTCCAAATATGGATTTATTTTACCAATTTTTGCGGCATCCATCCGTGAATTGGCCACAATTAAATTAATTTTTGAATGAATATCACCTTTCCATATTCTCTCTTTGAAATCAGCCCTTTTTCCCCCTTCAATCCATTTCTCATTCATTTTTGCCAGCACAAATGCCGAATAATTCTTCATCGACCACAACATATCCATTCCCTCCAATTGGCCAAATGAATTCCTCCTTGGCCAATTCTCATCAATTTTCATCCTCCTTTTCCCCAATTTTGCCTTCTTCTTCTGCATCCAGCCGTGATTCTTCCCCTTCAAAACACAGAAATTGTCCAACCCTCGGTGATTTGGTTTCGGAGCCAGCCGGAGATGAGGAGGAATGGCCACCGAATATTGGGGCCGAGGATGAAGGGGAGGAGGCCAACGCCATTTGGCGGAGGCAAAGATGGCGTGGGAGAAGGCATCAACAGCCACAAAAGGTTGGTTGGCACATTTTTATGCCAAAATTTGCAAATTAATTAATACCAATGGTCACCTTTCAGCGAATGAATGTTGCCACTCAATCTTGTTCTTCCTCTTCCCTCCTTTCCCTCATTTCCTCCTCCAGCGGAATTGGCGGAAGCAGTACCGGAAGTTGTGGCACTGATTCGCCGCCTTCACCCCTAGAAGAGGCCATTGGCCCCCAAAGGACTGCCAATCCCCCAAGGAGGTGCCAATTTGTGCAGCACCAAGTCCGTCAAAATTTATTCTCGCTTTCTTTTGAATTTCCTCATTTTTCAGGAATCTTATTTTGGTGTCCCTCCTCCGGCTCCACCTGGCTTTCTTTTCCTCGACATTTCCTTAAATCCGGCCCTCCACCAATTTTACATTCAACAACGACTTTTTTACCGTCAATTTTATGCCCAACAATTGGCCACCATTTTTGCCCGTTTTGGTCATCTTCCTCCTCCAATTGGGAATGCGCAACGTCAAAATGGGCGAAGGGAAGGAGGCGAAAAGGGAAATTCAAAGGAAATGAGCAGAATGGAAAAGGAGAATGATGGGAAAATGCCGAGGGCAAATTCGGGGCAAGAAGGTAGGGGAAAATGGCTGATGAATTAAATTAACATTGAAATAGTAAAATTCGCCTTTTCAAATCAAAAATTAATCAGAAAGAATTAATTTATGTAAATGTCAATTTTAATTAATGTTAATTTGGCCAATAAATGGAAGGGGCATCATTTCCAAGAAATCATTCCGTCAAATGCAACTAATTCCCCCCCCCCCCCCCCCCCCCCACTCTCGTCCACCTTTTCCCCCTTTAATTCCTTTCGAAATATTTATTCCCTCCACCCATTTTCCTTCCATTTTATTTGTCATTTATTTTTGTTTCCCCTTTAAATTCACCTTTCCTCTGCCCCCTGCGGAAATGGCCTCACCTGGCACCGCGCACAGGAATTCCCCCTTCTTTTTCGCGCAGGCCCTCCACAAAAAAGTGGCCGGCCTCTCGCGCAGAAACCAACAAATTCTTTTGCATTGAAAGGGAATGAGAGATGGCCAATTCTTTGGTCCATCCCACTTTAATTCCTTCCATTTTTTCTACCTATATAAAATGCCCTTTTATTACTAAAATAAATGGAATATTTTCCTATCAATAATCCATTTTTCCCATCCAAAGCTTATTATTCCCCCTCCATATATTCATTCTCCTTTCCCATTCCCGACGGCCTCTAATGATGTTTTTTGCTTCCATTCTTCTCTTTCCGCCATTTCCCCATTCATTTTCCACTAATTGAGCATTGGAATTGGCCAAATGAATGGATTTCCCTTCCCCATTGGCAAATCCAAAAATAAATTCAAACAATTAATTCAATTTGGCCTTGATAAAATCCTCAACTGGGGAATGGCATTGGGAAAATGGATTAAAACAAATAAATATTCATTTTAAATTCATTCATTTCGATGATTAAGCCTTGACTGGCAATATAAAATGCACTTAAAATTGAATGAATATTCCCCAATTTTATGCATTTAATTCACTAATATTAAATAAAAAGGGTGAAAAATAATTCGCCGTCGTCTGGGCCAAACCCCCTCCCCCTCCCCTTTTTTTTTGCAGTCCGCCAAATCATCCATTCATTTTATTCCATTCCAATTCAATATTCCAATATTTTTGCCTTCCCATTTTCCCTCCAAACCATTTTTCCCAATTCAAATCAGCTCCTTCTTATCAACCAAATTCATCCATAATTGGGTGCCCGTCTCCAACCCATTTCCATCCATTTTTATGGCCAAAACCCCTTTCTTGAAACAATTGTTCAGTGTCCATTCCATCCTTTCCATTTTCATTTTGTCCCGTCAATTGTTGATCTATCCACCCAAAAATCCCTTCGCCCACTTTTTAGTCACTTTAAATAAATCAATTTCCCCTTTCCCCAATGTCTGCCGGACCTAAACCAATCGCCCCTCAGGTGACTTTCCCCGAGGGAATTATCATCCGTCGGCGATCATTGACCTCCAAAAAGGGAGGAATGCATCCATTTGGCCTTGAGGAAAACTTTCCATTGGACCGATGACCAAATGTGCTGCGCAGA
The DNA here is from genome assembly GCA_030063045.1 of Pratylenchus scribneri. NCBI lineage: Eukaryota > Metazoa > Nematoda > Chromadorea > Rhabditida > Pratylenchidae > Pratylenchus > Pratylenchus scribneri. Next base: position 1,086,338 of record JAQSEB010000011.1, on the reverse strand, counting down.
AAGAAAAGGTTCGCTTTCCATCGATGTATTTGGACGCATTTACCCTTTTCTATTCCCATTCAATGTAAATTGCTCCATTCCATTATTTGAATGCGTGTCCTCCTTCCTCCGTCCTCATCCTTCGTCCATTCACCTTTTCGACCGTTCATTCTTTCCCCATTTTTGAATCCATCCATAGAAATGTCCTTCCCCCTTACCTTGTTGTTGACTCCCCTTTTAGGGCCTCCGAATTTGTTTGCTCGAAAATATGTCCATATTCCCCCCTCTTTCTTTTGGCTCCATCCCTTTTTTAGTTTGGCCAACAACAAAAATGCTCCATTTTTGTGGCAGCTTTTCAAATAAATTTGCTCAATTTGCCCAGCATTCATCGTCCCCATCCATCCATTCAGACATTTCCGCTTCTTCTCCAAACCAAACCATAAACATATTTCCCTCCTCAATTCATTCATTTTCCTCAATTCATATTCGCTGTTTCGCCCACCTAAATCAACTCCCTCAAAAGTCCATCCATTCAAATCCAATCCAACCCCCGAATTCCCCCCCCCCCCTTCCCCCATTTTCATCTTTTCTCGCCCATCAATTCGAGTCGATTAACCCAAAAATCGGTGAATTTATTGTTGCAGCCAACCATTCTCGACTCATTTTGATTTGTGTGCGCTGTTTGGGCAGCCACCAAAACCGAAACCAATCACCAATTATTATCCTCCCAATCGTCGCCTTTATTTCATTCATTTGGCGGCATTCCCCCGAAAAAGTCGCCCAATTTGCGATTTCCTTCTAAAATTCTCTTCCGCTGATTCTGACGGCGAATGTTCCGCCAATCAACAGGCAAAAAAGTAGCAGTACAAAAAATTGCCAAGTGCCAGAAAAACAGCAAGAGGAACGAAAATCGAAGATTTGGAACAGGCCAAAAACGACAAAAAGTGAAATCAACAAAAAAAGAGGCGGGTCGGAGAAGAAGAAGACCAAAAACGAGGCACAGTTTTAAGCAAATTTACACACAAACAGCAGCCGATCAGTTCCGTTTATTGAGGCCATAACAAAGGCTTAAAAGATCCACCAAAAAAGAAGGTGATTCTCTAAAAGAATGGCCGCATCCGCCGATGAGAATTTACCATCAGTCCAAATTGCTGAAGGCAACCAAATTGGGACAAATGCCATTGTAGAACAAAAGTCGGAATTTATGATGGGCTTTCAAATGTCAATCTTGGCCACACCTCCACAATTTGTGGTCTTCGAATTGGCCAATTCTTGGGGACAAAAACAACAAAAAGTAGAAAATGTACTCAAAGAGACGAAGGCCAGCAAATCTTTCCAATTCTCCGCCGCCCCTTTTCTTCCATTGGGCCATTTCCCCTCAATTCAATCAGCACAAAATGAAGAGGAATTGCCCCAAAAGAATCAACAACAAATTCAATTTACGGTGGTCCAACTTGGAAATAAATTTAAGCAGCAAAGAATTCCCTCGAGGCAGCATCATCGGCCCAATGGGCGACTTCTTTTCGACAATCCAATGTTTCGCCAACTTCCAAATTGGCACTTTTTTGGTGATGATAGTCGATTGGCCAAAATTCCTCCGGTGATTCCACTCTTCCAAATCCCTGTAGAACGCACACTCCTCTCAATTGTGCCAAGCCCTATTTGGACCCGTCAACTACTTTTACTTGGCCAATTGGACTTGAAAAGGAGAGGAGGCCAACGGCACGCGGCCATTGAAAATGTTCCCCTTGAATTGACGAAGGGAGGGCATGAATTGGAAGATAGTGAGGAGGAGAATGAGGATGAAAGTCTGCCACCGTGTTCAAATTGTTCGGAAACGGAAGAAATGCTTCCACCGGACAGTGGAGGTTGTCCAAGCAGTTCAGGCGTTGAATCAATGTCATCGGGCGGGACGGTGGCCAGCACACCCACGGAAGGAGCAATAACACCGCTGAGGACAATGACCCCAGAAATGATTGAAGAAAATGTCGAATCTTTCGATCAGTTGAAGATATCAGCAATAGATGAATTCAGCAGCAACAGTGCCGATTCAAGCACACCAAATTCACCGCCTACATTCGATAGGCGAACTATTCGGATGAGCAAGGCCATAAGTGCGGCTTTTCGACTTTCAATTTCCAAACAATTTTCTGATGATATTTGCACCGAAAATTTCGCAGCAGTCAATAAAAATCCCGGTAAACAAAAAAAAAATAAAATCGATAATGTACGATATTATTTTTAATTAAAAAATTATTTATTGACACGATTTGAAAAGGCGAAATTAGTATCAAAAAAAATCAATATGAGAAAAAGAAAGCAAGGCAATAATGGGATGGGAAATGGGATGATGAATAATATTTCGAAATTGTTGCAAGTACGCAAAGAGAAGCTAAATACGATGGCAATTATTTATTCAATTTTTATGTTCCAAAATAGAAATCTTAAGAGGGGATAAGGGTAAAATAAATATGGGGCTAGGGTTTGGGTTGGTTTTGTACAATTTATGTGTTAACTTTGTCCAAATAAAATTAAAAATTTTCACCATATGACAACCACTATTCAATTTACTTCACCAGCCGCTGATGAACATATGGCATTTCGCGTCCGCCATGTCAGTAACACGAGCACCAAAAGCAATGGACGCTCAATTTTATTGCCTGCTGATGAAAACCACTCAAAACCGCCATTCACTTCTGGTGGCATTTCATGCATGGATGTGGTGAGTAGCAGAGGATTTCAATTTTATTAATCAATTATTATTATTTAAGCTCAGCGAACATATTTACAATTTCCATCAAAATATTGAGCAGAACACTTATCAACTGAATCGCAAATTAATCCTGCGTGATCAACTCTATTACGCGATTTCTCCAATATTTCCAAGTAAATTTTAATCAATAAATGAATGCAAAAATAATACATTTAAGTGTGTGGACTATACATCGTTGGCTCATCTTTGAATGGGTTCGGAACTTCCCGATCTGATTTGGATCTTTGTTTAATGATAACGCATCAAGATGTAAGCAAAATTGGGATTAAACTATTAAAAACCTTTGAAATTATTTAAGATTGATCAAAAAACGGATGCAATAATTGTGCTGACCGCCGTAATGGATGCATTAAAACACCACAAAATAGTAGTGGATCAGCAATTAATCACAGCCAAAGTTCCAATATTGCGAATCAAATGCGATGGGGTTTTTTCGGACATAATGGTCGATTTGAATGTGAACAATGCAGTGGCCATTCACAATACACATTTATTGTGCCATTATAGTTCATGTGAGTTATTTTAATCATCCAAAAATAAATGAATTAAATTTATAGTTGATTGGAGAGTTCGTCCTATCGTCATGGTGGTTAAAGAATGGGCCAAACGCCGGGGGATCAACAATGCCAGCCGTTCAACTTTCACTTCATATTCACTCGTTTTGATGGTCATCCATTACCTCCAATGTGGCGCCAATCCACCCGTTCTCCCTTCTCTTCAACTACTTTATCCAAATCGGTTCAACAGTCAAACCGATGTGAGCCTGCTGAACGTTTCGCAATCATTGGAACCACAACCAAACACTTTATGGAGTTTTGATCAACGTCTTTCCCTGAGCGAATTATTGCTGGGCTTTCTCAAATACTTTGCATTTGATTTTAAGTATGTTTTGGGTTTGGGATATTATTCATAATTTAAGGTATTTTTCAGTTTTGACAAAGACGCAATCAGCATTCGAATGGGCAGAAAAGTGAATCGATCTCAAGTGACCCAGAATCAGGTTAGCTTAATGGATGAACGCGTTGAAATGATGAAGACATTCATTCATTTTAAGTCTCCATTCAATTCACTCACCCAATGGCATTGCATTTGCATTGAGGAACCATTTACACTCAGCAATGCCGCCCACTCGGTTTATGATGAACGGATTTTTGAAGAGATAAAGAAGACATTTGCTGACAGCTACCATGAGTTGGAAAAGCATGGGATTTGGAGAATTTTTTGGGCCAATCAATCTCGGAACCACCAAATCGTGGCAATGGCACAGAAATTGCATCGCCAATGCCGCCGAAGGCCCAACAAAATGATGAAAATGACAATAATAATGATGATGAAGATGAGGATGCTGATGAATCGACCTAAATTTGCCTATATATTCATTTTTTGGTCAAATAAATTTATTCACGATAAATACATTTATTTATTTATCACATGAAATTGTATATACAAAAATAAGGGCAAACAAATTTATATGAAAATAGGGTCACTCACACAATATTATGGGATGGAAAAATTCAACAACAATGTTTATGGGGAAAATTGACATAGAAATGGGAAAATGTGTGGATGGTTTGTTTTTATCACTTTCATCTTTCAATACGGTTGATGCTCCATTGATTTCGTCCCTGATGTTTTCTTTCCTCGACAGCAAATGAAGAATATCAATACGAGTATGGCCACCAGAAGAATGAGGTTGAGCACAAGCAGCGTCAGGAATAATGCCAATTGGTGTCCTATTGCGCAAGTTCCGTTGATGGTCGACGATCCATTGGGCTGATTTGTTATATTCATTGGCTCTTCTGTTGTAGAAACATCTTGACTTTGATTATCACGTTTGTTCCTTTGTAATAGCTGTCCATTTGAAGATTTGAATGGCATTATCTGAAAAATAGGTTTATTAGAGAAAATATTCTTGCTAAAAATACCATGAAACTATCCTCGTGATGTTCTGAGCCAGAATAATTGAGCCTTGTGCCATCAAATTGCTTGCTTCTGATTTGAATCCCATCGTGCATATTGTTTGGACGAATAAAAGTAAGCTCCGTAGTTGAGATCATCAAAAGAATTAAAAGCAATGGAACATTGAATTGAAGTTTGAAGCTACGTTTGCGTATTGCTGGAATATAAGCCATTGGAATTTGAATTGCTGGGAGAATATGGCGGATGGAAGAACAATTTTCTGGTTAAGAATGGCAAATTTTAAAGTATTTAAATAGTGAAATTAAAAATACATACATCAAGATCAAGAGACAAGACCAATGTAAAATGTATGGTATTGGTACCGTACGTATTATATGTATATGCCTATGCATATGCCTAAAATATTCTCTAGGCATTTCCTATTTCCTATCCAACTTAATTTATTTCACTCATCACGTCACGATCGATCGATTATATTCATCAATAAATCAATTAATCGCATCACGTAAAATTTATGTACGTCCCTGTTGTTGTACTTTTAATAATCAAAAATTCCAATTCAAAAAATCGATGCATGGCAGAGTAGCAGAGAGTCAAATGCTATTTTTATCGATTAAATTTAACGGGGGGCGTGGACACAATCCAATCCCAATTGTCCAGGGGCCAATCCAACCGACTTTCGCACCTCATATTTCAAAATAATAAAATAAACTAAGTGATCTAATAAAATTTTTTACAGAGAAATAATAAACGATTTGATTTTCTTCAACTAATTTCAAATAATCATCGAATATTTAAATTTTGAAAATGTCTGATGCTGAAAACACCACTGCAGCAGCTGGAGAAGAAGGCCAAGGCCAGCAAGCGCCACCTGCTGAATACATTAAACTGAAAGTGGTTGGCCAGGTTTGTTAATTTTTGAGTTTCATGGATATAATGTAATGAGATTAGCTATTTCAGGATACCAATGAAGTCCATTTCCGAGTCAAATATGGGACCAGCATGGGCAAACTGAAGAAGGCGTACGCAGAGCGTACTGGAGTCACGGTTTGTCCTTTTAAAAGCTAGAAACTTGGGGGGGATGGATAATCAGGACGTACATTGTTCTTATTGGAAAAACCCTGCTGCTGGGTTCTTTTAAAAAAGAACCAAAGAAAATTACTATTAAATGGAAATGGAATTTTTAATCAACATTTTTAGGTCGGTTCGCTTCGCTTCCTGTTCGATGGTCGCCGGGTCAATGACGATGACACTCCAAAAAGCTTGGAAATGGAAGAGGATGATGTCATTGAGGTTTGTTATTATTTCTTGAGAGCATAATATCCCATCCCATTTCATCTTCAGGTCTATCAAGAACAGCTGGGTGGTGGCAGTGACCAATTCTGAGGATGATGAAAGCAAAAGGAAGGGAACGAATTGAATGATGATAAATGGGAAGAGGATGTTACTTACATAAATATTTCGACTTAACCAAACACAACACATATTTTGACTTAAATTAAACACAACGCATTTGTTTTATTCTGATTTTTGAATTTCTAAATCAAATAAACTTCAATCCAAAATATTTAAGCTTTATTCGGACGGAATATTAATTTGTCATGCGATTAAGAGGTTGATTTCAAAGATCAAGCGAAGGATGTGTATCAAATTAAAATAAATAAGAGAGTGGAGGAGATGGGGGGGGGGGGGTATCCGAGTTTTCAAATTTAAAAGCAACATAGTTTGATCATGATCAAATTGAATAAAGGTGGTTTTAAATTAAATTGTCAAATTTATCATCAGATTTGTATTCTCCATCCATTTCTTGATTCTTCCGCCTTCTCAACCTTCCTGAGTTTGCACAACTGTGGTCGTCTCCGTTGTTGTTGCGGTCACCGCGGGTGCAGCCTCGGTCTGGGCCACGACTACAGCAGGCGGTGGTGCAGGCTCTTCCTTCTTCATATCTTCCGGATTCAATGCCAATGTCTCACAGATTTGTGCCCAATCTGGCCAATAGCGTTCCTTCATCCGCTTCACAAATTCGACCAAATTTGGCGTACTTTGTTCCATGAAGGGTTTGATCTTGTCGGAGTAGAGCGGAGTGTCCGTGAATTGGGCGAGAAGACCGAACAAAGTGGCATCGATCTAAATTGGCGACAAAAGAGAGAATATTTATTGATTGAATGGTGGCTTACTGTACTGGGCTTGTCGCCAAACATGAATTGCTTATTGCCGAGATGACTAAAAAATAAATATTAATTATATGTTCCAAAGCAAAATTATAAAACTCACGTCGATAAGGCTGTCAAATCCTTTTTGGCAATTTCCTCAATTTCTTCCGGAGTATGGCGACCATATCCCTGAACATGCAATGTCTTTTTCATCTATAAATTTGGAATTATAAAGTAAATTTATTGGAATTTTGATACTCGATTTTGAAAATGCTTGACGAGAAACTTCTGGAAAATGAATTTTTGATAGCCAGGCATATGAGGCAACATTCCATTCTCAGTGGCGAGCCAACTAAAATCTTTGCTGCGTTCATAGAGAAGGCATCTTAAAAAATGGAATAAATTTATTTTTATTATTATTCTACCTGAACAAAGATTCCTCAATGAGCACAGAATAGGCTCTGGCATCAGCTAATTCTTGGGCGGTCAAATTCCCATCAATTTGAAGTTTGAAATGGCCTTTCAAATGCTCGATGATGAAGTTGCTATCAGCGAATTGGCGACCATTGAGTTCGATGAAAGGAATTTGGCCCTTGGATGATGCCTTTGTCAGTTCATTGCTGACGTTCTATTAATTTTGAATTTATTTCCATTTTGTTTTAATTCAAACTTACATTATATTTGACCTCATTCATGCGGAGCCAGGTTTCCAATTTCAGAGCGAACATTGATGCAGAAACAATTGTATGAGTTCGCGGAAATTGTACCAAATTGACGACATCTTCTTGCCAATTACGAATCATTATACCATGAACAGGCTTCATTGGCAGTTGTCCTTCGATTATTTTTGTATACTGCATTTAATAAAGGAATAAGTTGGTTTAATTGGATTAAATTAATATGACGAATGCGGTTTTAGAATCGGATTGGGTGGTCAATTATGAGATGGAATTGATGGCGTTGTTTGGGGTCGAATAGGTGAGATGGATGAAATGAAATGAACTACAGGTCGACCGTCGGGGTCGGGGATTTGTATTTGTCCAGCGATGAATGAATTAAAGTATGGGAATGAACACTTGATGGGGGATATATGAGTGGTGGAATGAAATAGAATGTAAGTATGGCGACCACTTGCAGATAGAGATGGGTCGATTTCTGCCGCCTTACCCGGCCAGCGGCCATTTTGATGAGCAGAGGGAAGAAAAAAAATAACATAATTCAGGGCAGTGCAATGTGTCAGTAGGGTTGGGGAATAATTGGGGAATCGTTGTATGAGGATGGAATGGGAACTATAAATTCAATAAAAGATGTGCCGAAACAAATTTTAATCTGGCTATTATAATTCAAAAATGCTTGTACTTTCGATCAAATCACTTGATCTAAAGAAATAAGGTGTTAGAGCCAACTATTCCACACCACATTTTTTCATTTTACACTTGTTTATTAGCAGATGAAAGAAAAAAGGGGGAACTTCCGCCGGCGATATGAAATGAGGCTTGAGCGTTGTTTTGCCTCTCTTCAGAAATTATTGTATTTTTTTACTGATAAACAATTGAATGAATCTTTTTTTTCATTTTTAGCATGTTAAAGGAATTTTCCTTCCTAAAATAATAAGTTGTTGATTTGCAATTGAACTTCTAATATTATGATTTTATTACGCTGCTGATGTACTCGCTTATCTCGGTTGTTCTACTTTTATTTAGCAATTCGGTGCCCTTTTATTCTATTCAAATTATACTGATAGGATGGTTGGACTTTTGATGGAATTATCGTAAATAAGCCATTTTCCCTTATCAGTTTTGCTGATCTAGGTCAGGTTGGGGAAATTGATTATTCAAGGGGAAAAAATTGAGCACTTTTCAATTCGCCACCATAAAACATTTACTATGTGAAATCCATTAAAATTGAATTGGATAAAAGAAATTGGGAAAATTTTGTATTAATTTATTCTCCCTTATCCAAATGGAAATAAAATTGGAATTGGTCCAAATTTGGCCAAAAAAGCACGCGGGAAAATTTAAAAGGAATGGAAATTTTTTTGATAGAACCCATTCTTTTTGAAAGCCAGAGGAAGGGACATTGGCAGAATAATTGGCTTTGGAAAGTTTGGGAGACATGGGGCCGAAAGAAGTGGGAACTGAAAATAATTGATAAGAGGTTAAAAATATGGGGGTGGAGCAAAAAAAGCCACCGTTAGATTCAGAAAATCCTTTTTAAGGAGAAAAATTTAATAAAAGAAATTAGCTGATTTAGCACCTCTATTGGAAAGAATAAAAATGTTAAGAAGTGTTATTGATGGAGAAAGGCGCATATTGGAATTTAATACGAGAGATTTGTTGGAAACTGGACGATAAGATAAGCGACAGGTGCTATTTTCATGTGGCACGGCATAATTGGTCGGCCAAAAAATTCGCATAAAGTGAGGGATAGAAAGGTTGTGGATGATTTTGTAATTTAATTGGGTAAAAAGGAATAAAATTAAGATTTTCCGGAATTTTGAAATTCAATTTTGGACATTACTCATCCACCACGTCAATCGAAATGCGAGGATTGAATTGGGGAATAAAATTGGATGGAGTGGATCGGGGCAATGAGGGACAACAATTTCGGTGGCCAAAATGAGTCAGCCTCTCGTTGCCTTTATCATTTGGCCATGTTCCCTGTCTACTGCCGGCTCACTCAGTCGATTCCCTTGGGGTGGATTTTGAAACAAAAAAGATGGAAATGGATGGGAGGATGGCACGGCGAATGGGACTAAATCCAATTCGGCCAAAGGCGACGGCAAATTTTCCATTTTTGGTCGATTGGAAAGAGCGGCAAATGGCAGGGGAAGGGTACATAGAAAATTAATGAAAAAATAGAAAATGGAGGAAGAGATGAGGCCATAAAATGTCTTGGTCATTTTGGAGAATATAGCCCAGCAGAACAAAGAAAAGAAAGACAAGTAATTGACCGACCAGCAGCAGAGGATGGTCTTATGGAAAATCAAAAAATTCCAAAAACCAGCAGAGCAAAAAATTTTAATATTATCAACAGAAAATTCCATTTATTATTTTATTTCAATCAATGCAACAAAAATGAAGAAATTGTCCATTGATTTCGTTGGCCTTTGTCGATTTTTCGACAAATCTTCTTGTGAATGAAGGGCTTCCTTCCATTTCTCTGCTGTTGTTGTTTTCCTCTTGATGCTTTTTAGGTGGTTGTTTTTTTTCGACCTTGAGAGGCTTGAGAGGAAGGTCCCTTCTCGGCCCACCGCGCGTTGTTGTTTGGTCCTTAGTGTTCTTTTCATTTTTTTTGTTCGCTCGGGGAGAAGGTCGATGAAAAACAGCAATACTCCCTTCCACTCCCAATTAAATAAATCCATCTTTTCATTTTTTTCAATTCCTTCCAATTTAACCCACTTCATTGCCAATTTTTTGTTTACCTTAATAAATTTCATAAAAATCAAAATCCTCTCCGTTCTTCATCTCATCTGCATTTGGTTATATTCTTTATTGACAGCTGGCTCATCCAAAAATTAACTCTCCAATCGATGAGTCAAATATTAAATTCCATGCTCCGGACCAAATTGATTTTTTACTCATTTTAGAAGATTCCCCTTTGGGCCTTTAAAAAACGAATTGACAATTGACTAAATGCGCAACATCCATCCTTCCATTCCCTCCCACCCTCATGAAATGACTTTTTATTATGATGGTGTTTTCAATACCACTTTTCCTTTGCCTTTCAATCAAATATGCTTCTGGCCCTAATAAATTTCATTTATTTTGGTAATTGCCAATTTCATTCAATTCCACCTTTATAATGAAGATCTTTGACTTTCGAATTGGCAATTAACAACGATTTTTAAGTTAATTCCGGGTTTAAAATGCCCAATGGCATTTATTGCCATTGGCATCCATCATATGACCTCCTTTCACCCATTTCCTCAAATTCCCTCAATTTATTTAAAATTTCCTCATACCTAAATTTCAGCTTATCATATTCTCTCTCCAAGAAAATAAAAAACAATAAAAGCAATTAATCAAAATGGCAGTCACTTTCACGGACATTTTCAAAGTTCTTTGTGCCATTCTTCTCCCGGTTTGTTTATATTCCATTCTCAAATTTATTTACAATTTTTAGCCGCTCGGAGTTTTTGTGGAGACCGGCTGTTCAATTCATTTGCTCATCAACATTATACTGACCATTCTTGGCTACATTCCTGGCATAATTCATGCCCTCTACATCATCTTCCAATATTGAGAAAAAGTGGCCGAAAGAACGATGCCAATTATGATGAACAACATTTGTTTGCCAATTTCAACATTCTTTGGATTTTTATTTTATTAAACAATGCACAATATTATATTGAATGAATAAAAATTGTACAAGTCCTTTTTTTCCTTATATTTAAGCCAATTTAATGGAAATACCACATTTATTCCCCAAACCAAAACCTTCAGAAACAAATGAATTAATTTGGTACCAAAAACTAGTTTGGAAATTATTTAGGCCACAATCCTTCATATAAAGCATTCCAATTCCCCCATTTCCTTTATTTCATTTGTTAATCCATTAAAAATGGTTTTTTCCTGCTTGGTCGAAAGGAATTGGGTTGTTTTATTCGCATTTTGCTCGATTGCTGTCATTTGCAGTTGCGCAATTGGAGCAAAATTATTATTGGACGATTTGGATTCACTTTATGCCGAAATCCTCGACGATTTTAAAACTTTGCGGGTTTGTAAAATATTGGATTATTAAATTCATAAAGAAACAGGCTACCAATCGAGATTCATGGGAGGGAATGATGGACATTCAACGAGAACATTCAGAAGCCAGAGGCATTCCCTGGGTTTCGATGCTCAAAATCAGGCGCACCCGTGATCTTTATTTGTCCGATGAAGTTGATAAATGCAGTCAGTGAATGATTTTGCCATTTAGCTTATTCTAAATGTGTCACCATCAATAGATTGTCATTCCCGCGTTGATCGTTGCCCCCGAGGCCCTCCAGGGCCTCCGGGCGGCAGAGGGGAACCAGGACGTGAGTAGATGAGAATTTACCAAAAATGAAATGGCATTTTTATTTGTTTAGAGCCTGGAGAATCCGGAGTCCCAGGATTGCCTGGGGCAGCCGGAGTGATGGCTTTTTTGGAAGGAATTGAGGCTGGCTGCATTCGGTGCCCGATTGGGCCTCCAGGTTGGATAATGAATATTCAAATTCTTCATTACAATCAATTCAGGCCCAACGGGACAGCCAGGTCCATCAGGCCAATCAGGCATTTAATATATAATTTTGGTTAAGATTAGAATTCTTCAATTTAAATAGGATCCCCAGGCCAACCCGGAGTGGATGGACACCCCGGGCGAGATGGTCATCAAGGACCAATGGGTGCCCCGGGCGATTTGGGAGCACAAGGTGAACAAGGAAAGGAAGGACCACCCGGAAATCCGGGAAGAAATGGAATCGCCGGAAAAGGAGAACCGGGCGAGAAAGGGCAATCAGGAAGACCAGGACCGGTTGGCAGACCGGGGCAACGAGGACAAAATGGATTGCCGGGTCAAATTGGCCCAGCTGGAAATCAAGGACCACCGGGAAGTAACGGAATTCCGGGCATGCCTGGGCCAAAAGGAGAGGTTTAATTAGAATGGATGATGGGGATTGGAAATATGCATTTTAGCCTGGTCAAAATGGAGGAACTGGTGCCGATGCCAAATATTGTCCATGCCCCTCTACAGCTGGATGATTTGAAAGCGGACAATTAAAAGAATTTATATATTTTTTTATTGATATTTGATTTGATAAAATTGGTTTTTAATTGCCAATGGCAACATCAAACATGTTGCGGAAAATTAGTATTACTGTATCAGAAAAATGGATAAATTGTCAAATTATGATAAATGATCCAAAAAGATGAGATTGGATTAATGATAAATAATGGATAAAAAGAATAAGAGGAAAGTTCTTCTACTTCTTCCTTCTTCGCTATTTGCATGTTACATCAAATATCAACAGCGTTTTTTTAAGATTATTCATGAAAAAATACATTTTAATTTATGGCAGCTGAAAGTAGTGCACATAAAGGTTTAATTTTTTAGATAATTTCTTATTTAATTTATGTGGTTTTTCATTTTAAGATTCCATCGGCCCCTGCTTGATTTGCAACGAACTTTCTTTTGGAAAACATTATGGTTTTAATTAATTAAATTCACCGAATTAAAAATTTGTTATTATTTAGGATGTGTTAGCTGCCTCGGATGCAAAACATTTTTCAGAAGGTAAATTTAACTCATCCGAAAGGAATAATTTCCGTCCCCATCAATTTTTAAAGGGCGGTAATGCATAATCAGGACACGGTGTGCAAAAAACCAAATGAATGCCAAATGGAAACTTCAGCCCGGCGTTTGTGCAGATCTTGTCGATTTCGAAGATGTTTAGAAATGGGAATGAGCAAAGAGGCCCTTCAACCACGAAGGGATTTAATTGGACGAAGAAAGAGGCGAACAATTCAATCAAAACAATTTCAACAAATTTGCGCCTCTTCATTACCATCAACATCTTCAGCAGGAACAGGAAGTGAGGTGAATATTCTTTTTTTTTGATATTAAATAAAATAATTAATTAATTAAGGTGACACCGCCAATTAAACATTTGAAGAATGGACTTAATTTGGGCGATGATTCAATTTTGCTTGAATTAATTTCTTCATTGGCTGCCACTGACAAGGCAATAAGGGCACGAAAATTTGAATTGATCCGGGCCAGGACGGAGGCAAAAAGACTTGCGGATGTGGCCAGCAAAGGATCACAAATTGTTCAATCGCAGGACACAATGATGAAAATTGTGCTTTCCTCCGATTTGTGCAATGTCACTCAAATTGAGATATTCTCCATGTTCGAGTGGGTTCAGGTGGTAATTCAATTTGGGAAATGTTTTAATTGTTGGCCATTTTAGACAATAACCGCATTTTGTTCCCTTCCAATGGCCGACCGAATGCTTTTGCTAAAAAGATTCGCAATGCCATCAAATATCATTGAATACGGCTATTTCACTGCTCAAATTGGATTGGACGATGTTTGGCTCATTTCAAATGGAACTTGCATGCCAAGGAGTGTGAATGTGTTGCCGGATGAAAGCAAAGTATTTTTTTAATTAATTAAAATAAACATAATTTTGGTGAAGACTTTAATCAGCGAAGACAGAAAATGGCGACAGGAAAAATTGTACAAACAAATGACGGATCGATGCATTGACGAAGTTGTGGCACCTTTGAGAAGATTGCAATTATATCCAGAAGAATTGGTCACACTCAAAATTTTGCTTCTCTTCAGTTGCGGAAATCACACTCAACACGGTGAGTAATTAAAAAATAATTTATTTAATTTATTTTTAATAGAGGAAAGTGCGGCATTCATTTCGGATGAATCACGGCGAATGGCATTGAAATGGAAGAATCGGGTGATTTCAGCACTTTTTCAATTCTACAAATCCATTGGCCATAAATCATCAGCCGGTAAAATGATTTTAAATTTATTTATTTTTGAAATTTAATATTAGAACGTTTTGGCAATGTTGTTCTACTCATCTCGGGAATTGTTTCCGCAGGTTATTTTTCCCAAAAAAATTCATCAAAAAAATTAATTATAGCATCAGCCACACTGGAATCCTACCAAATTATGCGCCTTTTCAAATTTGCCACATTCGACCACATTTCTGAACAATTACTTTTTGATACAAATGGATGAATATTGAATAGAAGAATGAATAAAAAAAATAAATCAAATCCACTTAATTAGTGTACCATCAAAAACAAACAAAATAGCTCATCAAAAGAATATTTTTTAATTTTAATATTAATAAAAAATACAGCCGGTTAATAAATTTATTTTTTTGGCCAATGATTCAAAATAGTGGGGAATTTAATTAATTTTTAATATCCCGGTGCTGTTCTTGGCACATTGCAATGTTCGCATCCACCGGGAGCCCCCTAAAATATTGTTTCCATTTATTCCATTTTTCCCCTCCTTCCCTCACTGGTTTTCCTGGGGCACCCGGATTACCTGACAATTTTCAGTAAATTTAAACCAAAAAAAGGAAAATATTTACCGGGCGCACCAACGGCTCCATTTTTACCGTCAATGCCCGGCGAACCAATTGGTCCTGGGCGTCCACATTCCGAATAACCTGGCCTACCAGGTGCTCCTTTATTAGAAGAAAAATTCAAATTATAACATTTGATTTGTCCAATAAAACCCGGTGGTCCGGGCAAGCCCGCCCTTCCCTGTTTGCCTTCTGGTCCCTCTGGAAAATCAAAAAATCCAATTTGGGTTTGATTAATATGACCGGGTCCTGGGATTATTGTCACCCTTCCGTGCCGTCCTTGCTTCCCAATTGGCCCGGGTTTGCCAATTTCGCCTCTCATTCCACTATGGCCTCGCCTTCCGGGCATTCCCTTTCGACCGGGTTCTCCATCTTCTCCTGGATTTCCGGCCTTTCCAGGAGGACCTTTTGGACTGGAAAACAATTAATCAAATTCCAATTATATCCTTCTCCCCAATTGCCCTCTACCCTCTTGGCCCAGTATCGCCGGCATTTCCCCGCGGACAATTAAAGCAAAAATCATCAATGCTTGATTTATGGTCGTTGGGTGCATCCCTCCCATTCATTCCATTCTGCCCGGGACGTCCATCTCTTCCTGGATGGCCATCAACGCCAGGAGGTCCCGGCAATCCGGGTGGCCCATAAATGTTGGCACAATATTTTTGATCGTCCTTTTCGCTTAAAACTGAATAAATATTTGCTACTTTTCCGGGTGCTCAATTTATCTGAATTTTGTAGTCCATCTTCTTCTTTTGATATTTGTTCCTCTTCTCGGCTCACAAAAAATGGCGATGGAATTGTTGTTGAATGTGCCGGAGGCAACAACGAAGATGATTCCTTGCTAGCGTGGTGGATTCTTGGACTAATCCGTGAAATGGGTGGAAGTGGGAATGTTGTTGTGAAGTCTACGATGAACCCATTTTTCTTTTGATTGAGCCAATTTTGCTCGGAACTAATTTCAAAACTTGAACTACTGGGTCCAAACAATTTCTCTTTCCCCTCCGGGATGCCATCATTAATTTCGGCTGCATTATCTGCCATCAATTCTGCCACATTGTTTTTTGTGTCATCTTTGCTCTTTTGTATTCCTCCTTTTTCTTCCCAATTTTCCCAAACTTCACGAGAATTCAACAATGCAGCAGTTTCGGCCAATTTTTGCTGCAAATATCGACCTTTTCCTGCAAATGAATTTTTACAATCCAAAATTTCCGAATTAAACATTTTTCACTTTGAATTTTGATGGCATTTTGGAGTTTGTTTTTGGTGTTCAACGAAACATGCCTGCTTCGTCTCCTTCCATTTCCCTTCCCTATTTGAGGCTCTATTCTGTCCATTCGACTGTATAATTGGCCAAGTTTGCCTAAACATCGGCTCGATTCTCGGTCAATGCCCGTTTGGGCATTTCTGGCATGGGTAAAAATGATGGGAATGAAAAAAACGGCGGTCAAAAGGGAAATGAAAGCAAAACAAAGAGCCCTAAGACGTAAAAGTTGAAACATTAATAAAACCAAAAAATGACCAAAAGGTAATTTTCCTGAGTGTCTCGATCTGCTCCTCCAAACATTCTGCATATTCTTCTTCCTTCTCCGGTGGATTCTCGACGATGCAATTCATCGGTCAATATGTTGAGGGTAATAATTCCCCATTGTGATTTTTGGACAATTTGATTGAATGGAGAATGGCTGGGATTATTGGGATTGTGTAAAGACGGACATCATTTCCCTCATTCCATTCACAGATCAATTACAACGGCGACAAGGAAGGTGGATGGAATAACAAGCATAATTATTGTTGATATGGAATGGATGGATCCCCCCCCCCCCCCCCCCCCCCCCAATTCCCAGCAAAATAACGCATATTCCCCCGTCATAGTTCCGCATAATTGTACGGACAAATAAAATTGATTCTTTTTTTATTCAATTATTTTTTGAGGCAACGTTCAGGTAAATGACAAAATGAACAATTTTTGCAATGTTTGTATTTTTTTCGTACACAACGCCCACATCGTTCGCAGTGCACAAATGAAGTTCCATCCTTAAATAAAATAAATTATAAAATTATAAATTAAAAATATCTCTCACTTTTGATGTGCATTCCCCACACATCCAACAATGTTGATTTTCTTTTGCCACAAAACGATTGCATTCCGAACAAAAATGATAGCCCATTTTGGCAGGCAATTCAAAGGAAATATTGGCCAAATCAGTGAACATTCGGACAATGGACTTTTGTGCACGACAATATTCTCGATGATTTGAATAGGTGACCTTTAAAAAATTGAATGATTGAATAATGAGATAGTGAATTGTAAAATGTTTTTGGAATGTTTTTTTTAGTAATTTGTTTTGGTTTGCAAGTAATTCTCATTTGTAATTGCACTAATTTGTAATTAAATTGTAAAAAATGTGTTTTTGATTATGATTAAATAATAATGAATTATAGTGGTTTACCTTATAATCGACCATTGAAAGTGGAAATTCATTGGGAAAATGTTTTCCAATAAAATATGGAACAAAAAGAATTGTGTTGAAACTTTTCCCTTCTTTTTGTCGCATTTCCTCTCCAAAAAAGCAATGCTTAAGCCGTTGAATTGTGCGAATTAGAGCCGAAATTTGAATTCCGAATGGCGGATCACAGAGACAAATAAGCCGGCGACTTCTTTGTAAAAATTGATGAAAATATTTTTGAGATTCGGCCAAATAAAAATGGCAGACGAGCATTGAGAAACGGGCAAATTCAGATGGATGATAAAATAAAGACTAAAATATAAAAATAAAAATATGAACAAAAATGGAAACAAACCAATCGATCATCAAAATCCAACAAAAATGAATTCTTTCCAGCCATTTTGAATTTCTCAAAAAGTGAAGGTGTTCCAATGCACAAAAATGAATCGATTTGTTCTTTGGCCAGGGCATCCTCAACAATGGAAATTGTCTCATCGGTGAATAAATATTGCTGAAATAAAAAAAAATTAATAATTAATGGTAAATAATGGACTAACCGCCATTCCATTGTCCTCCTCAATTTTATCCAATAAATTCAATGGATTTGGCCATTTGGAGATGGGTCCAATTAATTGATTATGTTTGTGAGGTTTTTGTTTAAAGTCCGAACATTGTTGGCACCAATATGGGTCGATGCCAATCTCAATAAATGTATTAAAACTTTAAAAAATAATTTAAATTATTTTTGTTATTTTTCTGAACCTTTTCGATGCTTTTCCGTATTCATCGATTGGTCGAGTATAAATTAATTTATTTGAATGTTCAAATTTTCCATTTTGGTCCAATTTTAATTGAAATTTACATAGTTTCGGTGAACGAAAGACTGCGCAACCAAACCATCGATTATTTGCGGAATCAGAAAATAGAAGACAAGGACCTTATTATAAACATTTTGAATTAATTTTTTTAATTATTTTGTTAATTTTACCATGAATGCAATTTGGTATTTTTGAGGACTGTCCCAAAACATGTTCTTCATCCAAAATGCTGATTTTCAATCTTTCACGAAGTTTTGTATTAAAAACATCGTTTTTAGCTTTCTTGCGTATTCCAGCCTTCTTTTTTGATGCTTTTTGTTTCCTTTTCATTCTAAAAAATGCTCAATAATTTGCATTTTAATAAATTTTCGATATTTTGTATTATTACAAGTTCAGTTATTCCATTTATATTTTTTTTATTCATTCATAATTATTTATAATAAAAATTATTACAAAAAATTCAGATGAAAAGAATAGAATAGGTAGAATAAATCAAAAGTTAAAAGTCCCATTGTTAAATATCCAGAGTCGATTATTAGAGTGTTTTGGCGGTAATAAGTGTGAGAACATCGCCTCTACGATATAACGTTTTCTTAACCAAATCTCCCTGCTCGGCAATTTCATCCAGTCTATTCATCAAATTCATAATTTCATTATCGATCATGCTGAATGCAGTCTGAAATTAATCGCCAATTTGCAATTAAAATTAATTTAATTTAACCTGAATCCAATTCAAATGGTCTCGACAATTCTTTTTTTTCTCCTGACAAAATTCACTCAATAATGCCTCAGGCGATTTTGTGAAAAGGTCTTTGAATGTCATTGAACATCCATCTTTGAACCAAACCAATGGACATCCACAAATCTAAATGGGAAATAAAATTAATGGAAATTATTTGAAAATGATTACTTTGAGGTCATATTCATCCTTGTAATGCTCAGCACAAGCAAACCGCAATCGTTTACAATAAGTTTGGTTGATTTTGTTGAATTGGTCACAATATAAATTGTGGGTGTCCCCGGTCATCTGCAAAATTAAATTAAAACATTTATTTCCATTTTATCATCAAACCTTATAATCAGTCCCATAGGTGGTCTGCTTTTCGGAACGAACATAACAATTTTGGATATGTTTGGATATTTCACGCATTGGATATTCCCCAGCACAAATTGGACAGCCAAAAATCTGAAAATTACAAAAAATGAGAAGAAATAATGATTTAAAATTTAAATAATTAATTAATTGTAATAAATAAATTATTTTTAATTCAATTTATTCAAGAAATATCAAAAATGAGAATCAAATTGTGAAAATGCGAAGAATGAAATTAAATTGAAAATAATATTGAGAATGATTTTTGAATATTTTAAATAATTTAATTTTCCGTTTTTATTCATTCCGTAATTACCAGGCCCTCTTCCTCTGTGCGAGTTTTTTCTCCGCTTGGTTGTGCCCCATTTTTGAGTGCGTCAATGAAGGAATTCACATTTTCCTTCCAAGATTCCAATTGGCTGACTTGTTCTTTCAGTTTTGTCGTTTCCTTTTCCAGGTCATCAAGCCGTTGTTTATCGGCTTTTTGGCATGATGGAATTTGGTCGAAATAAATGTTGGCCCGTTGTGGCAAAATTTTCTTCAAACGAAGCTGCAAAAAAATAATTAAATAAATTTAATTTTAAAATGTGCAGACCTGGGCGAGTTCAATTCCGCATTTCTCAGAGCAATAATTCGAGCCAGGACGAACCTTTAAAAAACCATTTTAAAAAATTTAACAAAAAAGGCAGAAACCGATTTGTCGCAATTTGGCCCAAAACATTGTCTCTCCTGAAATTCCTTCGGCATCTAATTAAAAAAACATTTTTGACTAAAAATATTCAAATTGCTTACATTAATTTGCTGTCTGCCACCAACATTCCCTCCTCCTCCCTTTTGTCTATATTTCATCCATGAAAAATAATATCGATTTAATTGTGATTGGACTGAGCCTCCTTGACCCTCTTTGCCTCCTCCTCCTTTTCCCGATGTACTTTGTCCACTTCGACGTTTGTTGTTTTGGTCAATTGCATTGGATTGTGTGGCATTCTTTGGTTTTCGACCTTTCTTCGATTTTGGTGGTCCATCCGAATCAATTAATTCCTTTTTGACCTCAAAAATTGATTAATCCATTTATTTATTTTTGGTTACCTTTTTCTCTTGCATTTGCTTGAATAATTCTTCCACTTGGACGCAAATTCGCTTAATGCATAATTTCTTCCCATCGCGCTGAACACAAATTGCACATTTTCCGCAATCCTCGTCCCGAAAACAACCTAAATTTAGATTTTAATATCCCTTCAAATTATTCTGCTCACCAATGCAATTCGAACATCGCAATTTTGGGTTTTCTTCTTGAAGTTTTTGCCGTTTTTGAATGTGAAGTTCGGACAGTGATGAATCGTCGCCAATTTCCACTGATTCAGGTTTAATCTGAAGCAACTGCGCTGGTTTAATATTCTTCTTCTCTTCTTGTTTTGTGGTCAATGTTAGCTCGTCAGTCTCCTTTTTTATTGCAATGCCTTGAATATTTTACAAATTACTTAATTAATTTACAAAAATTTGCCTGGATTCGAAGTGGTTGAATTCTTTTTCATCTTTTTGCTGGATGGTTCACCTTCTTCCTTTTCTTTCTTCACTTTTACGATTTTGTCCTCATTTTTGTGTGCTTTTGGCTCCTTTTTGATCTTCTTTTCAATTTTATCCAATAATTTCTTTTTCGCATCCTTGTCGATTGATTTATTGAAGACAATCTTTTTGCCATGTTTTTGGCAATCCTTGCAGGCATATTTTGCGATGCAATCCACTTGCCCCTTTTTTAATCCAACACAGTGTGCATGGTACCAAACCGAACAATAATCGCAGCAAATCATCAATGTGGTATAATCCCTAAATTTATTTGGAATTTAAAATGGAATATTATTTAAAAATAAACCTATTGTCACAGATGCAATGCTTCTCCTCCTTCACATCATCGCCTTTATTAATTTTGTCCTTGTGGCGTTTTCGAGAATTGTCAGACATCCTCAGCCAAATATTTATTCAAAAATATTGTTTTATTATAATAGTAGTTTGGATTGTGTTAACAAATTTAGGAATTTTAAAATGTCCCCTTAAATTTAGAAATTCAATTGTAAAATTATAGTTTTATTTCATCTTTTTTTTTGCAAAATTTAGTTTTTAAAACGTGAAAAGAAAGTAAATTCGAAATTCAATTTTGATCGACCCATGATCATGATTCCAATTATAATCCAGATCCACAATAAGTTGCGGTTAAATTTAGTAATAAATATAAATGTTTAAAACAACATATAAAGCGAAATTTAAGAAATTGTAAAATTTATATTTGGAGTTTTATTAATAAAATTTAGAGCGGAGCGTAAAAATAAAAAAAATATTTGGATAATCGGTCATCACCGGGTCGGGTTTTTTATTTGGATTTTTTAACTTCATCTTCATCCATATTCCCAATTCACATGTCCTCATCCTCATCAATTTTCTTGGTTCTCACTGGCTTTGAAGAAACGTCGAATTTTAACAAAATTCTGAAAAATATTAAATTATACTCTGAATTAATGAATGAAAAAAGATGCCTTTGGAGTGGTGGTCATTCGATAGCAAGTGCCTGCGGGTATCAGAATCAAATCACCGAATTCACTGAAAAATCGAATTTGTAGTAAATTTAGATGAAGAATAGACGGACCAAAGTACACGAATCCAGTTGCCATCTTTAGCCTCCATGTCAAAATATGCTGATCCCTCTAA
This sequence comes from Pratylenchus scribneri, assembly GCA_030063045.1. Lineage (NCBI taxonomy): Eukaryota > Metazoa > Nematoda > Chromadorea > Rhabditida > Pratylenchidae > Pratylenchus > Pratylenchus scribneri. The sequence goes on along the minus strand of JAQSEB010000011.1, from coordinate 1,064,372 downwards.
AATCTGAACTAATTTCATTAATTTCCATATTAAATAATAAATTACCATCTTTGCCTGGTCCTCGTCGCTTTCAGTCTCCTCGAACATTTCGGCCATCTTCAATTCAATTAATCACATTTTATTTCCCATATTTTCCCAACTTTGTCCTCAAAATCGATGGTCGAATGCGCATCCAGTGTCATCGTATCTTCCCGGGTAAAATTTCTCTCCAATTTCATAATGGCAATTCTCTTCGACAAAACAACTTGATCCTCCAAATCGAGCTTAAATAAAACATTTCAATGGATTGCTTTTTTATTTCTATTATTTACCTTGTAGTAAAATGCGCCTGTCCGTTTAGTCAATTCATCCGGTGTGACCAATTTTGGAGGGAAACAGTGATGAGGAAGACGAGGATCGCCCAAAGGATATGCCTAAAATAAAATGATTAAAAAATGCTTCTTTTCAAAATCAAACCTCCATGCACCACATTTGAACCATTTTTGAAGCAATTTATTTTGTATTTTATTCTCTAAAAAATGAACGGATTGTTTGGACTTTTACCGAAAATTTATTATTTGATGTGAGAATTAATTAGGACAGGAGTTTAGGTTTTTTTGGGAAGATTGATTAGATAATGTTGCCTATTTTTGGGGGTAAATGTAAATCCGAATTGTCCATATTTTGTGTTTTTGGCAAAAATTAAATCACAACTTTGATTGGGAAAAGTGATAAAGGAGATGGTTTGGCGAACAAAATAAAATTACCGCAACCATTTTGAATGTAGATGGTTTATTTGATTATTGTTGATTGTGGTCCTACAATCTACTCCCTCCCCAGTCCCCATTCACTCTTCATCACCAGTTCATCAGTGCATTTTTCCCCGTCCTTTGCTGTCCTTTTTAAACCGGTTCGATGTCCTTTCACCTGCCAGCAGCCCTCCCTACATTCTCATACGCACCAATTCCCGACCCTCTTTTCCTGCCACTCTCACCAAAAGTGAAAGGAGGGGCAATAAATTGCGGCCAAAAGTGGAATATTATTACGCTCAATCCTTCCTTAGGCACCTTCCAAAGATTTAAAATGGCCTTAGGCAATTTGCTTTCAAGGTCTTTCGCCAACTTTTTCCACGGTCTTTTGGTAAATATGTACGGTGGAGCGGAGAATTTTGAACGAAAAGGGGATTTTCTAATCCAAATATCATAAATAAATAGGAAATTAATATGAATTAAATTTTTAGACTATTTGTTGAATATTTACGGAAGAATTATTGATGATAATAATGTGAATTGTGGGATAAATAAAATACCCTCATTTAAGCTTGCAAAATGATTTTAATTTGTTAACCAAATTTATCGCATAAAAAAATGTGAAATCAAATTCAAATGTTTACATATTCCTTTCATCATCATTATTATATATGTCATTGTCATCAAGTTCAAGAAAGTTTCATTTCCTCCATTGCCTTCGAAATTCCAACAATTCCGCGCAGTTCTTCCAATTCTTTGTTCGTTTTTGTTTTGAATTCGTGAACTTCCTTTTTCATTTCAAGGCACATTTTCGCGAATTCCAAGGATTGATTCTTATTGTTCAAGAGGAAATCAATTCGTTCCTTGAGTTTTTTATTGTCGCCTTCCAATGCTGCAATCTGCGTTTTCATTTGATTGTTTGAATCCTCCAATTTCTTGACAATCAACTTATCGACAGACACGTGTTGTGCAATCAAATTGTTGAATGCAGCAAGATCGCTAAATATTATTGAATTATTTTTAACAAAAAATTATAAAAACCGATCATATTTGTCAGTTTTCTTTGCAAGTTCTTTCTTCAGATGGAGCTCCAATGCGGTGAATTTAGCCTCGAAGTCATCAGAACCTGAAAAATGATTAATTTATTCAAAGCTGAATAATTAATATACCATTCATGGTCTGTTCCTTATGGTTATCTGGAAATGGCGTTGAGCCAACCGAACCCAAATGTTTGTCGATTAATTTTCGTTGTCTTTGGAATTCCATTTTGTCAATTTCTGGCTCGTTTGGTGACGACATCAATGGTGCAGATTTCGATGCTTAATAGTGGTTTTAGAATAATAAGAAATAAAAAATACCCACCTCTTGACGGGAAAGTGTCCTCAATTGCTTGAAGAAAAATGCGGCTTGTGGATGAAGTCGAACTGGCAATTGAACTTCTTGAATCTCCAACAAATTTACAATCCTTTAATTGTTTTCGCTCATTCGCAAACATTTTTTGATATATTAAATATGAATACAAATCTACAAAATAAGTTTCTTAATGTTGGGTTGGTTTTAGAGTTCAATTTAAATTGATCGATCGCGTTGAAGCACTCGCTCTTGCTTCTTTGCCTTTGCTTGTTCCTTCACTTTGAAAATTGAAAAATGTGAAAAATCGAATTTTCATTTTTCATTTTTGTTTGGACGAAATGTCATTTTTGTAAAAAATTATAGCGTAAATTTGAATGAATTTAATACCATAATCTTAATAAATCTCTTTTTACACATACTTTTCATAAAATGGACTAAAATGCTTGGAATTATTAATGTTAGAGAGCTTCTGTTCTAAATTGCTTTATGTCATAATAAAATAGATATTCTATTTTTCTTGGTATAATTATTATTTATTCTTCGTTTAACTTTGTTTTATTGGTTAATTATTCAATCATTATCATGCGGGCATCCATCAATTGTGTCCCATAATTTGTATAACGTGCCGAGTTGTCTAAAATCCGCTTTAGCCTTTGCCGTAACATCATCTTCGGCAGGGAGAGGCAAAAAGAAGCGAATCAATTGTCGATTTGTCCCGTTTCCATGTTCATATATCCATTCAGCTAATTCTCGCCCAATTGTCCTAATTTCCTGGGCCGGACTGGCCAAACATTTTCGAATGAATGGACAAATCCGGTATTCATTACAACTGAAGCAATTGAAATAGAAAATACAATGAAATCCCCCCTCTTTTGGGCCCAACCTTCTTCCCACTCCCCAAAGGGCTTTCACTGCTTTTGAAACGGCCTCAACATAGCCCAATTCCAGATAGGTTAATTCCGGCATATTCGTTTGGATTTCACCTCCTCCACTGTGGTGTTTCATTTGATGATGAGTGTTTTGGATGCGCAACAATTGAAGTAAAAAGAAGTTGGCCATCTAAAAAGATGCAAATCTCTGATTGATAAAATAAATTCTTATTCACATTTTGATCAGCATTTTGGTCAAAAATTCGATCAAATGCACTCAGGCTGAGATTTGCAAATCTTTTGTCCTAAATATCCAAAATCCACCCTTCAAATCCATTTCAAATACATTTGGACGATCCCCAATTCGATTGGCCAAGGACGAGGCGGTGGCAGCGGCAAAACGGCGTTGAAGATGGCCATTTGTTGGAGAAGAGGAAAGGCAATCAGCCAAATAGAAAAACAATTCAATGCCAACCGAGAAAACCTTAATTCGATTCCAATTTTAACTCCGTATGAAAAAAATTGCCTGAAAAAGTGGATCTTGGAGGGTCCTTTTCAGGAGGGGAATGGCCGTTTCCAAAATTTGCCTTTCCATTTGTTCCCCTTGATTTGCCCTCAAATGGCCAAGCATTTGCTCAATTCCCTGCTTCCTTTCGGCCCAATCCCGGGCATAAATGTTCGCCATCTAAATGGAGGAATTCCCTTTTATTCCTCATCAACCACCCGAAAGCACAGTTTCAAGGCCAAAAAGGTCGACGGCACGAGAGGCGAATCCTCGATCGGCTGGGTTGATTTCCAAAAGGAATTGTTGCCGATCAAGCAGAGGGGATTTGGGTGAAGGCGAAGTTTGCGCATAATCCTCCCTTTTTGGGATTAAATTAGTTGGGGGATGGATAAAAAAGAACTTGAGTTCAGGCGGAGTTGGCAATGGGGATGGGGATGGGGCATCGGAGGAGAATGGCACATTTGGGGAGGATTGGCAACGGCTATTCAATTTTTTGGCCCTTCTTTGCCGATGGAAACCCTCAAAATATATTATCATCCATATTTCCAAATATTCTGAATACCTTTGGTGGCGCAAATGGTGATTCACTGCTCCAGCCGGATGAATTCGATGAAAATGATCGCCGGCGGGAAGGAGGAAAAGCATTGAATGAAGGCACCATCATTGGAGGAGGTGTGAGTGGAATTTGATTTTGATGGATGAAAATTGGTGGGGAAGGAGATCGACTCGAATATGGAGAATTATTCCCCACAGGTCCATCCATCCTCCGGCCATTGGCCCATCCATATTTTCGCACCCAATTTGCCGTGTATTTTGTCAAAATTGGCGGCGATCGCGGAATTGAGGCGGATGAAGGTCTTCGACCTTCGTCCATTCTCATTTTCCTTTTAGCCAATGTTTTTGATCCAAATATGGGTTTTTGGCCTGATGAGGCAATGCCCATTTCCGCATCAAAACATCGAATTTGTTCCAACAATTCCAAATGGGATTTTTCCCATTTTGGTTCCATAATTGGGAATGAATCAGAATTCAATTGGAAATCCGGAGAAAAAGGTGGTCGACGCAGAATAAATTTGGACGAAGATGAAAAAGAATTGGGTCTTCTCCGCATTCCAATCCATCCAATTGAATCGGCCTCATCAGGGCTACTGCTGATTGGAACTTGGAAAAAAGGAAAAATGGATGATGGAAATAATTCGGAATACCGTAAAAAGATCGCCCATTTATTCCTAGTGCCAATTCCCTTTTCAACATCCGGTCCAATTCATTGGCCTTTCTTTCCAAATCCAAAATAATATTCCTACTACTCCGCCCAATGGTATTATCTCTTGGCATCAATGATTTTGTTGAATTTGTCCAATATTCTCGAATATTTTCCCCAATTCCTCCTCCTTCCATTTCTCTCTTCATTTTCATTTTTATTAAATTTGGCGGATCAAAATCCAATGGAGGCGAGCCAAAAATTCGTTTCTAAATAATTTGATGGTCAATTTGAATTCATTTTTCCCCACCTTTGTCTTTTGTAACATCTGTTTCTCCAAATTTCCAAGCAAACTTTTCAAATCGGATTTTGCCAAAATTTTCGAACTTTGTTCGGTACCTTTGCCCTGGCGAACGGCTCTTTGTAGTCGTTCAATGTCCGCATCAAGTCGATTCAAAAATTCATAATTTTCCTCCTTCAATTTATTTTCCAATTAAATTTATCATTCTGCTGAATTTTTACTCGAATTGCCCTTCGCCTCTGTGCCTTTGCGCGTGCCAACAATTCGTTGATTGTCGGCGGCGGTTCCGGTGGCTTTGGAGTAGGAACTGGAGGAGGAGGGGTGGATACATTTTCTGGTTCACAAAACGAAAATCTTGGTCGATGGACCTGGAGGCTATCCGCCGAATTTGGCCTTCTTTCGTTGGACATTTTTGAAAGAATTTGTTTGAAAATGGAACATTTAAATAGAGCAAATGAACACCAACAAAATTGGAATAATTCATGAAGAGAATGGTGGTTGATAATGGCAACAAACAATTGAATTAACCCACCACCCAAAATGTGTTTCTCTTTTCAGCAAAAGTCCTCCAAAATAAAATGTGTTTCTCTTTCCGGAAAATGTTCGCCAAAATGTTTTTTCCCTTTCCGGAAAAAGTTCGCCAAAATGTTTTTTTCCTTTCCGGAAAATGTTCGCCAAAATGTGTTTTCCCTTTCCGGAAAAAGTTCGCCAAAATGTTTTTTTCCTTTCCGGAAAATGTTCGCCAAAATGTGTTTTCCCTTTCCGGAAAAAGTTCGCCAAAATGTGTTTTTCCTTTCCGGAAAATGTTCGCCAAAATGTGTTTTCTCTTTCCGGAAAATGTTCGCCAAAATGTGTTTTCCCTTTCCGGAAAATGTTCGCCAAAATGTGTTTTCCCTTTCCGGAAAAAGTTCGCCAAAATGTGTTTTCCCTTTCCGGAAAATGTTCACCAAAATGTGTTTTTCCTTTCCGGAAAATGTTCGCCAAAATGTGTTTTCCCTTTCCGGAAAATGTTCGCCAAAATGTTTCTCCTTTCCGGAAAATCTTCGCCAAAATATGTTTTTCCGTTCCGGAAAATGTTCGCCAAAATGTGTTTTCCCTTTCCGGAAAATGTTCGCCGAAATGTGATTTCTCCTTTCCGGAAAATGTTCATCAGCAGTGTTTTTTCTAAAATATGGTAAGCCTTATCTCTCATTAATGAACCAAGAATTTATTTTCATTTTTTATTTGTATTTTTGTGAAGGTGCCCCATATTTTGTGTCGATGTCCCCATGCTCCCCATTGTTTTTAATTATTCGTCCCATATTCCCCTCCCCCCATCCCATTATTATTCCCTTCTTCACGCCACACAATTGGCCCATCATTTGATCCTTCCAGCGGCCTTCATAATCATTCTTAAAAGTGGCTGACTAATTTAGATGAGGGACTAGCCTTTGATTGGTCTATGCTAACTCGTTTGTGCATATCCCCGCAGGGGCCATTCACATCATTTTTCCTTCTTTTCATTCACAAATCCCCAAAAGAATTTATCGCCTAAATTTCACGCTGTGTCTTTTTTGAAGAATTCTTTTCATCTTGCCGCATCATTTTCCAAGAGGTCCATTCCATTTCATTCCTTTCCCCAATTCTTTAAAAATGGGGCCTGGTTTTCGTCGAATAAAGCAAAATGCTTTTGGCATTTCCCGACCCTCGCCCTCCATTTCCCAATTTGATGATCTCAACCAACATTTGGCTTCTCAACTTCGTAGAGTCGCTCTTTTTGGCATTGCCATTTCCACATTGTGCACTATTAGTGCCATTGTGATCGTCCCAATGCTCTATAGCTATGCCCAATTTATACAATCCCAACTTCAAGTTTGCCAAAATATTCATCCAAAATATCATCATTTAATAAGTTGGAATTGGATTTTTGCCGGGATCGCACCGAAGATTTGGTCCAAGAATTCATCCAATTTGAAGGGGCAAATCCATTGCCAATTTTGTTTCAAAAACGTCGAAAACGTCGTCAACTCAGTCAACCAGGAATGCACAAAGGAAGTGGAATGGCAGGTCAAAATTCTCAAAAGGCCAGAGGAACGGCGGCATTGGCCACAAAAAGGCAACAAAATTAAATAAATCAATTTAATTCGGCTCAATCCAAGATTGGTTGGTTCCCAAAGGCGAACCGCGCAATATTCAGCCGGAGGATATGCCTCATCCCCATCTGGCTATTCCGCCTCATATTCATCATCCATTTCCGGTGGCACATATTCCTCCCTTTCGTCCTGCTGCAGTTGCGGAATTGGGCGGGCTGGTCCATCCGGTCCACCTGGACCAGATGGATTTTCAGGTGGCCAATTTCCAATTAGCCAATAATGTTTTTTAGGAAGGGATGGTGATCCTGGTTTGGATGGGATTGCGGGCGAGGATTCACCCAATGGGCAGCAGTCATTATATAAGGAATTTTGTTTTGATTGCCCTTCTGGATTGCCAGGCCCTCCGGGGCCATCTGGGAATCAAGGATTGCCGGGGAGGCCGGGACCCCCTGGAAAACCTGGTTACAGTCCAATGCCAGGCACACCCGGACAAACGGGCGAACAAGGCAAACCGGGGGAGGCAGGCGTGCCTGGAGAGGTCCAAATGGAAATGGGGAAATTCCATTGATGTTTTTGACTAATTTTTCAGCGTGGAATGCCCGGTCAACCAGGGATTTTGATTGAAGTGGAAGGTTTAGAATAAAGTGACAAAAGATCCGTGGAAATTGGCCAATTTTTTCAGCGCCCCAAGGACCGCCGGGTAAGCCTGGTTCTGCCGGCTTTCCGGGTCTACCTGGTAAATTTTGTTCCTATTTTTGCTTTTATTCAAATTTCTGAGGAAATCCTGGCTTTCCTGGAAATCCGGGCTCACCAGGCCCAACTGGGCCAATAGGGGATTCAGGAAAACCGGGACGAGATGGACAGCCAGGGAGGACAGGCCCTCAAGGGCCTTTAGGTTATCCAGGAGGCCAGGGAGGATGTGTGAGTTCATTTTAAATGGGCCAATTCACTCAAATTCAATGAATTTCTTCATTCAGGATCATTGCCCACCACCCAGAACTGCCCCAGGCTATTGACCAATTTTCCCATTTTTTCCTTTTTTGAACTGCGCATTTTTAATTTGAATGAAAAGTGCTTTACAATTTATTTTATTATTTTGAATAATAAATTTGATTATTATTATTTTTGGTCTAATCCTCCATCCACCCACAACCCAATATATCCCCACCAACCCGTTCTCCATTCTCGTCCATCCCCCCTTTCTATTCCTTCCCATCCATTTCCGCCTCCAATTTCCCATCCCACCCAAAAATTGGTCGTTTCCTTTGCCTTTCAAAAAACTCGCGCATTCATCAACCTCCCTCCCCTCCCCATTCAACCCCTATTTCACCCCTCATTGTTGGCTGTTTTTGTTGTGTTTTCCCCTTTTTGGAGGGCCAATTCGATTAGTTTGTTCGCGTGGAATCGACTCAATTTTGGTGAAAATTTTAAATAGGCAAAAAAATTTTACGAAAATGTGGATTAAGGAGTAAATTAATCAAAAAATGAATAAAATTTGATGGCTATTTTATGGCCCTTTTTGGGGCTACTTCCTTCTCATTTTCCGTTTATTTTCTCCCATTTTCCCAAAACAGGTTTATCCCAGAGCCAAACCATCTTCGGACATTTTATTTGTTGCATCCAATCCAATTAATATTAAATTAAATAATTAATCCCAGACAATGCAGACATTTATGAATTGCATAATTTGGATGGGAACCGGTCAATGTGCTCAATGCCATCCCCAAAAGGGTATTTAATCAAAGGAATTTGCGGCGGCGACTGATTTGATTCCTCCCCCCCCCCCCCCCCCCTCCCTTCAATTGCCCATCTCGACCAATTTACTTTCCTTCTTCCCCCAATTGTGAATCCGCCCATCAATTTTGGTGCTGTTTAAACCACATTTTGGGGGAAATAAACCATTTAGTTTGGAGGGGGAAGGAATGCCGCCCAAAGATTGCTCAACAATGACTCAATTCGATTATGTATTGGATGATCAAAGTGAAAACCCTCCAATTTCCTCTCATCTTTCCCTCAAATCGTTTCGCCCTAAATTCAATTCAAACATTTCTTTGCTCGTTTTCGACTTTCCCATTTCCCATCCATTTTCATTCAATGCTTTTTTGCCTCTTTGACCTCTTCTTCTTGGAAATTCCCCTCAATTTGTGCGCAGAGTATCCACCAAAAAATGGTGAAAATGCCCAAAAAGCATACATTTTGTCGTTTCAAGCAAGCAATTCCCTTTGAATGTGAAGAATACGAATTAACCATTTCCAATTTCATTCATAAATCCATTTGAATGATCCAATCAAAATTTATTTATTTCCAATTTTCAGCTTCCATGGCCCATTTTTCAATCATTTCCCCTATCTTCCTTATTTTCCTCGCCCTTTTTCCCATCGCTTTAAGGGCACAGCAAGAGGATAATTGCCAAGCGAATCAAATTTTCAACGGCAAAGGATGCACTTGCGCTCCCGGGTAATTTTATATTAAATTTGGAGGAGAATTATTGTTTTTTGTTTTTTTTGGCATTCATTCTCATTGTGGACCTCCAAAATCCTTATCAATCCCTTCCAATCTCCAAAATTCCAGCGCATTTCCGCCCAAGGACATTTCTTGACCTCGCCTTAAGTGCATAAAATTTCGAAGAAAAAATTAGGTCGACAATAAATCGAGAAAGAAGGAATTTAATAATCCATCATTTTTGGGACAAAAAGTGGGGCAAATCAAATAATATGTAGGCCAAATTATGAAGGAAATGGCAACATATTTTGTTAAATGTTCAACCTTTTTTTCAGTTATTTTGACAAAAATTCAAAAGATCGATGCGATGCGGAATGTGATGAAGTTGGCCATCATTTTATTTTATTTTTTAATTTAATTTCAAAGGAATATTATTCCCCATTCTCATATGGCTACTGTACGAGTGGATTGTTCAGCAGAATCCAGGATAAGGAGAAAACATCGCCATGTAAATAAAAAGGAATTCAACAGCCTGAGGCACCATCATTTTTAGGCAGCATGAAATGCGTATTCCGTCTTCGATTCTGGGTCATTGTTGCCATTTTTGCGTTGATTGCCGCTGCCATCGTCACATTGGTTTTGTTATTCCCAATGTGCATTGCCACCTGCGCATCATGTTTGAATTCGAAAAAGGCCAGCAAACACAGCAAAAGAGTGGCAATGGAGCAGCAAAGCCAACCAAATAAAGACCAACAATTGGCCACAATGTCCTACAATCCATACGTAATTCTGGGTGGATTGAAGGGAATGATGGGTATCCAATTTAAAGACTTATTGGCCATATTACGGGCGATGATGGCCAAAGAAAATTGAGCGAGCGAAGAAATGCCAAATTGGGAATTTGTTCAATTCCCCAAATCAACTTTCATTTCCTTTTTTTGTTTAGCCAATCCAAATAGATGATGAATTCCTGCCGCAAAATTAAACAATAAAATATATTTCTGTTTGGGCCTCAAAATGCTCACTGATTCACCTCCTACATTTTGTTCTCTCCCATTTTTCCATTTTACATCTTCCTGCCCATTTTTTAAATAACGAATAAAGCGACTATATTCCGAATTTTGATCAGCATTGAGCATTGCATTACTAATAAAATATTTACTAAATTCCGATCAACAAAATTGAAGGCTGTGTTCATTTCATTGATATTACCCCATTTGATTCATTCACCATTCCATTGTTGGATAGAGGGGCCGGCTGCTGGGCATTTCGACGGCTGACAACAATTTCCTATTGTTCAAGATTTGCCCAGAAATGATTCAACACAATCAAATACATTTATTCATTTGCCATTTCATTTCTTTTTAAAAGGTGTTCATTTCCTCTATTACTCCTTCCCTCCTTCCAATCATTCCCATATTCAATTCCTAAACCATAATAATAATGGCTGAACCATCGGCCCCAATTTCCTCTCTCCCTCCTCCATATCCTGCTGCTATTGGCATATATCCTCCTCCGAATGTTGTCCATTGTAATCCGGTTCAAGGGCATCCGGAAATGATCAAGACAACCGCACAATATCAACAACAACCAGCCGTGCAGCAAGTTCAAATGATGACCACCTGCATGTTTGGCGATAATCCACAAAACGTAATTACAAAAATGGGACAGAATTCGTTGATTCCGGCTTCTTTTCAGGCATTTTGTCCAACGTGCAATCGTCAAGTGATAACCCGGGTGGAAAAAGTGAATGGAACACTGGTTTGGCTTATGGTCCTTCTGCTCATGTGTGTCCTCCATTTATAACTCTTTAAATTCCATCTTTTTTTCAGGTTTTTAACGGCTGGTCTTCTCTGCTTTGTGCCACTTTGCATTGAAAGCCTCAAAGATACGGAACATTTTTGTCCAAATTGCAGAACAATGTTGGGCAGAAAAAACAAAATGTAATGAAAATGGATTTTTGGATGATCAGAAGCAGCAACAATAAAATAGACAGAAATGATTCGAAAATGGAAAAAATTAATAAATATTGAACATTTCATTCATAAATTAAAATGGGAAATGATTGTTGGGAAGGGAATCGATGGACCATTTTTGGATGCTAGGTGATACAAATTTTGACCATTCCAATCCCATTTTTCTTATCAAAATATTGCCGATGATGGTCTTTATCCTTCACTCAATCCAATCCATCTTTAGTCAATGCCAACTTTTTCCTCCAATCTCGCCGAATGCTTCATCCATCGCCGCAATTTACTTTTCTCTCCGAATCGATCCTTCGTCTTCATCCAATCTAATCCTCCTTCACTAAAAGCCAATATCCGGCCCATCCATTTGCAGCTGCTTCTGCTCACCAAGTGTCATCTTCCTTCCTCCCTCGATGGATGCTGCAAATCGAGTTGAAGAAAATGGACGGATGGATGGGGAGAGGAAAGAGGGACCAATGTGCCCCCGAAGGGAATTGGGATGGCGAGGGAAATGCAATGGAAAGGCTATGGAAAATAGAGAAAAGTCCCTGGAGGCAGTTCCGACTTTTGCCGCCTCTCAAGGCTGACGAATGCCCTTCTGCTGGCCCAATCCTCTCCTTCCCTTTTTGCTTCCAGGCCAATCTTGACTATTGGCCAAGCCCAACAGAAACCGACTGGCTCATTTTTCGTACACTCTTCCCCAGAGTTTGTCTGTCTTTTTTATTTCTTCCCAATTCATCCTCTGCTGTGTCTTTTGGCCCCAGTTCATTGGTTTTTGGAAACTTTTGCACATTCTGCTTGAAGGAAAATGGACTTCTCCTTTGATTCTTCCCCACTTTTTGTAGCCAACCCATCCAATAAATGATTTCCTTCTTGCTTCATCTTTTTTCACATTTGTTTGAAGGATGAAATGAGAGAATTGAATGAAGGCTCTGTTGATAATATTGGATGAGTAAGTTGCCTTCCATCCTCCCCCTCATCAGACGATTCAGCGTAAAAAGAAGGCGGGGAAATAAGCGTGGGCATGAACGTGGATGGAGAGAGGAATTTGCCAAAAGGAAGAAAGACATGAAGCAAGAAAAGTGAGGGAATCAATGGCCAAAAAATTAAGAGCCCTTTCAATTATTATTCAAAACGCTAAATCATTTTTATCGTGATTTTTTACTTATAAATACCTTAAAAATCGAAAACGGTCATCCATACATAAAATTCCGTAATTTACATTCCAGCAATTTCCCCTCCTCGTTCCTTCATATGCTGGGGTGGTCTGTGCCATGCCATGCCCAAGGGTCCTTCATTGCTTCCCATTTTCTGTGCCAGTCAACCAACCCCCAAATCCCCATGGTTTCTTTGGTTTTGGCCATGCTTTCCTCTTCCCCATCTCCTTCATTTTTCATTGGGCTGGCATACTTTAACGGCATTTGGCCTCAACGGGAGCCCGGACTAGGCCAAAGGGAATGGAGGGGACAAACCAAACACTTCCGCCATGGCAGCGGGCAAAAAGGGATTTTTGGGTGGGGACAAAAGCCGACACTGCAAATGTGGCCAGAGGCCGCCCCAAAAGCGGACAAGAATCGGCCAGCTGCAGCACTTTTCACCCTTCGGCCAGAGCCCTAACAAAGCCCATTCATTCATTGTGCGATCCTTTCACCCCCACCCCTTCTACACTTTTGCTCCCGTCGCTTCAATTCATTTTGTACTCCCGACCCTCTTGTCCATTCACATTTACAACAACATTCCCCTTACATTCCTGATACTTTTGTTTGTCCCCTCCGGAGAAACAGCGAAGAGAGCCAAAGACAAACTAACTAAGTCCATCCATTTTCCCCAAATTCTGCGCCTGTTCATCCCAATTGGCCTCCGAGCCAAAATGCGCTCATTGCTGCTCATTCTTGGGCTCTTGAAGTTAGTAATGCGACAGTTGGCTTCTCAATAGATTGACCAGCGGTCTTATATCCTCCGATGCCCGATGACGATGAATGAAGATGAATGACCCTCTCATCGTAACTATTTTTCTCTCATCGTTATTCAGACTATTTTTTTACCAATGAGCTTTAAATGTTCGAAAATAGCTTATCAGCAGAATTAGGCTTTTCCATAATTTAATTCTCGGTCAATTTCCATTCCCGCTCGCTAAAAATCTATTCACCTGAATTTGACCTTTTTTCGCTCCGTTGGCTGTGAATGTAATGCAACGACAATTCAGCTAGTCAGCAGTTCTTCCCCATTTTATTCTGCAAGCAGCAACAATCCATTCAATCGAAAATCCCATCCCGATTCCGCTAATTCAAAAATGGATTAGCGAAGCGCAAGCCAGCTCACTCCACACCCTACACTAGTGCAAGCACATTAAATCGTGTAAAAGCAAAGAGGAGCAATAGACTATTCTATACGGAAATTGCCGATGTGATTTGCCGTTGTTGCAGTTTTTATTTTGATCCATTCCGATTCCCATCCGCCATTCTACTCATTTAAATAAATAATAATGTTGTAATCCTTAATGAAAGCTTGCAATTTTCTAAGTACAATTTTTCATTAAATTTTCAATCAATATCAATAAGAATTACTACGGTCTTGGCTCAACAAAAAATTATGACATTTTATCCAAATCGATTTTCGTTCGAGTATCGAGTTTGCGATGATGACAAAAATTAGAAAATTTTATTAAAATTATTAAAATAAACTAATTAAAAATGCCTGCTGCCGTGAAAAAAGAATATAACGGCGAGAAGTATAACGGCGAGAAGAAAAGAATATTAAAATAAAAATGCCGTAAAAAGAATATAACGGCGAGAAGAAAATATTAAAATATAAATGCCGTGCCGTAAAAAAAGAAAATAACGGCGAGAAGAAAAGAATATTAAAATACAAATGCCGTAAAAAGAATATAACGGCGAAAAGAAAAAGAATAAAATAAAAATGCCGTGCCTTAAAAAAAGAAAATAACGGCGAGAAGAAAAGAATATTAAAATATAAATGCCGTAAAAAGAATATAACGGCGAGAAGAAAAGAATATTAAAATAAAAATGCCGTAAAAAGAATATAACGGCGAAAAGAAAAAGAATAAAATAAAAATGCCGTGCCTTAAAAAAAGAAAATAACGGCGAGAAGAAAAGAATATTAAAATATAAATGCCGTAAAAAGAATATAACGACGAAAAGAAAAGAATATTAAAATAAAAATGCCGTAAAAAGAAAATAACGGCGAGAAGAAAAGAATATTAAAATACAAATGCCGTAAAAAGAATATAACGGCGAGAAGAAAGGGTTTAATAACATGATTCAAGAAATTTTAAATAGCAAAAACATGGTTTGATTGAAATGTTTTAATTTCAACCGCTGATTAATTGATGACCCCATTTCTCCTACCTAATCTTTTAATCCGCGAAATATCCATTTTTAATCATTATTTTATTTTTAAATTATCGATTAAATAATTTTCAGTTTTATTTAATTTCCTTTTTGGAGTTTGGACGGACATCTTTCTCGGAAAAATGGGCGTTCTCACATTAAACATCGAAAACCATGAGCGAGGTGTTAAGAAAACAATGCAATTTGAGCCAAGGACATTGGTCCATGATGCTTGCCGGCTTATCCGTGATAAATTGGGACCTATGCCAGGAAATCGTATGTAACCTTCATGTCCTATTTATATTTTTAAAATAAATTTCAGCGAATGATTATGGCCTGTTTCGTGTTGAAGATGACCCATCAAAATGTGTTTGGATGGAAAATGGGCGAACATTGGAATATTATTTGATTCGAAATGGAGTATATTTTTTAATCTTATTAATTTTATTTTATCCACAATTTTAGGATACATTGGAATACAAAAATAAAATTCGATCATTGCGTGTACGAACTTTGGACGGCGGAGCTGTGAAAACAATTTTTGTGGATGAATCCCAGCCAGTCGAACAATTGATGGTTGGTAGTTAAAATTTAAAATAATAACAATTAAATAAATTTTTAGGTAGTTATTTGTTCAAAAATGGGAATAGCCAATCATGATGAATATTCCCTGGTTCGAGGATCTCCATCAAATTTTGACGGGACCGAAAATGGATTTGGCCATAATTATCAACAACAAAGAGGGGACAGGGAGAGAACACCCTATAGTAATGGGAATGATTATCATCACAATGAGGGGGGAATGCGCGGACAAAAAGGAAAAGGCTTGGAAAATACATTCATGAACACAATTGGCCGAAAAAAGGAGAAACAAATCCAACAATTAAGGTTTATATTTATTTCCATTTATTGGACATATTTATTAGGGCAAAATTGCATACGGATGAAGAACTCCATTGGGTGGACCATTCAAAAACATTGCGCGAACAGAATATTGGTGAGGATGAAGAGCTGACATTGCGAAGGAAATTCTTTTTCTCTGACACGAATGTGGATACCCGCGATCCAGTTCAATTAAATTTGGTAAGAAAAAAAATATTTAAATTACACAATCCCACCTATGAATTCAGCTATACATTCAATGCCGAGATGGAGTACTGAGAGGTCTTCATCCGGTCAGCCGGGACACGGCCATTAAACTTGCTGCCCTCCAGTGCTACATTGAATATGGACCATTCGAAGAGGGAATACAACGGAATGTTGATTCGAAGAATTTATTGCCAAAAGAATATGCAAAGGCAAAAGAATTGGAGAAAAACATCATTCAAGAATACCGAGAATTAATGTAAATTTAATAAATTATCCAAAAATTAATAAACATATTTTAGGTATGAGGATTCTGCTGCACCAAAAAAGAAATATTGTGAATTGTGCCAATCATTGCCAACTTACGGTGTCACATTTTTCTTGGTTAAAGAAAAATTACCCGGAAAAAATCGTTTAATCCCTCGTTTGCTTGGGGTAAACAAAGATTCCGTGATGAGAGTTGATGAACGGACAAAAGCGGTGCTCAAAGAATGGCCACTTGAACAAGTTTAAAAATGAATATTTAATTTGAAAATAATTTAAATGTTAGGTACGTCGTTGGGCCGCATCCTACAAAACTTTCACATTGGATTTTGGCGATTACAAGGATGGATACTATTCCGTGCAAACATTGGAAGGCGAACGAATTGGCCAGCTGATTGGAGGATATATTGATATAATATTGAAAAAGAAACGAATTGTTGACCATACTGGCATTGAAGGGGATGAGGGGGCAACGATGGTGGAGGATATTGTGGCACCGGCAAAGGCAACACTGATGGCCCAAAGTGAATTGAATCCAATAATTGCACAAGAACATGGGACACCATTGCATGGAGTGCTGCGATCCACAGCCGGAACACCGACAAGAGCGCCACAATATGGCGGAGTTAGTGGAGTGATCATTGGCCAAGAGATGCCCAGAGGGGAAAGAGTTCGTTATATGGATGCACGCGAACGAAGTCAACGGGCACTGATTGGGACAATTGAAGCAACGTAAATAAATTAATTAAATTATTCATTTTGGTTATTTTAAATTAATTTAAAGAATTCGTGCTGTTGAGGAGGCGGAAGAGGAAATTGCAAAACCACCACAAATTGATTTGCCCAGATTCGGTGAAACTCAACGCCATTGGAGAGTTGAGGTCGAAAAGGAGGCTGTCGGGGACCGATTAGCGGCAATGGGCGCTGCCACCGCTGAAGTAAATATTCACATAGTAAATCAATTTAACACATTAATATTTAGGTTGTTCAACTTACGGCTATTCCCGAGGAATCCACGGTGGACACTCGAGTTGGGAATGCAATCGCAACAATTGGCTCAAATTTGCCGGAAATGGGCCGAGGAGTTCGAGAATTGGCCGCCTTAATGCCGGATGAACATCGTGCCGGTGATTTGGTGGATGCGGCCCGAAAATTGTGCGGAGCATTTGGGGAATTTTTGGACAAAGTACACCCGGAACGGCAAGAAAAAAGAGCAAATATTTTATCGGCGGCCAGTCGAGTCGGTGAACTTTCGCACGATGTGATCAGCACAATGCAGGAGAGGACAGAAGAAGAACGGTCATTCCACGATGAACTCAATCGAAAGGCACGAGCCGTGGCCACAAGCACCGCCCAACTCGTTTTACAGTTAAAATACGCATTAATTTAATAATTAATTTGAAATTTTAAGAGCAAAAACAGTTTCGGCTGATTGTGAAGAGCCGGTTTTGAAGGATCAAGTCATCCATAGTGCAATGAAGACAGCATTTGCCACTTCCGAATTGGTTATTTAAATACATAAATTAATTATTAATTAATTATTAAGGTTGCCTGCACTCGAGTGGTTGGACCAACAATTGAGCACCAACCATGCAAAGAACATTTGACTGATGCGGCGCACAATGTTGCTCGAGCAGTTCAAGATTTGTTGGATGATGCCGGAAAAGCATGTGCCAGGACTGAACCAGCCAAAGGCAGAGAACATTATGAAAATTTGAATGAAGCCGCTGGCCGAGTTTCGGGAGCACTCGACGATTTGATTGGCCATGTCCAGGAAGGACCATGGGGATATCATCGAAAAACAACCCAGGATTACACATTTGAACGTAAAAAATATTAAAGAAAAAAATTAAAATTAATTTGAAAATATTTCAGAAATTGTGGAATCTTCCAATCGAATCATTACGCATCCAGGTGGACAGCCAAGGGAAATGGTTCGAGATTCGGAGATGGCAATCCGTAATTCACAATTGCTGGTGGATGGAATGGAACAAGAAGCTGGTCAAATAAATTCATCCCAGCAACGTGATCGTCTTCTGAATGCAGCTCGTATGTTTTTTTAGTATATTAATAAAAATATGGGGGACTCCATTTGGTAAGCTAAAGGGATTTGATACAATTTTCGCAATTAGAAATTATTACAACCATGTTAATCTTTGTGGTTAAAATTTTTTAAATTAAATTTTCATATGCAAGAGAAAAGAGACTATTATACAAACTTTGAAAAATTTATTTAGCCCTTTGGCGCACTGGTATGTGGCTTTGTTTTTGCTATTGGTAAAGGAGGCTTAGGGTCCTTGATTCAATTCCCACTGGTGTATAATCATTAATTCTCTAATTTCTACCCAGCAATTATCAATTAAAAAATTAAAAAGGAGTCTCTCATTTAATTACGAGTTAAAATATACGATTAAAATTTTTATTATTTAAAGGGAATGTTGCGCAGGCAACAAGCTCAATGATCGATGCCACCCGTGAATGCCAAAGTCGACCAGGGGATGTGGAACCACAATTAGCATTGAAGAATGCAGCCGAACAACTTGTCCAGGTAAAAATTAATTCGAAATTTATTTAAAATATGATGGAAAATATTTGAATTAAAAAATTGATTTAGCCAGGGGAGCATCGAAGAACAGCGGCCAGCTGAGTGGGTCCGACCAAATGCCAAAGCCATTTTTTTTATCAAAAAGCATCCCATTTTTAATATAAATTCTTTTTAAATTGCTTTCATTTTTATCAAAATCAGCACTATGCCTTCTATTTTAGCTTTTTACTATTTTGCCCTTAGATTTATTGCTCCTATCTACAATTTTTGGCCTTTTTTAGAAAATATAAGATTAAAAAATACACCTATTTTTTATTGTTATTCACATATCTTCCATTTATCCTCATTTTTTCCCATTGCCTTGCCAAATTTATCATTGTAAAAACACAAAAATACACTCAATTATGCTGCACCAAAATTAAATCAATCTATTCACAGTTCACACCATTTTTCCTTTCCAAAACTGCCTTTGTTTCAAAAATCATTCACAGATAAATTTGATACCTAAAATTCATTTTTTTTTTGCAATAAAACCCTTAAATTTACAATATTTTTATCCTTCTATTCAAATGGCCTCGCACTTGAACTTCTCTTCTATGTACCACCATCAAAAACTACTTTTTGGCTGAAACAATCCTCGGGTAGGATTTTTAATTTTTTATTCCCTTCGTTGAGTTTTTCTGCTTTTATAATAAATACTTTCTCTTTGTGCCGTGCCCAATTGCTTGCTTTTATCCTTTAAATAAAAATTTTAACTTGGCTTTGGCAACGGTCTACTCAGCTGACTGTGATGCATTTTCAACCCAATTTCCCCCTTCAAAAATAACCAATCGGTTTAATAATGTCCAATCAAATTTTTAAAAAGATATTTGTCCATAAATATTTTGAGGTGAATTGATGAGTGATGTTTTTAATTATTTATAATTTAATTATTTTTTTATAAATTTCAGGCAACAAGCAATGCAACCGGCGATCGACAAATTCGACAAACTATTCAACGTTTGGAAAAGGCAGCTAAAGAAACTGCATCCGGAATGACCCAAACAATAGCCGCAGCCAATTCAGTAATATTTAATTTAAAAAAAAAATAATTTGAAATTATTTTGACAGTCTCGTCCTCATATCCGTTCTCAACAACCACTCGAAATGCTCATCCAAGAATGTGCTGATTCAAGTCGATATATAACCCCATTGGTGCATCGAATAAAGGAAAGTCAGGCGGCAAAAACACCTTCAGAACAATTCAGAGCTGTGAGAATATAAATAGAACAATTATTAAATTAATTTTGAATATTTTTAGCAAGCTGGATTAATCCACGAATCACAAGCAATTATCGATCCGGCAACTCGCTTGGTCGATGTTAGCCGTTCCACTGTTTCGCATGTTGGCGATAAACATGCAGCCGGAATATTAATTCAAAGTAGCCAACAACTTTCGGTACAAATTGCCGAATTACGTTCCCAACTGAATAATGCACAACAACTCAATTTTGAACCACAATTGGAACATTCTGAAGATTTAATCAATGCATTGGACCATCAATTACAAGAAGTGGCACAAAAAATTCGCTCCGGCCATTCTATTCAAACATCTTCACCGACAATGAATTCAGAAAGGGCCAGCCGGTCACTTCGACAACAATGCCGGCTCCTCAATTCGGCAATTGCCCAAATGATTTCGGCCTCACATGCAGCCGAACGTCGACAAGTGGGAATGGCAGCATTGGAAATTGTTCAGGCACTCGGCGATTTCACTGACTCAATTGAGGATGTGGCCGCAACAAAACAACAAGGAATGGACACAAAATCAATGGAAACCCTAATTTTAAACGCACGTTCTGTTATTCATGAGAGTGGCCGCGTTTTCCAACGAGTTCGAGAAAGAACTTCATCACCGCTATTGGAAGAAGCGGGCAGAAAAGTTACTGAAGAATTGAGAAAAACGCTGGCCTCATTACCGGATAATGTTCATTTCGATCAAGCGGTGAGTGAAATATAAAATATTCCTGTTTAAAAAATTAATTTGTAGAATGAAAAATTGCGAACATTGACAATTTCAACAACATCAACAATGAGGAGTACACCAATTTCACCATCTTCAATTTCGCCAACCTCAATTTCAAATTTACGTTCTGCCGCAAATCGTCTCATGGAATATGCAAATCGACTTATAAATTATGTGCATTCACCTTTTGATGATGGAAGGAAAGGAGTGGAAGAATTTGTGGAGAATTTTGAAAAATTCCATAAAATTGCCAACGAATTAACTCAACGACAAAAAAATGCCGATATAAAACAAATATTATTGGGCAAAATGAATGAAGCCAGAGAAGGGGCCATTACATTATTGGAACAATTGCGCATTGCTCAGGCTGATCCAAACAATTCTTCATTGACCCAGGCACTTTCCACATCAATTCAACAATTCACTTTGACAATTTGGACAATTTTGGAACATATTGAAAGTGAAGGAAGTGCTTGGTTACGGGAATGCGAAAATGCATTGCAACAAATCCAATCAGTCAGACATCTTTTTGAAGGAAATATGGCCACAATGTTGCCATTGAATGCGAATAGTTATTATGAATCATTGTCGGAAGTGACAAATGAAGCAAGGAATTTAGGCGATGGTAAAAAATCAAATAATTTAAATTATTTATAAATAAAATTAGGTATGAACGGATTAGCCCATTTTGCGAGGAGAGATGACACTGAACAATTATGTCTGGCAGTGCGAAAAGTTTCGAATGCTGTTTGTGGATTAGCGAAGAATGCGGCCCAATCAGCTTATTTAATTGGTGTTGGTGATCCACAGAGTGAACCAGGTTTAATTTAATTAAAATTAATTGTAAAAATAAATTATTTTAGGACGGGCTGCCATTTATAATATTCAAAAATTCGAACAATCTGTGCATTTGGTGAAGGAATTAGCCGATAGAATATGCAATAAAACAACAAAATTGGATAAATCACAAATTTTAAATGTAAATAAATTCGATTTGAAAATTGAACTTAGAAAATAATTTTAGGACACAACAATGATTGCAACAAATGCATCAATTTTGGCAAATATTTGTCGCGATGCCTCAGAAAAATCAGCAAATGTCAGTGTGCGGACTCAATTTGTGAACAGTGCGCGCGAAATAAGTTCAATTACAGCTGCATTAATCACCGATGTTAAACGCTTTGATCAAACCCAATCAGCGAGTGATTACAATGAATGTACGGAACAAGCAAAAAAATTGCGATCCGCTGTTGAGAATTTACAAAAATATTTGGATAATCCCGATTTTGGACCAATTCCGGCAAAAATTTCAACGGAAGGGAGGAAAGCACAGGAACCACTAATTAGATCAGCGAAACAAATGCTCGATTCTAGTTCGGAAATGATTGAGTTAGTCAAAAACATTGATAATGATTTAACAATTATTTTTAGGACAGCAAAAGCATTGGATGCAAATCCATCGGATGCCGCAACTTGGCAACAAATTGCCAATAATTCCAGCATTGTTAGTGAATCCATTAAACAATTGGTCGCAGCAATTCGTGATGAGGCACCGGGGCAGGCCGATTTAGACAATGCCATCAATATTTTGAGTCAAATGATTCAACAAATTGATAGTATGAGCATTGAACAAATGCCACGGACAGATATGAATTTGGAAAGTGTTCATCAACAAATTTTGCACAGTTCAAGACAAATGATTGATTGCATAGATCCACTTAAAATTGCTGTATATTTTTGATTAATTCGACTTTATTTAATAAAAATATTTTAGGCCATTAGTCATGCGGAAGCAATTGGCAGAAATGTTCGTAAACAATTGGCATCTGCCCAAACTTTAACACAAGCATGCATTCAAACTGCTGCATTTGACACAAATAGTCAAATTAATTTATTCTGTAAAACAGTTTTGGAAGCAAGTAAGAATAAAATTAATTTAAAAAATAATAATAGTAAAATAAAGGTATTCAATTAATGTTTGCAACGAAAGATTCTGGTGGCAATCCAAAAGCAGTTGAATTGCATTCCATTGTGGAGGAAAGTGCAGAACAACAGAGATTATCACTGATTGAGCTACAAAAACATATTCAATTATTGGATTCTGAGTCCGGAGTTAATGGCATAATTGAAAATATTTCTCGCTCCATCGCCGTTGCCGATCAAACACAACAAAATGCATCCTCAACAAATGATTCGCTGGCAGATCTTCAAGTTTAAATTTAATAATAAAACTCAGTAAATTGGTGTTTTAGACCCGAATGGTCACCGCTTTGAATGAAATTGCACAATCCGCATCGGATGCACCTTTAGTCCAACCAAATGACATTGGTCAACTTTCACTTCGACTTGCTGAGAATTTCCGATCTCTTGCGGAGGACACACAAATTGCGCAGAATTTATTGATGAATTCGCCAGAACTCGGACAAAAAATGAAAGCCAGCGTCCAAAAATTGGGAACAGTTTGCATTGAATTGGTCAAATTGAGCGGTCAAAGACGAAATTATCCAAATGATCAGGTTTTATATTATTTTTAACTAGAGAATTCTGGGACCACTTTTTGTAGTACAAAAAAAATATCTGACAATGAGCGGGTTCAAACCCGAGACTAAAATTTCACAAAAAAGCATCAACCCACTAATAAGCTAAAAATATCACTTTTAGTATTTTGGTTATCTTCTTTATAAATCATAATTAATTTATTGTTTTTAAATTTTAAATTCAGCGAGTTTATCAACAACTTTCCCAACATTCTGTGTTCGTCCAAGAACGGGTGCGTGAAGTGTTGGCAATCCTTTCGGAAGGCTCTCGCGGCACACAAGCCTGCATAAATGCCGCCCAAACAGTTTCTGGAATAATCGGCGATTTGGACACAACAATTTTGTTTGCCACTTCCGGTTCATTGAATCCTCCACAACAGACACAACAACAAATTAATGGAAAACCAACAATTGAATTTGAAGATCATCGAGATGTTATCATCAAAACAGCCAAAGTAATATTAAAATATTATAAATCGTATAAAATAAATTATTCACAGGCTCTTGTTGAGGATACGAAGGCTTTGGTCAGCGGTGCAGCCTCAAATCAAGAACAGCTGGCTGTGGCTGCACAAAATGCAGTTCGAACAATTTTACAATTGACTGAAGCGGTCAAAAATGGCGCAGCCAAACTTTCACCGGATTCAACGGAAGCACAAGTTATGGTAAAATTAATTTTGCAATCAATCAATAATTCAATGTTAATGTATAGGTTATTCATGCTGTTCGCGATGTTGCCGCTGCATTATCTAATTTAATTCAAGTAAAATATAATAAAAATAATAATTAATATTCATTTAGGCTACAACTCACGCTTCTGGTCGAAGTCCAAATGACCCGGCAATTGGAAATTTGAAGGAAGCAGCAAAAGTGAGAAATAATTAATATTTATAATTAAAATTATTTTAGGTGATGGTCAGCAATGTTAGTGGTCTTTTGCGAGCAATTAAAACAGTGGAGGACTCTTCTCAACGAAGTGTTCAGGCATTGGAGGCTGCGGTCAATGCCATCGATCTGGCCGTTAAACAATACGACAATAATGAAGCGCCTGGTCGTTATTCAGCCACCGGTGAAGATGTGATTCGATCAAGTCGATCAGTGGTCCAGGCAGCAGAGAAAGCGGCCGGATCTGCTTCATTATTGCATCAGGAGAATGTTATCGCTGGTAATTTTATTTTCATTTTATTTAAATTTAATTTATTTAGCTGCGAATTTGGCACGACAGGCAGTTAGTGATTTGCTTGGCACTGTGAGAGCAGCCGCCCAAGATGCAGAAAATGCTGAATTGAAATATCAAATGCTGAATTCTGGTCGAGAAGTGGCCCTTCAAGTGAAACATTTGTTGGCCACACTTCTCCAACTCCACTCTCGACCTGATCATCCGGCCACAAAACAAGCCATTTTGGTCGGAGCACGGGAAATTGCAAAAGTAAAAATTATTAATAAAATAATATTAATTAATTAATTAAAGATGGTCGGAGAATTGGCAAATTGTGGTGAGCAGCTACGCTCATCAAGTCCTCTTGGAGGGGAGGAACAACAGCATCCAGCGGCAGCAATTGTCGCCGAAAATGAATTGATGGGTGCAGCAAATGCAATCGAAGCCGTTTCCAATAGATTAGCCCAATTACGTCCTCGACAAGTCCATCATGTTCGTTTTTTTATAATTTTAAAATTAATTCAACAACAAAATAAATAACAATTGACTACAAATTATTCCAATTCCAATATCTACTAAAAATAAGCACAGACGGAATTTGGCTCTGATATGTCTTGTATTCTTGGGTTTAAGTGTTGAACACACAAATTTGATTACCCATTATGCATGGCATATCCGACCAAATATTTTCGTCATTTGCAATTCCAACACAAATAATCAACTACAAAAGACAACTACTTAATTCTATCAAAATATTAATTTATAAAAAAATTTCTTAAATTTAATTTCATTATTTTTCCCAGAAACCGGATGAAAATTTAAAAAATTTGCCCTTTGATGAACAAATCCTCTCTGCTGCAAAATCAATAACAACGGCTGTTCAAACTTTGGTCAAGGTCCACATCATTTCAATCAATTAAATTCAATCCAAAAATTCACAAAAATAGGCAGCATCTGCGGCACAACGTGAATTGGTTTCACAAGGACGAATGACCGAATCCACTCAAATTTTGACCAAAGATGAACAACAATGGACCGAAGGATTGGTCACTGGTGCCAAACTTGTCGCAGCGGCCACATCCCAATTATGCGAAGCGGCAAATGGCCTCATCCGGGGTCATTCGACAGAGGAAAAATTAATTGCAGCAGCGAAACAAGTTTCTTCTAAATCTATAAAAATTGCCCAAATTACATAAATTTCAAGGTGGCCTCATCCACAGCACATTTATTGGTCGCCTGCAAAGTTAAATCCGATTTGGATAGCCGTGCCATGCAACGACTCCAGAGTGCTGGCCACGCAGTAAAAACAGCCACAGAACATTTGGTGAACGCAGCCAGACAAGCCATAACCGAAGAAGATTGTCGAGGATTGGTTATTTCCGATAGTAAGTTATTTAATTTAAATTTAATAAATAAAATATTTAAAATAGGAATGGTTCATGGAATTGCACAAGTTATGGATGCTCATGAAGAAGTACTGAGGAAAGAAAAGGAATTAAACGAGGCCCGGAATCGATTGGCCCAGCTAAACAAATCACGCTATGAAAAATCACCGGAACCGGAAAAATAATGAAAAGCAAATTTAAGGCCTAAAGAACTATGCAAGATTTTAATTTCCCATATTTTAAGCTATAAGCTCAAATATAATTTGTAAACTCGTCATTCATTCAATTTATTTATTTTATTCCCATCTTCTTCGCCTCTCTTTTTTTTACATCATATCCAATTATTATTTCATTGCCAATTCTGCCACCATCATTAGCCAACAACCAATTTCTTTCTACAATTCAATTGTCCATTTCTAACGATGCCTTATCAACAAAAGAAAACCACACATCGAAATTCTTGTAAGTTTCCAGTTTAAAAAAGCCATTTTTTCACTCCCAGCATTGTCAAAAGAATCGCCTATTAAAAATGCTTCATTTTTAACCACAACCAATAACAAAAACGTCATTTTATTTTCATTTTCATATCAAATTATTCGAATAATTATTACTTTAAATGATGGAATTATTTTTTTATTAATTGATTTATGAAAGAAGGCATAAATATTTTAAATTTTACTCATTTTCCTTTGTGAATAACTAATTTTACAAAAATACTTATGAATCAAAAAAGTGATGATAAAATATTAAACCAATTGATCAAATTCAGCCCACAAGACTAGATGAAATAACAAATAATGATGGAATTTATTTTATAACAATTAAAAGACAAGGTAATTTATTTGACAATATTCTGACAATTTTATGGAACATTTTAGTGAGTTACTGACAATTTTGTGGTTCATTTTTTGCGTACTATTCTGAAACAATCATTCATTCATTTGTTTATTCGGCTGCCATTTGGCTGTGATCTCTATACCCTTCAACCGTCATTGCCTTCCCTTTGCCAAAAATAAATAAATACTGACAAATTGGAATTAGTGTCAGAAAAGTTTGTCATTTTTTTCAATCCTAATTTTATAAAATTTAATTCTTCAGTGAAAATGTCACCAAAAGAGAAGGTATGTGATATTTTTATTCCATTAATTTTAAATGTAAAATTTATAGGAAAGTAATCATACAAATGGAATTGACGAAGGCAAAATTAAACGAATAACTTGCATTGGTGCAGGCTATGTTGGGGGCCCAACTTGTGCCATGGTAGGAATATTTTTACATTTAATAAATTGAATAATTTATTGAAAACATTAGATTGCCTATAAATGCCCGGATATTTCCGTGACGGTGGTCGATATGAATGCGGAGAAAATTGCTCAATGGAATTCAAACCAATTGCCAATTTATGAAGTGAAAATTACAAATAAATATATTTGAATATTGTGTGAATTTTAGCCAGGTTTGGAAGAATTGGTCCGAATTTGTCGCGGCAGAAATCTTTTCTTCTCCGACAATATTCCTGAAGCAATCAGAAATGCACAAGTGATTTTCATTTCCGTCAACACACCAACCAAAACATATGGACGAGGAATGGTAAAATTAAATAATATTTTTATTACTAATTTATTCAGGGAAGAGCACCCGACCTTCGATACATGGAATCTGTTTCGCGAACAATTGCCGAACATGCTAATGGTCCAAAAATAGTGGTGGAAAAATCGACAGTTCCGGTGAAAGCTGCTGAAAGCATACGGCATATTTTGAGAGAGGCAGAAAAGCTAAACCCTGACCTTTCCTTCCAGGTAAGCAAATTTACAAAAAAATCAATTTTAAAAATGTACAATTTTGGGTCCTTTCCAATCCGGAATTCCTTTCCGAGGGAACCGCCATCAATGATTTGGCCAATCCCGATCGTGTTTTGATTGGCGGCGAACAGACTGAAGAAGGATGGACGGCAATCGATAAATTGGCTTCCATTTACAAAAGATGGGTGCCACAGGATAGAATAATAACGTAAATATTTTTGAATATTATTCAAAACCCAAATTTTATTCTTTTTAGTATGAATACCTGGTCATCGGAATTGTCCAAATTGGTTTTTAATTAATTGGATAATTATCGATTTTTAAAATTATTTATAGACCGCCAATGCATTTTTGGCCCAACGTATTTCTAGCATTAATTCAATCTCGGCAATTTGTGAGGCAACGGGAGCAGATGTTAGCGAAGTTTCCAATGCCATTGGACGAGATTCACGAATTGGCAATAAATTCCTGAATGCCAGTGTTGGTTTTGGTGGAAGTTGTTTCCAAAAGGATGTTCTCTCTTTGGTCTACCTATGCGAAGTGCTCCATCTCAGTCAAGTTGCCGATTATTGGATGCATGTAATTTTTATTTAAAATAAAAAATACAATTAAATTTTATTAATTTCAGGTCATTGAAATGAATAATTGGCAACGACGCCGTTTCTCCGATAAAATTATTGCGGAATTGTTCAATACGGCTAGCGATAAACAAATCGCAATTTTTGGTTTTTCATTCAAAAAGAATACCGGGGATACCAGGTCTATCGGAATCGGAATTATTTAATTTATAAAATTTAAATTTTTAGAGAATCATCTGCGATTTATGTAGCGAAAAATTTATTGGATGAACATGCAAAATTGTTTATTTACGATCCAAAAGTGAAAGAGGCTCAAATTCGGCAGGATTTATGCAATGTTGGAGGATGTGACCAAAAATTGGGTAGGGATTAATTTTATTATAATGATTAAACAAAACACATTTAATTACAATTATTATCAAAAATTACAACTACAACCCAAAGTTACAATTACAAATTAGTGCAATTACATTTTGTACAATTACAATTACGACCCAAAAACACATTTATCAAAAACTATTTGATTAAATGCAAAAATACATATTAAAATTATCAATCTTTTTAGTTGAAAATTTGGTCACAATTTGTGCATCGCCGCAGGAAGCAACAAGAAATGCCCATGCAATTGTGATTCTAACGGAATGGGATGAATTCAAGGAATTGGACTACAAAAAGTTATTCGCCGGAATGAAGAAGCCCGCATGTATATTCGATGGGCGGCGCATTATTGACCAAGAACAACTCCGCAAAATTGGCTTTCGTGTATTTGTGATTGGATCTTCATCAAATCAAGCATTGAATTTTTTCCCATGAATGAATTTTAACCCAAGCCCAAACAAAATAATACATAATATTTTCTTTTTGTATTTATAATAATTCTTTTATATTTATCCGCATAATAATCAAATTTATTAATAAATAAAATAATAAATATTGGAAATAAAATATTGATTGGATATGGATAATTATTTTGGCGCTTTCTTTTGTATTTTTTCGTGTCATTGAAGATCCAGTGTTTTCCACCCGTTTTGGCCTTTCTGGGATAAGTTTATTCAGCTGGTATCCGGGTGGTAAATGTCATCATCGGCCACACACTTAAAAAACGTGAATATATTCAATAAAAAAAATATTTACGAAAAATTCGGCAAAAACGATTTGCTCTGTTTGCGGAATTAGCATCTAAATTAAAATTAAAACTTTATTCTAATTAAAATTACAAACCTGAGCGCAAAGTACCCCTCTTTGGTCAATTCGCAATGAAATTTTATTGCAAAGACGAACACATTCGGCTAGTCGTTTGATCAATAATATTCGATATTGGAAGGATATACGTTCATGGGAGCAACTTAAATGTTCCATTTGATCAGAGTTTGATGGAATTTCAATCTAATAAATTTCAAATTGATTTTAAATTTTTCCTAAAAAATTCACCTTGATTTTTCCAAGTCCTCCCACCGTGTAAAATGAAAGATAATTCGGTGTGAAAATGATAACAACGGTTTCGGCTGTGGTATCCAAATCTCTGAGAATTTCCCTCAATGGATTTGGGTTAAGAATTGCTTTACAGAGCACGGAGGTGTCAGAAAATTCAAAATCCAACATCTGAAAATATTTTTAAATTATAAAAATAAAAATAAAAGAAATTTACGCTTTGTAAATTCAATGTTTTAATGGCCACTTGTACAACAATCCCTGCAAATTATTTTGGTCTCAAACATTTTTTCTCCATAACCAACCTTCTTCCTCCATGCAAATCATTAGTGGGCTTCCATCACCTTCATACCAAAACCGAAGCACGGCCGTATTGTTGGTGAACATGTTCAGGGTTTCCTAAAATTAATTTCATATCAAAAATAACATCACATCCATTTTTCATTACCATAAAAATATTCAGAGGAATTCTCAAATTGCAAATGGTGACCCGCAAATTGTAATCCGAAAATTGTTCATATTTAAAGTAGGCACTGCCTTGTTGATTATGCTGGTCATCCACCACAAGACGAATTCCCTCATTGTTTACAACCAATGTGCAATACTGAGAGGAAAAATATTTAAATTTTGAATTTTTTTCAAAACAAAACAAACTTCTCTAAAAGCCATAGCCTTCACAATTTGGTATATCTCTCTTGGGTCGTGTTTGACAATTTCGAACCAGTTTCCCTGTACATGAATGGCAGATCCATCAATTTGTGAAATACTGCCAAATTCATCTTCCTCTATTCCAATTCCATTATTAGAGGCAGATTCGGCTTCCCTTCCATCAATGGCCATTTCATTATTCATTTGGGGTTCATTTTCGTCCATTGTTGCCTGAATGATATTGTCGTCATCGTCCCCGCCAAATTCGCTTGCATCTCTTTCCATTTTGAAGGAATTTTATAATTTTAAAAAAATCTATAAAGGTTTTATGTATAAAATTTTAGTTTTATAAGTAATTAATAAGCTTATTTTTTAATAAGTATTTTAATTTATATAAAAAAAACGGAGAGAGTAGAGTCTAGTCAATCAAGTCAGCCACTCAAATCAGTCAAAAAGGGACATTCATACATTTTTAAAATGGTTATAATTAGGACAAAATGTCGATGTCTGATGAGAGAGAATGGTTAATTTGGAGGCACAGAGATAGCATAGTAATTTTGCTTTGTTCCTGTTCCTGGGAGTCCGGGGATCATTCACCATCACCAAAGGGCTCCGCACTCCGCTACACACTCCAGTTTATTTATTTTTTATCAACACAAAATAAAAAAATATTTAAAAAAATTTTAGAAAGAAGCACGAATAATTAATCATGTCCTTAACAAGTTTTGGCAAGTGCTCAATTTGTACACTCTCATTCGAATTAGATAATATTTCTTCATTAAAATGTGGCCATACCTACCATCTTGACTGCATTTCAAAGTGGACTGATGTAAATTATATTTTAAAATAATTCAATATTTTAAATAAATATTTTTAGACCGCCAAAAATTGCCCAAAATGTCGGATGAAGAATACAACTCGTGACATCACACGCCTTTTCGTCGATGAGCCTGACAAATCCAACTCTTTCTTCACAATGAACAATAATGATGTAATTAATTAATATTTTTACTTGAATTTACTATAAATTTACAGGCAGAGATCAGTCGACTTCGTGAACAGCTCAAGGAAGCAGAGGATTCGAAAAAGGCTATGGAACAGAAATTCACTACATGCAAAATAGCAAAGGAAAGACTGGAAGCGCAGGTTGGCAATTCATATTAAATTTTGGCAATTCAAATCTAAAATAGGTGGAAAGGGAAAAGAAGAGTGCCGGTGACCAAATCAAATCCAAGGATCGACTCATCAAAAACCTTGAGAGAATGCTCCAAGATCAGGAAGAACTGAAACATCAACTTGAATTGGCACAGAGACGACTCAAAGCTTCTGATTTGTTCGTTCAAAATATAAAAATAAATAATCAAAAATAATTTTAGTTATACATTAATTTCTTCGAAAAATGGCGCGGACGAGGAGAAGATTGGAAAGGCGATCGACAAATATTCGGCACCAAATGGCAATCCTGACATTAATGTCTTTTTCAAATCCGTCCAAAAGTTAGTTAAAAACATTTTAATTGAATTATTTTTTTGCTTAAAGGCAATTCCGAACCATTCAAAAGACAAATGCCTTATTGAATGCTGAACTGAAGAAGGAAAAGCAGGAGAAGAACAAATTGGCGGCCCAATTGGAAGAAGCAAACAAAGAATTGGAAAGTCGAAAGCGCCGAATTCAAACAACAAACGGAACATCATCAGAATCGCCCATCGGCCGTAAACCATTGCGCCCAACACAAGGAACATCCATTCCAAATGGATATTTCGGAAAGCCACGTGTGCGCCCTTCATTCGGTTTTGATGGTGGCTTCTCTTTTGATGCCGACTCTGATGGACTCTTCAATAACAAAGAGAATGAAGATAGCGACATCCAGGTAAATATATATTAGGAAGAAAAAATATATATTTAATTTAAGGTTATCTCTGATGGTCCAATTCCAATGCCGAAAAAGATGGTCATGAACAAAAGCATTCTCATTGATGAACCGACTACTTCGAATGCCATTGAGCCATTCAGTTTTGTTGATTTTCCAACGACCAGCAATGCTGCGGCCAAACCAACAAAAAAGAAGCAACCATATTTGGGCGATGAACTCATCGAAATCTTCTCACCGGGTTTCATGGAACAAGCAAATGGTGGCCACAACAAGAAATGAAGTACAAAATAGGAGAAAGAACGCAAATTGATTCTCACTTGTTTATATTAAATTATTGATCCATTTAAATTAGTCTCTGTATCATTTTTTGAACATCTTGATATTTTTTCTCGACAATTTTTACTATAAAAAATCAGAAATAAATCAATTCGAATTGATGATTTTTAAAAGAACCCTGAGTTTATGTTTAGGGGCATTGAATGTACCAAAATTGAGCCGGAAAATGGGAATACCGATTTTAATGTTGGGAGAAGAAGTTGACCGTTACAATGACTTGAATTCTGGGGTGGGGAGAGAGGAGGAGGGTGCACGATATAATCTCTGGTTTGTCAAATTAAAATAACCATTGATCATTTTGGTTTGGTCCCAACAAACATCCTTCTGCCGAATTAAGCATAAAAAGAAGTGACTTTTAACAAATTTTATTACCAAATCAAAAACAACAATAATTCGCAAAAATATCTTTTCCATCAATCATCCTTCTTCATTCCTATATATTTAGTTTTTCCTTCCAATTGTCAATAGAATCCGATTTATCCGATTTAATAATCTCAAATCATTTCGCCAATCTCAGCCGGCATTTCCTCGATTTGGGTGGAATAATATTGTTCCAATTCTTTGAGCATTTGTTCGTCCTATAAAATTAAAATTAATTATTATTTAATGTTTTTTGGCTAACCTGTTTTGTCACAAAGTTGATGGCCACTCCTTTACGACCAAATCGACCCGAACGACCAATACTAAAAGAGAAGGATGAAATAATTGTGTAATAATTTTATAAATCTTACCGATGGATGTAATTCTCACGGTTGCCAGGCAAATCGTAGTTGATGACCACCGAAACTTGTTGAACATCAATTCCACGGGCCAACAAATCGGTGGTGATCAGCACGCGGGACGAACCAGAACGAAATTCACGCATAATCACATCACGTTCTTCTTGTGCCATTTCGCCGTGCTGAAAATAATTAAATCAATTTTATTCCCCCAAAAATAATGATGGACCATGAATGAGACGGTGAACTTCTTCTGTTCCATATTCCGGGCCAAATCCTCCACCTTCTTTCGGGTGTTGCAGAAAATGACAGCTTGAGTGATGTTGACGGTCTCATACAGGTCGCAAAGCGTGTCGAACTTCCAATCCTATAAATGAGCCAAATTAAAAGTGAATTCTAATAAATTTGAGCTGACCTCTTTATCAATAGAAATGTAGAATTGGCGAATGCCCTCCAATGTCAATTCCTCCTTTTTGATCAGAATTTGGATGGGATTTCGCATGAATTTTTTGGTCACTTCCAGCACTTCGTTGGGCATTGTGGCCGACAAAAGGACGACCTTAAATAAATTTGATGGTTTAAATTGAATTTGGAGCCAAAAATAACGAACTTGAACATCGTTTGGCAGACTTTTGAACACATCGTATATTTGGTCTTTGAAGCCACGGGACAGCATCTCGTCGGCCTCGTCCAGCACGAACATTTTGATTTTGTCAGTTTCTAAAAATATCAAATTTATTTGGAATATATTTTGTTGTTCACTTACTCAATGCTCCTCTTTGAATCATATCATTCACGCGTCCAGGAGTGCCCACAATGACTTGAACTCCGCCTTCCAATTTTCGCTGGTCATCTTGCACATTGGTTCCTCCGATGCACATGTGGAATTTGACAGTCAAATATTCACTGAGAGCGCGCATCACCAACAAAATCTGTCAATTCAATCAATTTAATTTGAAGAAATTTTGTTGATATTTTAAATAATTAACCATTTTCCTTTGTGATTGACTATATTAGTCTCTTAGATCTTATTAGTGGGTATTGTTTGCAAAAGCTAAATTCAAACCTGCTGAGCTAATTCTCTAGTTGGGGCCATCACCAATGCCTGCACAAATGGGTCCTTTTCTTCGACGCGTTGCAGCACCGAAACTGAGAATGTAGCCGTTTTGCCGGTTCCTGACTGTGCTTGCGCAATCACATCTCTTCCTGTGCAGCAGGGAACAATGGCACGTTGCTGAATTGTTGATGGCTTTTCAAATCCAAATGCATATATTCCTCGAAGCAAATTTTCCTTCAGAGACATATTGTCGAACGATTCCACCATCTCGGAAATGTCATCTCCATTTTCTTGAGCACCAGTTGAATGACCACTTCTGGTACTAGTACCATTCATCATTGTCGTTTTAGTTGAATTAATATATTTGACGTTTGTATTTGATACGTAAAGAAAATATCAATTGATTTTTGATTGTTTATCTAAAAAAATGAGTTGAATTAAATAAACGGCTCAAGAAATATAAATTTCATAGGTTCTTTTCCAGTTTGCGCGTCCCATCAACATTTACGCGTCCGATCAACATTTACACGTCCGATGAATATTTACGCGTCCCAAAATATTTTTATGCGTCCCAACAATTTTTATGCGTCCCAATATATTTTTACGCGTCCAACGAATAAAAAAGTTCAAAATTAATTTTGCTCAAACATCTGCTGGGATCAATCCAGAACCAACACCCTAAAGATCAACACCCAGAAAGCATACACTAGGGGTTTAGGGTTAGGATTAGGGGTTCAGAGCATGGGATTGAACGGAGTAAATGTCATGAAGCGACGAAGCGGTGAGTTCTGATAAAGTAAAAATTAGTATTAGTCTTTTGGGTGTCTAGATCTTCTAAGTTGGATTCGAACATTTATGCGTCCAATTGTTAAAAAATTAACAATAAATTTATTCTAAAAAAATATTTTAAGTGTCTGGGAAAATTGAATTTGCACTTTATTGGACGCATAAAAATTGTTGGGACGCATAAAAATATTTTGGGACGCATAAATATTCATGGGACGCGTAAATTTTCATCGGACGTGTAAATGTTGATCGGACGCGTAAATGTTGATGGGACGCGCAAACTGGAAAAGAGCCATTTCATAAATAGAAAATAAAGTAGTTAAGGTTAAAGGGCTAAGATTCAGCTGTTCTATGTTTAGGGTTTAGTGTTTAAGGTTTATTTACCTAGCTAACTTAAAATTTTTAGTACAGTATATAATAAAGCATCCTTTTTTAAATTGACTTTTATTATTTTATGCAAAATATCGATTGACGATTGATATTGATTTTTCATGCTTCTCTTGGTTCGCAACCGAGAATGAAAGAAACCAACACAAGTGTGAATAACATATAAACTTTATTACACATCACATAGCAGCATCCATCCATGATCCATCTTCCATCACTTCATCACATCAATCATCTATGATCTATCGTTTATATACATATAATTAATCCATATCGAATAATTTAATAAGTTCGAACTTCGAACAAAATCTGCAGCGTTTTTTTTTATTTTGTTTTTGATGATTTAATTTAAGTCAATATTTTCAAAGAAAGTTTTAGTCTACCTACTAATTTCAAGCTAACCCATCCTTATATTTAGCAAGAACAAGAATAGGCTCACTAGTCGCCATCGCCATTCGCCGCCACTCAACATATGAATCTAATCTCATAGGAGATAGGATAGTGATAGCAGATACGATTCGCGACTACAATCCATATTCCCCCTTACTATCATTCATTTGAAGTCTTAAACCTGAATCAAAAGAAGCGCGACATTATGTTCTAATTAAACCTAATGGAAAAAATAATAAAAAAAAAACAATTGTAATTTCTAGATGCATTATTTATCAATTGCTTTTCAAATTGCAATAATTGGCTGCCTTTTGGTGCTTTCTGGCCTCTTTTCTGGTCTGAACTTGGGCCTCATGACACTGACCATACAAGAATTGGAACTCATTTCCAACTCAGGTCAGGTTTAAAGTTAATATAAATATTTTAATAAATTTATTTCTATTTTAGGTACCGAAAATGAGAAGAAATATGCGAAGATAATCATCCCGGTTCGAAAATTGGGGTCTCAACTTCTGTGCAGTTTGCTCATCGGCAATGTTTGCGTCAACTCCGCAATTTCCATTCTCTTCGACAATTTCACCACCGTTTATGTGGCATTGGCCGTTTCTTCTGTGGGCATTGTCATTCTCGGCGAAATGATCCCTCAAAAATGGTGCATGAAGAAAGGACTTGCGATCGGGGCGAATACAATTTGGATCACACGATTCTTCATAGTTCTCACTTTTCCGGTAATTATATATTATTTAAATCCAATTCAAAATATTTACATTTTAGTTGGCATATCCAATCGGCAAAACACTCGACTACATATTTGGAGATGAAATGGTTGCCTATGACAGGAAGCATTTGATGGAGCTGATGAAATTGGCGGCCAAAAATGCCAAAGAAGATCAAGCGGACGAAGTGAGAATCGCATTGGGAGCTTTGGCGATGGTTTGCTTTTTCTCATTTCTGAAATCCTAAATTGTTCTTTTTAAGGGACAAAAATCTGTCAAAGATGTCATGACCAAAATTCACGTAAGTAAGATTAATTTTTGAGGTCTCATTTTTTTTTAAGGATGCGTACATGATAAGCCAAGACACGGTGCTGGATACCAAAGTGAAGGCCGACATTCTTCGTTCTGGCTTCACTCGCATTCCAGTTTATGATCCCAACAACCGGAACATTGATTCGCTGCTCTTTGTCACAGATTTGGCATTGCTGGACCCGGAGGACAATTTTACGGTAGAAAATAATCTAATTTGAATAAAATTACAAACTTTTAGGCAAAACAAATTTGCGGCTGTTTTGAGCATCCCGTGCGAAGAGTGCCGGACCACTTTTCACTTCGACAAATGTTGGATGAATTCAAGAGGGGCAATTGGCACATGGCATTGGTTGAGCAAGAAGTGAAGGCAGATGAAAACGAAATGCAAATGGAAATTATTGGATTGGTCACACTTGAGGTTGGGCAATTTTTGGAATCAATGAGATAAACTTTTAAGGACATCGTCGAGGAGATATTACAATCCGAAATTGTGGATGAAACTGATGTTGTGACGGACAATGTGACCCGGCTGAGGCGGAAAAACCCGCAGGAACGAATTTTTGGCTTATCATCACAATAATTCCATTTGATTTTATCATACATATTCATTTTTTTGTGTTTGTTTTTAAATCCAATTTATGCATTTCAATTTGTTTTATGTTTATTTGCACTTTTTTTTCTCTTCAATTATTCAAAATGATAAAAAATAATAATGTGAACAATCATAACGATGAAACTGCAAAATGATTCTGTTGATATCGATTCATTAATTTTCTTTAAATGGAATTTATTTTTCCTTATTTAATTTAACATTTCAATTAGAGAGGATGGCATTTGTTTTGTCAATACTACTATTATTCTTCATCATAATATGCACAATTTATGTAATCCGTCACTTCTCATTGCGTAAGCAATTGGCTGGAATTCCATCTCCACGCTCACAACCATTCATTGGCCACGCACTTATAATCCAACCGGACATTGAAGGCTTCATTGACCAAATATTGGGCATGGCACAGATATATCCAAGGATGGTTCTCTTTTGGGCTGGTCCAATGCCAACTTTGATGATTTATTCGGCACAAATAGCAGAGTCAATGTTCACCAATATGGATCATATCAATAAAGGTTTTGCTTATGACATGCTCCGCCCATGGTTGGGTAATGGCCTCTTGACAAAGTTAGTTTTTACTAAACAATAAATTAAACGAAACAATTTAGTTATTCCGATTCATGGCGTGTTCGGAGGAAATTATTGACACCAACATTCCATTACGATATATTGAAAAATTTCCAACATGTTTTCAACAATCAGGCCGAAATACTTGTCCGTAAACTCAATGATTTGATCAATTCCAAAGGGTATAATGTCAATAAATTTTAATTTTTTAATATTGAATATTTACAGCAACATCATCGACGATATTACTCCATTGATCAGCTTATGTACTTTGGACATTATTTGCGAAACTTCCATGGGAAAATCGGTGAATGCACAAGGCAAGGCGGATTCGGACTATGTCAAAGCAGTCCTCCGAATCAATGACATCATCCATCGTCGCCAAAAGAATCCGCTAATGTGGCCTGACCTCTTGTTCCGACTCTTTGGCGATGGGAAGGAACATGCATGGGCCTTGAATATTTTGCATTCATTTACTCGAAAGGTTAAATTGTTTTTTACCAATAAAATATATTTTATTATTTAAGGTGATAATTGAACGAAGAAGAATGCGAGAACAAGATGGTGCACTAATGAATATTGGTGGGCGTCTGGCATTCCTGGATTTATTGTTGGAAATGGAACAGAATGGAAGCATTAATGAAACTGACATCCAACATGAGGTCAATTTTTGGTCAATTTACCAAAAATTCATCCTCTATTTAGGTGGACACATTTATGTTCGAAGGCCATGACACAACGGCGGCCGCTTTGGTGTGGCTACTGTTCATGTTGGGCACCCATGAAGACATTCAACAACGTTGCTACGAAGAAATTAATTCCATTTGTGGTCCATTTGGCGATGTCAATTATGAGGATTTGAGCAAATTGACTTATTTGGAATGTTGCGTCAAGGAAACTCTTCGCCTCTACCCCAGTGCTCCATTCATAACACGCACTTTGGGAAGGAATGCAAAAATTGGAGGACATGAATTGCCCGAAGGAACTCAAGTGATGCTGAACATTTACCTCATCCACCGTGACCCAGAACAATGGAAAGACCCGGAAATATTCAATCCTGACCGGTTAATTTAAATAAAATTCAATAAATATTAAATTTTATTTTTTATAGTTTTATGCGACAAAATCTGAAGGACAAACACGCTTTTGCCTATGTCCCATTCTCTGCTGGAAGCCGAAATTGCATTGGCCAACGTTTTGCTTTGCTGGAGGAGAAGACATTAATTATTTGGATTTTGCGAAAATTCCATGTGAAAGCACTGAAAAGAAGGGATCAAATTTGGACCAATGCGGAATTGATTCTTCGCCCGGGAAGTGCTATGCCAATCAAATTGACTCCGAGGATCCATTAGAAACGAACAGAAGATGAATGATGGAATGATAGCAGAAAATTGACAATGATTTTGCCATCAAAATTGACTTAAATAACACAACAAATTACCTTCTCAAATTGACCATTATTTCATATATCGCATTCTAATTCCTAATTAATTATGCTCTTAATTTTAATTATAAATCTGATTAAAATAAATTTTATTCCATTTTTAAATTTCATATTGTAAATTGACAATATTGGCGGAATATTTTCATTTTAAATTTAATTATTTGCTCACATTTTTATTATTTTTCAAAATTATAAGAAAGATGAAGTCTGATTTGGAAAATGAACAATTAGCTGAGAAATTTGTTCACATGGAAAAGATTGGCGAAGGCACATATGGAATAGGTTTGTCATAAAAATGTGAATTAATTAATCCTCCTTTTTAGTATTTAAAGTGCGTTCCAGAGGAGAACAGGAATTTAAAGCTTTGAAGCAAATTCGATTAAATCAGTAAGGTTTTTGCGGTTTTATTTTGATATTTAAATTTGTTTTTAGAGGCTCTGAGGGAGTGCCAAGCACATGCATTCGCGAAGTTTGCCTTCTAAAGGAATTGACTCATCCAAATATTGTTCGATTGGAGGATGTCATGATTCACAGCAAAAAATAATTTAAAAAAATAAATAGAATAATTTAATTTTATTTAGAGGGCAAAAAGCTATTTTTGATATTTGAATTCATCGATCAGGACCTTAAAATGCTTTTGGAACGATTAGCCCCTCGACCATTACCAGTGGCATATGTCAAGGTAAATAAAAATATAAAATAAAATAAATATTTAAAGGAAAATTGTTTAGAATTTTGTTTGGCAACTGTTGCATGCTTTGGCCTATTGCCACACTCATAGTTTAATACAAATATTAATATTAATTTTTTTTTAAATTTATGCTTTTAAAGGAGTGGTTCACAGAGACCTGAAGCCACGTGAGTGATTTAATTTGTAAATGCACAAAATTTTGAGAATATTTCAGAAAATTTATTGGTCAAAAATGATGGAACAATCAAATTAGCAGGTATCTGGTTATTTTTTATTTACCTATTTTACATTTTTGACATGATTTTCAGATTTTGGTTTGGCACGGTAAATGCAATAAAAACCAATCAAAATAACCCATTTCATTTTTAAAGGTCATTCTCTCTACCAAGTCGTTGTTATACACATGAAGTTATTTTATTCTAATTGCCATTCTAATTTCACCAAATCATTTTAGGTTGTCACCCTTTGGTACAGAGCACCGGAAGTTTTGCTCGGCGCTCAATATTATTCAACCGCCGTGGACATTTGGAGTTTGGCATGCATTTTTGCGGAATGTCTGCGCAATGCCCCACTCTTCAAAGGCGATTCGGAAATTGATCAATTATTCCGCATATTTCGTCTCTTTGGTACACCAAATTCAAAGGTTTGTTTCTGTTCGATCAATCCTTTTCAAAAAGAGTTCATTTATTATTAAGAATTGGCCTGGAGTTGAACGCCTTCCCGATTTTCGTGGACAATTCCCCAAATGGCAACGTGACGATTTGCGGAAGCATGTAATTGGGTTGGACGAAGATGGAATCGAATTGCTCGAACAAATGTTGATTTATCCGCCAATGGACCGTGTCACCGCCAAATTGGCCCTCTCCCATCGATTTCTTCGAGATTTGAATTTCAAACTGCCGGATGTGGATACATTATACGATGTAAAACCGACGAAAAATATGAAATAATTGTGCCTTATTTTTGTTTAATTACGATATTATAAATATAATATGGAATAAATATGAATGGCTAATAATTTTATGAAATTAATTTTAATCAATTGTCAAATTTGTTTATTTATTTACTCAATTTTGATGGTTAATTTTAAATATAATTTTAAAGCATTCCGGTGGGGATTTGTCATTATTTTATGGCCAATATTCAATGGCAATTTCCCCTTGCATTTTACACCGGTTTCCATGGCCACAAAAACACATCAATTCGTGAAAATGGCATGAATGGGTGGAGAGGACAGAGACTTTTGTGTCATTTTGGCCTAGCACTTTCAGTTATTGGTAAGTAAATTGAATAGTTTTACCATCAATTCAACCAGACTACTCATAAACAATGTTTCTGAATCTATTTTATTTTATTCAATTGAAAAAATAACATTCATTTTCATTTGCAGAAATGATGTAAAGAAGAAGAACAATCAACCAATAAATTGTGAATTTTCCCAATTCTGAATAATTCCACCAATCAATCAATTGAATGATGACCGCATCAAATGCGGTCGGTATGGCTGCCCTTGGTGCGGCACTTTCCTCCGTTCAAGTTCCACTAAATTTGGCTGGAATGCCGAATTCGGCACCCGGCACCGGTGCAGCCATTCAAACATTGGCCGATCGATATAGAATGACCAAAAAAGTTGGAGATGGAACATTTGGTGAGGTTTCATTGGCAATAAAAATGGACACCGGCGATGTGGTGGCAATCAAACGGTAAATATAATTAATTAATTAAAATAATTCCATTAAAAATTGCAGAATGAAGAAGAAGTTTTATTCATGGGATGAAGCAATGAATCTACGGGAAGTGAAATCACTGAAGAAGCTAAATCATCCAAATATAATTCGACTTCGTGAAGTGATTCGAGAAAATGACATTCTTTATTTTGTGTTTGAATTTATGCAAGAAAATTTGTACGAATTAATGAAAGACCGGTAATTTTAATTTACAAATTAAATAATTAAATTATGAATTATTTTCATTCAGTGATCGATATTTTCCCGAAAATGCAATTCGTAACATTGTTTATCAAGTTCTTCAGGGACTTTCCTACATGCATAGAAATGGTAATTTATTCTAACATTTTTAATAAATAATTTTAAATATTTTAAAGGATTCTTCCATCGAGACATGAAACCGGAGAATATAATGTGCAATGGAACGGAGCTGGTCAAAGTCGCCGACTTTGGATTGGCCCGTGAAATCCGTTCTCGTCCACCATTCACCGATTATGTCTCCACCCGGTGGTATCGAGCACCCGAAATTCTGCTCCGTTCAACCAGCTATAATTCACCAATCGACCTTTGGGCCCTTGGATGCATTATGGCCGAATTATACATGTTAAGGCCATTATTTCCGGGCACATCCGAATTGGACCAAATTTTTAAAATTGTCAACATTTTGGGAACACCAACAAAAGTAAAATAAATTTTTTTTTAAAAAAATAATTCCCAATTTTATTTTAGGATGATTGGCCTGAAGGATATAAATTGGCTGCGGCAATGAATTTCTCCTTCCACCAATCCCAGGGAGTATCCCTTCAAAGCATTGTTAACACATCCAGTGAGGATGGACTCCGCCTAATGAGTGATTTAATGGCTTGGAATCCGGAGAAAAGGCCAACTGCCTCAATTGTAAACCAAAATATATTCATTTTAATTAAATGTTTTTTGCAGTCTCTTAAATACAAATATTTCCAAGTTGGCCAAAAATTGGGCGCTCCAATTTTGTCTCAACCGACAACAAGTGCCATAAGGAAAAGCAGTGCCGGTTCAACACAAAGTGATTCAAAATTGGTGGTTGCCAAACGGGCATTGATTGGTGGCCAACAAACGGGAAAATTAACACAAAAAGTTGAATTTAAATCATTATAATAATTAAATGATATTTTTAGATAGCACCAGCGAAAGGAACGCAAATGGATCAGCAAATGTTGATGGACAATCCATTGGCCGGGTTGGAGGATGAATTGCAACAATTACAAGAAGAACAACAAAAGAAACAACAAAAAGAACAGGTGAAAATGACACAACAACAACAGCAAAAAACAACAAAATTGGAATCGAAATATGATGATGGAGAGGATGGTTCCGGTGATTCGGTGCGAAAAGAACCACCAATTCGTGGTCCGGACCGAAATCGGAATTTATCATTGGCCAAAGGAACATTGGAAGTTGAGGGATTAGCCGAATTTCTATTGGATGCAACCGGCGGTGGAATAGTAGGAAAAGCAAGGTAAATGATTATTTAAGAACAAATAAAACGAATGAATTTATTTGAGGAATAAACCTGGTTTGGCAGCCGTCGATAAAGATATGAAAGCGGTTGGGTCAAATTCGGATAGCAAATCAAATCGAAGTTTGAGTGCTAAGAAATTATCAGCAAAGGATTTATACATCAGTAAATCTCGTTATATGCCAGGTAAATTTAATAATTTATTTAATAATAATTATAAAAAATTTAAAGGAATAAAAGCATCGGATGGATTCGGCAATAGTTTTTCGGCAAGTTTATCCAGAAAACCGCAAACATTTCAACAACAGAATAAAATGCAGCAACAAAATATGGCTGGCAGTGGAACACAGGCCAAAACCGCCGTCCAAGCACGTTTTGAATATGCATATGGTAAAAAATAATAAACAAATTATTATTGATTAATTAACCAACACAAATTTGCAGGATATGTACCTTCATTCGGGGGTGGCGGAAATCGGCAACAAGGTGGCACAGGAATTTCATTGACCACCGGCCCAC
The DNA here is from genome assembly GCA_030063045.1 of Pratylenchus scribneri. Classification (NCBI taxonomy): domain Eukaryota; kingdom Metazoa; phylum Nematoda; class Chromadorea; order Rhabditida; family Pratylenchidae; genus Pratylenchus; species Pratylenchus scribneri. The sequence continues at coordinate 1,020,509 of JAQSEB010000011.1, read as the reverse complement.
CTGCGGCAGGAATGGGCCAAAAACAGCAGCAGCAACAAGCAAATGGCACACAACTTTCAACAACCGGCGGACGGGTGAATTGGGCAGCAAAATATCAGAGGAATTGATGAATGTGAATATTCAAAACATACTGGTTTCATCCACAAATAGCAATTAAATTTTGATATGATTTGGAATTTATTTTTATAATTTTTTCATTTTATTTATTAATTAGCCTTTCCCTGTCTTGATAAATTTCAAATATTATTTTGTGGAATTTATGTCATCTTAATTTGATGAGGTGAATGTTGTTTTGAGTAGCTGGGAGTTGTACGCTAAAGCAGGCTGTGATATGATGATTTAATTTTATGCAGGGCAACAAATCACGGGTCCGCTTTAGGCGTACAAAACCCCAAACTTTTTAATTGAATATAATTTGTTGTTGTTAACGTGAATTTGGTTGATGAAATTGGATGATTTGAGGCCGAATGCAGGCGCCGAAAAACAGAGTAGATGACACGAAATTGAGTGCACGCACCATGGCATCCGAGTGCCAGGGACGTTAACCCCGTCTCAACTACCCATGTCTTTCAGCGCCGACACCGGTTTTTGTTTTGAATTTGAATGAATTTGTCGTTGTAGTTGTGGCAAAGGCAATAAATTATGCAGCAATCAATTAAGATTAAATAATAGCGGGATTAATGTAAAAATAAACGAGCGGGAAACTTAAAAAAACCGAAGATATTTGCTGCAAAGAAATCGAAAAATGAATTTTGTAATTAAAAAATATTAGAAAATCGTATTAAAAAATAATTTTTATTTTTGGCGAAAATTCAAATTTCAAAAAAAGAATAATAATTCGATTTCGTTAACAAAACCGGTTTTCGGCAGTTTATGGGCATTAAACCAAAAAACCAATGATGTTTTCGGATTTAGCGTGTTGGAAAACCCTTTAAAACAGTTTAAAAACATAATTTAATGAATGTTAAACTAAAGTTAATGATTTTTGTTTTAAACGACCATATTAGGTGAAACGCGTAAATATGATTATTAAGGATATTTTTTTTAAGTAAAAATGGAAAATTTTTGGAAAAATTGGCCAAGGACTTATAAGTTACAAGTTAGGTCCATTGAAAAATCAAAATGGAGGAATACGTCAATCCAGAATCCAAAAAGGTCAATTTTGATGGAAGAGGGATGTTTTTAAAAGGGAAAGGAGATAAAAAGAAATTGGGAGGATTCTTCATTCGTTTCTTTCCTGTCAATTGGTGTAAGGAATGAAGGAAGATGCAAGTCACGCAATTGGCAATTGGAAAGGGGTTTGAGACAGCCGACGAACAGGGTAACCAAATGGGATAGTGTCGGATGGATGGCAGATGTGCGCCAAAAATCCCCGGGTCGTTTTCAGGGTTGGACCGGTGGGTGCAGATTGTGGATGACCCCCGAATTTTCGGGGCCGCCTCTGTTTGGAGAAGGTTTTTGCCTTGGCCCTCCGAACAAACCCCTTTTGCCTCCAGCCATCCCCCACATTTTTGTTTTGTGTGTGTATTTACCGCTGTTGTTTCTGCATTCGCTCACCGCCATTTTTTATGAGAGGGCTTTGACTGTCCCTGGCGGCTCGCGTCGAGGCGTCCTTGGGGGATTGGGCCAGAGGCTGGTGAAGGGGGGGGGGGCATTGGCAATGGGGGCTGACACTGCCAAATGGATTGGAAAAGAACGGACGGGGATGGCCTAGGAGGAGGAGGTTAGGGTCGGCAAAAAGAAGAAAAATGGAATGAGAAAAAACTGACAAGTAAAGAGGAGGAGGCATTGACGAAGGAGTGAGGTGAACGAACGCCCGAGGGGGAGGGAATGGAGTTTGGGGGAATTGGTTGGGGCCGAGGACGGCGTTCCGGAGCGAGGGATGACGGCAATTGGCTGTGTTGGAGGCTAACCCTTTGCCATCTTCTGCCCACACAAATAACAACAAAAATCGGAAAGAAGTGGTTTTTAGGGACATAAAAGTAGCAAATAGATAGCATTGAAGGAATATGATGGGAGGAAGGTCAGAGTGAAATTGCCGGCCTCGAAGGGCGGTTGACGGACGCGAACGGTCGGCTGGTTGGAAAAAAGGAGGGAAAGAATTTTATTGGAAGTGGCGCGGCAGCCGGCCTTTGGCCTTGGGACACCTTCTCTAGGCCATTCTCCCTCCATTCTCTGCCACAAAAACATTCCGGCAATTTTTTTCTTTCTATTTTCTAAAAACAGTGCAGATGTTCACGCAACACAGCAGTTTTGGCCGCTCCAATTTAAATAGTAGATGAGAAATGGCCGATAAGGGTTAAGGGATGGAATGGGAAGGGGAAAGAAGAATTGAACGAACAAACAAGAAAAAAAATGAGAAGGAGGATTGGGGTTGGGGGAATGACGGGGACGGGCCGAGAGAGGATGAATTGGAATTGAAGGGGGAAGAAGGGCTTGGGCCAGAACGCTGTTCGCATTTTCCCTCCGGCGAAATGAAAGGATTTGCCAATGGCAAGATTAGAGAAAATGAAAATATGAAGGCAAAATGCACCGGCGGAGGAGTGCCTGTCTGAAAATGAACATTTTTCCATTGCTGCCAGCCGCCAGTCTTTCCGTGCCCCTTCACTTTCCCCATTCGAACCCGTATTCTGCATTTTTTTCCATTTTTGACAGGAACGATGAGAAGAAGAATATTGGGGAAGGGAAAATCAGCCATCGAAATTGGCCAACACGTTGGCTGGCTATGAAGGGAAAATGGGGGAGAGGCAGGAAAGGAAGGGACAAGGAAGGGAGGAGGCTCTCATTTCCATTTGGCCATAAATGATTATTGTCTTCTACAAATAAATGCCCCTTCCATCCATCCAATTTGTCCCTTGGCAATGAAAAAAATATATTAAAAAATTAGGAAAGAATGGGCCAAATCCAAACAAACAAAATACACCGATTCTTCTCCCCATCCAAAAAGTATCCAATCCATTTTGAGCATTCCACTCCTCCTTCTATTGACTGAATGATTTTCTCCATAGTCTGGCCAATTCGGATTGATAAAGAATTTTGGGAATAGGCAAATGGAAGGAAGGAGGGGAAGGGGATCGCGTTCCTATTTCTAGGAGGAATGAATGACTTCGAGAGGGTGGAGGGGGAGGATGAGGATGATCGGCAGCAAAGGGGCAAAATAAACAAAGAAAAATAGCAAAATATTGGAGGATAGCCGGCTTCGACTGGCAGGAATGAAATAAAATGAATGAATTTGATTTAATGTGATAATCGAATGGAAATAAATGAAGGAAAGAATGGGAGGAAGGGACTGGATTGGCCAAAAAAAGAAAGGAGGGTGAATTGCGCTGAATTGAATTGAAAGAAATGAAAAATGCAAAGCAAACAGCGACGAACACTCAGACATTACGGCAACTATTGCAAGGGATGAGGGAAGAGAGGGGCACGTGATTGGGGGAAGGGGGCGATATCATCACAAAAGGGATTCCCGGAAGAGGATAAAGGTAAATGAGTGTTAGGATGGAGGAGCAGCTGAACTCAAAGCCAACTGCCACCAATTGAAGGCAAAAAGTGGGAAAAGAGGTGTTGAAGCAGCAGTTGGGGCTCTGGCTGAAAGAAGGGGAATTTGGCACAAACCCAACAAAAACAATGGAAAAGTATTTGAATAAAAAAATACAGGCCAAATTCAATCCAAATATATTCCATTCCCAGCGCTCTCTTTCCCTTAATTCTCTGTTTTGCACTTTTAATTTTACATTAATTCCGGCCGCCTGTTTGTGTTTCAGCTAAATAATTCCGCCCGCCTGTTTGTGTTTCAGCTAAATAATTCCGCCCGCCTGTTTGTGTTTCAGCTAAATAATTTCGCCCGCCTGTTTGTGTTTCAGCTAAATAATTTCGCCCGCCTGTTTGTGTTTCAGCTAAATAATTCCGCCCGCCTGTTTGTGTTTCAGCTAAATAATTCCGCCCGCCTGTTTGTGTTTCAGCTAAATAATTCCGCCTGTTGGTGTTTTGCCCCAAATAATTCCGCCTGTTTGTGTTTCAGCTAAATAATTCCGCCTGTTGGTGTTTTGCCCCAAATAATTCCGCCTGTTTGTGTTTCAGCTAAATAATTCCGACTGTTGGTGTTTTGCCCCAAATAATTCCGCCTGTTTGTGTTTCAGCTAAATAATTCCGCCCGCCTGTTTGTGTTTCAGCTAAATAATTCCGCCTGTTGGTGTTTTGCCCCAAATAATTCCGCCTGTTTGTGTTTCAGCTAAATAATTCCGCCTGTTGGTGTTTTGCCCCAAATAATTCCGCCTGTTTGTGTTTCAGCTAAATAATTCCGACTGTTGGTGTTTTGCCCCAAATAATTCCGCCTGTTTGTGTTTCAGCTAAATAATTCCGCCTGTTGGTGTTTTGCCCCAAATAATTCCGCCTGTTTGTGTTTCAGCTAAATAATTCCGCCTGTTGGTGTTTTGCCCCGAATAATTCCGCCTGTTTGTGTTTCAGCTAAATAATTCCGCCTGTTTGTGTTTTGCCCCAAATAATTCCGCCTGTTTGTGTTTCAGCTAAATAATTCCGCCTGTTTGTGTTTTGCCCCAAATAATTTCGCCTGTTTGTGTTTTGCCCCAAATAATTCCGCCTGTTTGTGTTTCAGCTAAATAATTCCGCCTGTTTGTGTTTTGCCCCAAATAATTCCGCCTGTTTGTGTTTTGCCCCAAATAATTTCGCCTGTTTGTGTTTTGCCCCAAATAATTCCGCCCGCCTGTTTGTGTTTCAGTTAAATAATTCCGCCTGTTTGTGTTTTGCCCCAAATAATTTCGCCTGTTTGTGTTTTGCCCCAAATAATTCCGCCTGTTTGTGTTTCAGCTAAATAATTCCGCCTGTTTGTGTTTTGCCCCAAATAATTTCGCCTGTTTGTGTTTTGCCCCAAATAATTTCGCCTGTTTGTGTTTCAGCTAAATAATTCCGCCTGTTGGTGTTTTGCCCCAAATAATTCCGCCTGTTTGTGTTTTGCCCCAAATAATTTCGCCTGTTTGTGTTTCAGCTAAATAATTCCGTCCGCCTGTTTGTGTTTCAGCTAAATAATTTCGCCCGCCTGTTTGTGTTTCAGCTAAATAATTCCGCCTGTTGGTGTTTTGCCCCAAATAATTCCGCCTGTTTTTGCGTTTTTGCACTAATTCCGCCTGTTTTTATGTTGTTTGATTTTTAAAATTGTTTGCCTCATTTTTCCCGGATTTCTTGGCCAATTAATGAAGAAAATTGTTTTTTTTGCGATGAAAAAGAAAGCAATGAGATTAATGCCCTAAGGGACAAAAAGAGCGCAAAGAAAATTTAAAAGAATTAGAGGGAAAGAAAATAGTCTCCCCAGCAGAGGAACGAGTTTTGTTTGGGGAAGGCACAGGGAAGGGAGTGGAAGGGGAGGACGATAACAACAACAAAAATCGGCTGAACATTTTGATAGGCGAATTTACGATGAAATTTTTGAGAGACTTTTGTGGGGATTTGGCAATTTTGATGTCCCAATTTTAAAACAGACGTTTGGGCTGCGCATTGGGTGGATGGTTCCAGCGAGTTGAACGTCCTCAAAAAATGAAAATGAATGAGACTGAGATAAGGCCTTTTTTGGTTTTCATTTTAAAATTGCTTTCTTTTGTAATTTTATCAATTTCCATCTTTTTCTTTTTATCAAAAAATTTTCTAAATCCTTTTTTGGCACTAAAAATAAATAAAAGAGGTAGGAAGGACTCAAAGGAAAAAAGGAGGAGGCGAAAATTTGCGTTCCATTTTTTGTTTGTTGTTTCTTTTTGCCGGGAGAAAACGTCTTCTATTGGTTAGTGTAGGAATTCATCAAAATGATGGGACAAGGAGGAGATGGTTGACGAGAAAATTATTTTAGACCAGTCTCGGCTTCCATTTGGCTGCTTGTTTGGCTTCCCCCTTCATTCATCATTTCATTTTATTCTAGCGCATTTTGGCGCAGCTTCAAAAAGATGAAGGGGTGGGGAATGCTTTTGGCCAGAAGAGGCGAAAAGGGAGACGGCTGGATGGATGACTACGGCTGGTTGGTGTGGCTGGCTTCGGCTGCTGGGTTTGTTCGGCGTTCGCCATCCGCCATTCCCAACAAACAACAAAATTCCCCATTTATTTTCTTCTTTTTTTTGTGGGGTAGAGGACCCCTATGGTTTTTTTTGCTATGGCCTATTCCCTCAATCCATTTCACAATTCTCCTCATTTTTTTTTCTCGTTTTTACGGGTCGGGTGGAATTATATTGGAAATGGGAATTGGGAGGGAGGACGTGAAAAAGTTAAAATTGAAAAATGGGAGGGGAAAATTTGAAGAGGTTGGAAGGAATTGACAAAATATCAACAAATTTTGATTTTATTTTGAGAGGGGGAATTTAATTGAAAATGTGGAGGAAAAAATTGAATAAAAATAAATAAAATATTGACAATGAATTGAAATATGAAATAAAAAATTGATGGCAATGCAATGACAAAAGGGGAGGGAGGGGATAACAATCACCGATCATAATCCTTCAATCAAATTTGACATTCCCAGATTGGCATTGGCACAATCAATAATGCCAATCAAATTGAAATGGATTATATAAAAAAGGGAAATGCAAATAAATCCAACCATTTTTCAGCAAAATACAAATTATAATAATATTCAAGAAGGAATTAAAATGAATAACAATCAAAAGAATGAGTTTGGCAATACAGAACAATGGCATCGGGCCATGGGCCAAGGAGAAGGTGGGCATATTTGGAAAGGGGAAATTCAAAGGAATCTTTCACTATTTACTCCCAATTTCCAGCGGCCCATTTATCTCAACGCCATTTGCCATCCCAAAATCCCGATCATAATGGATATTTTTTGCCGCATTCTCCAGCCGATTCCATTGCCAATTCGATGCCAAATTCGCGCAAATCATCGGTTGATTCCACGGCCAGTACAATTAGATATGAATTTGAACGGCCAAATTCACAAGGATTGCTTGTCCCAGTTTATCATTTGGGGCAGCAGCATGGATTGGGAATGACCACAAATCAGCAACAAATGATGGCCAATGTGAGTGGGATGTGAATTAATTGGCAAGGAATCGGAATAAAATAGAGAGGGGAGGTGTTAATAAACATGTTTTGGTTTAAAATTTAACAGAAATTAACTAGGACCATTTATGGAATGTATTGGGTCGGAACTCGGAATAGAAAGATATTCTAGATTCAGATATTTCGAAAACATTAACCTAATACTTATGTACAATCCTAATCCAAATGCCAACACTTTTTTGCTTCTTTTCAATACCGTATTCTTTTAAGGTTCAGCCAGTGAATGAAGGGAATTATGGCCAAGTGGCAATTGATGCAAATAATTTTGCCAACAAAAGTGCCGTCAATTTCTCGTCAAACGATGCACCCTATTATGACGCAACATATACAACATTTTATCAACCATATTTCCTTCAACCACCACAATTACAATATCCAAATTATCCATCAAAAATTGTGGCGCCAGCATTGACAATGACATCACCTATTCCAGCAGCCAATCAACCTGCTCCATCTGGAATTGCCCCCGGCAATCATCAAATTGCAATTCCAATGCCAATTTCTCCATCTCCTCCAATCAACAGGTAGTCTCATAAATTTTACTCAACCTTTGATGGCACAATTCATTTTACTAAAATATTTAATTCAAAAATAAATGACCTCATTTCTTATATAAATTCCAAAAAAATTTCTCATTTTATTTTTCAGTTCTTCTTCTTCAATGAATACCAATACCATTCCTTCTTCTACTGCTGCTGGAAATGCCCAAATTGGATTGGATGAAGATTATGAAACTAAAAAAATGTTGAAGGAAATTCGAGGTCAGTCAGAAGCCAATTTGTTTGGATGAATCATTTTTGATCATTTTCTTTAGAATTCATCAAATCTCCCATTATGGACTTTATTTGTGAAATTCTTGTGGATCCAAGCCGAAAGCACATTTGCTCTTTCATTGGACCGCGCGAATTTCACATTCACGTGAGTTTTAGACAGCATTTTCCATCATTTCTTCCCCTCAATTCAGCAACCGAATACATTCGCAAAATTGCTTCATTTGACCAAGTCGCCATTCAAAGAAGAGGTAATAAAAATGGAAAATAGCCGAAAATATTCTCCCATTCCCTTCAGAAATCCTATTTGAAGATTGCACGGGCAATGAAGATTTTCGAATTGCGATCCAAAAATGGGCAAGTTGTGATGAGAAAAGTGCCCGAAAAGCGGAACCAATATAAATTTTATCCGGATATGGCATGAAGCCGATCCTAAATGAATCCTTTTTTTTTGACTTTGTTCGTGCTTCTTTTCATTTTGTTGAAATTTGTCTCAAAAATAAATACATTTGTTGCAATTTAATAAAATTTTTTGTCCAATTTTTGAATGGAATGTTGCCAAAATGGGTTTAAATTTATTCGGGGATTCACTCTGCACAAATAATAGGATGGCACCCGCCGAGGGATGGCCTTCAAATTCAAAGGTGGATGAAGGGGAAGAGGAGATTGGTTCAAGCAGATAATAAAATGGACAAAACCAGGCAAAATCCATCCATCTTTGGGTTGAAGGGGGATAGGATTCCTCTGAATATGTGTTGTAATTGTAAAAATGGAATATGGTCGGAGGAGGTGGATATATGGTGGAATTTATTGGAATGAATTAACTTGGCAAGATGCCAATGCCAATTCCCTTTATACTTGCCTTTTTCGCCTTTATTTGAATTCCAATCCATTTTTGGTTATTTATGAAGTTTTTTTTGATTGTTTGTGAGCCTCTAGCTCTGGTAATCTAGCTTTATGATTTTTATTTGATGGACTCATACAGCTAAATGACCAAAGCGACAGGCGCACGCACACAAAAAAATTGAAAAAATCAAGAATATTTGTCGTTTTGATGATAAAATATTGTCAATTTATTTGAATCAGTTTGGGGAATGGGAATTTGGATGAATTCATTTTATTTTTGGCCCAAATTGGCATTGGAAATTTTTGGTCAAATCGATTATTGATAAGGTCGAAGGGGGAATAACAATAATCAGAATGGTCCAATGATGTTGATTAATTCGAGAATAATTGAATTGGAAATGGAGAATTGATGGTCAAAAATGGAAAATTGGCGAATAAAATTTGGACGGACACACAATCGACTCATTCAGTGAAGAATGGCAATGCGAAGAGAAGAATATATTGGGAGGGGAAGTCATCTTCTTCGTCCACCGAATTGATGGGTAAAAATGGGGGAATGAAGGAGGAGGACGACTGATTGACTGTACGGACTTGGACTGGGGCATGAAGGGGAAGAAGAAGAAGAAGATGCTATCTTTGCCCAATCTTCCTTCATTTTATCTTCTTCTCCTCCTTCCCACCAAAATCTTCGGCTGCCCAACTTTTGCCTTCCCCAATTTCCCCTCCAGCAATTCTCCTCTTTTTTCTTTCCTTTTCTGCTGATCACAACCACAACGGACAATTCGAGAATCGAGATTGGAAGGAAAAAGGCTGGGAATGGAACAAATAATGAAATGAGTGAATGAATGAATTTTTGGGTAGGGCAAAGGAAGGCCAAAATTGGGGGCAGCCGAAGTAAAAATTGTAAATGATAAAGTGATAGAAAGGTGATATTGATATCAGTAAAACATCAGCCACTTCTCTCAATTTGATGAATCTTTTTTTGCTCTTTCCCATAATCGAAATCAAATATCAAATCTTCTAAACCAATTCAGAAGGCTCATCACCAGGGACATCCAATGCCCCCGAGGCCCAATCACCCTATCATCGGTATAAATGCGGAGGAGAAAGGGTGAAAGTATACGGTATTTTAAAAATTTGATTTTTTGTATTTCATCTTTTCGGAAAATGTTCGCCAATGTGTTTTCCCTTTCCGGAAAATGTTCGTCAAAATGTGTTTTCCCTTTCCGGAAAATGTTCGCCAAAATGTGTTTTCCCTTTCCGGAAAATGTTCGTCAAAATGTGTTTTCCCTTTCCAGAAAATGTTCGTCAAAATGTGTTTTCCCTTTCCGGAAAATGTTCGCCAAAATGTGTTTTCCCTTTCCGGAAAATGTTCGCCAAAATGTGTTTTCCCTTTCCGGAAAATGTTCGTCAAAATGTGTTTTCCCTTTCCGGAAAATGTTCGCCAAAATGTGTTTTCCCTTTCCGGAAAATGTTCGTCAAAATGTGTTTTCCCTTTCCGGAAAATGTTCGCCAAAATGTGTTTTCCCTTTCCGGAAAATGTTCGCCAAAATGTGTTTTCCTTCCGGAAAATGTTCGCCAAAATTTTTTTCGCCGGAAAATTTTTTAAATTCTAAAACATTTTGGATTGTATTCTGGAATCAATTATGAATCAATTTGCCTTCGCTCATAACAAACTAATTCCCCTTTTCTTTGTATATCTAATTCTTTTAAGCATTTTAATTTAAAAATTCAGCAAATTTCAATTTTTTAGAGATAACTTAATACGCAAATGAACATAATATTTCCAGAATTATGATAAATTAATTCTAACACCATAATTGGTAATAACAATTCCAATTGATCATCAAATTGTTTTTGTTCTTCTTTCAATTAAATTCCATTAATATTATTTATTCCTGCCTTATTCTCTCATCAGCTTTTTTGGGCTTTTCATTCCGTTACATTTTCAGCCGATGAATATGAAGTGCCCACTCCAATGTTCATTTACAGGGTCGCCTTCAGGCATCCATTTTTTCCATGCATTCTTTGCTTTTTGGATTTGTCTTTTTGACTATTTTTTATATTTATTTATATGTTCAAATCTACATCTACAATGAAAAATTGATAGAATGAAATTAATATTTTGTTTAAAATTGATGGAAAAGGAATGAAAAATTGAAATAAAATTTGGATGAGAACAATGGCAATTCGGAGAAAAATGGAATAAATCAGCAAAAAAAGATCAAAATGAAATTCAGGGTAGCTAAAGAATAGAGGGGAATCGAGAAATGCACAAAGAATTATGGAATTAACGAAAAATTAATAAAAAATTAAATTTCTGCCGGGAATGTTGCATTAATTAAAATTAATCTTCCCAAGTGAGGGAATGCCTTTCGCCAATCCTCAATTGGCAATTCCTTTTCCCGTACCAATTCACATATGCAAATTCATTGTTTGAAACAATCGAATTAAATCGGCCTCCGAATTTTGCCGCCGCTTCACTTTCGATCTTTCGGGCAGCCTCCAAATTGTCGGACATTTGTGCCAATGAATTTTCAACAATTTTTCTATAATAAAATGAAATATTTAAGTAAATATTCAATTTTGAATTCACCTCAATTCAGTATCCTCGCATGTGAGGCCGGCATCTTTTTCCTCCTCCTCATCGGTTATGAAGAAATGGCCGGGTGAGCCCGGCGGTGCAGGTGGGGCACCCACTGCTGTATTCGTTTCATCCTCATAATTGCTATTCAACGGGTTTGCACTCGTCCCGGGTGGCGAAGGCAGTTCAGAAATGTCGGTGTCCAATTTTTGTTCTGGCTCAGCCTCATCCACTCCTTCATATGGATTTTGGGCCAAAGGAGGCTGAATTATTGATTCAGTTGAGGATTCAGATGAATAGTCATCAATCGATGGAGCATCGGTTTCTGTGGGAGGCGGCGGAGCTGGCGGTGAAACTTCCACAGGAGGAGGGGCCGGCAAAGGTCCTGGCTCCAGTTCAGGGCCAGAAGACTCAATTCCTGGCGATTCTGGAGCTGAAATTTGTTCAGGTTCTGCAGATTGTACCGGTGCCTCATTATCTTGGCCTCCATTCTCGCTCTCCGGTACTTCATATTCCGAAGGTGATGGCGCCGATGCAGCTTCTTCTACTGCTTAGAAGGGAAATGATTTTGTGTAAAATTTAAGATTGTAAACCATTTTGGTCGAGTTCAGATTGGGGGAGAGGGGCTGGTTCCGGACTAGGCAAAGGCGCAGATTCAGGTTGTGGCTGTGGAGCATAGGGCAAAGGACTAGGCAGTGCGCTAGCTGGTTGTACAGCATATCCAGGTTGAGATGAATTATGGCCAATGTCTGCTGGGACACTCTGCGGGATGGCTGACTGTTCACATGTGGTTGGGCCTGGGGCACACGGCAATGCTTCACCGGGCTGGGCATCGATGTCGGATTGACCACAGGGTTGACCGGATTCGCAAGGCTCACTTGGCAATGGGGCAGATTGTGACTGAGGAAGGGCATTATCCACGATTGGGCCACAAAATTGGCCGGATTGGCAGGAAGAGCCGGATGAAACTTGTTGTTGTTGAGCACAATTCCCTCCTCCAGAACATCCTCCATTCCCTGATCCACAATTATTGCAGCCACCTCCGCCATTGGCATTGGCACAACCCGCCCCAGAACATCCATCCACGGTGCCGCAATTGCCCTTTAATGGGAAATAATTGGCGGAAACTTTAGAATAAGGGGATAAACCGAAGATTGGCAAGGTTGTGGCCGTCCACAGCTAGACCCAGAACATCCGCCTCCGCCACAATTGCCGCCAGAACATCCTCCATTCCCAATATTTTCGGCATCTTCGCATTCATATCCTTGGCAACCTCCACCACCAACATTGTTCCTTATTGCCACACAAGATCCACTCGAACATCCACCATTTCCGGTGCAAGATTGTCCCGAACATTCTCCTCCTCCTCCTCCACAATTTCCTCCGGAACATCCACCACCACTACCACAATTTCCGCCGCCACCAGTACATCCTCCTCTCCCTGCTGATTGATAACCAAATGGCCGAGGATAGCTAATAATTTGGGGAGCTGCATAACTTCCACCGGCTCCATAGCTTCCACCGCCGCCGCCATAGCCCCCGTAACCGCCGTACCCGCTTAATTAAGTATAAATAATTAGGATTGAATGCCTCGCCTATATTCACCCGCAAATTGGGACCGCAGGGGCACAGCCAATTGGGGATGAAGGTGGACAGCAAACAACCCTAGATTGGATTAATTTAATTATTATTTGATTTCATTTTGATGAACTGACCCTCCTCCGCCCCCTCCTCCCAAACAGGCCCAAATTGGGCCAATTATTTCCACAAATGTGGCCAATAGCCAAAATAAAATTGGATTGCCCGGCGAGCCGGAAGACATAATTCCTTGTGTTCACCAAAATTTGGAGGAATAATTCTCAAAATATTTTGTAAATAACAAATGAATATGCTGAAGGGTAATTTGGATTGGGAAATGGACAATGGTGTAGATAAAGGAAAAACAAAATGAAATTGTTTCTTTAATCTTGTCTTTCTCGAAACTGATTCAAATTTCAATGGGATTAAAAGGATTATCGTTAAATGTTATCTGAAATGAATTGGCTTATTCTTTCAAATAAAAGGCATAAATGATAGGCATTGTCCGGGTCAGTAATTTAGTGCCAAAATAAATATTTTGGGCCCAAATATGGAATGCCCATCCCAGTGAGGGATTATCGTCGAACGGCAAATACAATACAAAGGAAAAGAGGATTAAAGATGTTCATAAAAAATGGGGGAAGGGGTTGGGGCTTGCGGTGCAGTCAAAGGGTTGCGCGTCCAAAAATGTGTCCCCGTTATAGTAGATTAGCCTGATGATGAAGCCAACTGCCGGCAGCTGAAAGGAGGAGGAGGGAGCGTTGAAGGCGATGCTGGCTGATTGAGATGACGGACTGTCCACCAACGAAGGATCCCGGATCCTCCGGCGTATTCCCCTTTCTTCCCAGTTCTTTCCATCTATTCATATTCATCCCCTCCTTCCTTCTTCGACCACAAGCCCCTTTTTGAATATCCCAAATGGGCGATGATGAGGACCCTCTTCCACCTTCACGTTAGCTTTTTGTCCTTTTGTTGAGATTTGGAAGGCAACCAACCAGCCACAGCCGATCCCCTCTTCCCCTTGACCATGGACGGGATTATGGAATGGCAGGAATGAAGGAAGGAATGAAAGCAATGAAGGTGGCATCGGTGTTTGTGAATGAAAACTGAAGCAAATTGAAGGAAGAGAGGAAATTGCCTTGGGCAAATGTTGATGAAATTGGCAATCCCATATATACAGTATTTAGAAAAGAATTGATTATCTTCTGTGCGTCCCCAATTTTTTTTATCTATGTTTTTGAGGATGGATTGAGCTGATCTTTTATACTCGGGCGTGAAGATCACAACTTGCTAAATGATTTTTTAATTTGGCCAATTCCTGCACAGCTTGACCACAATGCTATGGCCATGGTTGTTGATGTTGGATTTTGATGAAAGAAATGTTAAATTTAGGGTAATTGATAGTGCTGAATATGATGGATATTAATTTGCATTTGGTTTAGATTTTGGCCATGAAATTTAATTTGCCAGCAGATAGATTTTTCTACTATGAGTATTAGTTGTAGAATTGTTTAATGCGTTGCCCATGAAGCGTGGGTAGCGCAGGCGGTAGAGCGATTGTTTTCACTAGGGTCTATGGGAGTTCGGTTTCCAATTGCGCAAAGTAATTTTTTCAGCTTTTTTTTTACTTTTTATTCTTCCAAAATTAATTCTCTGGAGTTCCGAAAGGTGCGAAAATAAATTAAAATTCATATGCCGTTATCAAATTATTCCATCCATTTATTTATTATCAATTAAAACAACAAATTAAATTGGTTGGTTGGAGAAAACAATGTAAAAGAGAGGATAAATAATTTTGTTTTGGCCCATCCAATCCACAATTAGTCCGAATCACTTTCATTTCCATCTTCCGCCTCATTCTTTCCTTTCCTTTTTGCCTCCTCTTCCGCATCCGCCGCCTGGTCCAATCCTTTTGGGGCCACCATTCCTTCTTCTTCCTCTTCACCTTCTTCATCCGAACTGCCCATTTCCTCCTCTTCCAACAATTCCAATCGTTTTTTGATTTCCTCCTCGTCCAAATCGGTCAAAACTTTTGGCTGAAAATTTCATCAATTTATTTGTTAAATATTTTTTAAAATTTCTCACCGCCATTATAATTTTGAATGTTCCTTGATGCGATTCGATTGTATTTTTTATGGCATCCAATGCTTTTTGGACTGCCTCAATTCCCTCTTCCCGATCCATTGTTTGGGCGGCTAAGCATTAAATTAAACGAATTAATTTTTATTAATTTAATTTCTTTTCAATTTTTTATTTGATTAAATGAAAAACTCACTGACAACGAAGAGTGGCGCTGCAATCAAATTTACCTGCAAAATAACAAGATTAATAATAATTTAAATTAATATTAAATGTTCGTCCCACTTTGATGGACATTTCCTCCGTTGAGCATTGTTTCCCAGCCAAAAGTGCCTTCTTCACCGCCTCAACTCCATCATAGGCAAAACAGCTTACTTCAATGTCCGAACGAATTTTGAGTGCTTTTGGTGTCAATTTTTTGTGAATTTCGCTCAACAATTGACTTTTCACTTTTTCGTCAATTTGGCATTCATCGAAAACAGTTGAATCACTAAATGTATAAAATTATTTTAAATATTGGATTTAATTTATTTACGTCAATGCTTTTGCGAATATTTCATAGGCGGCCGCCTTCTTTTTCAATTTTCGATCAAAATACCAAGCAGTCTTAAATTAAATAATTTAAATTTGTTTAATTAATTAAAAAAACCTTTTCGTAAAGTTGTTCCAATTCCTCGCTTTTTGTGAAGCCCAATTGGTCGGCAACATGCCGCAAAATGCTATTAATTGCCTTGGCACGTGCAAAACGTTCTTCGCATTGGATTAAATCCTTCGAATAGACTCGTCTTTTTGACAAATCAATGTAACCTTTTTTTGAATTAATTCATTTAAATAATAAAATTCTCCACATTAAAACCTTTATCTTGGTCCACGCGAATCACTATAACGCATTCACTTCGGCCAACTTTTATCAATTTGTTCACTGAACGAATGCGCCTGCGGGACAATTCGGACAAAAGAATCATTCCCTCTAAAATTTTTACGACTTGAATTGAATTATAAAAAAAAGCAAAACCTTTATTGTCATATTCGGAAAGAGTCACATAGGCGCCCATATCCGCAATTTTTTGCACTTTGACCATAACAGTGTCCTCAACATCCGGAAATTCATTTGCATAAAATCGACAGGATAATGAAGCCATTTTATTAATGTTTTATTCTCTAATGTAAATTGTAGCAAATAAAACTGATTTTATTCGAGAGGATAATTAAAAATTTAACAGGACAATGAATAATCTAATAAATTTTAACTGGCTCTAACAATTCAGTTCGTTTTCGTTCATCTAAAAAATAAAAAAATCGAGATCGCGGATATCGGATCGAAAAAATAAAAATAAATAAATTAAAATGACATTTTATCCAAATTAAAATTACAGTAAACAAAATTAACAATTTCCTTCCAATTAAAAAGGCTTTTCTCTATCCGAAATTATCCATCCTCCTCCATACTTGTGCTAACCAATCCATGAAAATATGATTGATTGTTGGCCATCAAATTTTGGGGCGTGTCAAATTCGACCAATCGGCCATCGGCCATCACCATAATTCGGTCATAATCCATCACCGTTGAAATCCGATGAGCAATTGTGAGTATCGTGGATTCCTTTGCAAATTAATGCATCATTTGAACAATTTGTTCTTTTATTTACTTTGAATTCATTGCGAATTGTCCGTTGGATTAGTGTATCCGTTTGAGAATCAATTGATGCCGTCGCCTCATCCAATACAATCAAAGGACTTCTTCGGAGGATTGCCCGTGCCAAACACAACAATTGCCTTTGGCCAACACTTCAATTGTTCAAATATTTTAGTAAATTGTGCATTCCACCTGATATTCTCGCCACTTTCTGCAATTTCATTGGAAAGTCGTTCACTTTGAGATTCAACAAATCCTTTTAAATGGACATGTTCCAAAACTGTCCACAATTGTGAATCAGTGTAAATGCCGAAAGGATCCAAATTGAAGCGCAAAGTGCCGGAGAAAAGGACCGGATCCTGGGGAATAATCTACAAATGAAATTAATGCTCTTTTTGGCCTATCAAAGAATGGCTTAAACCGTAATTGCCGTTCTCAATTCCTGCAATCCTATTTCGGCAATGTCAATTCCATCAATTAGAATTTGCCCTTCAGCGGCTTCAATAATGCGAAAGAGGGAAAGGGCCATTGAAGTTTTGCCTGCGCCCGTCCTTCCAACAACTCCAACCTTAAATGACACTAAAATTGCAAAAATTTGATGCTAACTTTTTCTTTTGGCCTAATTTCGGCATTAATTGAGCGAAGGGAAAGGCCAAGTTCTGGTCGATACCGGCAAGAATAATTTTGGAAGCTGATTGCGCCCTGCGAAGGCCAATTGGCCAATTCCATTTCTTTCCCTTTTTGAGTATGCCAAGCAGCCTATATTAGGACAAAATGAGTCAAAATTGATGGAAAAACACCTCTTGGGGACAATCTTTATATTCCAAAACACGTTCAACCGAAACAATGCTCAATTCAACATCATTCAGGCTCCGGACAAGGAAACTTAGAATGAAAGTAATCTATGGGAGGGGAATGGTATTTTTGGCATTTGGATGAATTAATGGAACGAACATCCAAACTTTTGGAAACAGCCAATCCAATTAGTCCGGCAGTGGCCGTTCCCCAATCCCGGGAAAACACTGCCAAAATTGAGCAGAAAAGAATGACAATGCTTCCAATCAATTCGAGGCGAATGGAAAGCCAACGATTGGAAATTAGGGAAAAATATCTGTGAAAATAATATAAATTTGGAGGAATAATGTGGGGACAACCTGCATCCAATGTGAGTATCCAATTTGGAACAAAAATGGTCAAAAAAGGCCTGGGCCATGCCATAAGCCCGAATTGAGCTAATTCCATTGATTGTTTCGGCAAAATAATTATAAAGGGGAGATCGGGTAATGGAAGTGAGGCGTTGGAGTTGGCGGGAAGTTGGAATGAAATAACGCTGAAAAATGGCCAAAAATATATTATTTTTTGGGGGAGGGAATTGGGACCATAATGAAGAGGTAGATGATGCCAATTGGGAGGATGAGGAGAATGAAAAGTGGCATTGAAATTGAAATTTGCAAAAAAACTTGGGCCACCGAAAGAAAACTGAACAATGTCATTCGGACGGCCCCAACCAATCGGCTATCCAAAGTGTCAAATTCCTGCACCGAATTTTGGCCATCAATTTAAATTCCCTTCTTTGGGCACCTTTCCGAATCGATTCAGCACGCGGCCCAAAGGAGTGGTGTCAAAAAAGGAAACAGGCGCATGAAGGACACTTTCCAGCAATGGATAATGAAGTCGAATACTGGCCAAAACGGAGCCAAGGATTTGGCTGGTGTAGGCCAAACCAAGGAAAACAGCTTTTAATGTGATTAATTAATTTAAATGGATTATTCATTATTACTAATGCCAATCCCCTGAATGGCATAAATAACAAAACGAACAGCGACGGATGTTTTTGAGTCGGATGAAGCCAAAAGTGAATTATCATCGGACCTATTTTGGGGTTAAATGATTGGGGAATGAAATGTGAGGGAATTGACCAGCTTGATAGCCAAAAATTCTGTGTAATTGTCAACGCCGATTGGACACACGAAAAAATGACAAAACAGAAGAAAAGTGGCCAACCCATTGCGGCAAAATATTCCAAATATATTTTTGGATTCACTTGACCCTGCGAGAATTAAAAGCATTCAAAAAAATTAATTTTTTTTCGCACCGTTTTTGCCCCCTCCTCTTGAACCAATTTTCCTGTTGTCATTGCCATTGACTTTTCCCTAATTTGTGATGTTTTTGGGGTGGACGGTTGCTAAATAAATTCATTTTCAATTTATACCCCTTCCACCTTTTTCACTTTTGAACTTCCTCTGCTGCTCCTTGTCCGTCTTCGGCGCACTTGTGCCGGCGGCCCAATTTCCCCTGAAAGGGCACTTTTCAATGTTAATTCAGTTTCGGGATCTGAAATTGTTCCATCACTGCCTTCTTCCATATCATCCCCCTCCTTCTTTTCATCCATTCCCTCTTCATCTTAATAAATATTATTCACAAATTTACAATTTAACTTTTTTACTATTTCCAATTTTCGGCTTTTCCTCCTCCAATTTTGCGATTAATTGTGCCACATCGTTTTCTTGCAATAATTCCTCATGGGTTCCCTGCCTTTTTATTTGTCCATCTGTCAATCAAAATATTCCTTCAATTGCCTTAAAATTCCCTCAACCACCTTCAAGCACCACAATCCAATCGCATTTGGCCAAATATGCCAATGAATGGGTCACCAATATTCGAGTACTTCCTTTGGCCAAATCACTCTCCGGCCCAATAGCCCGCTCGAAAAGATGCCTTCCAACGATGGCATCGACGGCCGAAAGTGGATCATCCAACAAATAAACTGCAATTTTATTTGAATTTAAATGTTCAAAATTAAAATAATAAAATTTGCCATCCGCTTGACGATAGAGGGCACGCGCCAAATTCACCCTGGCCTTTTGTCCACCAGACAAATTAATTCCTCTTTCCCCGATTTCCGTTTCATCTCCATTCGGCAAAACGGCAAAATCGGCTTTCAATGCGCATGCCTCAACCACTTTTGAATATAATTCTTCATTTGGTGCTTCATTTTCGTCCACAGCAAAGAGAATATTCTCTCGGACGGTTCGATTCAGAATCCAAGGCTGTAAAATTATGTGATAGTTAGAATTACAAACAATTAAGATGGATTAAAAAAGAGGGAAGTTATTTTATTAAAGGGGGAAAATGGGTACAATATTCTGAAATGTGATTTGTTTTTTCGATTACAGTAATCTAGAAACAAAATGTGTTTTCCCTTTCCGGAAAATGTTCGCCAAAATGTGTTTTTCCTTTCCGGAAAATGTTCGCCAAAATGTGTTTTCCCTTTCCGGAAAATGTTCGCCAAAATGTGTTTTTCCTTTCCGGAAAATGTTCGCCAAAATGTGTTTTCCCTTTCCGGAAAATGTTCGCCAAAATGTGTTTTCCCTTTCCGGAAAATGTTCGCTAAAATGTGTCTTCCATTTCCGGAAAATGTTCGCCAAAATGTTTTTCCCTTTCCGGAAAATGTTCGCCAAAATGTGTTTTCCCTTTCCGGAAAATGTTCGCCAAAATGTGTTTTCCATTTCCGGAAAATGTTCGCCAAAATGTGTTTTCCCTTTCCGGAAAATGTTCGCCAAAATGTGTTTTCCCTTTCCGGAAAATGTTCGCCAAAATGTGTTTTCCCTTTCCGGAAAATGTTCGCCAAAATGTGTTTTCCCTTTCCGGAAAATGTTCGCCAAAATGTGTTTTCCCTTTCCGGAAAATGTTCGCCAAAATGTGTTTTTCCTTTTATGCTACAGCCGTTTTGAAATACGCCTCCTATCTCATTATCAAACTAATTTCCTTTATTTAATCAACTTTTTGACTAACACTTCAATGCTCAAAATTTAACTGTACAATTTTAACTGACTTGTTGTGGAACGTAGGCAATTTGACCACGGACTCCAATATAGCCATATGCCTGTGGAATATTGGTTTATTAAATGAATTAATTCGTATTTTTATTTCAACTTTGCTCATTTCCCCAAGAATGGCATTCAGTAAGGAGGATTTGCCAGATCCAACTTTGCCCACAATGGCCACTATTAATCCCCTTCTAATATGCAATTCCACATCATTTAAAGTGTACGGAGTGCAAAATGGCAATCCATGCTTGGCAGAATGTGAATGGCCTTTAGGCAAATATGAATGCTTCTTTTTAATAAGGGAATTGCCAATTGGGCTCCAATCAAATGAGGCGAATTCAACGTCAATTGAACGATCATCTGAATTTGAATAATTCAATTCAAAAATCAATTCAAATTCAAACATTCTGGATTTGGATCTCTTTGAACGGCATCCGGGTCAATTTCCTCGGCAATGAAGAATTCTTTTAGGCGTCGATTTGAAACAATTGTTTGGATTAATTGGCCAATTAATTCGGCCAAAACCAACATTGGAATCCGAAGTTGCGAGAAAAGTAGAAGGGAAACGAATGCAACTTGAGGGGTCAAAACATGGTTTGCCGGATCAGAGTAAATAAAAATGGCAAAAGTGACAATGGCAACCTTTTTTCGGATTATTTAAAATTAATGCCCAATTTAAACAAACAATGAAAGGTGAACAAATATTTAGCACATCGGAGCAGGTTCGAAGGAGGGATGCCCTTCGAATTAGCTGCATTTCCTAACGACGAACATCCTCAATGGCACGCATCATTGGCACTTCCCATGCGTACAATTTGACAGCTCTAATTCCGGTCAATACCTACAATGAAAGGGACAAATTAAATACAAATTCAATCAAACTTCATTGATCAATCGAAGTCTTTTATCTTTGCAGCTCATTTGTTCAGCCTTTTTTGGGAATATGGTGAGAATATTAAAATGGAATTATTTTGGCCAACCTGCCAACGTTTTGTGAATCGCATGACCGAAAAATTGCAAGGGATCAAAGCAAGCATCACAAAAACGCCGCCAATTACTGACCAACCAATAATTTGATAGAGGAGGAAAAGGGAAATGACAATTTGGAGGGGACTGGACCAAATTTGTTGGAGCAAAGGAATAACCGATTGGAAACGATCAACATCGATGGCCATCAAATTGACCTAAATTTAGGTGGATTATTTTGGCATTTTAGGTGGGAATTGGACAATTTCGCCACTGGTCCTTCCTCGACGGGCGGCACTGGACAATTTTAATGTCTAAAATGAAATATTTTACACAAAATTTGAGGGAAATTGTGACTTTGGCATAGACGGCGGAGGTCAACACGGATTGAACTTTGCATCCAACATTGTTCATTAAAAGGAAACTTAATTGTGAATTATTTATGGATTATTTCCCCCCAATTATTCGAACTATGCATTCATTAATAGGGAACGCAATTCGGATGAAAGGAACAATGCTGCGGCCAGCAAAAAACCCCACCAATTTGGGATTCGCAAATCCTCAGTAAAAGTGATCAATTGGCTGAATGGGAAAATGGCAAATTTATTGGATTTTTGGGGAGAATGAACCCAAGGAGAAGTGGACTCGAAAATTGCAACAAATCACTCAAAAATTTGGCCAACATTGCCCCACTGATATCCCATTTGAATAGGCCCCAAAGGCAGGAAATAATTGATGGCATCGATGCATTGGAGACATCAATGAGCATTTCAACCTTATTTCCTGATGAACTCCCATAAAATTGGCCAAAATTAGTGGCAGATGAGGATGAATTATTGTTTTTCAGCAATGGAGTCCTCTCTTCATTCTTTTTGGCCATTTTCCATTTCGAAAATGAGATTCGTGGCAATTTTGAATTGTTTACGGCAAAATGCTCTAATTTTGGGTAAATTTATTCAATAATTTCCCCTATTCTCACTGTCCAATTGACGAGTCCATTCCCTCGACCATTTTTTGAACAATTTTTTTGCCTGATAAGTGGATTCAAGGCGATAAAGGTCGAATTCATTGATTGGTTGCCTATAGCCAAGTCGAATGAGGGGATCAAGCCAAAAGAAGAATTGGCGATTTAGGAAAGAGACGCGCGATTCAGGGGAACAATTTGGCTGCAAAGAAGTGGAAAAAGTGTCAATTTTAAATTGTTCAAAGGACTTGTTCATTTGGAGCTGGGGGAATGGAGCCGGCAAAGAAATGTAGGGAAAGTTGGAGGGCACAAAGTGGCCACCAGGCCAACTGAATTAATTGCCAAAGGAAATGATCATTCTGGGATGGAAATTTAGTTGGATTTTAATTTAATTTACTTTTGAATTGATTCCCCCCTCAATGATGTAAATGAATTCTGGCAATCCGCTGAGGACGAACATTAGCCAAGTGCAAAAAATGGTGCCCGGAATGACCAAACGATGAATGCGCGATTGTTCCGAATAATGGAGCAAAAGTGTCTATTAAAATGAATAAATTTGAGTAATTTAGGGTAGGAAGGGGACCAATGCAGCCATTTGGGTGACCGGATAAAGCAATTCAATTAAAGGAACATTTTGGCCAAGCCAAATCCATTCATGGCAATGAATTAACCAAATCAACAATTTAAGGGAGAAAAGGACAATTGTGATGACCTCAAATGAATGAATGGAATAATTTGGATTTTAGGGTATAAATGAACGGACATATCGACTCCATTCCAACATTCCAAATGGCAAAGGAGCACATTTTCCATTCTGTTCCTTTTTGGCATTGGACAAACTGATCAAAAGGATGGGCAAAGAAAGGAGCAAAAAGAATGGGGCCAATTGGGCCAAAATGGAATGTTGGAAACAAACACTCAATTCGGCAAGGGAATTGCCAACATCAGATTGAGGAGAATCAATCTGCGTATTAGAGGATGTAGAAAATTGATGTTAATTTACCCAAAGGGGATCGGCACAAAATCGACTTGGCCATTGGAATAGATCACCCTCTTCCTCATAATAATAATCCTCCTCATTTTCATCATTTTGATGTTGATTATTTTGAAAATCCATTTCCTGGAATATTGGGGGCAACGGCAGCAAATATTGTTCCATTTTGGTCGAATTAATTTGGTGAAAATGGAAATAATGATCATCAGCAGCCACCCAATTCATTCATACAGACAAGCAAAAAACATTGATAAGAAGCCAATGTACCCAAAATTGGGTGGAGAGTGCGTAGTTTGATTGGAATTTGGTAATTATTTTTATTTAATATTTTTTAATTTTAATTTATCACAATTTTGAGAGGTGATTGAAATTTATGAGGCAAAAACAAACAAATGAAAATGAGAATGGAAATTATGTAGGCTGTTCATTGTTTTCATTTTGTGCCACCAATTTTGGCCAAATTTCCTCCATTTTTGGTTCATCTTCCTTCCTCCTTTCCTTCATTTCCATCATTTCCTCCCCCTCCTTTCTTTTTTCCACAATTTCGAATATTCTAAAGTCAATTCGTTGGCCATTTTCGTTGCCACCTGCTGTTTTTGGCCTTCCTCCTTCCGTTTGTTGTTGTGTCCGTCTATTTTGATTTGTTGATGTTGCCGGCCTCGATCTCAATCTCAATTTGTCCATCTGTTTAATTCATTTATTCATCCAATTCCAATCCAAATTCCCTCAATTTCAACCTTTCCATCCATTTTTCCTCCCTCATTCCCAATTAAATCGCCATTTTGTGCCTCATTTTCAATTTTTGTTCCCTCTTCTTGATCATTTTCGCCATTTTCAGGCCGACTCCTTGCTTCCTCTGGGCTATCCTCGGCGGCATGGGATGCCCTAAAAATATAATAAAAATTTAAATTCATAAATAAAATAGTTTGTTAACGAATTGTGTCCTATTTTTGGACACAATCCCCCATTCCCAACTCACGCCAATGCCAATCTGTGTTGCCGTTCCAATCTTTCTTGTGCCTGCCTTTCCCTCAATTTCTTCAATGCTTGTTCAACTCCCTTTGAAATATTCTCATAATTGTCCAATATTTTCTCGATTAGCCATTCCATTCCCTCCAAAATCACCTTCAAAATAATCCAATTTAATTAATCCAATATTCTTCTCAAAAACCTGATCAATTTCTTTTCCAGTTCCTTTGACCCCACAAACTCCTTCCACCCGAATATCCGTTCGATTCCTTTTTGCCATTGAATGGAGGCTGAATCGTTCCGAAAATTGCATTTCATCGAGGGCCTCCGGCAAATCCTTTTTATTCAACAGGAAAAGTATTGGTTTTCCCATCAATTCGGGTAATTCATAAAGTGAATCGACCATTTGCTTATTTTCGGCCAATCGACTGACCGCACTCGAATCGACCACAAAAACGAGGCCATAAACCTGGCAAAAAAAAATAATTATAAATAATCGGGCAAACTTCGGCAAAATATGTTGGCCAAATATCCCGAATTCGTTGTGATCCGCCCAAATCATAAACCGTCAATTTATATTTTTTAACATTCAATTCTGCCCGACTGAATCCCATCGTTGGATGCACCGTCCCAAAATCCTCTACAAAATAAATTAAAGCCAACAATTCCAATCAACCTCCTTGCAATGCCTTCACAATTGTCGTTTTGCCGGCTCCGTCAATGCCAAGGAAACAAAGAACAATTTTCCTGTGGCAAAATCAAAATATGAACGAAAGACCACAACAACTTGCCTATTCCTTTTCCAGGGTGAAATTCGTGTCGTTCTTCGCTTGAATCCGCCCACACAATTTCCCATCACAATCAACAATTCCTATACGGATTATTTTATCCACATAAAGTGCCGAATGCGCAGCTTCTCCTTTGGCGGAGGACAAAGGATTGAAGGGGAAAAAGGAAGGAAGGCAGAGAGAAAAACCCGCAAATTGGCACTCAGTCAGCGCCTCACAAAATGGCAACGGCACCCATAGCAACCGAAAAAGGGAGGGGGGCTAACCAAAAGTGATTATAATTTGGGTGAGGGCAAAATATGCGTAAACTTTGTGAATTTAGCCGACAAATTGTTGACAGACAAAAAATATCAAAAAAAGCAGGGGAATGACTTATAATATAGTGAAAAACAAAATAGGCAGAATTCGATAGGCAAAACACAACAAGCGGAATTATTTAGATGAAACACAAACAGGCGGAATTATTTAGATGAAACACAAACAGGCGGAATTATTAAGGCAAAACACAAACAGGCGGAATTATTTAGGCAAAACACAAACAGGCGGAATTATTTAGATGAAACACAAACAGGCGGAATTATTTAGATGAAACACAAACAGGCGGAATTATTTAGATGAAACACAAACAGGCGGAATTATTTAGGCAAAACACAAACAGGCGGAATTATTTAGGCAAAACACAAACAGGCGGAATTATTTAGGTGAAACACAAACAGGCGGAATTATTTAGATGAAACACAAACAGGCGGAATTATTTAGATGAAACACAAACAGGCGGAATTATTTAGGCAAAACACAAACAGGCGGAATTATTTAGGCAAAACACAAACAGGCGGAATTATTTAGATGAAACACAAACAGGCGGAATTATTTAGATGAAACACAAACAGGCGGAATTATTTAGGCAAAACACAAACAGGCGGAATTATTTAGGCAAAACACAAACAGGCGGAATTATTTAGATGAAACACAAACAGGCGGAATTATTTAGATGAAACACAAACAGGCGGAATTATTTAGGCAAAACACAAACAGGCGGAATTATTTAGGCAAAACACAAACAGGCGGAATTATTTAGGTGAAACACAAACAGGCGGAATTATTTAGATGAAACACAAACAGGCGGAATTATTTAGGCAAAACACAAACAGGCGGAATTATTTAGGCAAAACACAAACAGGCGGAATTATTTAGATGAAACACAAACAGGCGGAATTATTTAGATGAAACACAAACAGGCGGAATTATTTAGGCAAAACACAAACAGGCGGAATTATTTAGGCAAAACACAAACAGGCGGAAATATTTAGTTGAAACACAAACAGGCGGAATTAGTTGAGCAAAACACAAACAGGCGGAATTATATAGGCAAAACACAAACAGGCGGAATTATTTAGATAAAACACAAACAGGCGGAATTATTTAGGCAAAACACAAACAGGCGGAATTATTTAGATGAAACACAAACAGGCGGAATTATTTAGATGAAACACAAACAGGCGGAATTATTTAGGCAAAACACAAACAGGCGGAATTATTTAGATGAAACACAAACAGGCGGAATTATTTAGATGAAACACAAACAGGCGGAATTATTTAGATGAAACACAAACAGGCGGAATTATTTAGGCAAAACACAAACAGGCGGAATTATTTAGATGAAACACAAACAGGCGGAATTATTTAGATGAAACACAAACAGGCGGAATTATTTAGGCAAAACACAAACAGGCGGAATTATTTAGGCAAAACACAAACAGGCGGAATTATTTAGGTGAAACACAAACAGGCGGAATTATTTAGATGAAACACAAACAGGCGGAATTATTTAGATGAAACACAAACAGGCGGAATTATTTAGGCAAAACACAAACAGGCGGAATTATTTAGGCAAAACACAAACAGGCGGAATTATTTAGATGAAACACAAACAGGCGGAATTATTTAGATGAAACACAAACAGGCGGAATTATTTAGGCAAAACACAAACAGGCGGAATTATTTAGGCAAAACACAAACAGGCGGAAATATTTAGTTGAAACACAAACAGGCGGAATTAGTTGAGCAAAACACAAACAGGCGGAATTATATAGGCAAAACACAAACAGGCGGAATTATTTAGGCAAAACACAAAAAGGCAGAATTATTTAGTTGAAACACAAACAGGCGGAATTATATAGGCAAAACACAAACAGGCGAAATTAGTTGGGCAAAACACAAACAGGCGGAATTAGTTGGGCAAAACACAAACAGACGGAATTATTTAGTTGAAATACAAACAGGCGGAATTAGTTGGGCAAAACATAAACAGGCGGAATTAGTTGGGCAAAAAACACAAACAGAAAGAATTATTTAGGTGAAACACAAACAGGCGGAATTTAGGCAAAACACAAACAGGCGGAATTACATTGGCGCAATACACAAAAATAAAACTTTCATTAAAGGGATATCAAACAAAAAATAATTGTTAAAATCATCAAAATAATTTTTGAAAAAATTAAATCATAAATTTTAATTTTTGAAAAAATTAAATGATAAATTTCTGGAAAAACAATCTAAAAATATACTTTAGTATCCTTCTCTCATTAAATCAACTAATTACCAATTTTAATCCATCTCTTATCTTCTATTTGCATTTTTTAATTAGCCCGACAATTTTGTATATTTTAAATTTTAATTTAATAACTAAGTTACATGCAGGATACTTTTATATTATTAGTAGAAGGAAGTAAAAGAAACTTCTTCTTTCTTCCTAACAAATGAGTTAATTTTTATTTGATTTTTGATTTCTTTATTCTGCGAAAATAATTTGGAGCTTTATTTGGGCATTAATGAGGGAAACAATTTCAATTTATGAAAATATATTATAATTTTGGGTAAGAAATTTTCGTTGATCAAGGCAATTTGTGATGGATGGGAGGGGATTGACTGATAGAATCGAAATGTGAAAATGTTGGGATTGCTGGCTATTTTAATATTATTTTTATTATTATTAATGAATATTCGCATTCTGATGAATTTGCTGCAATTGGGATCGACCAGCCGGCATCATCACATTCGTTATGAACCGAACAACAGCAGAGGCTGGTTGATCTAATAAAATGAATGAATATGAATGGATTGGGTTTGGATGGATTACCTGGATCCAATTCGGCAAAAATATGGCAGGCATTTTCCACACTTCCACTGAATCCATTGGTCGGCAATTTTCGCGCCACATAGCCAAAAATGGGGGCTTGGCGAACATAGGTGGGCGGCAATTGGGCCACATTATTATTATCAAAACTTATTAGGGGTAAAAATATTATTTTGGGAAGGGATTCGTCGAGGCTTACACTCTGCTTTCTGGGTCGATGCCGGCAAATGTGACCGAATTGACAGGGTAATGGCGGCGGAAGAAAAGGGAACGGGTATTGTCCTGAATTCGAATTGAATTGGGTTGGAATTTGGAATGGAGTTGAATTTATACCGTCAATGTTATTCCCTGAGAGGACACTTTGAAATGTACGGGCACTGCACGCAATTCCCTCCTATGGAGCATTTCAAAGGCAAATGCCGCTGAACGGCGGACTGCCTCTGGGCCAGTCAAACTTTCGGTGTCAACCGAACATAAATAGGTCACATTGCAGGCTGAAATTGGGGGAATTGGCAAAATTATGGTAGAATATTTTGGGTGGACCTGCGCCCCTTTCCAGCAATGCCTGATTGGAATTGATGTGTTCCGGGGAGGAGGCAGGATCATATTCCGGCAAAATTAATCGACATGGCCTAAAATAAATGGGGAATTGAATGAGAGAATGGTAAATATTTAAATACAATGCTAATGGGGTGATTGAATGTTGATAGACGAGTGCGGCCAATGTGCCAAAAACTGGTTCATTTGAGCATCCCTTCAGGCGAACTCCTTTTGTGCTCGGTTCAATCAGGAAATGTCGAACCAATTCACTGCCATCCGCTACAATTTTAAACTAAATTATTTTATCCCCATCCTTCATTATTACTTGGTGTGACCCCGGCTGGCGGCTGCGAAACTTTCAATGCCAATCCAAATGCCCCCGGGAAACTGTTACTGTCGCGCACAACAAAAGTGCCGGGTGTTTTATTTTTTAACATATTTATGGCTAAAAGGGAATTCAATTGGAGGAAAGAATGGCAAATTGGCACAAAACCTTCTTCCCTGCTGATGGTTGGCTTATACCAAAATCGGCTGGTGTCCTTAACGAAAATTGGATGATGATGGATGACTTCGCCTGCATCTACAATGGATGGAAATAATCAATTTATAATTTATTTTTGAGGGCAAATTTAGACACATTTGGGCCAATTTAAATCAATTTTTCAAATATTTTCCCGAATTTAATATTTCCTTTTCACCTTTTGTCCCCACTGTTGATTGGTCCGTTGACCCCTCCATGACCACTTTTAACCGTTTTATCCGGCTGAGTGTTTTTGGTGAAAGTCGCCAATCCTCTTCCATTGGTTCCAAAGTGCCAAATGGTGATCTGGCACCGGGCCCTCTGCCCAATGAGCCGAAACCATTTTGCAATGTGCCGGCATTACTAATCGAAGAGGAGGCATTCGAGGCTGGTGATTGCGGACTTTTTGCCAAATTTGGTGTTGGCATCAAATGGATTTGGATGGGTCTAGCATTCTCCTTCCCCTTTCCATCAATTCCATTTTGGTCATTCTCTCTTGGCCATCCATTTTGCCTAATCTCTTCCTCTTCCTTTGTTCGAATTGTTGTTGTCATTTTCTTTTGTTCAATTAATGTTTTTATTGGCTCCTCCCTCCTAGTATCAACAATATCAATGCCATTTTCCATTTGTGGTTTCGGCTGAACGGCTTCCAATTCTTCCACTGCTTTCCTCAATTCAATTTCCTCAATTCTTTCTGCCTTTTCATTATTCATTCCATTTTCAATAATTGTTTTTGTTTCCTTCTTTTCAACAATTGGTGATTCTACTTTTCCCATTGGTTTTGTTTCCTTTATTTCCGTGTAAATTTCCACCTTCTTTTCTTCTTTCCAAATAATTTTTTCACCCGGTTCCTTCTTTTCCTCTATTTCTGGCTTTATTTGTTCTTCAATGCCGTCGGATTGTTGTTTTTGCCGCATTTTCACAAAAATTGGTGAACCATTTGAAGGGGATTGGGGCGGTGGAGTGATTTCCTTTTTGGAAATTATTTGGAGTGTTTTTGTTGTGGATAATGGCAAATTGGCATCGGTGGCATCATTTTGATGTGCCATTTTGATTGTTTCGATTGGCTCTGCTTTAACATTATTTTGTTCAAATATTGTTGCTTCAATTTTGGTTGATGTTGATGGTTCCAAGGCCAATTCTACCATTTTTGTCACTATTTCTTCTTTTTCCATTTCCTCCTTCCGTTCATCCATTTCGTCATTTCCTTCCATTTCAATAATATTCGTCACCTTTTCTTCAATTATTATCCTCTTCTTCTCTCCATTTCCTTCATCCAATTCTTTTAATAATTCTTCCATTGCTTCATTTTCTTCTTTTGTTATTTTCCTCCTTTGTTCAATTTCCAATTCATTTTCGCCAATTTGTTGTGCCACATTTTCCTCTTTCATTTCCACAATTTCTTGTGGTTTTTCCACCAATTTTTCTTCATTTTTATCTTCGTTGAATTCTTTGCAAATTTTTGGTCTGTCCATCCCCAATTTCTGTTCTATTTTTTGTGCCACTTTTTCCTTCAATTCTTCTTCCTTTTCAGAATGTTCTTCCAAATGTTCCTCCTCCGAAATTGTGGCCATTAATTCCACCCCACCGGATGCTTCTGCCCTTCTCCCATCGCTGTTCATTCCTCTCGCCAATTCTTCCTCCATTCTTCCATTGTCCATTTCTTCCATTTTCAGTTCAATATCCTCAATTCCTTCCTCCACTTCATCCTCCTCATCATCATCTTCATCCGATGAGGCCAATGTGACCAATTGGACGGTTTCATGCAATTCCATCACCCTCT
Organism: Pratylenchus scribneri; assembly: GCA_030063045.1. Lineage (NCBI taxonomy): Eukaryota > Metazoa > Nematoda > Chromadorea > Rhabditida > Pratylenchidae > Pratylenchus > Pratylenchus scribneri. The sequence continues at coordinate 989,452 of JAQSEB010000011.1, read as the reverse complement.
TCTCCTTATTCAAATCCTTCTCCTCTTTTGGACTGATTAATCCAATTCCATTGATCATTGGCTGACCATTTTGGGTTAAATTGCCAATTATTATTATTGGTTTTGAGGACATTTTGCTGTGGGAATTAATGAATAACAATGTGCGTGAATATGTAATGAATAAAGAGAAATGGAAATGTTTTGTTTGGCCCGAATGGAAGAAGAATGAATGAATGAGGATTTTGGGGGATTTTGAGCTGTTGTGGTTGCCAATTGCCAGCCGCCAAATAGATCGATCCAATGGGGAATAGAAGGGAGGGGAGGGGGAGGAAAAGCTGGTTCAAAATTAAAAGGTTGAAAGGCCAATTGCTTCACAAAGAGAAAATGGCGGCTGGATGATAGAAAGGGAAAGAGTTGATTGCTTCCTGCGGGTGATTGAATGAATGAATGGATGATGGCAAGTGCCAAACAGTGAAAGACACAAAAGCAGGTGGCAAAAGAGGGAATTGAATGAGGTCAATTTGGAGAGGAGGAGAAGGGCGAAGAGCAAACCGAACAACTGTTTCGAATGAGGCCAAGAAAGATCGGCGGAGGTAATTTACTCCAAGTTGGATCAATTTTGGTGGCCAATTTCCCCCAAGGAAATGAAATTGTGGGGCTAAAGCTTAGTTAAATTGGAAGGAGGTGGAAAGAATGGAATATTGTTGTTCTCATGGAAAAATGAAATGAAAGATGAGAATGTGGTTGAGAGGGGGGGGGGGGGGCGAAGGTGATGAAGGGGTTGGAAAAAAACAAAGAAATTTAGGGATCAGTGGTGGATGGAATAGAGGAGAAAATGTGGAGGAAGTTACGAAAATGTTGACAAAATGAACCGATTTAGAATTTGAGAGGAAAAGAAGGAAGGATGCGCAGAAGAGGCGAAATATTCTCACTCATAGAAAATATTTTTGTAGCTTTTTGTGGAATTTAGCCAACTGGCAGGATTGAATTGGCCATAAATGGGGGTGGATGGCTTTTATGGCCAATTTGGTGCATTTGGCAAAAGAATTTGCATCCGCCCGAGTAATTCCTTTTTTGGCACTTTTAGGGAGAAAGTGGGTCCATAAAATGGCATTTTTAAATGTTTTGGATTTTTAATGATTGTCAAAAGAAAATTGTCAAATTGAACGGCCTCAAAAAAGAGGGGGAAACGTCAAAAATGGATGAATGGTTTTGGGGGAATTCCCATTGGAATTGGAGGCAGAAAAGGCCGAGATTTTTGGGGAAAGGGGCTTCGAATTAAGTGGCAGCAGGCGGAATTGGCATTGGCACATTTGGGGAAGGGGAACGGGGAATAAAGTGGGAATAAACACAAAATTGGTGGATTGGCAAATAAATGAATGGAAAAGTGGGGGACGGAGGAAAGCGCCTCTGGCAAAAAATGGATATTTGAGAAGATTGGAAGCCACAAATGGATTTGTATTGAATTTAGGCTTTAGGGTGAAGGGGGAAATGACCATTGGGGAATTGACTTTTTTGGGTAAAAGTGCAAAATATAATTTCGAATTTCCCAAGAGAATAAAATAAAAGTCAATTTTTGAATCCTTTCGGCACCTTTTTGGTAGAAAACCATGAAAAATATATATGAAAAGTGATGAAAAAGATTCTAAAAAGAAGGCAATTCTGCTGTTTTTTTTGCAATGCATTGGAAATTGTTGGATTTGGATTGCCATTTTTATTTTCATTCAACTTTTCATTCATTTTGTTGTGTAGAAAATTGACAACAAAATGAAGGGAGAACGGGGAACACATCTGTGCTGCTGGCCATCGACCTTTTGGCCAAAGAAGGGTTTATTTCGAAAATAAAGGAAAGGGAAAGAAAATGAATGCGCAAAATGAATTTATAATAATTTATTTGGATTGGAGAGAGGGATAATTTTGGAGTGAAATCCTCCAATTTTTGGGATTGAATGAATTTTGGGCGGATTTTGTTTGCCTTTTTATCCTCCATCCTTCTCCTTCTTTTGTAAATGCGCCAAAATTGTTGGATTTTGGTGGATAATCGGCGGAAAATGATGAAGGGGAAATTTACTAACAAAAATGAAACAAATCCCAAAAATGAATAAATTGGCCCAAATGTGAATATTTTGTTAATTGACCAACCAATGGAAGTGAGCGAAGAACGGCGACTGAATCCGCTGGCTGGTCCATGTCCTCCTCCATAAATTGAATGCGGGGTCATTGCGCCAAATCGAGTGCTAAAATGATTAAATTGGGTTCATTAAATTAATATTAAATTGTTTTTGATGTGGTCGAGGGGGGGGGGGGGAATTGATTGGCCCCAAAAAAGGATGAAATTCCCGAGAAAAATCGCGTCAAAAAGGGAAAGGGGTGAGTTTGCCTTTGCTGCCAGCTGCCCATTCACCCCTTCACCATTTTCACCACATTTTCGTCCATTCATTTCCATTCCGTCCGACCCCATTTCCCACCATTTTCTCCCAAACATCCTTTCTTCACCCTCTTTTGGCCGTCCCAGATGGGCTTATGTATGGCCCCGGTGGGACTAAAATGGGATGGATGACTTTTGAGGGAAGAAGGCGTCAAAAAGTTATGTGGCCATAAATAATGCCCAATAATAATGTGGCCTGGCCTCCAATTGGGCCAATCAATGGCCACGTGCACAAAAACAATAATAAATTCCCTCAACTAAATTTAATGATCATTTTTTAATTTTAAATGAATTCAATTCTACAACAAAGAGTTTTTCCAAGGAAAGGGAGGGAGGAGGGTTGACAAAAATGTTTTACTTATTATAATCATAATTCTCCCCAATCAAGTTCTGACCCCTTTTGCTATAAGACTACCAATTCCTTCATTTATTTTTATCCCATCCCCACCTATTATTATTATTTATGTTGTTATTTATTCCCCCATTGTTTGGGCCAACGGAGGCAAATGGCAAAGTTGCCGAATTGCCTCCAATTTTTGCGGTCGGTGGCATCGTTGTTGTTGCTCCTTGCTGTGGATGGTCGTCGGCACCAGTTCGATAAAGGAGTGGATGGTAGGGAAGGGGCGTTTCACGTTCTGGCAAAATCGGGAATTGGGGAGTATCGCTTCGTTCGACAAGCCAATTTGTGGATGGGGGATTAGATGAGTTTGGATTTGAGCCGGAAATGGGATGACCAAATGACGACTCCTTCAATGGGGAAAATTAAATTGATATTTGTGAAAGTGAGAAATTCCCCAAATGTTTTGCATTCAGGTCAATAGAATTATTGTTACTAATCCACAAATTCCCTTTAAATTGTTTTGGTTCAATGAATTGGCCGCCGCCTATTTTGAAAAGGCCAAATCCGCTTATTCGACACGTTTTTTTTTGTTTGCCCCGAATAAAACGACAATAGAAATGGAGGCAAAAGGGGAATAGGGGAAGGTGGGGATTGAAAACGGGTTCTTCCGACCATTTTCCACTTTTCTAGTGCAAAATGCAGATAGAGGGGAAGGGAATAAAGACATGTTTTTGTGCGGAAAATGATCGTCCAATTGCTGAGAATGAGAAGGAATCGAAAAATGCGCTGGAAATTATTAGAATGGATGCGCAGATTATGGAGGGGATTTATTTTTGGATAATCGCCAAAAAATATATTGGAATGAATTTATTTTATATTTTTGTTATTCTTTTTGTTTGGTTTTGTGTTGTGCAAAATGTGGTTGGGAGAATGGAAGCCGCGGGAAATGGACTGCCACTAAAATGCTGGGGGTGGGGGGGGATCAAGGTCATCATCAAATCAAACATAACGGTGCGGTAGAATATTTGGCGCAAAATGGGATTTGGGGAATGGAAAGTGGAAATTGTGGGGTTAAATGGGAGGGAAATGGCAACAAAAATGAATAATTTCTGCCTAAATGGATTAAAAATGAGAATAAAATAAAAGTTTTACATTTGGTTTAATTGGTTGCACCTTTCCAAACCTATTTTAACACCGAAATATAAAAATTTGTCAGTTCTCAAGGAGATAAAAATATAATTTTATAGTTTTTTCATATTTTCATTTTTATATTTTATATATTATTTATTACACCAAAATTATAGAAAAAATAAAAAACAAAGCAGGCAGAATTAATTGGGGCAAAACACAAATAGGCGGATTTATTTAGGCAAAACACAAACAGGCGGAATTATTTAGGAAAAACACAAACAGGCGGAATTATTTAGGAAAAACACAAACAGGCGGAATTATTTAGGAAAAACACAAACAGGCGGAATTATTTAGGAAAAACACAAACAGGCGGAATTATTTAGGAAAAACACAAACAGGCGGAATTATTTAGGAAAAACACAAACAGGCGGAATTATTTAGGAAAAACACAAACAGGCGGAATTATTTAGGAAAAACACAAACAGGCGGAATTATTTAGGAAAAACACAAACAGGCGGACTTATTTAACAGAAAAAAAAAAACAGGCGGAATTAGAAACACAAACAGGCAGAACACAAACAGGCGGAATTATTTAGGAAAAACACAAACAGGCGGAATTATTTAGGAAAAACACAAACAGGCGGAATTATTTAGGAAAAACACAAACAGGCGGAATTATTTAGGAAAAACACAAACAGGCGGAATTATTTAGGAAAAACACAAACAGGCGGAATTATTTAGGAAAAACACAAACAGGCGGAATTATTTAGGAAAAACACAAACAGGCGGACTTATTTAACAGAAAAAAAAACAGGCGGAATTATTTAGATGAAACACAAACAGGCAGAACACAAACAGGCGGAATTATTTAGGAAAAACACAAACAGGCGGAATTATTTAGAAAAAACGCAAACAGGCGGAATTATTTAGATGAAATACAAACAGGCGGAATTAAATTAGGCAAACACAAAATATGTAATTAAATTAAGCAAAAAATTAAACATTTTCTGTAGAGGAATCAATACATTTTCCGCTAATTTGCAAGACAAAAATTAAAAATAATCTCTTTTACCTCGATATTTCTAATAGAGTAAACTAAATGCGGTAATTTATTAATATTTTTATTTTTTATTAATCGCAAATTGCCCTGTCTTATTTTCTAAAGTTGCGCACTCCGCACTCACAGCTTTGACTTTCCCATTATTTTAATTCCCCCATTTAATAATTGATGAATATATAATCATCATTTAAACCCTCTCTTCGTAATTATTCACCTCATTCAGAGTCTGATCATTTTGATGATTTGGTGCCAAATTCATTGGCAATGTTTTCCTCTGCATTAATAAAGGCGATTCATTCCCTCCATTTGTGCCCCCATTTGCATTTGTTCTTTTCAAAATTGGTTTCACTGGGGTTGATCGATTTGTGCTGCCTCCATTTTGATTAGTCCCTCCATATGCAAATGTGTTTGATGTGGATGGATTTGAATTGGCCAACTGGATATTCATCAATTGTTGCAAATATTGTGGCCGATTTGGGGTTGTCATCCATTTTCGTTGTTTTTTTTCTTTTTCCTCCCCAAATTCATTTGTATTTTCATCCACCCAATCATCAATATTCATTCCGCCTCCTCCTCCCTTTATGCCCATCCTTTCCCTTTCCTTTGCATAAAGAGATTGTCTGAGGGCAAGTAAATTTGGATTCACTGCCGATGATGGGCCTCCTCCTTCTCCATCTACCATATCCTCCTCTTCCATCATTCTTTTTCCATATGGGGGTGCTGAATTTGAGGTACCCCGAAGCAATTTGGTACTACTGTATGGACTTTTTGACCGTTCTCGATCAATTCGAGTGGGCGGCGGTGTTGGTGGCTTTCCCCTCACAATTTGTGATGTTGGGGTAGCCCCTCTTCTTATATTCATGCTGGGTGTCGGTGATTCGGCAATTGGCGTTGGATTATTTTGATGGAAACTGCGAATTCCGCCAATTGGATTATTTCCAATCATTCCGGCACCGGGGGTGGCACTCAATGAACGAATTTGGCCTGGGCCTTGGTATTGGGTGCCAGAGGGAAAACTTTTGGCAATTGGCTGGGGCACCGCATTTTGTTGGGAATCTAAATATTAAACAAAATATTGAATTAGTTAATTTGACTCACTGTTCAACCCATAATATCCCTGTTTGGCCCTCTCCTTTTGTAAATTTCTGTTTGCCTGTCGAAGTCCATCCAAAACCATTGGTGATTGAGTATTCTTCAATCGTTGTTCTTCCCTTCTATATTCCTCCAATGGATCATCTCCACCTCCTCCGGCTCCTTTCACCAATTTTGCTGCTTTGTTTTTCAATTCCTAATTTGAATAATTATTTAAATATTTGTCCATCTCCAAACCAACCTCAAGCAACATTTTCTCAGCCTCCCTTCTATTTTTGGCCATTGGCTCCATATATCGCCTATTTTTGACTGCTGCCAATTTTGCGTGAAGCCATCCCTCGGCCCCCTCTGGATCCGTTGCCGCTTCATCCGAATCATTGTGGACAAATAATTTTCGTCTACTGAAAATTGGCAAAAAAATTAATTTAATTTTTGAATTAATTACCCAATCAATGGTGTGGAATTGACGGATCGACAATTTCGAGTGCGGAATTCCTCATTGGTTCCGCCTTGAGATGGCAAATATTTATTCCTCTGATTTGTGGCCAACATTGTTGTTTGCGGTGTTTGGGACCGGAAATGAATGGGCATTGTGTGTTCGGCCAACAAATTTCGCACATCATCCCTCAGCAATTCACTTTAAATTAATATTAATGAAGTAAATGCCATAGATATCCATTTACTTTTGTGCAATTTGCTTGAATGCCCGATCATTTGGCACTGATTTTGAGAGCAATTCGCCAGCCTGCATCTTTCGATTGTCTTCCTTTTGTTCTGCCATTTGTTGTTGTTTTCTACCCAAAACAGGCGATGATGTTGGCGTTGAATAGGCAAAATAAAAATCCGGATCGCAAAGTTCGTCCATTTCACTCCGTCTTGGTGATGGACGAACACCTGGAATTCTTTTTCCCGGACGAATTTGTGCACTGAAATGGGTCACTGGACTTGGGGCCGCCCTTTTTGCCTGTTCAATTACCTAAAATTAATAATTAATGTTTTTTTAAATATTCTTTTCTTTTGACCATTGGCCTTTCAGTCGGCATTGATGCGGCCATTGGATGGAATTCATTTTCGGCACGAGGGGATTGCACCATTTTGGGCATTGTGTGCGCATTAATTGGTGTCGACCATCCACTTCCTCCTCCTCCAGCTCGCCCTGATGGAATATATCCATTTGGAATAAATGTTGTCTTTCGATGATCGCCGGCGGCGGATGGCCAATTCCAGTGTGGGGGCGATGATTGGATTGGCCGATATTGTTGTTGTTGTTTTTGTTGATTTCGATGGCGCCATTCATCCTGGGGACGAATTTGTGCCGATGGGGAACGGACATAGTCCCTTTGCAAATGGCCAACCTTCAAATTGGGTACCCAAAATGTCATTCCCTTTCTCAATTTCCATTTCCAACCGGTGTCCCCGATGTGCTCGCCCTCCTCGGCCTTCTGTCCAATTCAATTTTGCCAGCAACTTTGTCAATTTCGGCATCCCATTTTGGTGTTTCTGCCCTTCGCCTCAAATCACTGCTTGACCCTTGCAGGCCAAAATTCTCCAATGCCATTTTTGCCTCCAATGGGCTAACATTCAAATCGGCCGGTTCCACAACGGATGTTCTCCTTTTAAGTGCCGGCTTCTTTGGGGCTTGGTAATGGGCTTTCAATGATTTTGCGGGCACATAAGAAAAACAACGAGAATTTGGATCATATCTACAAAAATGGCAACGTTATTTGAGGCCATTTTGAATTCACCTTCCACTGGCCACCAATTCAGGCTGAACCATTGGACTGATGATGACCCTCCTTTGGGGCACTGATCGATTTGCCTCATCCCCAGATGAGCCGGAATTGGCATCATTTACGTGTGTGGAATGCCTTCGATTTGGTCTGGCGCCGGGTGGGAGGACGGAATGGTCCCGGCCAATTGTGGAATCCTCGATGGCACCTCTCAATGGGTCATTTGGGTCCAATGGTTCATATTGGTCATGGGGATGATGGGAATGGGAAGTAATAATTGGACGATGGGAATTTGGTTGATTTTGTTGATCATCAACGGATTCCACCGAGGAATGGCGGCGCATTTTAGGAGGGACGGGTGGGGGCATTTTCCTTTGCTAAAATGACCAAATTTAGTTGGAATCAATCTAAAAAGGAACTACTTTTGTTTCGTTTCCAATCATTTGATCGTTTTTTACAATCATTGAATATTCTCCATTCAACATTTCTTCATTTCCATTTTGTATTGTTGTGGTGGCTGCTTTTGGTGAATCCGAACCAATGCCAGAATCGGCACCGTCCGTGGTCAATGGAGTGTGCTGATGGGAAGGCAAAATTGTTGCTTGATTTAAATTTGAATCTTCAATTATTTCAGTGTTCGATTCTTTTCCATTTATTGTTGCCAAATTTGCCTCCACTCCTTTCTCTTGATCATTTCCAATTGGTAAGGACAAACTGCGATCGTCTAAATTTATAATATTTGATTGGGAATTGTAAAGTTTATTTGGGATTGATAGGCTGAATAATTAACCCCATTTATTATTATTATTATTATTATTATTTCCAATGACCAGTCCGCATAAAATGGGGGGAGGGTGCTCTGATCAATAGCAACAAAAAAACAATAACAAGGCAGGCTTTGGGCTTTGCTGCTTGGGGCGAGTTTTTTGTGTGGTAAAGGGCGAAAATAAAAGCTGCTAAATGGTTGGGTGGGGGGATGAAGCATGAGCAAAAGAGGAAGGTGGAAATGGGGGACTTCAATGCCCCTTTGGGATGGATTCCATCGGCCGTTTGGTTGGGACTCGGGAATCGGGATAGGCGGAGGATGGCAAGAATGGAAGAGGCTGGTGGGATGGATGGAGGCGATCGCAAAAATGATGAAAAAAGAAGTGGAAACTGGCAGTGGGAAGAAAACAGAAGGCTAAAAGCCCGGAGGTTGGCCAACGGGACGAGCGGAAGTCCAGCACAAGGAAATGCGGAGCAACAAGTTGGAGAAGGGATAAATGGATGGATGTGAGGATGTTCAATGCAATGGATCGATTTGATTGGCCAAACTGTTAGTTGGCCCAATCGGAGCAATCAATCCATGTGGAGAAGCAGAGAATCAAGGCAAATATTGCCGGAGGCATCGAGTCGAGAAAGGAAAAAGTGGCGAGATATTCAATTGAATAGATGGAGTGGGGAAGAATGTCTGGCCAAAATGATGGGACAAAAGCAGCACATTTTGGTTTGTTGAAGGAAGGAGGCTGTGGGCGAAAGTTGGCTGGCAGCAAAAAGATGCCAGAGGCGATTGGCCCAGCAAAAGTCTGATCGAGCGGAAAAGGAAAGAAAGGGATATGGGAACAATGGACCGACGGGCAAATTGGATTGAGGAAGGGTGGAAGGGGCCGACCAATTTGACGGCCAAAAATGTGCAATTTTCTGGAAGACAATTGGTTTGAATGAAAGCTAGGAAAAGGGGCCAATGGCCAGTTGGCCGAAAATGAAGCAAAAAACGGATTTGCTATTTGGATAAAGGGAGGGGATGAAAGGTGGGGGACATATTGATTAATTGGAATTAGCTGCTAATTTTTATTAGTTTGAATTAGATTTATTTAGAGTTGGCCACCAAACCCACCTTCGGCTCGGTCAAAGTTTTCGTAGCTGTCCGCACGAGAAAAATCGCCGCCAGTTTGGAGATTGGCACGGCCAGGGGATGCTGATTTGCCCCTTTTTGGTGTATTACTCCTTCGGCTGTTGGATTCAATATTGTTGCTGGTTAATTCAAAAGTTAGCTCAAATCCAGCATTAATGTCCACTAATTTATCTATAAATAATAATATATATGTGTCCATTTAAATTATATTCACTATTGAAAATGCAATCCAAATCCTCCTTTTGGAATGCCACTTTTGGCAATGCCATTGAATCCAATCCAAGGGCGCAAGTATTGAATTGGCATTGGAAAAGAAGATTCTTCTCTGTCCCTTCCTTTGATGGTTCATAGCATTTTAGGAGGACATCGCCTCGAAGTGAAAGTCGATTTGTGGACAAATCCACAAAAGCATGCTCTTTTAATGTTCTTCAAATATTTAAATTGTGAGGAAATATTTATTAAATATTTTCACATTTTTCCACTGCTCCAAATTGGCTTCATTCTCTCATAAAGTTTCAATTTGACAATTTTATTTGGGAATAATTTGTTGAGCAAAATTTGGTTTAAAAAAATTGGCGACGGATAAACTTTTGTTGTGCCGGAGAGCAAATTGGCAAAATATTTTACATATCTTTGGAATATTATTATTAAGGATGGAGGGCAGAGGGCACCTTTTGTGTGAAGGTTGGGCATCTGGGCCAAGGTATTTTTCGGTAAATAATTTCATCGAAAATCGATCCGGAAGATTCTCCTCCCTAAATGGTTTAATATTTATGAATAATTTGGTGTATTTTACCCGGAACAAATGCTGGTATAATTCATGAAGGCGGTGTCAGAGGATTTCCCCAGTGAAATCCTAAGACCTTGTGTTTGGAAATGTTTGGAAAAGGAATAAAATATATTTATTTATTTTTAATTAAAATACATGTGGAATAAATATTGGATGAATGGAAAGTTGGGTTCAAAGGAATAATTGGGAATTGGGAATGAATGGGACTCATGCCAGAGGGATCAAGGCGGCTTTATATAGGGCGCCGCGCGAGAATGGAATGCGAGAATAAGCATGTGGACATAAGGAAAGAAGGGAACAATAGAAGGGAAGGAAGGGACATGCTAATGGATTAGCACGTGGATTGATTAGGAAGAAAGGGAGGTTCAAAAGAAGGAAGGGAAAAGTGCACGTGGACATGTGCACATGGATATGCTAAAATGAGACTAAAATAGGAAAGGAAATTATGAAATAATATGACTAATAATAGGAATGAAAGGAAAGGATAAATAAAAATTATAATTCGAAATATTTTTCGACATTCCGCCCCGAGAAGATATTTTTTCCATATTATTCATCAATTCTGCTTGAGTCATTTTCTTTTGTCATTTGCCAAACCATTTCTCTTTGCTTCAAAATTTTGTCAGCTAATTCCATCAATTTCGTTGTGTTAAATTCCGCAATGGTTCTTTTTTCCTGTATTATTTCTAATAATAACCATCTTGGGAATTTTTCCATAATTATTTCTTGAATTACTGTTACATTCACATTTTCACCTGCTTGTTCCAATTGATTCAAAATTCGCTTGCATTCGCTATTCATTTTTCTAACATCAATTGTTTTTGGACTCTTATAATGAATTTCTCCTAATTCCATATATAATTTCGATTTCAATGTTTCCATGTCACCAAATCTCTTGAGAAGGTGGTCCTTAACAATTTTGTAATTTTCAGCTGTGACTGTATAGCCTTTTAGCTCTTTTTCGGCATCACTTTTCAAGCAAGAAAACAAGTATGCTAACTTTTGTACATCAGGTATTGTTTTATCTGAGTCAATTGATGCTTCAAATATACTCCAAAATTGTCTCCAGTTTTGAAATTGACCATCAAATTGAGGTAGTATAAGTTTTGGTAATTGAACCCTCTGTTTTGGGGTATCATTAACTTGCATAGCTATTGTTTGACAGTTTTGCTGCAACCAATTCTCAAGATTATCAACAATTACTCTCCCCTGGTCTATAAGCTCGATAACATTTCCATGATTGTTCAGATAATTTGTAAATTCCTGCTCTTCTCTAACTCGATTGACAGCATCTGCAATAATCATTAATTCTGACCAATCACAAATTTTTCCATCCAATGTTTTAATCGCATTATTTATCTTTAAAAGAATTTCCTTAACCGACTGTTCGTTTGGTTGTCCTTGTTCACTTAGAAGATTATTCGCTTGTGCTATATAATTTACCAATCGTGTACGGGTGAGACCAATAGAAGTTCTAATTGGTCCTGACATTTTTATATAATGTTTAAATCACACTGAAGAATAACTGAATACAATCAAATTCCGGTAGGACTCTGCCAGCACCAGAAAAAATGAAAAAGAACTTTCTATTAAAAACTGTCTATGCGTTTTTAATAATATTTGATAAGCAAAATGAATATGCACTCAGGCAAAATGAATTTAAAATTAATTGAAGAGCACTTTGATATAATCTGCTGAGCAAAATATCACAATTGATTCTCTCACAGGCCAAATGTCGATTAGTACTGTTGGCTAAATACTATAATTTAGCTTTTTCAAAGGATGATTTAGCACAAAGGCCAAAACGATGTTTAGGGAACTCAATTCACTAAATTATTAGGCACACAGGCCACAACGGATGGAACTCGATCCGATGAATGTTTAGGCACACAAGCCACAAAAATTGAATGGAACACAATCCAATAAATGTTGTTTAGGCAATCAGGCCAAAGGATGAATATAAACCCAATGAATGTTAGGCAAACAAGCCAATAAGATTAAGTCTTAAAGCTTTATGGTACAGCAAAATGATGACCGCCTGCCTCAGTCACACTTTCTGCTCAAATTTTTGTTATTGAAAAGTTGTTTGTTGAATTGTTGTTGAAATTCTGGCCAAAATTTAAAAAGGCCGCCCAAAATTTTGTTGTTGAAGAATTGGTTGAAAATGTTGCGTTTGGTTTTCCTCGAAAACCCCCAAAATTCAATTGTTGAAGAATTGGTTGAAAATGTTGATTTTGGTTTTACTCGAAAACCCCCAAATGTTGTTGTTGAGATGGCCCAAATCCGGTAGTTGGCCGTTGCACCAAAATGTCAGAGGATTTCCCCAGTGAAATCCTAAGACCTTGTGTTTGGAAATGTTTGGAAAAGGAATAAAATATATTTATTTATTTTTAATTAAAATACATGTGGAATAAATATTGGATGAATGGAAAGTTGGGTTCAAAGGAATAATTGGGAATTGGGAATGAATGGGACTCATGCCAGAGGGATCAAGGCGGCTTTATATAGGGCGCCGCGCGAGAATGGAATGCGAGAATAAGCATGTGGACATAAGGAAAGAAGGGAACAATAGAAGGGAAGGAAGGGACATGCTAATGGATTAGCACGTGGATTGATTAGGAAGAAAGGGAGGTTCAAAAGAAGGAAGGGAAAAGTGCACGTGGACATGTGCACATGGATATGCTAAAATGAGACTAAAATAGGAAAGGAAATTATGAAATAATATGACTAATAATAGGAATGAAAGGAAAGGATAAATAAAAATTATAATTCGAAATATTTTTCGACAGGCGGCCACCACAATGCCAGCTTCAAAAAACTGAATTATCCCTCAAGGCCAATCACAATTTTACCTCTATAAATGCCGCCTTTGCAATGGATGATGGCAACATTTTCGGGGGAATTATTCAAATGATTCTCCAATTGTTTGCAAATTGAGCAAAGACGATCGAGGGGAGGGGCCAATGTGTCGGGCCAACCAAATTCAAGGACGGCACCTTGCTGATTGGCTCGACCCAAATCGGAACGTTTCTGGGAAAGATTGAAGATCTGAAATAAAATTAAATGAAAGTATAATGGAAATGAATATTGTGAATATTTGGATTTACCTTATAGCTGTCTGGAAAAGTGCGTTTTATTCGTTCGGATATTGGTTTGATATTTTGCCGATAAATCGAATCAGAATTGCCGGAGGGGAAAAGAAGTGCTTAAAAAGAATTAAATATTCGTTGAAATATTCAAATTGACCCACCAAATATTCGTTCAGTAATTTTTGTGAATTCCAATTGGCCTCCTCCTCCTTCTGCCAATTCTTGGCCAATGCCTCCTCCATTCCCATTCCCTTGGGCAATTTCACTTCCGTTTGCCATTTTTGTATTTCCTCCCAAACTCATTCTCCTTCGATTTTCGGAATTGCTTTTTCTTCGTTTTTTCGTCTTAAAAGGGAATAAATATTTTCTAAATTTGGAAATATTTTGGGGGACAATGGCCCCAAATCCATCCATCCCCTTTTAGGGTTAAACAAACTCATCCAATTCACAATTTCCTTCCCTCCTTTTTACCCTCATTTTTAATCCCACCCACAAAGTAAGTTTCTTTCCTTTGCCCAATTTTCCAATTCCAAATTTTGACACATTTTTTCGGATTGAAAGAGGTGAATGGGGGAGGGGGATCGGATGTGAAGGATTTAAGTTGTTTTGGTTGAGGATGGGTTGCTTCTTCTCGGGTTGATCGATTCAATGTGAGGGAAATGGACGAATTGTTGGGTTGACCACCAAATACAAAAAGCAGCTGACTGGGCAAGACAACAGCAACAGAGGATGGATTGGGGAATGGATCTATGTAGATTTGGGCAATTTCCCCTTTGGGCGATGGGCACTCCCAAATATTGCGTGTTTATTTGCGCGATGGGGAAAATCCCGATTTGAGGGGAGAGATGGATGAAAAATCCACTGGGATATGTTAAAAAGCGGGAGTTGCGGAAATGGAATACTCAAAAAACAGGATAGAATCAAAATATAAATATGTAACGATTTTGGAATTGACAGAGGAAATTGGCACGGAAATAGACTCAATTTAAAGGAATTTATTTTAAATTTTGAAATTGGAGTATAATTTGGCTAGAACAGAGGGAAGGGATATTAGGAAAGGGAAGTGATGGCTTATTCAGAACCAGGGGAAACGGGAAATTGATGAAATGGATTGGCAGAGTGGGTGGATGGATGGATCAAAAATTGATGTGGAATTCCTTGGAGGAGGCGGCCACTTATTTGATAATGGACATAGGCCAAATTGATGTGGAAAAGGGGAGTCAGTTGTTGAGAATTGGCCAAATGAATGGATGTGGGGGTTGAGGTCAATGGATGAGGACAGGCTGTGCCCGCCACAAGTATTGGCCACTAATAATTTAGTTGATTGGGAAGAGGGGGAGCAAAACAATAATGGGGATCAATCTTCAAAATCATCATTCACAAATTGGCGAAAAGCCAGCAAGGGAAATGGACTTTTAGAGGGAAATAAGCATGGAAATTTGGTAAATATTCAAAGCTATCATAAATTCTGCCTGTTTTTTGTGTTTTGCTTAAATAATTCCGCCTCTTTGTGTTTTTCCGAAATTATTCCGCCTGTTTGTATTTTTCCTAAATAATTCCGCCTGTTTGTGTTTTTCCTAAATAATTCCGCCTGTTTGTGTTTCACCTAAATAATTCCGCCTGTTTGTGTTTCACCTAAATAATTCCGCCTGTTTGTGTTTCACCTAAATAATTCCGCCTGTTTTGTTTTGCCCAAATAATTCCGCCTGTTTGTGTTTCACCTAAATAATTCCGCCTGTTTGTTTTTTTCCTAAATAATTCCGCCTGTTTTGTTTTGCCCAAATAATTCCGCCTGTTTGTGTTTCAGCTAAATAATTCCGCCTGTTTGTGTTTCTCCTAAATAATTCCGCCTGTTTGTGTTTTTCCTAAATAATTCCGCCTGTTTGTGTTTCACCTAAATAATTCCGCCTGTTTTGTTTTGCCCAAATAATTCCGCCTGTTTGTGTTTCAGCTAAATAATTCCGCCTATTTGTGTTTTGCCTAAATAATTCCGCCTGTTTGTGTTTTGCCCCAAATAATTTCGCCTGTTTGTGTTTTGCCCAAATAATTCCGCCTGTTTGTGTTTCACCTAAATAATTCCGCCTGTTTGTGTTTCTCCTAAATAATTCCGCCTGTTTGTGTTTTTCCTAAATAATTCCGCCTGTTTGTGTTTCACCTAAATAATTCCGCCTGTTTTGTTTTGCCCAAATAATTCCGCCTGTTTGTGTTTTTCCTAAATAATTCCGCCTGTTTGCGTTTTTCCTAAATAATTCCGCCTGTTTTGTTTTGCCCAAATAATTCCGCCTGTTTGTGTTTCACCTAAATAATTCCGCCTGTTTATGTTTCACCTAAATAATTCCGCCTGTTTGTGTTTTTCCTAAATAATTCCGCCTGTTTGTGTTTCACCTAAATAATTTCGCCTGTTTTGTTTTGCCCAAATAATTCCGCATGTTTGTGTTTCACCTAAATAATTCCGCCTGTTTGTGTTTTGCACAAATAATTCCACCTTTTTGTGTTTTGCTAAAATAATTCCGCCTATTTGTATTTTGCCCCAATTTCCGTAAGTTTTGCTTTGCCTTTTATAAAATTTTTTCATGAATTTTTTGATTCAAAAGTCATATTTTACGTTTTGGAAATACCAGCCCTGATAGGAAACATTCCTCCCAATTAAATATTTTAATCTCCTAATTTATGTTTTACCCTTTCGCCAATGTTTTTGTCCTCTCCATTTCCATTCATTTTTGTCCAATATTCCGAAGATTGTGGTTCAGAATGATGCCTTTTTTCGTGCCTTTCTCTTGATCTCTCCTCTTTTTTGCCGAAACAACGCATTTTGCCCAGCAGAAGGAATTTAAAAAATGTGATTTGGTAATTTCAATTTAATTAAAGAAAAGTGCATTTTAAATATTAAAATTTTGCAAAATAATTCGAATCTGAAATATTTTTAAAATAATTTGGAAAATATTCACAAAATAAAAACACAACAAAAATATGGCTAGGGTATTTTAAACTGGTTTAATGGATAATTTTTGGACAAATGGAAACCAATGGGCATCCAGGAGCCCTTTTTGCGCATTTTCCTAGCCATCATCAATGGCCTCCATTCATTCTTCCAATCCCAAATCAATGTGCTGCTTTCTTCCTTTTCCTTCAATTGGTCGAGAATGCTGAAGGTGGCGGCTGACTGGACTTGGCCACGACGCGATGTGAGTCAAGAGGGAGGAAAAATGTGCGCGGAAACCGGGAACGGGAATTGGAATAGGGGGGTGGGGGAGAATAACAAGCACCACACTTGGGGGGCAATAAGCCACAAGTTGAGGAGGATAGGAAGGGCCAACTCCCGGTAAGCTGCTGCGCCTGCTTCTGCTGGTTGGATCGTCGAGAACACTTCATCAAAACAATCTCATCCATTCCCCACTTATCCTTTCAACATTTATACAGTTGTTTTTAAGGGGAAATTCTCGAAAATAAAAATATTATTTAGGACTAATAAGCATAAAATTATGAAGACATTATATTTCGAAGGTTGACTGGACATCTTTGACCCTTTTGACTCTTTTGTTCATTTCGCAGTAACAGGGGTGAGTCCATTTCATTTTAATTTTCGCTTGTCGAATTTGTGCAAACATTTTCATGCCTTGGCCAACCAAAGAGAAAACAAAAGAAAATGATGGCTTTAAAAGAGGATCAAGTCCAGTCAGCCAAAAGAGAATTTAAAGCGCGTAAAAAGCGTAAAATTGTTTAATCTTCTTGTTTTCCCCTCCCCCTTCCTAGTTATGTTCATCTTTTAAGCTCGCATCTGCTTTTGGCCGCCCGAATTGGCTGCCCAAGTCGGGACCACTAATTTGAAGCTTATGCTTTGGGGAGGAAACGGAAAGGGAAGGGAAGGAATTGGGCAATCAAAATTTTGGCGAAAATGCTTGAAGAAGGCCGGGGGAATAATTTAAAGTCAAGTGGAAAAATTTATTTGAAAATAAAATTAAATAAAGCTGGAAAAAACCCACAAAAGTTTTGATGGATAAAGGAATTCATTAGTTTAAAAAAGGTAAACGGAATTAGTTTGGGAGGGTGGAGGGTGGCTGGCGCCAAACCCGGAAAGGTCATTTGTGAATTTAACCAAAATGAAATGGAAGGTGGGAATGGCGAATTGGGTAAAATATTGGGGTAAATAGCTTATGAAAATGTGCAAAGAAAATTTGTAATTTTTTTGGCATTAAAAATGGCTTTTGGCCTCCATTGTTTTTTTGGCAAATGAAGTGGACTTTTTTTTGAAAAGAAATTGGCCAGTCCAAATTCCCCCTTCTTATGAATGAATGAATAGATTTTTGGGTTAAAATGGACTAAAAGTGCGCCCAAAACCTGGGACAATTGTGTGCCCCAATGGACCATCAAAAGGACTTCCGCTTTTGAAGAGAATTTGCCAAAAAGAAATGGATCGAAAGAAATGCAACAATTTGTGGATGGGAAACAATTATAAATTTGTTGATTATTGGCGAATGGAAACCAAAAACGGGATTGAAAAAAGGAAGAAAAGATGCGCCACCCAAATGATGAACATCTTTGGAACAAAAGGCGGATGGATGGCATTGGATTGATGCGGCTATTTATTTGCCCTGAGGGGATGGCTTAATAAAATAACCCCAGCCAAAAAGATGGTCGAATCCATGCATTCATCCCTTTTCTTCTCGCCCAATTCTTTCCAATCCAATTGCCCCTTTCCCCCTTCACAAATTTATATTAGCCATCGGAGGGGGCAAAAGCATATTGGCTTGACTGTCTGGATGGACGGATATATGCGGATTAGGAAGGAGGGAAAATGGGCGAAATCGGCGGATTGAATTGGATTGAACCCACCAGCAAAAAGCAGACGAAAAGGGATGGAATATTGGGTTGAGACTGTGGCGATCCAATCCATGGTTGATTCCAAAGAAAATGTTGAACTGCTGGAAGGAGACCATTTCCTTCTTAAAACCAAGAAAATGGAAAAAACGACCCAATTTGCAGCCTGAACTAATTTTAATTAAATTGGAATGAATGAATTAGTCTAAATTGAATAAAATACTAATAAATACTCTAATATTTATATATATTTATTTATTTAAATATATCATAAAATTATTTAATGCCATTTTAATTGTTTATTTAATTTGAATTTGAATAAATATTGATCATTGCATTTGGCCCAATATTTTCATCATTATTTGGCAATTTCATTTTCCCTCCATCCTTTTCTTCCTTTCTTTTGGCCATTAAACAATTTAGCATGGAAAATATCAGCCAAATGCCGAAAATTTTGATGAGCAAAAAAATGAGAGAGAAAATGGCAAAAGTCAGTGATCGATTCAAAATTGGCCAAATTGAATTGTGAAGCTGAAAATTCAGTAAATTTTAATGAAAAGAATCCAATTTTTGGTAAACATACATTATAATAGCTCCACGCAATGTAAAGGAAAAATTGGAAAATGATGAAAAGGATGAATGCCAATGAAATTGTGAATTTATTTAGCAAAAGAATGGCCACTTTTTGATTTGGAATGCAAAGGAATGACATTTTTACCAAAGGAAATGAATTTTTGATGATTGGGGAAAAATAGTGAAAATGTGGGGAATTCTGTCGGTCGATGATTTAATCAAAATTGAATGAATTGTGGACTGAATATTCCAATTGACTGTGAAATAAATGGATGAATCAGCAACCGTGAATGAATGGATGGAAATGAATTTGAATGCGACAAATTATTTTTTTTATTCTTTGTTCATGTTCCCTTTCACTCGAACATTTTCATAATTATATTGGAAAATATGTCCTCAACATTTTTTATATATATATATATATATAAAATTGGCAAAAAATAAATATTATAAAATTATATCTTATTAAAATAAAGAATTTTTCACTCTATCAAACAATTTGAAAATAAATCAAACGGTTGAGATTTTCGATTGAAAATGAATTATAATTGAAAAAATGGCCATTTTTAATTGCTGCCATTCCCCAGAAATCAATATAAATTTTCCATAAATCATGCATTTTTGTTCCAATTGTTATTGCCTTCCCAGTTTTCACATAAAATGGCACTAATAACTCATAAATCCTTTATAACAGGTCATTTTCTTTTTTCATTCCCTATCCCATAAAATGGCAATAATTGAATAGACCCTCGGGGTCAATCACTGCTGGATGGCACTCTTTTCTGGAAAATGAGCGAATACCCAATACCGTATGGTCATGTTCCATTCTCCAATCCCATTAAAATGTCAACAAATGAAATAGGCCTTAGGGTCAATCATTGAATCCTTTCCTTTTCTTCTAAAAACAAGGGAATAACCAATACCGTATTCTTCCTTCTAACTGCAGGGAGGATCAACCCCGCATCTTTCACTCAACAAGGGAGTACCAATACCGTATTCTCTCTAGCTGCAGTGAGAAGGGAAATTGCCTTGATCCAATCGCAACTTTCACTCCTTTCTTGAGTTAATTTGTGTCTCACATATTCATTCATAACTTCCTTCAATCCAAACCGTTTTTAATGATCTTGGTATGGTTTTGTAGAGCGGAAAATTCTCTATCTTATATAACTTATTTAATTGAGATTAAAAATAATTAATTGTTTGAGAGTTAGAAAGGATAATAACATATGAAGTTGCGAATATTCCAAATAAACTTTCCAAATTTCTCCAAAATATTTAATTAATTTAATTATTGTCATCAAATTTATTTATTTATATTAATTCATTCGTCAAATAACAATTTCCTTTGCCCCCAAATCCATTTTCCTCCTCCCTAAATGGTCGTTTTCGCCCTCAATTCTTCATTCCTCCATTTCAGCCAATTCTCATCATTCTTCCCCCGTTCTTCTTCTTCCCCTTCTTTTTTTCTTCATCCACAACCACCTTCCCTCAACCAATGTGACGCCTTCTTGTCCGCGCTCGTTTTCATCCCATTTTGCCCATTCAAATGTCGCGCCCTAATATGGAATTGAGATGGAATTGATGGAGAAAAGGAGCAGTCCAAGGTCCAAGCAAGCTATTTGGCTAGGTCAGCCCGGAAAAGGGAGAAATGCGGGGAAGGCCGGAATTTATGGAGGGGGTGGAATGAATGAATTGGCGGCCGGCGAAAGGTTTGCGCCGACTAATCCTTTCCCCCAAAGCCATGACCCATCCATTCCCTCCTCTTCCCAAAAGTGTCCGTGGAGTCCATTCCATTCCCTCTTCCCCTCCTTTGCCCGAAAGCATCATCGTCCCATTCCCATTCATTGCCCACCAATCTGCTCCTCCTTTTCCATTAGCTGCTGCTCTCTTCATTGGGACTGTTTTGGTCGGTGGTCGTTGTGAGGGGAATAATGGCAACGAAAACAGCCTTTTCTGTTGGTTGTTGAGTGCGAGTCCGGTGAATGAAAGCAGAAGGCGGGGGAAGCAAATTTGCCGGGTCATTCTACGGAAAGAGGGGAAATGGATGGATGGGATGAGATTGGTGGGCTAAGCCCAAAAAGGGATTCATTCATTCAGTCAGGGAAGAAAGGGGGACAAAACAATTATAGCCTGCTCGCCAACCAACCTCAATTCTTCCTCAAATGCGCATTGCCCTTCAAATTTATTTAACTATTTTGCGCCGATTCCACCATCATTTTTCCCTTCAACATCATTCCGCCACAGTATGGAATCTGAATCCATCGTTACGGGATTCTGAATCCCTCATCTAATCATTTTATTCCCTCAATAAACATTCATTCATCAAACATAAATTTCAACATTTTCCTCCTCATTCCGCCAATTCATTCGCCACTCCTCTTCCACCTCCTCATCGGATTCATTCGCAGCAGCCTGAATTGGGGGGGGGGGGGGCGGTTGGCAGCAATCGATTCTCAACGTTGCCTTTCCATTACTTCGTCAAATCATCCTTGCGCCCCCCCCCCCACCCCAACCACCTCCATTTCCTCCAATTCTCCCAGCCAATCCACCCAAAATGTTGTTCTTCGCGGGCATGGGAGGTTGCTCCGGTTCTTTTTCATCGCCTTCTCCTCATCAATCCCTTTATTTATGTGCAACCTAGAAAATGTTGGAGGAGGAAAACGCCACTAAAATTGGTTGGGTCGTTTGTCGCCCTCAGAGTGTGTCCTTTTTGGTTTTTTCTTTCCTTCCTTATATATTCCTCTCCGCCACCCATTTTTGCCCTTTTTTTGGTTTCCAAAATGGGAAAGTGAAGAAGGGATGTTGAGGTGAGGGGAGTAAGTGCGTAAAAAGCTGTTTTGGCCAACCTTGGCCAATTCCCAGAGTTGGTTGCCCGCTGGTCCCAATTCCAGTCAGTCCGGCCCATCACCGGCCGACACTCCTCATCCCATTCCCCCTTCCCTCATTCACATCTTTTGCCTTTTCTTTCCCGCTTCATCGGATGGCCGAATCCTCGCATTCATCCCATCCTCGAGGCGATAGCGTACATTTATAATACAAATAAATATCGGCCCGGTCCAAAAGCCGCCATCTCATTCTCCCTTTTGGCCAACCAGCCGCCGATTCCTTTACTCCCTTTTTCCTCATTTCGCCACCGCCATATAACAGCACCCCGTTGCCGCGAATAAGATAAAAACGAGCATTTGGGAGGCCCATTGGGCCCAGTTAAGTGAGTGACTGAATGAATAAAGCGAGGGAAAAAGGGCGGCTGGATGGAAGAAATTGGGATTTTGGGGGAAGGGGAAACCAACCAGCCGCCGGTTTTCCTTCCAAGCAACAGAGTTGACAATTGCCTTCTAGCATCATCAAAGGGTGAGGGATTGGGTGGAACGGAAATGGTGAAAAATTAATTTTGAATTGTTGGAGAACATATTGAATGAGTTGAAGTGAAATTTGATCCTTTTTATGATAATTGAATGGCAAAATTGAATTGTTATTTTTATCTCTCGAGGGAAACACAAACAGGCGGAATTATTTCGGAAAAACACAAACAGGCGGAATTATTTAGGAAAAACACAAACAGGCGGAATTATTTAGGAAAAACACAAACAGGCGGAATTATTTAGGAAAAACAAAAACAGGCGGAATTATTTAGGTGAAACACAAACAGGCGGAATTATTTAGGTGAAACACAAACAGGCGGAATTATTTAGGAAAAACAAAAACAGGCGGAATTATTTAGGAAAAACACTGACAGGCGGAATATTTAAGAAAAAAACAGGCGAAATTATTTATGTGAAACACAAAGAGGCGGAATAATTTAGGTGAAACACAAACAGGCGGAATTATTTAGGAAAAATACAACCAGGCGGAATTATTTATAACATAAAAAGTTAATAAGGGAAAGTCATTCATCATTAATTTGCATAATATCTATCAAAGACATGAATGCAACTAATTAATTAATTAATTTTTCCAATATCATAACCAATTTGTCAAAGCAACACAACATTTATTCCCATTTCCAATCCATCCTTAGGGCAGATCATTTTTCTTCTCCTCTCCGCAACTAATTGATGCCTTTTCCTTCCATTGTTCTCCATTCTTTCCAATCCAATCAAATCATCAATCCGATCCAATTCCCTCCTTCCTAACAAATCATCCCAAAATTTCTCCACTATCCTCTAATATCTAATCCATTCAATCCAATCTAATTCAGTGGTCGATCTCAATCCGTTTTGCGCCCGGTGTCAATCCATCCATCTCAATCCAGTCAGTCGGCTCTTCCATCCATCCATCCAATTCCCCCAATTCTGTTGTTATAATGTTGAGCGGCGTTGAGCCCATCCATCCCCTCCCTTCCTACCAGCCGTTGCCTCTTTTCTTTTGCCCGTGTCGGCCCTTCCCCAAATGCCCCTCTATTTCAATCCTTTATTACTTTTCATCCCATCCATCTCCTCCTCGGTTGGTCGCCGCTGCTGCCACTTTTTGGGGGTGGCTGGCAGCAAACGACCAGTCCAAGCAGCTTTTTGGCGGCAGTGGCAACGAAATAACAACAGCTATCAAAAATTGGGCGATGAGGAGGTTAGGGCTGGGTAGCTAGAAGGGGTGGGAATGAGCATGCCCGGCTGGCGCATACAAACACACGGACGAGTTGACTGCCTGGAAGAAATGAATAGGAAAAGGGTTGGCGGAATTGGTTGGAAAATAATAGGCATTCCATTCCTTTTCCTCCTAATAAATGTTAATATATACTTCTATGATATGGAATTCACGGATAGGCAATAAACTTATGCAAAGATGGCTAATAACACACAAAAAAAGTTTTGAATAATGTGGCCATTTTTCTAATAAGAAGGCATCGAATACGTGATAATTAATAATTAATATTAATGCGGCTGGCGCTAACTTGAAAAACATTTATAGAACACAGACACAGAAGAAGGCAGGGACATGGTCCTTTCCATGGGTTTCCCCAATTATTGTATTGCCAGCCTGCCTTCAACAACGAATGACCATTTAACTATTCACTTTCTCCCTTTCCTTTCCTTTCCTTTCCTCATCAAAAACCCCTTGCAGCAATTTCTGAAGGCAGAAGGCCATCGTTGCTGCCTTTCATTCTCCCATTATTTTAACGACCAATGTGTCTCTTTTTCTTTCCTCTTTCTCCCCCTTGGGGGAAATGAAGATGGAATTGGTGAGGAGAGGGAGGAAAATAGGGCGAAACGACCGATTTTGGGTTGAGGCGAGCGAATCCGCCGATGGAACCAACTAGGTGGGCTGACTCCGGCGGCGGAGCGAGCGCATTAGCACCAGAAGCGAGGCGAATTGGATGGATGGATGCTTATATGGGTAGTCAGTGTTGAGGTGGCTATTGGCAGTGACTGCCTTCCAAAAACCTTTTCACCCTTGGAGGAATAACAAAGCAGAGCAATTGTTGGCGGTGGTAAAACAGAGTATTTCCTCTTCTCTGCAGCCACTGAGGAGTGCGTTTACTATGCGCCCGGGGGCTCGTCTTCGGCAATGGCGGCCATCTTCTCATACTCCTCTTCTTCTTCTCATCACTACTCTTCGCCTCCTTCATTCATCCTTTTCGCCCATTTTATTTTTATTAATTCCCTCCCCAAAGGCGAATCGAGGAGGCGCTACCCACAACCAACACCGTGGCCCTTGCCCCAGGGGGCTGTATGTGTGCACTTCCCCCCAATTCGTCCATCGCCGCATTGCTGCGACAATTGCTTGCCTTCTTCTTCTCCTCATTTCTCTTCGTTCTTCCAACCATCCTTCACCCATCATGTCCTCCTCCTCTTCCTCATCCTTCTTCCAATCCATCCATCCATCGTCTTCGCGGGCAGTGTCGACCCACCAAATGCTTTGCCTCCTCTTGTTATATTGGTTGGGTTGCCCCATTCATTTATTTATTCACTTAATTAAATAGGAAGGAACACGTCAAAAGTGGGCGGCTAATGCCATTATCATTAGCGGCATCATCGCTCATCTGGCGCCCGAATAAACAATTCATTCCCCCACTTTAATACAACAATCAAATCATCATCCATTTCATCAGTCATTGTCAATTTTGTGCAATGTGTTACTTCCTTCCCCCCCTTTCCATTGTCACCCATTCTCCCCTTCGCTGTACAACCTGCCGCCTGGAACAGCCAATTTGCGCACCAACCATCATCAGTCAATGTGCAATCGCACATTTTGTTGCCCTTCCTTTTGCCTGCTGTTCTATTGCTGCTCATCTCCATCATCATCAGGCCCATTATATTCCCTCCTTCAATGTTTGCGCCCCAATTGTTCTGATGCTCCAGCCGGTTGGCCACAATGCCAGTCAATCAGTTACCCCCTATCGCCTATATCATCAATACATTCCGACCACCCTTTGGCCATTGTTCCTTCCCAAATCACCCTCTAATCCTCCTTACCTATTATCATCAATCCCCCCTCCCAATTGTCCAATATTCCTCAAATTCCCCCCTCCCTTCTAATCTTGCTGTGTTAATCTTCGCTCCCGCCAGTCGCCCACCTCCATCAATTCATCAACATCGGCTTTACACCCCCTCCCAGGCTTTTTGCTCGTGGCGTCATTTGTTAGCCCCTTCAACCAATATTACTTGTGTCCGTGTTGTTTGCCCCCCTCTCCTCCCTTTTCTCATTCGCACCAGTCGATGGATTGGCTGTCACATTGTTATAATCATAAAATGCTGCAAATTTATTTTGGCAAAATTACTAAATCATTTTGTTATGAATGTAATGAAGGAATGTAACATAACAAATTAATTATGAATTTATTTGTATTAATGCATAAATGCCCCATTGTCCCATTATTAAAAGGCAAATGAATTCCACCCTTTTATTTGTCATTGCCACCTTTTTCCTTCCTTCCATCCTTCCTTATTAACTAATTAATTTGAATCAAAAAGGCAGGCAGAATGGTTCCTTCCATTCATTAATTTCCGCCGTAAATAAATTGGCACCTAACCAATTGTCCCTTTTGTCCATTCCTTCTTTCCCTTTCCACGCTATAAATTAATTAATTGGATTGTTTTTGTTGCCTAATCAAACAAATCAAAGTAATTAAATCAACGTCAAATTTGCACAAATGTTTGGGAAAGTAAATTTATCAATCAAATTATAATCAATCTTAATTCTTTAATCAATTAATTTAATTAAATATTGGCGCGGCAAATAATTAATTATCGCCGTCCATAATATTATTTATTACACGTGAAAAACCAACTTCCCTTCCTCCCCCAAATCTACGTCATTTTTTTGATCAATTCTAAATTTTAATACCAAAAATTCATCGATTCATTCAAATTGTTTTCCAAAAATTAAAAAAAATGAATCAACTATTTTAAAAAGGCGAAATAAAGGGATCATCAGCAGCTGCCCAAAAATGGGACAACCTTACATTGGTGGGTGGAGCGCAACAAAATGTCAGCCGACCCAAAAATGGGTGGAGAAAATGCGCGAACATTGCTCCCATTCCCCTCCTCATCATATTCAACCAATTTTCCCCCAATTCCATCTTTTGGCGTCACGGAGCCAACCACCCCAATTCCCTCCTTCCAATGCGCCTCAACCCCTTTTCCTCTCCGCAATACTAAATAACCCTTAAGCCATTTCAAAACATTGAAGGGGGCATCCATTCTCGCCAGTGGCCGGGAGGATAACGACAATATTGCCTCCCCAAAAAATCATTCATTCATTCTTTGTTTGTCCAAATTGCCCTTCTTCTCCTCCTCCTTCATCATTTTCCCGATAATCCGACCAATTCTGCCGCTGGTCGTCGATTTTGGTCGAGCCAGTCGGTCGCCATCCGTCGATTATTGCTGCCAGCCGCCTCCTTCCATTCATTCATTCCCCTCTTCACCTTATCACCTCAAAAATATTCACCTTTCCCAATTTCCCGGCCAAATTCCCCACAAAAAAGAACACAAAATTCCTTCGATTCAATTCAATTTTATTTTACGGCCAATCCATTCCGCCCAAATTCCCCCACTTAAAATCGACTGCCGTGAATTTCAGCACCTTTGTTCCCTTTCCCCCATTTTCAAATTATTTTTGCGCTCTTCGATTGGCCACCAAAATTCATTTGATGGAATTCATCTTTATTCCCAAAGCTTTTGCGCTCAATTAAATTTTATTTGTCCATCCAAAAGTCAAAATAATTTTAAATTGAGGATTAAAATGCAATTTGGGATTTTGATTATTAATTTGGCCAAAATGAATGGGCTTTCATTTATTGTAAATTAATGCATTTTAATTTATTTTGTCAATTGCCAATAATCCCTTCCCAATTAATTCCATCATAATTATTCCTTCTCAAATGGCAATGAATGTTTATTATCATTTGAATTTGCAGAAAAAGGCAAGAAAAACAATCGAAAAAAAGGAGGCAGCTGAAAGCCAGCCAAAGGCCACCTTAAAAATAAAACAACAAATAATAAATCGACCACCTTAATTGGACTTCTTTTGAGACAACAATTCCACCCCACCACAATTACAAATTTGTCTTTTCTTTGCCCCGAAATAATTGTTGACAAATTCAATTGGAACACCAAAATTTTGGCCAAATGGGCCATCGGAATTTACGGCATCAAAATAAAATTTATATAAAATAGTATTAAAAAGGAGAAAATGAGTTTTGAGGGTTTTGAGGCAGTTCCGTGTATGTTCAAACAAAGGCAGGAGGATGGGGCAGAGGTTGGATTGTTCGGCCTTCTGATTCGGCCATCCCCTTCATCATCGAATATTATTACGGCTGAAGGCCAAAAACAACAGCCGCAGGTGAGAAAATTGCAACTCCGAAATTTGTTAATCAAATTAGGGCAATAAATTGAACATAATTAGGCTAAAATATTGGATTATTTCCCCTAATTGAATGAATGGACTTTCAAAAAGGCTAATAAATTCCTTCAAATCTATGAATAATTCTGCCTCAAATTTACTTACCCTCCAATTTAACTTCCATAATTCCCAATTAGTCAATTGGCATCCAATTTTGGTTAAAAATGAACACAAACTTCTTTAAATCTGTCCAATTTTGCATCCTCTAATTAATTTAAGCTACCTACAATTTCACTCATTTTTGCCTATTCATGTGAAAGTCCACTCGCTACAAATTGGCTTCACGTGCCAATTTTGGTGTTTCA
The DNA here is from genome assembly GCA_030063045.1 of Pratylenchus scribneri. Classification (NCBI taxonomy): domain Eukaryota; kingdom Metazoa; phylum Nematoda; class Chromadorea; order Rhabditida; family Pratylenchidae; genus Pratylenchus; species Pratylenchus scribneri. The sequence continues at coordinate 961,385 of JAQSEB010000011.1, read as the reverse complement.
TTAGATAAAATTATTTATATCCAATTTGCCTTTGGCCATTATTCCATTTTGGCATCAACCTTTTCCCCCTTGTTTATCCATCCTATTTATGCCCATTCACGGACTTAAATTTGGTCTTTCATCCACATTTGGCCACCAACCCAAACATCAAAATGGCACATTTGGCCCCAAAACAGAAGATTATATTCATTGCCAGAAGTGTTGTCGTCCATATAGAGGGTCAAGGCAGTGTCCCTATTCTCTTATAGGCCATTTTCCCATTTTTAAAGCTGCTCACCACTCCGCACCGAGTCAATTCCCCCTCAATATCCCCCTCCTTCCATTCCATTGGCCCATTTGCCTGATGCTTGCTCCGGTTAGTTGGTCCAATAGAGGGGGACAGGAAAGATGGCCAAGAAGAAATTTGGCGACCGGCCGCGGCCTTCCCTCGAATAATACACACCGAATGAGGGAAGGGGGGAAGGGACAACCGAGATGGGCCAATCCTCCCTTTTCCGACCTTTTTCGCCCGAGGGGAAAGCAAAAAGGCAGGCCAAATGGAGGTTGAAAGTGAGGACAGCGGCCGGCGGCGGGTGGAATGTGTTTAGGCAAAAATAATGTGCCACCGCCGTGCGGCAAGTCGGCCACCGAGGAAAGAAGAAAGTGGGGCGGTGAGCCTTGGAATGGGCCTATCTCTGCTTCCTCCTCATTCATTCATTCTGGCCACATTTTCCCATTGGGCCCCCAAGGGCTTTTCTCCCCTTCATTTCATTCCAATGGCAACCGACCGCCGCCCTTTTTATCCCTTTTTGCCTCGGCTCATCATCAATTGGCCCAATGGCATGGAGGAGGCCAAAAACTCGCAGAAGGCAAAAATGTGTTTGGCTCTCTTCAAAGGCCGCCTTTCTCTTTCCATTTTGCCTTTTCCTCTTCCTTTCCTTATTATTCATTCAATGGCCAAATTCCCCCTCCATTCCCGCCAGTTAGTCCCATCCTCTATCCCCGCTGGGGAAGTCAACAACCAACCAACCTCCTTTCCTCCTTCCTTTCATTCCAAAATTCCAATTCCCTCCTCAATTTTCCTTTTTTCCTCATAAAAGGGAAAATGAGCGGATTGGGCTTGGAAGAATTTGCCGGAAAAATTGGTGCATGGCTTCTCTTTGCCTCCTTGTCCTTTTTGACTCATTCCATCTTTTTTCTTTCACTTTGGCCAAAACCGAGAGTGGAAAATTGGGCAATATATGGCCAAAATATATAATGGGGAAATGAAGGGACAAAAGCGAAACAAAATATGTATTTCCCTCTTCCAAGAAACTCATATTCCTTCCTTTGGGCGCATGACAGCCAAAAAAGAGGGAAGGGAATGGCAAGGGAAAATGGCCGAAATTTAGCCCCTCAGGGGATTAGTGAAGAAATAGGCATAGTTGAATGGATGGATGGTCCATCAAAAGGAAATGGATGATTTTTGGCAATTAAATTTTACTCCATTCATTCATTCCCAAATAAAAATATACAACAAATTAATTAATTAATTAATTTAATTAATTAATATTTAATTTGCATTTATTTAGCCATCATCCTCGTCCTCATCGCCCATCGTTGATAATCCACAATTGGCATCATCGATTTCGGCACTGGCTGGCCCTTCCTCCATTCAAATTGTGCCAAATGATGCCAAAAAGAACGACCACCAAAATTTGAATATAAAAAGGACAACGCAAAGGCCAATTGCCTTTGCTGGCCCCCAAATGGTCCAAAGGAGGGGGCCCTTCCCACTTTCGGCCCCACCCGGAATGCCACCAATTTTGCCAAGGCCAAAAAAAGGCGCACAAAAGGCAATCACAAAAATGATTGTGCCAATTACGGCAACATCCTCAATTGGTATTGGCCACATCAATGATAATATTACGGCACAATCTCCTTCACAGGTGGACAAAATGAACGAATTGAGTGGGAGGAGTGAATTCATTGAAAACATTTTTTGCCATATTTAGAAGTAGTATTCCTTGGGGGGATTAGTCTCAAATGCAAAGGAATGGATTAAATAATATAAATATTCTTCGAGTGAAAACCAACTAAATCCCCTTCCTCTCCATTTAATCATCAAAGGAATTACATTTTATGCAGGTCGTCCCCCAAAGCAGTCATCAAGTGGACATTTTGAGCATTGCCACCACAAGTTCGGCATCAATTCCCTCCTCCGCCTCGTCAATTTCGCCCATCAGCAACAATTCCATTCCATCTCCTTCGGCGGCAAAACGTGAAAAAAGTGGTGGAAAAAAGCAACAAAAAAGGACAACGGAGGAGAAAAGAGGGGAAGGAAGGGAAGGCGGCGGCAAATTGGCCAAAACATCGATGGCGGCGAATACAAAAAGGAGGCGACCACAAAAGGAAAAGGAGGGCGGGGGAGGAGGAATGGATCAACATCAAAATCAGCAAAATAATCCAAATCCAATTCATCAAAATAATCATTTGGATAATGGAGGGGGAGGAATGTTGGGCGAAGATTTGCATTCAATTGAATTCTCCCAATTGGTCAATTCAACGGTCATAACCACGGAGGATTATTTGCCAAGGTCGAAAAAACAAAAAAAAATGGAAATTTTAATCGGAAATACTTTTTGGGATTAGCCAAAATGGAAAAAAGCCTTTTTTTGGAATTTTAGTCATCAAAAAGAGAAGATTTAATTCTCATATTAAAATTTTCTTAAATCACATTTAAAATGGAATAAAATTTAAAATTGGCAATTCCACTCCATCAATGACTGGCAAAAATAATCTGTCCACAGCTTTCGAATCCCCAAAATCGGATAAATTCCTTTAAAAATGAATCAGATTTGTTGAATTCATTTATATTTTATTCATTTTCAGCCAATCCGAGCCAATCTACACCAATTTGGATATGTACAATCCGGGCCAAGGCCCTTCCCATCAAAATGCCCATTCCAACCATTCAAATCATCATTTCGTCGATCCGGTAAATTTATGACAATTTGTTTACTTGTTTTTTAATTAATTTCCTAATTATTTCTATTTTTATCGTAAAAAATAATCCGAAAAATAAAAAAAGCACCTGGAATAGAAGCCAAAGAATTTAAAGAGAAAAATGAAGGCAAAAATGGAAAGAAAATATTTATTTGGATGAAAAGGCTAAAAAGCCAAATTTGTTGTCCCAATGAACACATTCCTCCCTTTTAATGGGCCATCCATTAATGCCAAATAAAGCACAAAAGAAAGAAAGAAGGTAAAAATATGCCTAGAGGGGAATTGCGGGGGCGGGGAATGGATTTGCCTTGTTTATGGCAAATTTGTGGGTTGGCACGGCATCCATTTAATTGCATATTCCCCACCCTAATTTGGGAATGGCTAGGCTGGTTAAAATTTGAACAAAAGTCAAAAAATTAGCCGGAAATGAAAGAAAATGAATTGTCGTCAATTTCCATCAATTTACAGCCAATTCCCGTGCCACCGTCCCATTCCATCTCCGGCCATCAAAATCAACAGCAACTTTGTCCCTCGGCCATCTACCTCCACAATCAACATCAGCAACAACATTTCCCTTGCCCTACCTCCTCCTCCAATTCCCAAATCCGTTTCATTGGCCCATCCAATGCCCAAATCCATCCTCCCCCTCAATATATCCCTCATTCTGGCCAATCCTCTTCCCATCAACAATCTTCTTCGACTGGACCAAATCAACCTGGCTGGCACCCATATTTGGTGGCCCATCCCGGTGGCTCGCATATTTCTTCAACGCCCGACAGTGGAATCCAATCCATCGATGGGTCGCCTCCATCCGTGTACACTCCCCCAATGGTGTCGCCATATTCCTCACAGGTAAACAAGAAAACAACTGGGGGAGGGGGGAATTGAGGATTAAAGACCGAAAAGATTGTGGCAAAGTTGATTTAGTAGCTAATTTCATTATTTTAAGGTTCGTTCCTGTGAATCAATTGGGCCAAATGTGCATTGCAACAATGGAGGCGGCAATTTGAACAACGGTGCCCATCCACCTCCACCGATCATTTCCACCGCCTATTCCCATCCATCACATTCAATGGCACAAATGAATGGAATTTGCCAAGGGGAGACATCATTGTTGTTGATGAGCAGCAATAGTGGGGGGAATGGCCAACATCAATTGGCACCGAATTCAACAATGCAAATGGCACCAATTCAACAAAAATTGGCACCGCCAAAATTAATTGACAATGGAGGAAATGAAAGAGGCAATGAGGGGGAGGAGGAGGATGGGCCAAATGATTTTTCGGATATGCCAAAATTGATTCCAATCAACCAAATGATGGAAAATGATGATACAATTGAAAGTGAACAAAAACAACAAAAGAAGCCATCATTGGAAGAAAGGGAGGAATTAGTAATAGAGGAGAATGTTCCATCAACATCATCAATGGCCATAAAGACGAAGGCAACAATCCCAGGCGAAGTATTGTTCAATTCAGAAATGAATTTGCAAGAATTGGTCGAATGCCTTACATCCAGTATGGACCCAGAACAGGTGAACATCATTAAATGGGTGCCATTTTATTTTGCGCAGCTGCCTTCCTCCAAAAATGCGAATGCCAACCTTTTGGGTATTTCTAAAAAAGGAAAATAACAGGAAAAGAAAAGCCAGAAAAAGTACTGCCAGCCTGCCCCACCTTTCTGCTGCTCTGGCAACCGGACTAGAAGGGCCCCTTTTCTTTGGTATCCAAATTCCAATTTTGAGCATTGCCCCCATCTTCGAATATGTACAAAAAATTGGCGGTTGACGCCGTTCAAATGTCCCCCATTCAATCCTTTTATCCTCCAAAGGACTTTATACCCCTATAAGATTTGGCATAGCAACAAACTGCGCACAAAATGGGGGAAAGAGGAATAGGAAAGGAAGGAGGGGCTGGGCATTAAATTAATCCGCCGACTTTGGGCCAAATGCGCGCATTTGGACTACATTTTAAAAAGGGCCCCCACATCCAATCGAAGTCAATTTCATTGCGTTATTTCTTTTTATACGTAAAGGAAAGAAGAAACCCAGAAGGGAGTGAGGGAAGGCCAAAATGCCTAAATGATTTTTTTATTTACGTGGCACACGCAAATTGGAATGGAATGAAATGGAATGGATGTGAAGGGCAAATGGTCACGTTATCCCGGACTTTCCATTTTGAGCAGCATTTTACGTTGATATTTCACTTTTCAATCTCAAAAATTCCCAAATAAAAATACAAAATTTACATTTCCTTCCAAAAAGTGGAGGAAATGCCCTGAGGGAATATTATTAAATGAATGTTGCCAATGGCACTATTCACTAATTAATTTGTCCATGTCGCCCCCACAAATCCAATCAAAAATTGTTTCCAAATAAATTCACGTGAATTTCAGTTGAAAAAGCTCACTTCATTGATCCAGTCAAAAACGGGCAATTGTGCCAATAATAATTCGAAATTGGTGGAGCAAATTGGCAGTGAAGGCGAAAAATTGGCGGTGGAAAGTCAACAAAAGAAAAGGAAGGAGAAAAAGGCAAATAATAATTTGGAAAGAGTGCGGCCAAAAGTTAGCAAATCTGCAGAGGAATTGGCCATAAAAAAGGATAAAAAAGAAAAGAGAGAAAAGGAGAAAATGGTCACATCAAAACAATCGACGGAATTAAAGTAAAAAATGAATTTAAAATTAATAATAATTATTTCTGAATGATTTAAAGAACAAAATGCGAGAATATTGACACAAAAGTGCATTCAAAGGAGGCAACAACAACACAACAAAATGAGGCATTAAATTCATCAGGAAATGATGAGGAGGAAGAAATATTGAAAAGAAAGGAAGAAGAAGAAGAAAAGGAAAGAATTGGCCAATTAATTGAACATCGGAAGAGGGTGAAAGCACATTTAAACCGAAAATTAGAGGAATTCACCGAAAATGTGAGGCAACAATATGATCAAACACATCTGGATATTCGGGACGAATATTATTGGCCAATGGAAAGAAAATTCCCTTTGGCAAAATTGGATTGGAATGAAGTGGAAAAAAGAATGGCACAAAAGAGGGAAAATGGCATTGGCATTGATGGGAAGAAAGTGGCAAAAAGAAGAGGAAGAAAAAGAAAGGAAGGAGGAAAGGAAATTGACAAAAGGAAGAGGAAGAAGAATATTGAAAAAGAGAAGGAAGATGGAAGGAAGAAAGCAGGGAGGAAGAGGAAACGAACACCGGAAGATGATGAAAAGGAAATGAGGAGGAAAAGGAAAAGGACAAAAATGGATGGATCAAAGGAAACAATGGCAATGGACAAACAAAAAACACCGCCGATTATATTGAAATTGCCGAATTTGTTGAATCGAAGGAAAAGTAAGGAAAATTTCGGATTATATTTTAGAGGAAGGGATAATCCCTTTGGCGTACTAAATACGCTCATCAGATTGGGGATTATCCCTTCAAATATTCTCTAATTAGTGTAATATCCAATTAATTTGTTTTTTAGACCATCCTCCAAATGACAGTTCAAAACGGCATTCATCCCGTGGATCATCCAATGAAATGATTGGCCGTCGTAAAATGGCATTAAAACAACAGCAGCAAATGGTGGCATCGACATCATTTTCCTCGAATAGCAATTGCCAAATTAACAAAATGCCAACTCCGCCCACTCTTTTTGCTGACCAATTGGCAATTATTCGCTCCAAGCATTCATTTTTGCCAAGGAATTTGAAACGAAAGGCAATTGAAGTGAATGAAAGGAGAATAGCCAAAGAAAAGGATTCAATTGAATTAGTGGAATTGCTTAAACAAATCTTTGATGATTTTCGAAAAATTTGCCATCAAAAAAGAGTGCCAAAAAGGCATATTCATCAATTGGAACGAACAATTGGAATGGTTAGCCGGAATTGTAATGAATAAAACCCATTATTTAAATGTTTTAGCTTTTCACCCAAAATCGATCATCAGCCGCAAATTTATTGGATCAATTCGATGGAATAATCAAACAAATGATTTTTACATTGAAAATCGCCAATCTTCGGATGGCATATTTACAATTGAAAAGGAGTGCCAATTTTGGTATTGTCCATCCACAATTGCAAAAAGAACATTTGCAAATGTTCACCGAGGATAGGTCGATTCAAATTCCAAATATTTCATTTAATTTAATTTCCTTCAGGCGTCGATCAATTCATCCGAATTCGGCCTCCACCCATTCTTCCCCTTCAAAACGAATCATTGAATCCGCCATCACAGCCCAAAGGCCACTCACCGTGGATACGAATTTGGATTTGAGTTACCTGGATTCGGAACATCCCGTTGGGAGATGGGATCCGGATAAGGAGGCAAAATTGAGTCCAAATAGTGACAATCGAGAACATGACTGTGTTCGATGCATTTGTGGAATGGCAGAGGATGATGGGGTGATGACCCAATGCGATGGATGCCATTTTTGGCTACATGCCGACTGTTTGGATAATCCAATCAACGAAGATCAAGTAAAAATAAATAAATGGGATGCCAGAAATTGATCAAATCAATATTTAGGAATATATTTGCGATTTTTGTACACGTCGATTGGAAACAACCCCTCGGGTGGACATTGTTTTGAGGCCACAACCGACAATCAAATTCAGTGGATGTACCTATTATCGAACATTGGTGAATGCCAGGGGACTTCAAATTAGGCTGAATGAGGCAATTTATGTGGAAAGGCTGATCAATGATAAGGTTGGGGAGTGAGGGATGGAATTAAAATGGTCAATTGATTTCAGCATAAAAAGATTCTGCGTGAATTGCACGAAGAATGCGTACGAAAACAGCAAAATGGCCAACAAATTCATTCGCCAATCAAAAAGAATGGAAAACGAGAGAATTGTGATGAAAAAGAACAAAGACCATTGAATGAATGGTGGACCGAAAATGGGGCAGAATCAATGTCCGATCGCCGTGAATTCCATCGCCGAGATTTGCGCGTTTTTCGTGTTGAACGACTTTTTATCAGTCCAAATGGTCAACGATTCATTTTTGGTTGCTATTATGCAAGACCACACGAAACGTTAGTTTTTTCCCTTTCAATTTATTTTCCAAATTATTTTTGTAGTTTTTGCGATTCCAATCGAATGTTTTACCGGAATGAATTATTTTGGACTCCCCTTTTCGACACACTTCCACTCGATTCGGTTGTGGGCCGTTGTCTCATTTTGGAGCCACAAATTTGGGCAATGGGAAGGCCGAAAAGTCCTCGATATTTGGAAGAGGATGTTTACTGTTGCGAATATCAAATTGACAGAAATCAGCGAAGTTTCGAGAAAATTCAGCCCAAAAATCGATATTACATAAATACGGAGCCATATGTGTTCAACACATTTGCCCAGAAATTGCCAATGAAAAGGGATTTTACGGTGGGAATAATTTGAATTTGATTAATTCATTAATATTTGATGTATTTAGCCTTTCCAATTGGGCAATAGTGGCCATGAATCGACGGCTGAGGGGGCAAATGCCATTCAGAATAATTCTTCACCCAAAAAACATCATAATCAACAGCAGCAGACGATGGCATTGGCCATTGATCAGAGGAAATTGCATGAAAATAATTTGGAAATGATTTGCAAAAGAATTATTGGAAGGAGAAAAGAAAGGCCACAACAAAATGTTCAATGAATTTATCCACCCATTTTATGTTATTTATCCAATTTAATCAAATCGAAACATGTTCCAAATTCATATCCTCACATCCAGCAACATAAATGAGTTTTAATCCCCGCCATTCATTCATTTGACTTTCCCCCAAACCACACTCTAAATTTTTACGCATTTTTGCTTTGTCCAAAAACGCATGCATTTTTGTTTTGTTATTATTCCGGCGCTATCCATAAAATCAAATTAATTCTCGTCCAATGAAAGACCAAAAATTTGACACAAAAAGATATATTTTATTTTATTATTCCACTCAATCCCCTTCTCCCTCACATTTTTTGGCATTTTTCGTCAATTCGCTTATTTCCCCCACATTTTTTGCAGCTTTTTTGGTCACATCATCCAAATTTAAAATCAAATTCTCTCCTCCAAATCTCATCAAAAAAGTACTTTAAACATAGAAATAATCCATCCATTAATATTCGCAAATTATTTATTATTCAATCACAATTCAATGAGTCTTAATTAATTAATTAAAATATTTTCACATTTTAGTTTGTACAAATTCCCCCACCAATTTCTGAATTCTTCTCCCACTCAAATCTCGACATTCGCTTTTATTAAAATTAGTCCCATTTCTCACAAATTTTCACACTAATTTTCATTTTATTTGATTTTTTGAATATTTTATTTACGTGTCATCGAAGACATAAAAAGAATAAAATAAAAATAAATAAAATGGGGACAATTGGGATGAGAAAAAGGGAGGCTAGGGGTATGGTATCCAATCCAGTAGTTATGACAGTAACTACTGAGAGAAAATGATATGCCCTCAAGCAATTCCCTATCCATTTTTGATCTCCCCAAGCATTCATCATTGATTTTGATTGTCCCGGTCGAACACATTTTGGCCCCATCCTAAGGAATGGTTCCTTGCAACGGCATCCGGTCCATCGGCGAATGCATCGATTCACATGTTTTGGCCTGAAGCAGACTCGATCCATGCATCCAAAACGATATTCCTCATTTTGGCCACATTCTACAAAAATATAAAATGGGATTGAGGAAAAAATTTCACCTTCATTGGCAAAAATTGTGGAAAAAGGAAATAAAAATGAAATAATCAAAAGAAGAAATGAATTCATTTTTTTCCAAAAATGAGTTAAAAGCGGAATAAATATTAAATTGTTGAATGAATAAATGAATGAATAATAAAATAATTTGAATTGAATTGAAAATTTCGATTTTATTCATTTCAATTTCATCATCCAAAAAGCATTCATTATTTCTTTTTTTATTTGGACACTCAACCATTCGAATTCGAATGCTTGGCGAACATCCACCAAATTGATCAGCCCTCACAAAATTCTTTTTGGCCCAAAGGAATAAAAATAAAGTGAAGAGGAAAACATTTTGGATGGATATTGGATGAAAATGAACATTTTTAGGCATTTTTAATGGCCAATAAAAATTGGAAACCATCAAAAAGAAATAAAAATAATTCATTCGGTGAATTTTAAGCTATTCTAATTTTTTAGAAATCCATGAAGAATATTTTATTTATTTTTAGACCAATCGAATTCTAATTTATTCATTTTGTCATTCACTATTACAGAATTTTATTATACCGTAATCCGATTTTTCAGGTGCCAATGCCATTATCCGATTCAATCTACGGAAAAGTCTTATCTCTAATTTTCTGCCCAATTTTTTATTGTCATCATTTAATTATTATTTTTATTTGTTTTTTTTTCCTATAATATTTGTTCACCTTTGATTGGTTCGTTCATTAATTGCCAAAAAAAATGTTTATTTTCACCCAAAAATCAACCGAATAAAATATTCCCCTAAAAAGGTGCAAAGATTAAAAGAAAATTAATAATTTATCTTTCATCATTCGAAAAAATTTTTATTTAATTATCCAATATTTGACCTTGAAATCAAATGGAATGCGAATTGAGGGGAGTAAATTAAATGATTTTTGATGATGATTGATGTTTTATTGGACATTCAACCTATTCTCTAAACAATTATTTATTTTTATTCGAACATTTTAATTTAAATAATTTGAATTTAATCAATTTAACTTTGAATTATTAGCGGTTAATTCCGATTAATCCAATCTTTTGAAGATTAATTGACTTTTGTTGATGACGACAATGTTCGATGATTATTGCGGCGCTTTTGGCGGATCCGATGAACGTCCTTCCCCCATCCATCCCTGTTCATTCGTTCATTAAGCAATTTACGGTTGATTCGCCCATTTTCAGTGAAAAAAGTTCCGCGACATCGCCCACATTCGCCGCCACCGCCCAAAATAAATTGAGCCCATTTTTGGGAGGAATAAAGATTATCCCACCAAATCCTTCTTCTCATTTGACCACCAGTCTCTCTGAATTGACCAAAAATGTCCACCAAATCAACTTTCCTCCTTTCTTCCCTTTTTGTTCTCATTTTCTGCTTTAATTTGGCCGATGCCCGGCCCGGATATGGATATGGCCAAGGAGGATATGGAGGCGATGGAGGCGGCGGATTTGGGCCTGGAGGTGGATTCCAACAAAGTGGCGGATTCCAACAGAGTGGAGGCAAATTGAATTGGGGAAATATTATTATGATGACATTGGCACATTTTTAGGATTCAATCAATGGGGACAAAATGGAGGCGGATTTAATGGGCCAAGTGGATTTAATGGAGGCGGATGGAATGGCCGATAAATGAAAATTGGAATGAAATTAAATTGGAATGGACCGAATAAATGAACGCAGTGACCTCTTTTGGATTACTTATATTTTGGGGCAACAATTTTATTTGTAAAATAAACCGAATAAATTTTGTCATATTCCATTCGTTTTCCCATATTTATTTCATAATTTCAACGACAGATTTCATTGAATTCTGATGAATTTAATATTTGTACTTTGAATTTGATCAGAGTTGATCATTTCATTTCAATGGATCATTGGAGTTTGATAATAATTTAAAATATCAAATTAATTAGCAATAATTGAATTCTGAATGAGTAATAATAAAACAAATTGGCGAATATAATTGTAAATGAGCGCATATAAAAAAGATGTTCATCGACGATCATTAATTCATTATTGCGAAAATAAATATTTTCCAATCATCCAATTTCCCTTTCCATCTTAATTTGCCATTTTTGTGGTTATTTTTGTGTAAAGTTTGGAGGAGGATTGACGACATTGCCGGGGGCGGTTTTAGACTCTTTGAACGGGTTTATAAATAAATAAATATTTAAACCATTCGAAATGTTCCCATTCATTCATTTCAAATTAAGTCGAATCTCGCGATTCCTTCCACCAATTTCAGCGAATTATCCACATTTTCCATCCAATTTTCCGCCCAATTTTTCCATTCATTTCCAATTTATTAGTTCTCTTTCAGATCATCCCCCAAAAATGGCCAATAAATTTTTGATTTTGACTCTTTTTGTGTTGATTTCCATCATTAAAATTGCATTCGCCGGTTATGGCCAAGGAGGATTTGTTGGCGGTGGCCCGGTTGGTGGATTTGGGCCAGGCGGTGGAGGATTCCAAAATGGCGGATTCCAAAGTGGAGGAGGTCATTTTTCGATTGGATATTTTCAAATTAACCATTTTTATAGGTTTTAACCAATGGGGAACGAGTAGCGGTGGATTCGGAGGTCAAAGCGGATTTGGAGGAGTGCCCGGAAGCGGATATGGACGAAAATAATTTGGGAATAAAAATATTCGAATAAATAAATTGAATTCTTTTAATTTCCTCCAAAATACTTTCACAGCATATTTTTTTGTATGCCCATTTTTTATGAATAAATTTCCAAATTTTTGAATCATCCAAAAAATTGAATTGTTTTATTTCTTTAGTTGGCACTGGCTGAATGAATTGATGGCTTAAAATGGAAATCAAATGAATAAACAAAGGAACATAGTTTTCCATTTGAATTTAAATAGAAATGAATATTTTGGAAAGGAGTGTCATTTTCAAATTTATCATTTTAAAACTTAAATACCTAATATTTTTATAAATTAAATTCCAAATTCATGGCCAATTCCACGCTTCTTCTTTTGTTTTTTATTCTATTGATCTCATTGGGTATATATTTTAAATTTAATTATTTTATTATGAATGATGAATGATGAATGTAAATTAAATTGACCGTAATTTAAATAAATTGATGTTTCCCCAGGCCATTTCATCCATTCAATTCCTCCCAGCCAATGCAATGATATGCGTTCGGATTGTGATGATTATAAATATGCATGCAAATATTATAAAGAAACTTGGGCCTTCACATGGTGCCGAAAATTTTGCAAATTGTGCAATTTCGATTTAAAAACAACAACATATTGGAATTGGGCCCCACTGATTTATGGGGCACAACCGGCAGCAGTGCAAATGCCAAATTGGGCGACGCCGTCAGCACAAACTTTGCTGGTTTACGGAAGGCGATGACAAAAATGAACAAAATAATGTGGATTTATTATTTGATTGTTCTTGAATTGTTTTAATAAATAATAATCATGATGAATTGGTGAATCAATCCTTTGGCAAAAGGCAATCAACCACTTCATTTCATTTCAATCATTCACAAATCCAATCAAATCAAGCAAAGAAAAAGGATGGAAAAAAGGCACATTCTGTCGTTTAAAACAGCCGGCAGCCTTTTTCCATCAATTCCCATTTCTCACATGTTCCCCAAGCATTCTTCTCACTTTCTCCCTGGCCATTTGCCACATTGGTTTGGTTTCCCAAGAGTCTTGATTTCCCTAGGACTTCACTTCCCTTCCATCCATTCAGCCCCGCATTCATTCCACATTCTCCACACCCAAAGCTTTTTCCCTAAAGAAACATTCTCCTGGTCCTTTGCATTCCTTTTTCCCCTTTGACTTTTCAAAATATTTTCAATAAAATTCCATCAATTTAATTTCCTAACTTGGCCATTAGCATTGTATCCCCTTTGGCCTCAGTCGATAAAATTAATTTAGTAAATCCATCTTACTTAGATTCTATCTTCATTAAATCCCCCTCCCTTTCTTCCTCCCTTTTCCGCCACTCTGGGCCCAAATTAATTTCCCCCGGCACGAAATTAGTCCGATTCTCTGGCCATTTTCCTCTCAAAGCTCTGCCATTTTTGCATATCCATTTTGTCTTAAAAGCTGCCAATAATCCAATCAATATGGCCGAGTGACGGTCGCCATTGGCTTCTTTAGGGAGGACAAGTCGAGAATAAAGCAAAACAATCCAAATTGCTCGCTGCCATTTCCCCTTTTCCCTTCCCATTTATTCATTCATTCATTTCAATTTAAATTTAGATGGACAATTTGGATTCGGATGAGTCCAGGGTCGAGGAAATAAGTTTAGTAAGTGTCCCCCAATTTATACTAATTTCAATTTATTTCATTTTAGGCCGAGGCTCGTCGACCCAACACAATGGTCAATCATTCCGGAATGATTAAATTGGAAGGAGATCAACAATCCACTGGGGTTCAAAAATGTTGTCCGGTAATATTAAAAGGGAAAAAAGGAATTGGGTTAACTCATTTTTGTATTCAGCATGTGAGATATTTATGGCCGCATATTCTCCTTTTCCTCCTAACATTTGGCTATGTTTGCATTGTGGCCATTGCCTATCATTTTATTGAGGGAAACAATGAAAAAATGGCAAGTCAAAAAAAATGTTGATGAAAATATTTTGGATTGAAGGAAAGAATCAAATTGGAAATGTCCATTGAAAGAGCCCAACGAAATTTGATGGCACAAATTCACAATTTGGCACCCGGCATTTCCATTGAAAAATTGCACAGGGAAACTGAGGAATTCAGCAAAGAAATTCTCAAATTGGGAAGGACCCAGGGAAGATTGGGAATTCCAATTACGGCCAAAAATTACAGCGAAGGGGAACAAATTTGGAATTGGGCAAATTGCCTATTATTCGCCTGTTCATTGCTCTCTCGAATTGGTATTTTATCACATTAATTAATTAGTGAATTTTTGTGCAGGTTTTGGCCATCTTTTTCCCGTCACCCAACTTGGCAAATTACTCATTTGTCCATTTGTTTTAATTGGTGGTCCACTTTTTTTGGTTGCCATCGCAGATTTTGGCCGATATTTTGCTGAATTCATTTCATTTTTCTATAATTATTGCCATAAACAAGTTCGAAAAGTTGTACAAAAATTCAAGAGGAGGAAGGCATCGCCAATTTCGAATCAACAAAATAATAATTCATCAATAAAAAAAGAGGAAAAATCAACCCAAGGAGTTTCCCTAAATTTGAATGATGTTGTTGTTTTTGGGGATGATGAAATTGAGGAGGAATCGCAAAATGGAGACAAAGGAAAACCAATTTCAGCAGCATTCCTCTTTTTCATTTTGGCAGTCCCATTATTCACCATTTTGGCAACAATTTATGTCCATATGGAAGGATGGCTTTGGCTCGATTCTTTCTATTTTGTCATTGTCACATTTTTCGGCATTGGTGAGGCTTTTGAGAGGATTATTTTAATGAAAAAATGTTTTTCACAGGATTCGGCGATTTTGCCCCAAGTTCTTCCTTTTCTGCCATTATCACTTTTTGCCTCATTTTTCCCATCTTTGCTTTGTTTGCTAATTATTTTATTTACTCATTTTTATTTCAATTTTCAGTACAACAATGTTGACTGATTTAGTCGGCACTGTATTTATCAAAAATATTCATTTTTATGGCCGCCAATTTGTGCATATTTTCAAAGGATGCAGTACTAAATTGAGAGAAAGAAGGAAACGAAAAAGAATGCGAAGAAATTGATAAATTCAGAAAAATTAAACAAATTATGCCTCAGAATTTTAAAAACTTTAAATCCATAAAATTTGTATATTTTCTTGAAAATAAATTGGATTAACGAACACATATGAAAGCACATTTAATATCCATTCAAAATTATGTAATTAAATTATTTAAATTAAAAATATATTTAATAAAGTGAATTAAGGTTGGAATTTTAATTTCCGATTCGGGGAGGGGAGGAGGAATTCAGAAAAAGGGAGAGGCCATCGAAATTGTGGGCATCGAATAAGGAATAGGTGTGAAATAAAATATTATGGAAATATTTTGGATTTAAATAAATATTAAACAACAAAGGGGAAATGTATGTTTCCTTTTAATGTTGCCTCTGGCATTAATCAATGAGGAATTTGTTGATAAATTTGTGAATAGGGTACTGTATCAGAAAATAATAACAACATTTTCCGGAAAGGAAAACACATTTTGGCGAACATTTTCCGGAAAAAAACACATTTTGGCGAACATTTTCCGGAAAGGGAAAACACATTTTGGCGAACATTTTCCGGAAAAAAACACATTTTGGCGAACATTTTCCGGAAAGGGAAAACACATTTTGGCGAACATTTTCCGGAAAAAAACACATTTTGGCGAACATTTTCCGGAAAGGGAAAACACATTTTGGCGAACATTTTCCGGAAAGGGAAAACACATTTTGGCGAACATTTTCCGGAAAAAAACACATTTTGGCGAGCATTTTCCGGAAAGGAAAAAGACATTTTGGCGAATATTTTCCGGAAAGGAAAAACACATTTTGGTGAACATTTTCCGGAAAAAAACACATTTTGGCGAACATTTTCCGGAAAGGAAGAACATAAGCTAAAACACATTTTTGGAACATGGTATATCGCGGATTATACCAAAAATAAGGGACCAGGTAACCTAATTATGAAATAAGTTTATTATTAATTACCTAATCGAAAAGTTTGCTGATTTAAACAATTTATTTTTTTGGCCAATATGATAGGGTAAATATTAGGTGTTAATTCTTTAAAAAATATATATTTCATAAATTCATACATACTGTCTTGTTTACAGATTTTTAAATTAAAAAATTTAATTTTGAACAATAATGACATTTGAATACCAAAAATAAATTTATTCATTTTTTTTCAAAATCACATCATTTTTTATTTTAATCATTAATCAAATCTTTATTATGATTCTTCAAAAAGTTTAAATAAATGTTTTAAAACCGCACATTTTAGATATTTGATTTATTATCGAAAAAATCAGTGAGACAAACTATCAAGGATCAATCAAATTGGCGAAAAAAATGCAACTTCGAGTTTTCCTGAATTATAAATTCTTTGAACCACATCCGCTGCTTAAAAACAAGAATGAATGGATCGAACTAAAATCATGGAAGGATATGGATGCGGTTGAAAAAGGAGAATGCCAATGGCCATGGTAGGATGATTTATTCTTTATTTAAATAAATAATTTTATTTAAAGGATTGAGAATGTACGCAATGATGAAAGAGGGTCTGAAGGAGTTTGGGAACACGTTGGAACGGAAATTCCCGGCCAAACTTTTCATGCACTTCGACAAGTAAAGCAATAAGGCAAAAATTTATTAATTGATAAAATTAATTGAAGGTGGCATTGAAACAAATTCGATTAAATGACGTTGAAATGGTGGAGAAAAAGGGAATGGGCTCCTCTGAATATTGGCAAAACGAAAATGGCATTGGGGGGAAGAAGAAAGAGAAGAAATATTCCGAGAATTGTGCCCCAAAAATTCATTTTTTCGTTGGTGGCACCGACATGGAATTGATTGATCCTGAGGATAAGGTGGGGGCATTTACGGATAATTTCGGATGACATCAATTACGTTTTGCAGATTCAGAATCGTCGCCAATACATTGTCAATGTATATTTGAAGAAGAACAAGGCCAGGGCCGCATAAATTTATTGATGAGAAGGAAGGAAGAATGATCATTTAACTTTACTCGAATTAATTTATTCCCCATCTCAATTATTCCTTTGATCAATTTTTTTGAATATTTTGAATCTAATTTTTGATTCCATCAAATCAACCCCCAAATTATGTTTTCTGGCCTTAATTTTCATTTCAATTTCAACAATTTATTCAATAAAGATTTTGATAATCCTTTTTATATAAAAATGATGTGCAGAGGACAGCAGCAGAAGTTTTCGATACCCGAAATGCAAATTCATTTTCATCAGCTATTCCACCTACAATCCGATTTTTCTTTCAAAGTGAAAGGAGTCACATTGGTAAAGAAAGAGGAATTAAATTATTCATTATTTTTTATTATATTGGACAATTCCTTCCAATATCCGGCCAAAATGCCCCATTCATAACTATTTGTACCAATATTTGCCCATAATTTGATCGATCCTTTCACCCACCCCCATTTCCTACTATCATTATCACCCCTTCGCCATCCATTAACCCATTTCCTCTCCCCGTTCATCCCCTTCATTGTGGCATTGGTCATCCCTTCAACCAAATATTATTCATACTTAAATCAATTTCCCAAACCAAAAACCGCATTTACCAATATTTATTCTTGATTGCATTTTGCAAAATGAATCGTTTTTGGCTTTTTCTTTTATTCATATTTTGCGTTTTTGATGTGTAAGTTTCCATTTAAATTCATTCCTGAATTTTGGTTCATTCAATTTGGTTTAGAATTATGCCAAAAGGCATTATGCCACATGATGGTCAGAATCGAATTCGTCGTGAAGCAGATTCCAATGATTATGCAAATTTCCTTCATGGATTGGCCGACAAATTGGCCACTTGCAATTGTAATTGCCAAGAATGTTGGAGCAGCGGACAGGTGGATGGAAATTAATTCATCGAAATGAAATGCACTTTTCAGTTTTTGATTGGAATTGGCCTAAGTTTTTTGGTTGGATGCGCCTTCATAAGAATCGTGATGTTGTGTACAATGATGAGGGATTGATGGAAATGGCCGGAGGCATCAAAATGTGATGAATTGTGGGAATTCCAAAAATATAAATTTAGAATATTAAATTTTATTTAAAATGATATCATCTTTAATTTAATTCAATTTTTGACCATTTTTCTACTTTATTCTCAAAATAAAATGTTCCCTTCAATTAAAGTCAATATTTTTCCATTTTTGGTTAAATTTTCAAAGGAAATGCCGACCCAACTATTCCTTCATTCCCTCAAGGGAATTAACAATCCAGGGGAATTTGGAGGCCAAACTTGCTATTTTATTGGCCTTTTTTTGCCGCTTTTGCAACAATTTGTTGGGAATTTCATTTTAACCAAAATAATTACCCTAAAATAATTGTTTGGTATGGGTGGATTTGTTGAGGATTAAAAAAACAATTCTCATCTAATAAATCTTTTTCAGCCCATTTCCTCTCTCACAAATGATTATTTATTCCTCAATATTATAATTTCAAAAAAAATGTATTAAATTTACATAACCCAAATATTCCCTCCCCGTGCCATCCTCGAAAATGTCCTCCTCTCAAAAAGTGGCATTCATTTGCATTTCGCCTCTTCCTTCCCTTCCTTCATTCGGCCAAATCCCATTTTCTCTTTTATTTTGCCAACTTTGTTGTCACCCAAAATGAGTTGGCCGGCTGGCACTTGCCTCCTCCCACCCTTCCAACCTAAAGCGCCCTTGACGGGGCAATCCAATGTTTTTCTTCCTCCTCCCCTCCCCAAAATCCTCTTTTCCATCTAATCCAATCATTCGGTGGGGGTATTCAATTGCTTCTTCTCCACCCTCATTTTTAATTCCTTCAACGGTTGTTTGTCATCAAGTCTACGGAAAAATGGCTATTTGCTTTTGGTTCTTTCCAATAAACATTGAATCCAGCTTCCCTCATTTAAACAGTACAAAATGAACAAAATAAAAATAATTCACCTTTCCCACCCCCCCCCCCAACACTTTTGAATTCTTTCCCAGACCATTTAATATATTTTAAGGCTACATATATGTAAGTAAGCCTCTGTGAATGTATTATATATTTTGCCGGCCAAAGGTCCTTCTTCCTTCCTTTTCCATCCTTCGCTTCTCATTTTTTCCATCGACCCAATGCCATCCGTCCGTCCTTCCGACCATTTGGCGGAGGACGACGCCCAAGCCGAGGCCAACCGACCAACTCACCACAACCACCATCGGAGCACATTGGGCCCGGCTCCCACTTTTCTATAGTTCTTCCCATTCCCAACACAACTCACCTACCCAACCCAACCATTCTTCCTTCAATCCTCTTCTTCTTCCTCCAATGCTCGTCCCATCCAAATATGCCCAACCTTCCACCCTATTTTTTCATGCCCTTCGATGGATTTTTCTTCCCATTTTTTTAAAATTTCACCTTTTCATCGCCTTTTTGACCGTCCTTTCTGTTCAATTTTTGTCCACCAGAGCTAAAAATGTTCCACAATTTGCTTTCATCAATTCGCCGATCATTCATTCCCAATCGCTGCCCCCTCTATCATATTTTGCTTTTCATTTTCACAAATATATAAACAAAACATTTCATTTTATCTTATCATTTTATCAGAGAGAGAATCAACAATTTACCCGCAAACATCCATTGAAATGAAATGTGTATTTAAAATTGAAATGTAATGTCCAATTTCATTCAATCAATCCGCATGAGCCATTCCCCCTCCCATTTAAATCCTTAAATTACAATAATTACTCCATACCGTACTCACATCGTTTGTTCTTTGGGCAAAAGTCCTCAAAAAGGGAAATGAATGGATGGAAAGAGGCTTGAAAATTGCCCAAGGCAAATTCATTTTATTCCTCTCCATCCTTTTCTTTCCTTTTTTTGTATCGTATATTCAATTCCAATCTCACTTATCAATTTTTGCTTGGAAGCCAATTGTCCATTAATTTACTATTTTGGGTCAATCCCCATCAGCCATAAATTGGTCCCGATCACCTCATTGCACTTCGATTAAGCCATTCCCACCCAAAATCTCCTTCCACCACTTTGCACGGCAACCAAATGGATCAAAGGGTGGAAGCAAAGGAGGAAAATGTGGAAGGGAGTAAACAAAAAAACTTGCCCATTATTCTTGGTAAACACCATTAGGAAAACTTTGATGGAGGAATTGAGGGGAAAGAGACACTCGAAAATGTTCGCCTCACTCAATTATTGTTCCCATCCCATCCAAAAAATTGACGTGGAAATTGTCACATTTTGGCCAATAAATTTAAAATAATTAACAGAGAAATATAAAATAAATAATTTACCAAAAATTGCAACAAAAATGGTTTACGGCGCCGGCAATCAAATGATCAAATTCCTCGTGTTCATCGCAAATTTGCTGATTTTCATTTTTGGCGGCCTTCTTTTCGGCTTTTCCCTTTGGGTATATTTCCCCCTCGCCATCCAAAATAATTTACTCTTCATTTTTTAGGCCAATTTGGACCAAAATTTTGACCAACATTTGCGTGAATTTGCACAGAAAATGCAAATTAGCGGCGATTTGGTGGATGAAGTGGCCAAATATCAGGCATCATTGTGGATTTTGGTTGCCGTTGGTGCCCTTCTGATGCTCGTTGGATTCCTTGGCTGCTGTGGGACTGCCTGCGAAAGTCCATTACTCCTCAGCTTGGTCGGCATTTCTTTTAATTAAAATTATTAAATTGGCCCCATTTTCAGTTCTCCATCATTTTGATCATTCTTTTCCTCATTGAACTTTTTGTTTTGGTCTCCCTTTTCACCAACCGTGACCAATTATTGGACAATTTGCAAAGTGCATTGGCCAAAAGTTCGGAAACGGAAGAGGGACGTCGAAATTTGAAGCCAATTCAAATTGCACTCCAATGCTGCGGAGCAACTGCCCAAACCCGTCAACTTTATGTGGCCGACCATTTGTGCGATGGAGAACTTAGCTATGCGGTCAGTATTGGGAAAAATATTGGCAAAAGCCTCCAAATTATTTGTTTATTTTCCTCACATTTTTGGGCAATAATCCCTTTTGAAATTGCCACTTCATTTTTGGATAATAAAATATTTTCAGGAGGATTGCTTCAATGTTTTGGCCTCCAAAATTGCCACAATGGGCACTGCCCTTTTGGTGTGCGGCATTCTTCTTTTGCTGGTCCAACTTTTCTCCATCCTCTTCTCCAGCGTCCTTTGCCGTGCATTCCGTGTCCGTGGCCCCGAATATTATTAGCAAAATGAACAAAATGTTTGGAAATGGAAATGAATTTAATTCGATGAAATGAACAACATAGAATGTATTTCCCTCAAACAAATATAATCTAATTCCATATCCGCAATCCTTTCACCTAATTTTTGCAAAATTCTTTTGATCCTCATTTTCAATTCATTTATTTATTTATTTTCAATTTTATTCACTCTTTTTCAATCACTTTTCAATTATTTTATTTTGAATTAATTCATCCAGAAAAAATGCCATTTATTTGGAATTTTTTACACTTTAAAATGAATTAAAATGAATTTTATAATACAATAAAATGCGGGCAAAAAATATATTCGTTGAATTTGGCAATTAATTCAAGCCATATTTTTGTGTCAATTATAAACGAGAGAATTAATCCATCCAATTTGCTCATTGATTCGCCATTTTTTCTTATCATTCCCAAATAAATACACAAATAATGCCCCCAAACCAAAGTGGAAATCAACCATATTTTGGTTATCATCTTTTTGTGAGAAGGCAAATTGGACACTCATTTTCCCTTTCTTTTTTGGTCCTCATTCGAAATTACAAAACATTGATATTATTTTCCCTTTATTTATTTTGCTCATCCAATTAAATCCACAAAAATGGTTTACGGTGCCGCCAATCAACTCATCAAATTCATGGTTTTCACGGCAAATTTTTTGATTTTCGTGTTCGGTGGCCTCCTTTTCGGCTTTTCACTTTGGGCAATCATCTTTCTCATCAATATAAATCCATCATTTCCTTTTGTTCATTTTCAGGCAAATTTGGACAAAAATTTCGATGCCCATTTGCGTGATTTTGCCCTAAAAATTCATCTTGACCATCGACTGGTCGATGAAATTGCCAGGGTAAAAAACCACCAAAAATAGACAAATCATTTCCTTTCTCATTGTCAGTACCAGGCATCATTGTGGATTTTGGTTGCCGTTGGCGCCCTTCTCATGATCGTTGGATTCCTTGGTTGTTGTGGGGCCGCATGTGAAAGTTTCATTTTGCTTACATTGGTTTGTTTTTGTTTTGAATTCATTCAATCCTCTTTTTATATTTTTTTCATTTAATTTAGTTTGCCATTTGTCTGATTATTCTTTTCCTCATTGAACTTTTTGTTTTGGTTTCCATTTTCACAAATCGAGGCCAATTACTCGACAATTTGCACAGCGCATTTGGTTTGCTCAAAAAAAATTATCAATTATTCTTTGGGACTTAAGTGAAAAGTTCGGAAACGTTGGATGGACGAAAGAATTTGATGCCAATTGAAACATTGTTGAATTGTTGTGGGGCAACCATCGAAACAAAGCACAAATACATTGATCAGGGACTTTGCCCTGGAGCATTGTCAAATGCGGTTTGATTTTCAAATGACCAAATCAAAATAATATTCTTTCAGGATGATTGCTATACAGTAATTTCATCCAAAATTGACACAACTGCATTGTTAATTTGTGGAATTGGCCTCCTTCTCATCCAATTTTTCTCAATTCTCTTTTCCAGTGCACTTTGCAGCGCATTCCGCGAAAGAGGACCCGTTTATTATGCTTGAGGAAAGAATATTAAATAATGATCATTTTTTGTGCCATCATTCTATCGAGAATGTCAATAATAAAGCATCATCAATTTCCGATATCAATCCATCACTAAAATTCTTTTAATCGAATTGTTGTTTTTTTCTCAATTAAATCCCTTCCTTCCCCCAAGAAACTGGATTGAATATTCATCCGAATTAAAGTGAAGAAAGGTCTTTTCCCGTTCATTCTTTCCAATTTCATTATTTTCCATTGAATGGTAAATTTCCCTCCAAAAATGGAGAAAGTCAATTTGAGGATGTCCAAAGCAAAGGGAGGATGAGGAATAATGGGGCTCACCAGCCACCAAGCTATATCCATTAATGCCCAATTTAAAATTAACGTTGTGCAGAACAGTCGATTAAGCCCCAATAATAATTTTATCTGACGAAATTAGTGCAAAACAGGCGGAATTATTTAGTTGAAACACAAGCAGGCGGAATTATTTAGGTGAAACACAAGCAGGCGGAATTATTTAGGTGAAAAACAAACAGGTGGAATTATTTAGGTGAAACACAAACAGGCGGAATTATTTAGGTGAAACACAAACAGGCGGAATTATTTAGGTGAAACACAAACAGGCGGAATTAGTTGGGACAAAACACAAACAGGCGGAATTAGTTGGGACAAAATACAAACAGGCGGAATTAGTTGGGACAAAACACAAACAGGCGGAATTATTTAGGTGAAACACAAACAGGCGGAATTATTTAGGTGAAACACAAACAGGCGGAATTATTTAGGTGAAACACAAACAGGCGGAATTAGTTGGGACAAAACACAAACAGGCGGAATTAGTTGGGACAAAACACAAACAGGCGGAATTA
This sequence comes from Pratylenchus scribneri, assembly GCA_030063045.1. Taxonomy (NCBI): domain Eukaryota; kingdom Metazoa; phylum Nematoda; class Chromadorea; order Rhabditida; family Pratylenchidae; genus Pratylenchus; species Pratylenchus scribneri. Next base: position 937,419 of record JAQSEB010000011.1, on the reverse strand, counting down.
GTTGGGACAAAACACAAACAGGCGGAATTAGTTGGGACAAAACACAAACAGGCGGAATTAGCTGGGACAAAACACAAGCAGGCGGAATTATTTAGATGAAACACAAACAGGCGGAATTATTTGGGCAAAACACAAAAAAGCGGAATTATTTGGGCAAAACACAAAAAGGCGGAATTATTTGGGCAAAACACAAAATCACATTAAATATTCTTTATTGTTTTAAATATTTTTAGAAGCCAAAACATTTAAATTAAATAAATTTTCATTGAGTCACTCAATTTTTATTATCTTATTCGCCATAATTTTCATTTTATTATTTTTTTTTTGCTATTTTATTTACCTTTTATCTCCTTCCAAAATCGCTGGCATCCAATTTAAAATAAATATATTTTTGATTCAGTTGGAATTGGAATAAATTATTGACTCTTGAACTTCAAGCTCAATTCTCCTTCCCATTTTTTACCCTCAATCTTCTTCTCCTACATCCCCTTTCCCTGCGCATTAGCCCTAAAATTATTTTATTGTCATTCATCCGTTCCTTTAATATTCCTTCGAATGCGGTCCTCGCCCTTTTATTACTTTGGTTGGAGGAAGGGCATATAATTCCCCTTTTGGCTGAATGGCTTATTGCCGTCGGCTTCATCCATCAATGGCGCCATTCCCTGCTATAAAGCTTGGATGGAGTAAACCGCGTTTCGGCGCATTATCCTCCCCTTTCCTTCCACCAACTTTTATTTTGGCTTTTGGGTTTATTAGTGAAGAGAGGAAATGGATGGAAAGCAACCGATGTTTGGGGAAGGGCAAATCAAAGGGGGGGGGAGGAGATCGTGTTCTCGAGAGGGGATTGACCAAAACTGGCTTTTTCTTCCAACGCACTTCTCGCGCGCCGATATCCCCCTTTTATTCAAAAAATAATATTGCCATTTTCTCCCTTTGAATTTTTCGATGCACCATCAATCGATGGAACAAAAAAGGCCAAGGGAGAAGAATTTGAAGGAATTGTTGGCCGAGGCAGAATATTTTAAAAGACTTGCATTTTGGGGAATTCTCGTTTGCACCGGTAAAATTAATTATTAAGGCATATTTTGATGGCCTCAATTTGAAGTTGCCACATTGACCGCATCAATTTGTGTCCCAATGCTTTATTCCTATGCCCAATTTGTTCAATCCTCTCTGCGTGATGAACTCGGCTTTTGCTCCCATCGAACACGAAATTTATTCAATGAATTCGACAAAGTTAGCTTCAAATCAATTTGGTCATTTTATAAATTCAATTATAATTTAAGTTTGAATCCGTCCGTCGGCAAAAACGTTCGCCAATTGTTGGTCATTTCCTCATGAATGGCCATTCCCTTTCGGAGGCCACTTTTGATGGTTCATCCGCCCATGCCTCGGCAAAAAGTCGTCCTTCCAGGCAAGGTGGATATCAGCAAGTGGTGGCCGGCTATTCCGCTTCCGGTCAACAACCTTTGCCCTCCTTTGGTGCCTACCCTTCGCCCACTGGGCCAATCGTTTCCCAACAAACTCCACCACCTCCTCCCCCTTCCACTCAACCCCCACCCGTTGAACAACCCGGCTATGGGCCACAAACAAATGCGGCCAGTTTTGCGCCACAAAAATCATCGGAACAACCTGAACAAGAATGTTGTTCTTGTGGAATTGGACCAGCCGGCCCAGCTGGGCCTCCAGGAAATGATGGAAATAATGGAAAAGATGGCCAACCCGGTGCCCCGGGAGAAGCTGGCAAAGATGCCCAACAATCACCCTCAAATCAGTACCAATCTGCTGAGCCTTGCTTCGATTGTCCGGGTCCTTCATTCATTTTAATTGAATCCATTTTCAAATTTAATTCCTTTTTAGCCGCTCAACCGGGTGCCCCTGGTGGCGCTGGTCCAAAGGGCCCTAATGGACCGCCAGGATTGCCTGGACAACCCGGTATGATTTTGCGCCTATTTCCCCTATAAAATGTGGCATTTTCCAAGGTATTCCCGGAGCACCTGGACCACAAGGCCCTCCAGGCACAGCGGGCCCCCAAGGAGGAGTAGGTCAACCCGGACAGCCAGGACAAAAAGGTAAAACAGTCCAAACAAAATATCATGGAAATTATCATTTTTAGGCCCAGAAGGACAATTGGCGGATGTGCCTGGACTCCAAGGCCCACCAGGTGAATCAATCCGTTAAATCCAATTTATTATTATTAATTTTTTACAATTATTTTAGGTCCTCCAGGCCCTCAAGGCCAGCCAGGACAACCTGGGCCCAGCGGCGAATCTGGAAAATCGCAGGCAAATCAACAAATAATTAAGAATATTTTCGGCTATTTCATTTTTTAGGCCGGAGCACCTGGGCCAATGGGCGATGCAGGGCCGCCAGGGCCAGTTGGCCAACCGGGGCAACCAGGCCAAAAAGGGCCGGATGGGGAAGGCGGAGGAAAGGGAGGATGCGATCATTGTCCGGCACCGAGAACTGCGCCTGGCTATTGATGAAAATGAATGGAGGAAGGGAAATTGGTTGGATTACCCAAAAAGGATGCTCAATCTCGAATTCAATTTATTCACTCTTATTATTTATTTTATTATTAATAAATTTTCATTTTATATGAGCAAGTAAAAAAGATGTTTGCTGCAAAAATGTTGCAAAAATTTGAAAATTTTCAAAAAAATATTTACAAAAAAAATTGTTGTTTATGTTTATCTGCGAAGGAAAAAACATCTCTGGCATTTAAAAGATTGCGCAGCTAAAAATGGGGTACATATTTAGCCTATTTTTGTTGACTTTGAAAATGGCCAAGGATGTTTATTAGGTCATTCGAATGAAAATACAATGAAATTGTTGTGGAAATGTTCTTTGATGAATCCGTAGAAAAAACAAATTCACTCACTGTTAATAAATAGGGCTCATCATCGTAAACAAGGGGGATTCGGCAGCTTATATAAGGAAGTCAAATTGCCTTAGGCATCATCATTAAATCCATTTTTTCCGATAAATTTTGATTAACTTACTTAGCTAATAATTATTTATATTCCCATTTCTGTTGAATTTAGAATATCTAATAAAATTAATTCAATTTCTCTAAAAACAATGTTCTTCCGCTTTTTCATTGTTGCTCTTCTTCTTCTTGGAATTCTGTTTCCATTCATCACTTCTGGCCCTGTGGCTTATGCCGCCTGTCAGGTGAATTCATTGAATTTTACAATTTCCATTTCATTTTTGAAAAAAATTTGACATCAATAATTTTTTAAATATTCTCTCTGTTAATTTTCCCATTTTTAGGCCGCCTGTGCCGCAAAAGCTGCTTTATTCGGTCCGGCATTTGCCGCCGTCTACGCTGCATGCCAGACTGCATGTGCCGCAGCGTTGGCAGCTCCAGGCCCTTGAAGGGGTGCCTTCGAAATGCAAAAAGAATGAATGATGAAAATCTAAAATGATATTTGATATCAAATTTTATTTTGATTTTAAATTCATATTGAATTAATTCAATTCTTTATTTGAATGACAATTGCCTTATTAAATTCGTAGATTAATAAAAATGTTTAATTCAAATTCAAATTTAACTATTCAATAATGATATATAGAAGGGAAAAGTATTAATCTCCCAGCAGTATTCGGCATAAATCAGCTTAAAGTTGCCAAATAATGAGCCATTCTTAAATAAGCCAAGTTCATTTAAATATTTCTCATTAATAAGATTAAATGAATATTTTTGATGATTAGATTTGTCAATTCCTTCCCAAATTCCAATTTTCCATTCAATTTTCCTCAATATTATTCCTTCAGAATTCCACAATTCCATTTTCACTTTCTTGACACTTTTGCTTCACGCTGTGACCACTTTTCGATTTAGGCTTTTTACCTTTTGCCCCCACCAAAAGCCAATTTTGTCCCCTCAAATAGGAAAGCAATTTTATCGCCAAAATTTGGGCAAAATCCAGCCAGCCGCCGGTCGGCCATTGGACAATTCACCTTCTTTTGAGGCGCCAAACTCCCATTTTGCGTAATTTTGCCTAATTTGTGTACGGCAACCAAAAATGGGGCCGATGGAAGCCAAAAATGAAAGAAAAGAAAGGTAGAAAAGAGCATAAAAATGGCCAATTTTGGGGAATGGAGAGAGGATGGTTGATTTTGGTGGAACTTTGGTGGTCCATTCATTCAATTTTTGATTGCTTCCAAAATTATATCAATATTAATATTTATTTATTTATTTGCATTTTTATGGTTGAATGCTCCCAAAATAAAAGAATGTCCTTTTCCGGATTCGAATTAAAAATAATGGAAAAGGGAGGAATGCGGAAATAATCCTCCCCCAAAATGGCCAAAATGACTTTTTATGTTATCCTTTTTTTGCCTCACTTTTGTAAGCCATTTTTGTCCCCCTACGGAGTCATTTGCCACCCAAGCGGAAGGAGAGGCTGGCACAAAAGTCGTCGAAGGTCCAAGAAAATTTATGCAGACAAAAAGGCGGTTGGTGCCGTTAATATGCGGCCCAGGCTCCAGCTGCTTTTTTTGAAGGGTGCCAATGCCATTTTGGCCCCGAAAGGCACTTGTCGAGAGGCAGATGGAAGGGAGGGGGAAGGAGGTGGCACATTTCCTGGCCATTCCCACCAAAAGATGTTGGGAGGGGGTGGCGCCAATGTTTGGCCAAAAATGCTCAATTTGGATGCAATATGTGGGGGGGGGGGGCAGATGTGTGCCTCACAATATATTTTTGTTGACTAATTGGCCAAAAGTTAATTCGCCAATTTATTCTCTATTAATTTTGCCATTCTTTCCCATTCAATTTCTTCGATCGCCAGTCGCCACTGATTTCTTCCTTTCAATAGCAAAATCTTTTGGATAATTCACTTTTTATCGGCCTGTAAATCTGCACTACCCAAAATGCGTATCATCCACCTTTCCTCCTTCGATCCATTCCTTCCCCTTTTTATTTTTATTCATTTCCCCGCCGGTCATTCCCTCCAACTTTCCTTTTACTTTCCCCCACCAAATTCATTCAAATGCTCATTTCCCCCATGTAATATTGAATTGACCCTTTCCATTGGCCAATTCGTGTCAAAATTCCCTTCCTCCCCCCTCCTCCATTTCCACTTGGCCAATCCAACAAATTTCACGCTAAACTGCAATGAATAATATTTTTGACTGCTCATTTCCCTTCGCTGTATTTTCCATCCTTTTGGATTTATTTTTTCAAAATATAAATATTTCCAAATGAAATGGCCAAATGGATGGTGGCATTTTTGAAATAATTGGCATCAATTTCCATTTTGGCTTTATCCCACAATATTCATTTGGATCAACTAGGTTCATTTTCGATTCCATTCCACTTTTTGACCAGCCAACCCAAAAGGAGGAATGCGCACTTTTGTGATTGGATTGTCCCATTCATTCCCCCCCCCCCCCCCCCCCCAAGCATGCAATTATCCCATATTCCCCCAATTCGGGTGTCATATTTCGATTGTCGCGCAAATGTCCTCCCCCCCCCCAGGGAATGTTTTGTGCATTCTTGATGAAGGAAGGAAGGAGGGTACCTCCAAATTGTCATCTATATTTTTCTGTATTTGCTCCCATTTTTGGGCCACAAATTTGGCCCCATCCGTTTTAAACCCATCCATCCATCTGCCCATTGGCCACCACAAAAGGATGGTCATCCCTTCATTCTATTGTCCATTCATTCATTTTGTCCATTCCCAAATTTAGTTGGCCACTCCCAGTGGGGGGGGGGGGGGGGGGGGGGGGCGGATTATTCGGCTTTGGTTTGTGCCCCTTCCCATGATGATGGTGCTACTAATCCCCTCGCCCAACAATTGCCCCCTTCACCTTTCATTATTCCCCAAAAATATCCAAAATTTATTTTCCTCTCTATTTTTTACCCTTTTTTGGATGGTCAATGCCACCATTTTTGTCCAGCCTAAATTTAATATCCTTTGGTCATTTTAGCAAAAAAATACACCAAAGAAAGGAGAAAAACTCATATTTTTGGCCGCAGAAACGAAAAAGTCGGAGGAAACGGCACAAAAAATTGAAGGAAGGAGGTAATCCACCAATTAATCAAAAAAAGCCAGGAAAATGTATGGAAATGGGAGGAAAAGAGGAGAATTATTGGCTGGAAGAAAAGTGAAGAAGGCAAAAAGCAGCGAAATGGCAGAAGCAAATAATAATAATATAAACGGCCAAAAATAACCCATTTTTCCATTTGTTCATCAAAAAATAAGGACACAAAAAGTGTGAGGGCCAAAACAACGGCGGCCGGCAATATGATGGCCAACCATCATGGAAATGGAAGGCATGAACGGACGATGATGGGGCCATCCTCATTGCCTTTGAGAGGTGGGCCAAGGGCAATGGGGAAGGGGGAAGGAAGGCATATGGCCAATCAAAATATATTTTTGGGGCACATTGAATTGGTCCTTTGCACATTTTTATTCATTCATTCATTGCAGAGAGTGGAATGTGCCAATCATTCACTTCCGTCCCTCGAACATACATTCGGGCCGCCGATGAGCTGGAACCATTTTCGGCCAATTCCCGTTTGGCCAGTTTGCCCAGTTTGGGCCCATCCCCCGTCCAATCGCCCATTCATTATTACCGGCATCCTTCCCTGACCACCCATCCATCCCGATATTCCCCTTTGCCCAATCATTTGCCTCCAAAGGCTTTGCCCCAGGCATTCGTCAAAACATTGACAAAACCTTCAAAATTGCCAGCAAGTTTGTCCTTTTTTTCAATTAAAATATTTTTTAATATATTTTAATAGAAAATTTGGATGAGATGGCACCTCTGGATGGGCATCAACATTTTATTAGGGAAAAACAACAACCTGGGACTGGCCTTTTTGGCAAATGTGTCCTTTGCCTTTTGCTGAATGCCATTTTTGTTTTGGCCCTTTTCCTCGCATTCCTCATTGGCCATTTCGCCGCCGAAGCTCATTTACCCTCAAATAAGGTGATTTTTGGGTGCTTAGTACATTCCAAAATATGCAAAAAACATTGCTTTTATTTATTTTTATTGCTTATTCCCCCACAAAATGAAGACTAACATCACTTCCCCATCCTCAAATTCAATGCCAATTCCATCATCGCCATTTCCTCCGCCACCATCGCTTTCCATAACAAATAACCACGGGTTGCCTACGGTCGAAGAGCAAAGAGAAATGGAATTCAAAAAAGTGGCAAAAAAACAAAATAAATTTAAATTTAATCAATTTTCCCTGCAAAAGAATGTTGAAAGGAGTCGACAACGAATTCCCTCCCTTCGAGAGGTTCATCCACCCCAATTGGATTCATCGGATAACATAGATCCATGGGATGAAGACGATCAATTCATCCTTTTGCCACCTCAATCCCCCTCATATCAACTTGGAAATGGGCCAATTGTGCATCGTTCAATGGCCATTCCTGGCCCAGACATTCCATTGATCCCATTGCCAAGCACAGTTTTGCCAAGGCATTATAATGTGGAGGTGAGGAAATATTTGGAGGAAAAACACAAAAATATATTTGAATTTTCAGTTGGATTTAACCGAATTCTATGGCGTCTTTGAGCCTCCACAAATTCGAGGGAATATTTCAATTTTGTTGGAAGCTTTTGGCAATGCCACCGACGATGAATTGATTTTCCATGCGGGAACAAATATTTTCATCCAAAGAATTCGGCTATTCCGTCAAAACGAATTGGGCAAATCCGGGATGGAAGTTAAATCGGTGAAAAGGCACGCCGAAAGGGAATTAATCAGATTGGTTTTGGGCGAAAGGCTGAGGATAGGATGGTGAGAAGAGGGAAAGGAATTGTGGGAATTGGGCCAAAATATTAAAAAGGTATTGGCTGGAAATGGAATTTCGGACGAGAATTTGCCAATCCGAAATTGAGGGCACCCATTGCTTCCCTGGGGCCACAATTGCCGAAGGGGATGATGGCCAAGGCGAAGAGAAAAGAACATTGGTGGCCGGTTTTGCGACAAAATTTGAGCCAAATTTTGCGAGAACATTTTTGCCTGGTTGGGATGAGCCCAGATTCCGGTCCACTTTCAATGTTTCAATTCGGCATTTTGCCGATTGCCCCATTCTCACCAATTCTGCGCCAATCCTCCATTCAAAGGAACAAAAAACCCCTCAAATGGGCGATGGGGGTGCCTTTGTTCGGACCACCCATTTTGGCACAACCCCTCCAATGCCATTGTATTTGTTGGCATTTGCCACCGGCCCATTCGCCCCTTTGGAGGTGCGCACCACAAAAGGGAATATTTCAATGAATGTTTGGAGTGCCCCGGAGAATTTACTATCAGCCCAATTTGTGGCCAATTTTTCGCCAATAATTTTCGACAAACTTCAAGAGGATTTTGGGGTTGAAAAAAAAGGGAATACTCCACAATTAATTTGAGGTGAATTCAGGTGAAATATCCTTTGGCCAAAATGGACATTTTCTTGGCACCAAAATTCCCAGTCGGCGGAATGGAGAATTGGGGCCTAATTGTGCTCCATTCGGACATTGTGCGATTGGCAACCGGCGATGGCACATTGCCAATGAGCAACATTGACAGTGGCAGTTCATCCAGGGAGGAAAGGGCGAGGGAACAACAGCAGCAAAGTTTGGTGGCAGTCGACAGATTGGCGGAACAATATCGAATCGAAAAAGTGATCACCCATGAATTGGCACATCAATGGTCCAAAAATTGGCCATTAATTTTGAATTCATCAAATTTATTTTAGGTTTGGCAATTTGGTCAGTGTTTGGGATTGGGAGGAATTGTGGCTGAGTGAGGGATTTGCCACATATTTTGTGTTCGATTTCCTCAATGCCCTTCACCATCCACATTTGACCGAACACGAATATTATTTGCGATTGATCGAATTAATCAATCGACAATCCACGGATGGCCGTTCCGCCTTGGTCCGCCCTTTGCGGAGTTCCCGTCAATTGGATCGAATTTTCGATGGAATCCAATTGTACACGAAAGGGGCGGTGATGGCAAAAATGCTCAAGGATTTGGTTGGACCGGCCGAATTTCGAGCTGGAATTGCTCGATTTTTGCGGGAAAATGCATTCCAATCGGTGGATCGAAGGGCAATTTGGACGGCATTTCCAACGCATGCCGACCATGGGGCAGATCCGGTATGGAAAATAACAAAAAATAAATTGTAATTTGATTGGAATTTAGGTGCGATTGAAAGATTCAATGGAAGCATGGCTTTTGAATAAAGGAGTGCCCGAATTGGAGGTGACCAGAAGCTATGAGGATCAATCAATTCGATTGGAGCAAAGGCAGGCGGATCGAAATAGGCATTTGGCCTATTTGGACGATGAAATTATGCAAAAAATGAGAATGGAATTGGGCGAAAAGGGTAGAAGTAAAAGATGGGCAAGAAGGAGAAGAAGGCACGAAAGAAGTGGATTTAGATTGGCAGAACAGGGAGAATTGTATTCGGAAAGGGAGGAGGCGGCAAGGGAAGATATTGACGGCATTCTTTGGTGGATGGCCGAAGAATGGGAGGAGAAGGAGGAAAATAAAACAATTAAATCAGCGGGAAAAGCATTCGATGATGAATCAACAATGTTTTGGCCAAATCATGAAGGAGTAAATAAAAGGAAAAAGGAACGAAAGATGAAAAAGCAACATTCATTGAGAAGAAAATGGAAAGGAGAGGAAAAGGAGGAAGAATTTAATGGGCCACCCGTATTTTCCTTGAGGAAACAACAAAATGAACGGACAAAAGAATCCGAAACGAGAGTTCGTTTTTTGCCATCAAAATCGGCGATGGATGATTCGAAAAGACGTCAAATGCGGGCACAAAGGGGGAAGGGGGCCGCCAATTTGGGCCCACTTTGGCCAATCCCATTCAGCTATTCATTTGGTTCTATTCGATCGCCCCGAGGCCAAACTGTTCGTCAATTTTGGTTGTTGAATGAGACAATTCGATTTGTGGATGTTGGATTGGCCAAGGACCAATTCATGTTGGCCAATCCACATTGGGTTTATGCATATCGAGTCAATTATGATCGACAAAATTGGCAAATGCTAATTGCCCAAGTATTTAAATTGCTAAATTAGTTAGCATTTTTGTGCCATTTAGTTGCACAAAAATCACCAAGAAGTGCCAACAATGTCCAGAATGCAATTAATTGTTGATGCTGAATGTTTCCTCAGGGAATCCACTCATCCTCATTTATTCGTCCAATTACTCAGGTTTTTGGATCCATCTCCACCAATCCCCCTTCATTTCTCTCTCCAGCTATTTGGCCAATGAAGATGATTTGGGTGTTTTGTTGGTTGGATTGGATGCCCTTCATTCTTTGTTGGAATTATTCTCTGCCAGCGAAGTTTTCGGCCAAATGTTGGTCCATTTTTTGCCGGTCATTCGACAAATGGATCGACAATTGATTATGGCTGCAGCCGAAGGGACTGATCCCGAATTAGCCGCCCTTTGGCTGCTTAGTCCTCTTCGATTGGCCAAATTATATCAATTGAGGTGTGCCGCCAATTTGGGTACTTGTGCCGAGAGTAAACAGGCAAGAATGAATCATTTACAAATGTTAAATACTTCACATTGATTAAGGTGCGAAAATGGTTGGCCTATCCAACGGCATTGGCCGCCGATAATCATCAACAATTGGCCGCAATTTGCCATCATCTTTTTGCCCATTCCGGTCCATCCGAAATTGCTCTTCTTTTGGGACTACTCAAACAACCAAATTCGCCAACTTTTGCCGCAGTAATTCGCCAATTGGCCTCCCAATGTGTTCAGGATGAATCATTGATTCGCCAATCAATTGCCGAAATAATGCGCACTCGAAATGCCATCGTCTATTCCACAACATTAATTGTAATTTAATTTAATTCAAATATTTTATATATTTTTAGAATGGCTACACCATCCAATATAATCGAAAATTCCGCGAACTTTTTTGGACTGCCCTTTCTCAGCAATTAAATATTCATGAAAGACAAATTCTTTTTGCCGTCAATACTGGGAAATCGAATCGAATGGCCCGCCTTCTGCTCCATTCAATTCGTTCATTAGGCGAATTGAATTTGGTGGAGAGAATTGTGCTCAATTTATGGCCAGATCAATTGCGAGTGGAAATGGTCAGTTTTAAAAGGGAAATGATTAGATGAAAGAAATCCAATTTGTGCAGGATTATTTGAGAAGAAAATTGTCATGGATTGAAAGGGAGGCCAGTGAACGAATTCGAAAATATCTCGTCAAGGAAATGGCAACAAAGGGGAAAACATGAAATAATTTTATTGAAATTGGCATTTGTACATTTTTGCTTCATCCATCCATTCCCCGACCCCCAATCAAAGTCAATACAACTTCATTTTGATATTGTGATTTCTTGCCATTTAATAAATATATTTAATAATAATCTTCAAATTTATAAATGAATTTTATTAAATTGCATTATGAAATTACTAGTATTTCCTCTAGGCATGCTTTTGCTTTCCCTCCTCTCCATTCAATTGGATTGATATATATTGTAATAACTTAACAAAATTTGTGTCATATCAAATTTATAGGAATAATTGATAGTTCAAAAGGGTAAAAATAAGATTTTTAAGTTTTATCCATTTACATTTCCACCAGAATCGTAAGATAAAATAAAAAGACAAACGAGGGGAATTAATTTGATGAAACACAAACAGGCGGAAATAGTTTTGGCAAAATACAAACAGGCGGAATTAGTTGGGGCAAAATACAGACAGGCGGAATTATTTAGGTGAAACACAAACAGGCGGAATTATTTAGGAAAAACACAAGCAGGCGGAATTGTTTAACAGAAACACAAACAGGGGGAATTGTTTAGGCAGGACACAAACATGCGGAATTATTTAGGCAAAACACAAACAGGCGGAATTATTTAGGCAAAACACAAACAGGAGGAATTATTTAGGCAAAACACAAACAGGCGGAATTATTTAGGCAAAACACAAACAGGCGAAATTATTTAGGCAAAACACAAACAGGCGGAATTATTTAGGCAAAACACAAACAGGCGGAATTATTTAGGCAAAACACAAACAGGCGGAATTATTTAGGCAAAACACAAACAGGCGGAATTATTTAGGCAAAACACAAAAAGGCGGAATTATTTAGGCAAAACACAAACAGGCGGAATTATTAAGGCAAAACACAAACAGGCGGAATTATTTAGGCAAAACACAAACAGGCGGAATTATTTAGTTGAAACACAAACAGGCGGAATTATTTAGGCAAAACACAAACAGGCGGAATTATTTAGGCAAAACACAAACAGGCGGAATTATTTAGGCAAAACACAAACAGGCGGAATTATTTAGGCAAAACACAAACAGGCGGAATTATTTAGTTGAAACACAAACAGGCGGAATTATTTGGGCAAAACACAAACAGGCGGAATTTTTGGGCAAAACACAAACAGGCGGAATTATTTAGGCAAAACACAAACAGGCGGAATTATTTAGGCAAAACACAAACAGGCGGAATTATTTAGGTGAAACACAAACAGGCGGAATTATTTAGATGAAACACAAACAGGCGGAATTATTTGGGCAAAACACAAACAGGCGGAATTTTTGGGCAAAACACAAACAGGCGGAATTATTTAGGCAAAACACAAACAGGCGGAATTATTTAGGCAAAACACAAACAGGCGGAATTATTAAGGCAAAACACAAACAGGCGGAATTATTTAGGTGAAACACAAACAGGCGGAATTATTTAGGCAAAACACAAACAGGCGGAATTATTTAGGTGAAACACAAACAGGCGGGATTATTTAGATGAAACACAAACAGGCGGAATTATTTAGATGAAACACAAACAGGCGGAATTATTTGGGCAAAACACAAACAGGCGGAATTTTTGGGCAAAACACAACCAGGCGGAATTATTTGGGCAAAACACGAACAGGCGGAATTTTTGGGCAAAACACAAACAGGTGGAATTATTTGGACAAAACACAAACAGACACAAAAGAAGCCTATCGGACTAAAATTAACCATAGTTTTTATTAATTGCTAAGAATTGATCAAAAAAATATATTAAATATTTTTATTGGGATCTAGCTGTTTAAAAAACATAATCCTCTGCTGGTGCGAATTTTGGATCAAATTAACTGAACATATTTAAAAAATTTTCTTCCCATTTTGCCTCATCTGGCTAATAAGATTCACCATCCCAGTTACAATACAGATACACTATTCCCATCCACTCCACACTCTTCGATTGGTCAAAGAGAATCTCCTCAAAGAATATCTAAAATGCCTTGAGGTTCAATCAGCAGAGATGCCCTCTTCTCTTTCCTTTCTTTTCTTTTCCTTTCCTTTCCTTTTATTACAGTAATAATAAACGAGAGAACCTTTTTTCCATTCCCAGCAGAAGCTCCAGTGCATTTTCTTTTTGAACTGTCGATTGATTAATTAAATTATAATGAAAATTAAGCCTTTTAAATTTAAATCTATTAAATATTTTATTGATCAGCAGCAAAAATGCTTATCATCTTTTTATAATCAATTTACAATCAGTTTGCATTTTTTGACTTAAATTTAAATTGATTTGTTCCATTCTTGCCTATAATTTAAATTTAATGCATAAATGAACTTTATAAAAATAATTTTCCAACTTTTTAAAAATATTAAGTCAACAATTATAATAAAATGGAAAATATTATAGAATAATCATTTGGGGATATGCCCTTCCTCCCCACAACCACCTTCTCCCTACAAACAATCAAATCCACCTTCCAATCCATTCATTCATTTATTCCCTTTCCAATCTTGATGCTTGCCTTTTTCTTGCCCACCCTCGCCTCCTCCTCATTTAGCCTTTCAAATGGATTTTTGCCCAAATTTTTATTTCCAAAAAAGAAAAATAGAATTTGCTCAGCTTTTCCCAACATTTTGGCCAAACCAATCAATGAATGCATTGCACCTTTTCCCTTTATTTCCTCGTTAAATATTTTTTGATCTTTTGCCTCAAAAAATTCTCAAACAAAAAACCACCTCACAAATTCACTTCCATCCATTCAACTGGGAAATAATTTTGAAATGAATCCTCTTCAATGTATTTCCCTTTGGTTGGTCCCCCGTTGACGAGTTCATTTCAAAAATAAATGAAGGGAATGGCCAAAGCCAAACCACGAGGAGAAGTTTGGCTGGGACCGTTGATAGGGCTGAAGGAGGATCGCTGGAGAATGTAAACGTCAAAACGTGGGCCGGTGGGGGCAATGCGAGGAGTTGGCTGGTTGTTTGGGTGCCGTTGCCTAGCCCCCTTCTCATCTTTGGCCAGTCCCCCCCCCCCCCCCCCCCATTTCATTCACTCCACGTGGTTCCGCCGGCAGCCACCCCTCTGTTTAATATGTCCTTTCCATTTTTCTCAAAAGGGCGGACACAAAACGAAAACGGGCAGTCCCCCAACTCCAATTCCACAATAATGTTCCATCACACAAAATACTCGACCAACCACTCTCGCCCCAAAGCGCAATTCCCCCATCTGCCCGCCCATATATTGGCGCCACCACGCGGAGCTCCCCCATTTTTATATTCCACTGCCAATCTTCCCCAGAGCCCAATATATTTTTATGTATTTCCAGCCGGTCTTTGGCTGCCGCCAGCAGCCGTCTGTTGCCCTTTCTCGACGGGAGCCACTCTTTTTCCTTTTGACATAAAAAAAGAAAACATTTCGCAACCAACAAATTCCTCCCATAATCCAATCCAATCCCCCATTTCATTTTCATTCCACATTTCTTCTCCCTATCAAGGCCGAATTGAACAATTTATCAGACCACATCGGCCCCCGGGTTTTTCCGTTGGAGGGAAAAGGGGACCACGCGACTATGAAAGGCCCGAATAAAAAAACGACGTAAAAATGTGTCCTTCGCCGCCAACCGGCTGCCACTCTCCAACCACCCCCCCCCCCCCCCCCCCCACTTTCCCATTCCATCATCCATTCGGAAATTATCGCGACGAATTCCTCCAGCACAATCAATTAATTTTATCTTCCCTTCCCTTCTGCCTCCATTTTTTCCCTCCAGCCGCTCGCATTCCCTTTGGCCGGCTGCCAACCACTTTTGGGGGAAAACTATGCCGGAGGAAGCGAGCATTCGCCTTCCTTCGTATTATCCAGTTCGAGAAGCTAATTGTAAAGGGGAGGAGGAGGCTGGCAAGAGTAAGGCGAAGAAAAGAAAGAAGGCTTCCAGGCTCTCGTCCATTGGGGAGAAGGCCACGGCCGGGAATGGGCGAGGCTGGAGGGGAGAAATGAGGCCGCGGGGGACGACCCAATCGATGCATTCGCTTTGCCCTGCTCCTGTTCGAAGCTTTCCCCCTTTTGCCTTTTGCCTCCTCTTCCCAATTCCCGGGGACCAAACCGAGAATGGGACGAAATCAGGAAGAAATGGACCCAGGCCAGAACATTGAACATGATTGGGGGAAAGGGGACAGAGGATGCTGATTAAACGCCATTCATTAGAGGCAAGGGGCCAAGACGGAGTTTTGTTCAATGTTCCCCCCCCCCCCCCCTGCCGACTATTATCTTCCTCTCCTGTCCGTCGTAAGTGTCCCCCATCCATTTTGTGCCTCCGCATTTTTGGTTCGCCAATTCGCGATTGATGCTTTTACTAAACTGATTTGTGACCAACGAATTATTATGGCCCCAATTTTGTCCCAATAGGCCACAATGCTGAGTTGGCATCTGGCCCATTCTTTTCTTCTCTTTTGTGGCTTAAAAGGGGGACACAATTCCGCCAATGGGAAAAACAACAATCCGGGACACAGTGGCCGCAAGTTTTTCCTTTAGTCAAAAAAGAGCCGGCCATTCTCGTCTACTTTTAGTTAAAAATAAAAAACAACCCACATTGGGCGATAATTAAATGAGCAAAACTCATTTTGGGCAGTCGCCAACCTTCCTTTGATGATCAAGCAAATTTTGCAATTGGCTCTTTTTCCAATGAATATCCCTTTCCAAAATGTACTCAATTAGGCCAATTTACTTCCCTCACCACATTTTCATACTTTGCTCCAATTTCCCTCAATTATATCCAAATTAGGACCAAAAGGGGCATTCAAAATTATTCTGCTTTGAATTTGGCCTTCACAATTTTTCGCTTAATTTGCAAAAATGAAAGAGGGATTGGTTTTATCAATCCAAAATAATTTCACTGTTGCAAACCCCCTTCCCCCAATTTGCGTGCCAATTCCAATCTTTGGCCAAAACATTTAATGGCAGCCGTCCACCGGTCTTTTGTCTTTTCCTTCCTTCCTGTTGTGTTCGTTCGTTCGCCTCACTTTCACCACAATGTGTGCCCTTTATGTATAAAAAATCAAAAACCATTTGGGAAAGGCCAATTCGATTATGGAATTATATCCAATTTTGGGGTTTTCCATAATTCCTCCCAAATTCATTCAACAGAAAAAGTTCAAAATTTCATCCATCGATTTGAAAGTAAACCAAAAAAAAAAAGAATAATCGAGCCAATCCAATTCCAAATTGGTGTGGCCAAATTCCCCCTTTTGAAAAATGCTCCAAAATTTCCTTCAATCTCAGCAACAACAACAAATTGCTGCACAACAGCATTTAGAGGACCAACAAAGGGAGAAAAACCAACAGCAGGTTAATAATTGAGGGGCATTCCATTCAATTTGTTTGATTGAATGAATTTGAATTAAAGTTGGACGAATTCATCATTGACGAAATCCTCTCGCTTGAGGGCGAACAAGTCCACAATTTGAGGCAAAGGGCTGCGAATCAGCAGCACCAGGTTTGGCCACCAAATATATTCGAATATTATCCATTCCCCATGAAGATGCCCAACAGCTATAGTTGTGCCGAAAATATGTCCGGCCAACAAAATAGCAGGCCAATTCCGTTGCACACTGCGTGCAGCAGGGATTCATCGGTTTGCACTGTAAAAATTCAAACAAAAATTGATGAAAATAAAATATTTAAAATAAAATGAATAATTAATTCCAATATCTTTCAATAAAAATGAATATTCCTTTCCATCACCCTGACAGAATGCCTCCATCCAAAGTGGTTCACCCGGTTTCCAAACGGGCGGCGGTGGTTTCAACCTGTATAGCCCAAAAAATGAAAGTGACTTTCGGCAAATAATTTCCTCATCTGCGCCAACTTCCTGCGAAATTGAGTACGTTATTGATGAGGGCCAACAAAAATTGGCATTGGAAAATGGAGAAGGAGGAGGAGGAAAAATTGGGAAAAGGCAAAAATTGGAAAAACAAAACAATAATAATAGTTTTGATGGAGGAGGAGGAGGAGGTGATTGTGAAGATGATGAGGAAATTAGAATGTTGAATGTGGTGGGAAATAATCCATTAATGGGAATTGGCCCATCCACATCAAATTCGAGCCAAAGAGGCGGTGAAAGGCTCCGTGAAATTGTGCTCAGGTGCCCCAAAATAAATATTTCGAGAAATCATTCCCTCCCTCTCTTTTATGGCCGAATTTTGTCCAATTCCACCAATTTTCAATTTTTAAGGAATTTCATTCGCCGTGGGGGTGCCGGACCCGGGAATAGCAGTGGAAGTGGAGGAAGTGGGGCAACAATGAATGGAGGCCAATCAACAACAAATAATAATATTCAGCGAGATTTGAACAATTTGACGGAGGCCGAATTGTACAAAGACAGGCGCAAAAAGGACATTCACAATATGAGTAAGGGAATTAATTGAATGGGAATTGGTTTGGATTGGATTTAATTTAAAGTTGAACGAAGACGAAGGTACAACATAAATGATCGGATCAAGGAATTGGGATTGATGTTGCCAAAATCAACGGCAGAGTATGTTTTTAAAAAAGGATCAAGGGTCAATTCCATTCCATTCACAACAGAGTAAGTTAAAAGGATCAATTCCCCATTCCAATTCCATTCAAAAAGTTTTTCAATTCATTTCCAATTTTGGAAAATTTATTCCCTCATTTATCATTTTTGTTGCCTTTTTGCCAAAGACAATGAGAGGCCAAAAAATTAATCATTGACACTGTAAAAAATGAAAGGGAATGGAAAATGTGCAGAAAAATGCTTTTTTTCAATCTTTGGCCCAATTCCATCCACCAAAAATGGTTTCAATTCGTCAAAAAATTTTATTTCAGGGAAATGAAATTGAACAAAGGGACCATCTTGAAGGCATCCTGCGATTATATTCGGCAATTGCAAAAGGATAGGGAAATTATGATTAGGTTGGCTTTTTGGCCTAAATCCATTTATCCAATCAAATTGAATTGAAGGCAACATCAACAAACCACAAGACTGGAGGAATTGACAAAACAATATTTCCAGCGGATTCAAGTAAGTCCAATCCAATTTACATTTCCATTCATTTTCTATTAGAACCCTGCTCCCCTCCTTCGACTTTGAAGTACTGTACCTCTAGAAGATGAACTTTTTGGCAAAAGTTCATCGCATTTCTATCAGGCTCTATAAAAAACGCTATAGTCTATGAAAAATGTCAGCAGATAAGATAGGTAGACCCAAAATTTTGTCGATTTTTATGGCTACGAAAATTATTAAGCCCAGTGTCTCTAATAGAAAAAAATAGGGTAATCTAATTTGGATTTTGCCCTCTAAAGAATATATAATAAATTTATTATTAATTAATTCAATTCTTCTTAATACGCATTAATCTGTGATCTTTGAGTTTATTAGGCATTTTCACATGAATAAAAATTGATAAAATGGCATTCAAATTTTGCAGGAATTGGAGGCCCAATTGGAGAAGAATGGGATCAGTGTGCCACCGTGCAATTTGCCAATCCTTGCCCCATTTTCGCCAACTTCCTCCCAACACGGGAAATCAATTAAGCAGGAACCGTTGGAGGAATTGAATTCCTTTTCGCCATCCAGCACACCGCAGGCGGCCACCAAAATTGCATCAAGTTTGCAGGAAATGCAAATTACCAGTCCATTGGGCGTTGGCAATCATCATCATCATACTCCATTGCTTAAATTGTCCCCTCATCCTGGCAGTGGCCAATTCATGATTGGAAGTGCCCCAAGCGATATGGCCAGTTATTTGCATGGAAATGGGCAGAACAACAATTCGCCAACAGCCGCAACACTTAATTTCCTCCAACAACAACGCCAACAGCAACCACAACAGCCAATGGAATTTGGTGAGACAAAAGGGAACAGATGTTGCCAGGAGCAGGGGCATTAATATATAATGTCTTTTGAACTTTTTGTTTTTTTGGGGATCATTTGATCCTCACTTGGGGTTGGGTATTCCTTGGCCCAGGCAATAAAAAGGCAAAGGGAAAAGGGTGATTATTTTGATGGGCCCATAGGCACAATTGTTGGGATAAGGAAAAAAATATACTCATCAAGAAATTTTAATGGAAAAAAGGAAATAATCATTTAATTTGTAGGCACAAATCCTCTCAATTGGAACGGCCAAATGTTCAATTCGGGCAATTATGCGGAATTGAGTATGGAGGAATTCGCATTTCAGGTGTGTAAAAATGGCTGTATTAATCAAATTAATCTCATCTTTCACAGAATCGAGGCCCAATCCAAGGCCAAGACCCGTTGATGTCCCACGGCAGTTTGTCCAATCAATTATCGCCGGTCATCCAATGGGATCAGTCTGGATTTTCGCCCGGAAATGATTCCCACCAATAATCCACATTAACATATTTTTGTGTATATTTCCTTTGTACAAAATCCCCTCGAAAATTTAAATATTGATGAACAAATCCATTCAAGTCCGCCGCCATCCATTCGACACGCAAACTCCTCTCCCCTCTCCTCATCAAAATGTGTTATTTTTTTTATTAAAAATGCTGGAAAAAAGCAACAACAAAGACCAAAATTCAGGGGCAGAATCGTAACTACAATCACTCAACAAAAATTTCATATGCAGGTGTACATTATATATAAAAATGTTATTTTTTATGATGTTTGTTCGATTATTTTTATTCATTTTTGTGTCCTCCTTCCATCTTGAAATATCAAGTTTTGTATTTTACGTATTCTTATAACATTTTTGTATAAAACTCCGACCAAAAAAGTCCAATCCTCTAATTATCTTTTGAGAATATCGTCGATGAATGACAAAGTTTATGCATAAAATTGAGTAAAAAATTAATGAAAAAATTGGAGAATTGGTCAATAATAAAATGAATTTGGACTTTTTTTATTTAAATTAAACCAATTTTGGAATTTGTCCATAAAATTTGTATAAACATTGCCCTTTTAATCGCTGTAAATATACTTTCTTCTCTGTTTGCTTCTGTCGATATATCCTTTCATCCAAATTTGGCCCCATTTCCATTTTTTTATTTACAAATTTATCCAAATTGTTGAAGCGAGGTCACAATTCGATTCATTTCCATCCATTCATCCAAAACCATCTAAAAATTGCGGTTAACACATTTGTATGATTTCATTTTCAAAGTCTACTGCATGTTCCTTTTTAAAAATGCTTATTTTGGAAACAACAAAAAAAATGGAAAAACATGCAGAAGATAATTTCTCCATTTATATTTGTCCAACAAATTATATTTTGTAAATAGGAGGGCAGGCAAATTAAATCAATCAAAAATGCCGATGTCAGAATTGTATCATATTCTATTATTTTTTTATTATTTTAAATATAATATCTCCATATATAAAATATAAATACATAAAAATGAAATATTTGCAATTGAATATGGAATGAAGAATAATTATTATTCAGTAATAATATTTATGCATATTTAAATGAAATGAATGGTGGACAAGGTTATTGGTGGTTGGCGAATAAATGCAAATTCAATACAATTAAATGAAAATGAATGGATGAATAAAGGGGAAAAAAGGATTTATTATAATTTGTATTCATTGAATTGAATTACAATGGAAATTGATTAAAGATTTAGCACGCCACGATAAGGTCCATGCATTTTCAGGTATTGAATCACAAGGGAAGGGCCACCCTCAATTATATCTGAATTATTTTTTGACGGATTAAAATAATAAAAAATTTAATTTTAACCTCCAGGAATTTGGGAAAGTGGACATCTTTCAATTGACATTATTTCCAATGAAGAACAAAGAACCAATTCAAAGGGCAAACTAAATTTTAGGACATTTTCTTAATAAATTCTTCATTCTTTTTTTTTACCTGTGGAGATTGGGATTATCATTCAGGTAAAGGCTTTTCAGATTCTCCAAATGGCCTGAATTTAAGGAAAAAATTAGAAAATTATATTTTGTTTGAATTGTTTCCATGATTAAATTAAATATTTATTATTTTTTTTATAAAAGTTTTACCAATTTCCTCTGGGATGAATGTCAATAGGTTTTCGCCCACACGCATATCCACCAAATTTGATAAATTTCCAATGGTCCTTGGCAATGAGGTCAATTGATTCGACTGAAATTAACATAAATTAATATTTGTCCAATTTCTAAATTTAACCTGAACCCAAAGTTTGGTCAAAGTTGTTAGGAAGCCAATGTCCGATGGGATTGCCTCCAATTCATTCTCCTCCAAATCCAATTCCCTCAATTTTCGCAATGAGCCAATTTGTGAAGGAAGTCGTTTTAGGCGATTTGTTGACAAAACCAAAACCTCCAAATTGACCAATTTGTCAATATCTAATTTAGAATATTTTTTCAAATTAATTTATATTTTAAATAATTTACCGGCTGGCAATTCCTGGATTTCATTGTTGGAAACATTCAATTCGGTCAATGGAAGCCAAGTGCCAAAATCCAATGGAAATGCGGTCAATTCATTTTCTTTGAAATTCAATTTGGATAATTGAATTGCTTTTGCAAATATCCCAAATGGAACTTTCCCAATTGAATTATGTTCCACATTCACTGACTGCAAATTTGGAATTTATTCTGCATTATTTTTGTCAAAATTACCACTGCCATTTCGTATCCTCCCTGTGGAATTGCATTCAATTGATTCCGGCTCAAATTTATACTTTTCAAATTTGGCAAAGCCGACAAAATTCCTTCCTTTAAACAAAAACAATTGTAAATTTATTTTTGTTAATTAAATGAGTAAACTGACCGGTAATGCCTGTAATTTGTTACTTTCCACCACAAATTCATCCAATAAAGTGCATTGAGCAAGGGTCGACGGCAATTCATGCAAATGATTATAACGGATGCCCAATCGTTTTAACAAAGCTAAATGGCCAATACTGTCGGGCAATCTTTCCAATTCATTGTGTTGTAAATCCAATTGGGTCAATTGAGAGCATTGGCCAATTTCTTAAATAAAAATTAATTAATTTTGAAATGGTTTGGAAAAAACCTTCGGGAATTGCTTTTAATTGATTTGAGGAAAGCAAAAGAATGGAGAGACATTGCATTTCGGCAATAATTGAAGGCAATTCACTGATTTTATTTTCCCTCAAATCCAACATTTTCAGCCGTTTTAATCGTCTAAAATTCAATAAAATTATTTGAATAAATTATTTTTGCCAACCTAATTTCTGGATGAATTGTTTTTATTTTGTTATATCGAAGCCAAAGTGTTTCCAAAGATTCCATTTGGAAAACGACCATCGGAATTTCCTCCGTAATTTTGTTGTGTCGAAGATCCAAAGTTTCCAATTTCTTCAACGCCGACAATGTTTCCGGTAAACTGGCCAAACTATTTTCGCTCAGTCCCAAAATGCGCAAATTGACCAATTGACCAACTTCCGGTGGCAAACTTGATAATTTGTTCTGCAAATTTAATATTAAATTGGCCATAAATATTCATTAATACCTTATAAAGGAACAATTCGGTGAGTTGAGTGAGGGAATGTATTGAACTGGGAATGCTGGTCAAATCCGATGAATTCAAGTCCAATCTGGTCTCCACGCTTTCCTTGCATCGATTCAATTCGCGACTGACATCCTGAAAATTTTAATTTATTAATTTTATTCAAAAATATAATTCAGTCAGTCAAAAAGACCAAAAATCACAAAAAAGCATTAAAAATTCAGTTAAAATTAAAAAGCAATAAATTAGATTAATTGATGGTTTGTTGCATCAAATATATAATTAAATTCATTTTTTGAGGTAAATATGATTTGTTTACTCGACAGAGGAATAATTGAATTTCCTCTCCTCATCAGTCTTTTTCCCAAGTATTCCCAATGGAGGGTGGGGAGTGGCAAACCTTGCGAACTTTGTCCTCTGATGAGGAAATTGAATTGCTTTGCTTTTCGCTGAGACTATTTCGATATTTTCCACGTGCAAAATTTGATATTTTATTGATAATGTGGCCACCGGGGGATTTGCTTCGGGTCGATTGGTTTCCATTGCTGTTCGCCGCCGTTCCAGGCTGACCATTTCCGCTATTATTTGGACGAAATTCCAAAGTATGTTCCATTCCACCATTTTTATTTTCTATTGGCTTGGCCGGTTGGCCTTGACTTTGTTTATCGCCCATGGAACCGCCCAGCCGGAGCTTATCGTCCAATTTACGGCCGACCAACAAGGCCTTCTAAATTTGAATAATTATTTTAATAAATCAAAACAAATTTGATTACCTGAAAACAAAGGGCGAATTTGTCGGCAGGAAGGAAGTGCTCTCTTCTGTGTTGTTCTCGATCAAATGAACTGTTTGTGCTGGTGCTGACCACCGATGATGAGGGAGAGGGTCGTTCTTTGCTGTTTTGTCGATGTCGATTCGTTTTTTGATAATGATGATTGGCAGATGAATTTTGATGAGAAGATTGGTGATTATGATGATGATGGTGATTGGATGAGTTCTGTTTTCTTGTTATGCCAGGAATTGAGCTGTCTAAAATATTCAATTGTTAGTAATTTAAATTTGTTCAGGAAATAACATAAGTTAATCTAGGAAAAGGACAATGCATAAATGAAATTGCAGTTGAAGAAATATTTAACTGATTATTGGAGTAGGATAGAATCAGTTTTAAAAAACGATTTTAGCAAAATCTCGTTTTCGGAAATTTCAGTTTTCGGTTTACCAAATTTCCGGTTTTAAGCAAAAAAAACTAAATTTGGTTTTGAAATGTATCGATTTCTATAACCACTCTACCCACTAATATTGATACTGATTATGATTGCTGAACTGATATGATGTAGCTGACTGATTTTTGATTAGTTTTTTTATTGATTGATTAATGATTAGTCATTCATTAGTTTAGTGATTAGAAGACAAATTGTCATTTATTTTGTATAAAATGCCATTAAAAAGGCGAAAAGTCTATTATTTAAAATTATTTGCCATACCGTATTTGAAATTTGCATATGGGGCAAAAGATCAGAAAAATTTATTCATTAGAATCTTAATTAGTTTTTCTTTTCCTCCGAATTATTCTATAAATAATTGCCTTCCCCATGCCTCTCCCTCTCTCATCATTCTCACCTCCGCTGTTTCCACTAATTATTGAAGAAGCTGGCGAACCTCTGCTGCTACTATTCAAGCTTGGATTATGCGCAATTTGGCCACTGTTTATTGTGGACAATTTTTCACTTCCACCGTTGTTCCTCTTGAGTTGTTTTTGGCGATGGGAAATTATGTCCAGTTTGCTGGCCTCTTTTAGGGCGCGTTCAATGAATGAGGGCAATGAAGATTGGGAAATGTGGTTTTCGTCTTTTTTCTGCATTGAAAATGAAATGAGGAATATTTGTTCAATTCATATGAATTTTATTTATAAATGAGGAATATTGTGGTGGGTAGGACCAACCGATTGATGATGTGGTCGATGGAGGATGGATGATAAATCCGTAAATCAATTCCCGCAATTCAAACGGCTGATCTTTTGACGATGAAGAATGGACAATGAACTTGCCGGCGTCAAAATGATCGGGGATTATGCGAGGGAGAATTGAAAGGGTTGTTGCCGATTATTTTGATGGGGAAAAAGTTTGAAAAGGATGGAAAATTGTTGATTCGGGCACCGATTTTTATTTGGTTTTGTTCGTTTTTTCAAAGGCACAAAAACAAATTAATGCCTATAATAAAATGAATTAGTTATTGTTTAAGTAATTTTGGCCATAGCAAATTTGGTCAAAAACATGTCTTAATCGTTTATTAGTGATGCAAAAGAAGGAAATTAGCAACAATAACAATGCTTTTTTCGCTTTCTCTTCAAAAAAGCGATGAGGCACGCGAATTCCATTGCCTCCTTCTCCGTCAATTTCGTACGAATAATTTGCCACCGTTTTGTGATTGATAATTGATAGTGAAAGGTCAAAACAGCACCGCCAACCGCGACCACCGAGCTGGCGCATAAAAAGAAAGGAAAAGGTGATTGAAGGGGAAAGGAGGAATGGGAACAAAGGTGAAAAAGTCAATTCAATTGATTCGGCTGGAGGGAAGGATCGACTGGATGTTGAATGATTAAAAATGCAAAAAAAAATTAAAAGAAAATTATTGGCACATAATCACAGAGGAAAATATTTTCCTTGAGCGAAAATGGAATGTGCGGTCGTGGGAATGGGAAGGAAAGGGAAAGCGCAAATGGTAGGACTACGGTCGCCGGTCGACCTTCTCAATTTCAATAATGGAAAAATTTTGGTCATTCCAAGTCAATATGGCTGCAGGGTTGAATTTTTTGTTTCTGCTGGGAAAGGAAAATGGCAAATGGTGAACACATTTTTGAATACGAATTGTGAAATATTCCATCCTATCTATTTTTCACTATTTCATTCAAATTTTGGTTTTGGTATTGGAAAGGAAGAGAAATTGGCTGCTTGTTGGAGAGGGCATAACAGTTGCCGCAACCAAAACCCGCAATAGCACTGGCTGGTCCCCAGTTCTCTGTATGGTCCAGTGAGTTGCATTCCATACCCACAATTGGCCATGTCTCATCCCAAAGTAGCGACAGCTTCATCGCCATTTCATATTCATCTCTTTCTTCCTTTTTTATTGGAGTTTTTCGCAATATTATTATTTATGCGAATGGTATAGCAAAAAAGGGTAGAAAATGGGCAGAGGAAACTGGCATATTGCCGCGGCATTCAAAGGAAACAAGCCAGTCCATGAATGGACTATAAAAACGGACTAAAGTGCCCAATAATAAAAAAGTTTTCCCATCCATTTGGATGAGGCCAGCAGAACATTTGGCCCATCCATCGGCCATTTTCGACTGGATTGACAAGGGAGAGAAAGGGGAAAAAGGATAGGCCCGAAATTTAGAGTGGATCGGCCAAAAGGGCTCTTCTACCAAATCCATTTTAATAGTAGCCAGTCCCTTTAGTTGGCCAAGGGGATGTCGCCTATCTCCTCTTTAGTCATGGGCGGCTAACTCAGTTGTCCTTCTTCTTTTTCCAATTCTCTCAGTTGGTCGGCCAATTGGCCAAAACGGCGTTTCTGCCAGCCGCCTCATTCCATCCCATTCACTTCTTCAACTCTCGCTCAAACCAATCCCGACCAACCTATTTCCTCTCTCTTCATTTGGCTCTTAATATTGATTCCTGCCAGCCAGCGCCAATCCCGACCTCTGCCCCTCCACACAATTTTAAACTATCTCTTCTTCACGTCCACTTCCCATCCAATACTGCCAATGTATGAAGGAGAATAATTGTTAGTGAAGTGGGAAAATAAAAATATAGAGCGAATGGGCCAATAGAAATTGCAAATGAGAACCAAAAAGGGAGGCGAGCGGATGACGGGAATGAAATTGGGAAATCGGAAAATTGGATGGGTGGATTTTGGTGACTGGGCCTTGGAGGGTTGACTTGAAAGGAAGGTCCAATGGAGATGTGGGAATTGGAGAATTTATGAGCAGTTACTTTACGGGGCAATATTGCATTTTGTGCAGTGCGGCCAATTCTCCCAACCATTTTCAATTCAATCATTATTAGAAGGGGCATTGGTGTCTCTCAAATCAGCCATTAATCACCCAAGGTTGGCCACCGTTCTCGCCTTTCCTCTGGCCTCCACTTTTCCTTCTGTTCAATGCCAAACTATTGCGGCTGGTTTATGTTCGTCAACAAATACTATTGACTGAGGAATTGGGCAGTTTAAGGTTCGGGTAAGGATGCAATGGAGAAAGCAAATATATTGAGAAAAGGAAAGGAATTTGGGGAATTTTACAAGAAGAGAAAGGGGAGGAATTTTTGCGCCAGCCGATCAACGTGTCGGCCCTTGAGGGTATTTCAAAAACATTCATTGATGTTGACAACTTTATTGGTTGATGGCGGAATTTGATGGAAATAATCAAACACAGAATAAGTCATAGAAATGGAAAACATGAATGGAGGGAGTTGTGATATCATCCAAATATTTTTACAAATTTTTTTCCGATGAATCAATCATCATCATTAGCTTATTTAAATTTTGGTTAAAAAGCTGGGGCCTTACTCTCATCTCCGGATGTTTTCCATCTATTTTGCCTATGGAAAAATGAATTTTCACTGGTTTAAATGGAATGATCATTAGCTTCTGGAAAAGGTTTAAAAGGCGAAATTTGATATTCACACAAATGGATCCTTGCTTTTTATTAGCAATTGTGTGAAACCTCGGAATGGAAAAGAAAACTCCATTCTGGAAATATAAGCGACCCATTTAAACCGGATAAAATGGTGGAAACAAATAAAATCGCAAGGAAATGAACATAG
Source organism: Pratylenchus scribneri (assembly GCA_030063045.1). Taxonomy (NCBI): domain Eukaryota; kingdom Metazoa; phylum Nematoda; class Chromadorea; order Rhabditida; family Pratylenchidae; genus Pratylenchus; species Pratylenchus scribneri. The sequence goes on along the minus strand of JAQSEB010000011.1, from coordinate 909,911 downwards.
TTTCGGATTTTTAAAAGAAATTCAACTTTCTTTGTCATAAAAATTTATTAGTATTTGACATCATTTATAAATTATTGAAAATTATTTCTGCAATTATTCCCATCAATCAGCAGAGCACATTACAAACAATAAGAATTAACCAATAATCGGTTTTGGCGGTTATTATGAAATTAAATATTTTTATTTCATCCAAAATGACAAAAAAATGAATGGACATAGCCAAATGAATAAAATATGGGGGAATAAGCGATGATTAAAAAAACATATGATGGAGGAAAAGGAGCGTTGTTGTCTTTTTTAAAAGGTCGGGAAGATCATCATTCAGGTGCAATTCATCCATCCAAATTATTGTTGAAAAGTAACACTCCTCTCATTCCATCCATTGTCCACATTTGATTGAAGTCCCAATTCAGAGCACACTGCACGGCTTCTTCTTCTTTTTCTTCTGCTGCAATGCTGCTTTTGTTGCCATTTCGAAAACCTCTCGGATGCCCTAATAATTTATTATTTTATTCAATTTTCTCGATAAAATATTTTTAACCTCTTTGGTCTTGGCACTGCATTCAAGGTATGCATAAGCACCTGAATAATTTTATAATTAATCTGAGAGGGAATTTTAAATCTAACCAATTTGCTCGGCGATCGCTTTCCCTTGATCAGTTTTGACCGGCTCCTGCTTATTCCGGGAAAGGTCGCGCATTGTCTGGGGATCATTGCGCAAATCCTTCTTGTTGCCGACAAGGATGATAGGCACCTTTAATAAATTGGTGATTTGTAAAAGAATTTTATTGTTGATTAAAGTAGAAAAACCTCTAAAACCTTGTAAAACTCACATTTGGGCAGAAATGACGAACCTAAATATTAAATGGTTTATTCCATTTCACTTCAGTTAAAAATACCTCGGGCGTCCATTTCTCGGGAATATTGTCCAATGAGTCTGGCGAGTCAATGCTGAAGCACATCAAAATCACGTCGGTGTCCGGATAGCTGAGCGGCCGAAGTCGATCATAGTCTTCTTGTCCGGCTGTGTCCCAAAGAGCCAATTCAACCTTAAAATGTATTTTTTTATGATGTTAAAATGTAAGAGAATAAACCTGCTTTCCGTCGACCTCAATATCCGCCACATAATTCTCAAAGACGGTTGGAACCTTAATTAATTTCGATTATTGATTTTCTATTATTTATTATTTAATAAACTTACATAGACATCTGGGAATTGATCTTTGCTGAAGACGATCAAAAGGCAAGTTTTTCCGCAAGCGCCATCTCCGACAATCACCAATTTTTTACGAATGGCCGACATATTTATTATTCTTTAATTTTATCCTTCTAATTATAACAATTTTATCTGGTAAATAGTGAATTTAATTCAAATTGGCTTGTTTTTAATGTAATATAGGTAAGCGAGCGAGCGAGTATATCCAATCCAAATTGGGAAGGTGGAATTTGGTTAATGATTAATTGGAATTTATTTTTGATGATTTCTGATTTGACTAAGGGAAGGGGGAACCAGAAGTTGATTGAGATTTGGTAATGCTTTGCTTTTTATCCATAATTGTTATGCTATGCTAATATGAATTCGCAACACTCCATTTCCCATTAGCAACTTCCGTTTTTTAAATCATAAAATTAGAGACTTCTAAAATTGACGATACAAAAAAAAACATAATTTTGGATAAATTTTCATTATATTAAACAGAAATGAAAGGAAAAGTGAACAATTATAGTTGATACTTGATATTGATACTAAATAAAATTTATCGTCTCATTTTTAAAAAAAATTCAGATGAAAATGAAATTGCTTAGTTCTATTTTCTATAATTTAATAGCAATCTATCTAATTAGTTTGGATCTCAAGAAAAAATAAAATTCTTTTAAAATATGGCCACAAATAAAATAAATTGATTGGGATGAAGGTTGAACGGAAAATTTTATGAATGAGTCATTCCCCAATGGGGTTAACAATATTCAACATAAATGTGTTAAAATCTGATCGATTCAATCGGCGGATGGATGAATGGGCGGGGGTGGAATTGGAAAAGATGATAAATAAATATGTAATTTAATATTAATAATAAATAAAATGGTTAATCCTTCTTATTATAAATAAACTATGACCTTGCCATTTTGTTCATATCATTCATCGCCTTTGAAGATCAAAACTAGATATAGAATTGGGAGGGAACAGAGAACATATGGTTTTTGATGGGATAATGAAAGAGGATTTAATAATTTCGAAATTAAGTAAATTAAACATTAATCATGGATTTATGATCAACAAACCATTAGGTGTTTACTTTTTCAAGCATTAGTATGGAAAATAAATTGTATGAAAAAAATGGTTTATGGAGGAATGGTGCAGTGTGAAAAAAGACATTTATTGTGGGGGGGGGGGGGGGGGGCTATAGACTATATTGATGCCCAATGGTCCATGAATGCAATGGCCATATCCATATATAAGTTATGCAACGAATTTTTTCAATTCCACCAATGATGTGCTAATGCTAAAATATTAGGGTGGTTTGGTTGGGGAAAATGTATTGCTGCTCTGGTGCAAGCGGTGATGATGACGCCAAAAAGGGCAGGAAGGAGAAGGAGGACAAAAGGCATCGATAGTCGTGGTCGCTTCTTCTTCCTCCTCCTCTTCTTCTTCAGGGTCTTCACTCTTCAGCAGCAGCAGAGAAGAAAAAGAAGAAGAATGAAGGTTCTTCCCCAAAGTCGCCGTCGGGGACATCCATTCCCTTTCCTTCTCAATCCTATTTTCATCTATCCATCCATCTAATCCACCACTTTTCGAGTGAAGTTTCCATTTTTCTTGATATTTCTCTTATTTCTCGTTCAATCTCATCATCGGCTATTTTCCTTCATTTCAAGGCCAAAAACTCTACATTCATCGATGTTGGGAGACTAACCCGCCACAGCAATGACTAGAACAGTGTGTGAATATAAAGTTAAGAGGAATAAAGGGAGAGAGAAGACAAAATGTGCTTTACGTTTTTCGCCTCCGGCTTTTCATTTTACTTCGCTTGGGGCGAAAAGGAAGGAAGGAAGGCAAAGATTTGATGAAGCGGATGCAAATGTTTAAAATATATAGACGGGGAAGAAGCTTTAAACGGAAAAAAGCCTGCCACTATGAAGAAAAATAAGAAATGAACCATCCAATGAAAAATAAGGAAGTAGAGGGGGTTTAAAGCCATCGAAAGGCATTAGACTCAAAGTGCGCTTGGCTGGAACTTCCATTCATCCATTTTTCCCTTTAATTCCATTCCATTCAAATCCCATTACCTATCTTCTCATATTCTTGGCACTTTCCTTTCGACCACCCCCAATATTCTTTATGCCCTCAAGCATAATTCCTTTTTTCTTGGGATCATCATTTCAATTTAAGCTTTCTATTTTATAAGCTTTCTTAATATCCTCAGCATCTAATCATCATCCCTAAAATTAGATTAAACTGTAAATAAATGGAAAGAAGCTCTGTTGCAAAAAAAGAGACAATTGGCAAAATAATTCATTGAAAAAGAAAGGGACAATAAAGGATTAGATTAGAGGGACTTAGCATGATTGTGCCATTCTATTCTCATTCATAAATCCCCTAGTCAAACCCATAAAAGGCAAAAATATCGACCACTCCATGCTAATATTTGCTTCCTAAATTTGCCGCCAAGCAGTCTGCCTTCCTCCTCAATTTCCATTTTATATTCCTCAATGGAAGTCTTTGGCCATTTGGACAACTTCTTTGGATGGTAACACCGCCTTATTCCCCATTCTTACTCTTCTATTCCCCAACTTATCCCAATTGCATTGACAATTTCGGCTTTGCCTTTGGATGAAATTGAAGGGTAAAGGCGCAATTTTGGGCCAAATAGGAGGAATGGATTGGAAGGAAATGGAGAAAAGGGGGAGAAGGTCGAGTGGGCCAATCCCAGACATTGGAGGCGAAGATCTTGAAGGCAAAAGGCCAAGTGGGGGTTAATAATATAAGTGAAAAGGAAGGGCGCAAAAAGCAGCTGAAATTCCCGGTGGAAATCTTCTTCAGCAGTTTGGAAGAACATATTGGTGAAGGGGAAATGGACTGGGAAAATGTAAATTTGCCGCCACCGGAAATATAGAGATGGAAAAGTGCAAAATAAAAATTGAAAATTTGATGAAAAAATAAAGTGGCATAGTCGAAGAAAATTGGAGTAAAAAAGGGCAATTGGGACAAAAATGGGTAAAAATTAAATTAAGGGAGAAAGAAGAGAGAGAATGGCATTTTATTGACGTCATTTTGAATGTGTTATGATGAAAATATGACCAATTAAAAACTATTCTTATTCTATTTATTTCCCACTGGCCACTATTTTAGGGGGTTGTCCGTCCCTATAAAAAAAGGATGGCTTTCTGTCTGTGGGCAGAAAAACAATGGCAATGAGGGGAAATAATGATTTTTTGAATAAATGAATGGAACAGAAGAGGAATTCCTAAATGGCCAAAAAACACAAATTTTAACCAACAATGGGAATGAATCAGCAGAAAACAAACATTCATTTGGGAATTTCGAAAAAGAGCGGAAAAAGGCAAAAAAATGCATTGAAGGCGAAATCAATTTTTTTTGTGTGGAGGGAGGATGTTGGTTTAATAATGAAATGGTGTCATTATTTCCAGATTCCAGTAGATTTTGGCATCCAATATCTTTTAGACCATTATTTTTTAACAATTCATTAAATCCTCAAAATTAATATTAAAAAAGGGAAAAGACGATTTAAAAATGTATTTCGCCCCATTTTATTTATCAGCAAAATATTTTCAAGGATGATGAAAATATTGATAATAAAATTATATTTAATAATTAAAATTGGAAATGGAATGCTTATACTATAAATTCCATCAATTTAAATCATCCAAATTGTTCCCAAGAATTATAGTAATAATTTATGCTGATCTTCCACTAAAAGCTATATTAAATATGAAAGAATATACTTTTCTTTATAACTGAGAGATCAGCTGAACAAAACAAAACAAAACAATAATAATATTTTTGGGTAACAAACAATGATGTGATATTATTTCCTATTATTTTTATCAATATTTCTCTGCGTTGTTTTATTCTGCTGCGTTCTTCTCGCACTCGCACAATGCCTTCAGGCCCATCACCGATCAACCGGCCAATTTGAATCCATATTCCATATACGCCTTCCGGATTGAAATTCTGCTGCTGGTCATCTCGAACACTCCCAATAGTACGCATTGACACATATCGCATCCCGGCCGGATAGTTTCTGATGAATCCACTGGATGCCAGTGCTCAGCTTAAATTATTAAAGAGAAATTATTAAAAATTGCATTTAAATGTTATTAATACCTTGCCATTGTATGAATTGTAATGTCATAGATGTGGCCGAATAGGCCCATTTCCGTAAATTGTGGTGTGAGCCCGATGATCGACAATAGCCTTTAGCCTGCATTTTGCTTTTGGGCAGGGCATTTCCCTTTTATGATTGGGTCATCTACTCATCTTTCTGTACTTCTGTAGTCCGTATTCCATTGGCTTCTCATTCCTTCTAATTGGGCCTAATTCCGAATGTTTTACATTCCCCCCCCCACTAAATTACAAATGTTTTACTCCTCTTCCGCCTGTTTACCTTCCAAAACATTTAGAAAAATGTCCTTCCCCAAATACTATCCAAGGTTCTATTCGTCTATGTCATTCTTCGCCTTGAAAATAAAACAACATCTAATTTTAATGGATTAAAATCATTCAAAATTCACTCAATTAGCCATCAATTCAATTATCCATTCATTGTCAATCCAATTCCCAATCATCCCTTTTATGGATAATTCGCCCTTTGCTTTGTTTTTATAACCAAAAAACAATTTGCCGTTGCCTAAATCTGGATTGTGGGGATTGAATTGAACTGGTCTGTTCAAAATGCTTTTCTGGAGACGAAAACGGATCTCGAAAAGAAGGGAGGATATTCTCCATATTTGCCCTTCTACCCCAATTTCTCGCTCATTCGCCGGGAACTCGTTTTTTGGGACCCCAAGGCAAATTGAAAGGCAATGAACCAAAAGAGGGTCGGCTTATCCCCTTCCTTCCTTCCATTTCCCCCAAATCCAGGTTTATGCTTTGCTTTGCTTATCTGCACTGGTGCCCCCAATCACCAATTTCACTTACCAAATTTTTGAGGGAATTAATGTCAACAAAATTAACCCCAAGAAATGATCAGAAATTTAATTTTTTTCTCAATTTATTATTCGGCATTTTTGAACATCAATTATCTCAACAGAGAAGTCATCGTTTTTCTCAATTCCCAAATTGGGTAGAAAAAATTCATTCATTTTTTGCTTCTTCAATTTTCTCCTTGTTATTTGCCATTCCATCCGGAACAATAATAATGGAAGTGGAAGCCGAAAAAGGGAAAAGTGCGCAATCCTCGCATCCCCTTTCTCATTTCCTTCCGCTTTTCTCCTCCTTCAAGAGTCCGTTAATGGCACCCAAAAAAAGGGAAATTTAGCGAGAGAAATTCCTCAATTCAAATTTATTTTATTCATCTTCCCCATTGTTTGGATTAAAAGTGTGAATGAGAGAAAGGGATTAATTTAATCCATTAATTAAAATAAAAATTCCCCTCATTCCATTTTAAAGATGTTCATTAGGACAAACACATTTGCCTCCAATTTGGCCTTGATTATTTCTTTCATTTTCATTCCATCCATTAATTCCCAAGGCTATGCCGCCTATTCTGGTTTTGGGGCCGATCAATCAGAAAATGACCCAAAATCGGTGGCACTTGCCTCCAACATTCGAAAGGCCCCTGTGGCCCCAATTGCCCCTCCAAGGTGGTTGAAAATTGGAATTTGAAGGAAATAATGGATTAATTAATTAGGGTTCCCCTTTTCCCTTCGGATGAGCCAATAATAAATGCGGGGAACAACAACAATGGCCAATCAGCGACCAATTCAGTCAGCTATAGGCCTGCACCGCCTCCAGTCAGAAGGGATGCAAGGAGTGAGGGAAAATGCAGATTTGGTCAAAATTGAATGATATTCCCCCAATAATAATTCATCGGAACATTTGAAGATGGGGCAAAATGGCAAATGCATCCACAATCGGCGGCGGCAAATGCCGTCATGTTCGACAGGACCAGCGGGCTGAGTTGTGAACAATGCATGGATTTATGCACTAAATTTCAAGTAAAAGTGCAACCCACAATAATAAATGGAATATTTAAAAGGATCATTCAACGGAATGGATTTGTCGATCATTGACCTACGATCATCGATGGAAAATATGCGACCTTTTTGCGGTGAATGGCACTGAATCGCCTTATTTCTTGTTGGATTATGAAGGACGCGATTATTTTGAGTAAAATTCTCTTCAAAATTAGAATCGATTTGTCCCGAAGATATATGGCCGCATTGCCCCCAACTGATTTGGAAATGTTGGGAATTAGCCGAAAAGAGGAAAGGGATTCAGCAAATTACGATAAAAATTCAATTGTGCCTGCAGTTACGCCTGCCCCGTCCCCAAATTCTGTTCAAAGCAAAACAGGCAAAGAAAATAATTCATTTTATTCCATTAAAATGAACCTTTAGAAGAAGGTTTGGATGGGAACAACAAACAATGCCTTTGTCCTTGCAAGGCATTGGCCCAATTGACGGCTCAAGAAATCCCCCCACTGGATTTGGGTGCCAATGGCAATGAAAAGGAAAATATTAGTCATCAATTTGATGATTTTCCATCAAATTCATCATCTATTCCTGCGGATGAATTGAATGTTGGCCAAAATGAGGCAAAATGGACAATTGGAGGAATTCATTAATTATTCCAACATTTTTAGTCAATTTTGTTTCCGTCGGCTGAAAATTCGCCGAAACATTTGGCCGGAGTCAAACCCATTCCTTCAATCTCTGGGGAAGGCAACATTTTTGAATCATCGCCGTCACCTTTACCCATAATTGGAGGCCAATCATCATCAGCTTCAAATGAAATGACCATCAATTCTGAATCGACTCTGGAGCCAGTGATTTATTTATTTTGTCCATTTTTATGCCCTAAAAATAATTCAGAATCGTGTCTTTCCTTCACTTTCTCCTTTGCCTTCTTCTATTTCTGATTCTTCCCCACAGCCAACAACAATGATAAATTCCATTGGAGAAGAACAACAAAATGAAAATAACCAAAAACAACAACAAAATTCATCGATGGCCTCTTCAGATTTGGATTTACTTTCCTTCAATTCATCTTCTTCTTCCTCCACATTTTTTGATTCTCAATTCGATTCTTCTTCCATTCCTCCCCAATCAATTTCCTCTGAATTGACTTCATTTTCCATTCAATTTTCTTCCTCAATTCCACCAATTTCATTCAATGTTGCCTCCTCCGATTCGTCAATCCAAAAAACTTCTGCCAATTCATCTTCTTCCCAATCCATTTCATCCGAGACTATCACAATCACCAACACATCATCATCATCATCCTCTTCTTTATCATCTTCATCCTCATCTTCATCATCATCCTCTTCATCGTCTTCTTCATCTTCTGCTGATTCATCATCAATCTCCTCTTCCTTTTCATCATCTTCGGCAGATGCTGCCTCCTCCAATATTCGAAAGGCATTCGCTTCCAAAACATACCAAGTCAATTTTTTTTTAATTTTTCATAAAATTCATTTTTGAATTTAGCCTTATAAGGAAGTGCGTGTTCCATTTCGAAAAACATTGGATAAAGTTGCCCGTGTGGGGATGAGATTGTTTACGGATAATGGGAATTCGGGCGAGAAAAGGATGCCATTCTCTGCGGAAATTACACAGCAAAAATCCATTCGGTCTTGCCCAAAAGAAGGCCAAATTGCACATTATGTGCAAATTCGGGGGAGAATGGGCAAAAGGAAAGGCCGAATTGAATTGGCCAAAGGGGCGAAGGACCGGAGGGAATGTTTGAATGCATGCGATTCGCCCAGTGGCCATTTAACTGTTTGGTCAGTTTATTTTTGGGATTATCTTCTTCTGATTCATTTCCGTAAAAATATGCAGTAATTCTGCACAATTATCGACAAAAGGATGCGAATTGTCGCAATCAACGGTGAATTTGAGTTTGGCTGATTCTTTGGTTGTTGTGCCAAAAAATCATTCATCCGAATATTTGGAAAAAATTTGTTTGGATTCGAATATTGCCAAAAGTTTTTGCCAATTTTTACCCGATTTATTTCGATTTATATTCAGGTGAAAATCGGCACATATTCCAGGCAATTCCCGGCTTTATTCTTGTTGGGTAAATTATTTCCATTTAGTTCTATTCATTTAATCAATATTCCCCTTAAGCCATGTCCAAGAGGTGACAAATGCTGGCTCATTGGCCGAATGCCTCAAATCCTGTTTGTTGGCAGAAAATGACTTTGGCTTTGTTTGCAAATCATTGATGTATTATCCGGCTGATCAGGACCAAGTCAAAATAATTGATTGATTTGATCATTTTTGAATGAATATTCAGAATTGTCTGATGAATTCGGAAAGTCGGCACACACAAAAGGATGTTTTTGTGCCGGAGGACCAATCAGTGGTGAATATGCTCTATTTGGACATTGATGGATCACAAAAAGTGCCATTGGCAGTGCCAACATTGGGCAAAAGGAATGTAGATGAACAGAGGAGATTCAGGGTAGGGAAAAGGGGGGAATTGAATGATGGGATTACTGTATTGAAAAAGGATTCGCCAATGGATGGAAAAATGGGGGAAGGATGGGAGAGGCCAAATGCCACATGGACCCAATGGTCAAAATGCCTGAATTCAAGTGAAAATGCAAACAATGAAATGAGGCATCGATATTTGAAATGCAAAGAGGCAAAAGATGTCCGAAAATGCCCAAAAGAATCGATTCCATGCAAACGAAGTAGCAGAATTATTATTAGATTAAATGGAGATATTCCTAATTTAAAGTGCCATCATTGAAAATTCAACGAATTTGGAGGCCAGAAATGGAGCAAACCGCCAAAAATGAATTCAGTGATTGTCTGGCAGTGAGGGATGCCAGGGGCATGAAAAGATGTCCATATGGGATGAGGTTGGGGACAATGAATTGGATTAAAATAATTTTTGGCATTTTTAGGTGGAATGGCTCAAAAAGGGAATTTTGTACTCCTCCAGTGGATTGCTGAATTAAAATATTGTTGACCATTTTGTTAATGCATTTTGTGATGATTTGAAGAAGGGCCCCAAAATAAATGCCATAAAATTGTCAGTGTGCATTTTTCCAAATTTTATTCTTTTTGTACAAAAATTCAATTTGTTCATTTTGTGCAGATAAAAAGGCATTAAATAGGAAAATGAGAGATCAATCGCATTTTGTGGAATAATCATAAGTAAATAATAAAATATGAGTGAAATATATTTGATGAGTTCATTCAAAATATATTGCTCCCACAATTTTGTTCATTTCATTTTGGTGGAGGATCGCTGAGTGGTTCGCTGGCCGTTTCTGAATTGAATTCTCCGCCCAAATGGCGGCCTCCATTCTCCACAATTTCGGCTCCATTTTTGGTCGCCTCATTTGTGGCCAAAGGTGATTGTTGTTGGATCCTTCTGGCCATTGGGTGGGTGTGGACGACGACTCCATTTCGAAGGGAGAGGAAATGATTGGAACGAAGCAATGGGGAATCAGCCGGCGAACATTTTGAAGAATTGTTGGAAATTGAGGAGGAATCCACTAGACCATAGGTCACCGTTTTGCGCTGTTCTCGACGTCGGGCTGCAAAATAAAAATATAAATTAATTTATATGGAATAATTGGAGAATGCCCCATTGTCAATGCCAGTTATTTTTGCTACCATATTCCTCACTTTGCCCAAAAATCATTTCTCCCTATCAATCATATTTTGCCCCAAGCCTCTTTTTAAAATCGCTCATTTCCTCACAAAATGTTCATTTTTCGAGTTTCTTTTTTCCATTTTCTGGGCAAAATAGATAAATATATTTACTAAAGTCCAGCCCAACTAATCCCAATATCCTTAGACCACTGGGCACCCGGGGAAGGCCCGGGCGAGAGTCTAGGCCCCAGCTATCGCCCCAGACAACTTTAGCCCTAAATTAGGACTAAAGCCATATCAAAAAAATGTTAGAATTCCCTCACCAAGCTCAGAGAATGGCATTGATGACCGACTGGATTGACTATATTTGACCATTGGCTTTGGCAAACATTTGGGCGAAATGCCGGTGACCAAACAAGCGGATGCGGCCTTAAAAAGCAAAAAATAATTGGTTAATTTTAAACGGAGGTTAAATGAAAAAAATATTAATTTATTTGGGCAAAAATATATTAGCAATTTTGAGAATGAAGAATGAAAATGTTAAAAAAGAGATGGAAGAAAGAATTGGAAAAAAGAATGAATTGGAAAATATTCTGACCAAATGAAATGTGCTCATAAATTTGGTGGAATAAATCTGGAAAAATTGCCAATAATTAAAAGAAGAGAAAGAATGAATGAAAAGCATCAATTTTATGAGGAATTTTAATAAGCAAAAGTTTGAATTGGGAAAAACAAAAAATTAACTTACAACCTTGGCAACCATAATGTGCTGCTTTTCCTTCAACAATTTGCTTTTGAGCCGATTTGTGAAGAATTCGGTTTTTCCAAAATATGCAAGCGAATTTGTGGCCGAATTGAGGACAACGCCAAAATCGGAAAGGCGCACCAAAATGCTGAGAATAATTCCAAATGAATCAATGCCATAAAATGTCTCATAAATGTCGAAAAAAATTGGCAAAGATCTGAGAAATGAGGAAATAATTATTTTTAAAAAATGGATTGATGGCACCTGAGGATGAGGAATTTGATGGCAATAAAAATGGAAACAGTTCGAGAAACTTTCTCCTTCAATTCCTCCAAAGCCACGAGGGAACGACGACGATTTTGGGCCTCGAAAAGCATTCGGCGAGCCTTCAACGCAGAATGGACTTTGTATTCGGTGACAATGGTCAAAAGGGTTATGCAAAGAATTGGACCAATTGTTTGGGAACTCATTGCAATTGCAGTGCGGATTAAATTATACTAAATAAATAAATTTGAATTAGATTAGAATTGAATTTATTGAAGATTACATTTTGGGATTGCCTCAATTGGGTTGGGAAAAGTTGCATTGAAAATGTGTTATGGGCGAATGCAAAACATGGAACCAATTCAAATTCGAAGAATACCGAAAAATTGAGCATAAATGCGAAAATGAGGACACACACTAAAAAGGGGGAATAATTTATTGGGAGGAATTATGAAAGTAGGCATACTTGGGAAAAGGAATGGCCGAAACAATTTGCGCATATTCGGCTTTTTATGGCTGCTCAATAATCTCTTTGAAAGGGTCCTAACAAGGCCACCACTGCGAAATATGCTTCCACTGATTTCGGTGTCCGGATCGCCGCCCAGCGATGAGGAAGATTTTCTCATATTGTCCTGAAAAATTGCATGTGATTTGAATTCATTTGATTGGCCGATTAATTCTGTAGACAATATTGCCTAAGTGCCTTTTCTATTCATCCTACTGTACCCCAACTTCTTGCCTACCCTGTCAGCCGTCGACATATCAATCAAATATTGCCCCCAATCTGTCTTTTTAAACCCACTCTCTCTCCACAAAATGTTCAATTTTCTTTTCGCCATTCCATTTATGCACACAACAGATAAATATATTCACTAAAATCAGTTCAACTAATCTTCATCCCCTAATCTAGGGCCACCGGGGGTTTAAGCTCCTGGAGAAGGCCCGGGGCGAAAGTTTGGCAAACTATCGCCCCGAACAACATTAATCCCGGGAATAAGGACTATAACTCACATTTCTTTTTGGCTCCCGAATTCGGGCATAACGCAATGGGAACCAAACAACAAGAAAACGTTGGAATGTGATAAAAACAACGAGAAGGGTGGATGCAGTGGTTGCAGCACTGACAATGCCATGGAAAATGAGAACACTGCTTTGTTCATCCCACATTAGGTTTTTGCCGAGTAAAAGGATGGAACAAGCCTCCAATGAATGATAAATGACCACCATCGAAATGAGGAATGAATCGCAAACACAAAGAGTATAAAGGGCTGAATTGGTGGGGGATTGAGTTGGATTTGAATGAATGGAGACAAACCAGCGGTCAAATCACGATTTAGGCCGGCGCGTGCCAAAAAGCGTACGGCAAAATGGCAGCCGACAAAGGCCAATAATGCGGCAACGATGGTGATTGGGCCATCAAGCCAAAGGGAAATTAGCCGAATTAAATCATCGTTCAAATCTGCACAAAAATTGGCATTGAATAAAGCCAAAAATGCCACCAAAACCGACCATATCTGTATGTGCAATTTGGGGTGTCCAAATCCTCGGCCAAACGAATTGCCGTTGAGGAAACGAAATGATGTTCAGCCGTCGCCCTTTTCACCGTTTCATTGCTCAATTCAACAATTGACGAATTATTGGCCATCAATTCGTCCTCAAGCAATTTGAATGCCGGAGGCATTTTTATTATAATGGAAAGACCACCCGCAGAAAAAATGAAAAAATTGGTGTGGAAATTGGGCCAATCCCAAAGGAGGGAAATAAGTTGTGGGCTGAAAAAAAGGGAAATATGAATTGAGGGAAATTGGATGCCAAAAAAGGGATTTTGTAAATTTATTATTGGAAATGATAAATTCGGAAGGGATAATAAAATTCGGAAAGAAAATTAAAAGGGAAAATGAAAATTGGGAGTGGATAAATAAATTCAATTATTTTCAATTTCTGCACAATTAGTTTGGCAGCTTTTTGCACTCGCAAATTTGCATATTTTTAAATTAAATTTGCTAAAAGGGAATAAACTATTAAATTCATCCATCGATCAAATCATAATTGTGAATTATTCTCAATATTTTTGCCAATTTTTGTCCAATTAATTTGTTCAGCTTTTTCCTCGCAATTCTTTTATTTGTATAAAAAAGTGCATTCCTCTACATCAATTTCGCATCATTTTGCTCATTTTTGGTCATTTTGATGGGAATTGGAGAATAGAGTAGGAGAGAGTCGGTTCTAGACCGAGGTCTCCGGTTCCGGTTCCACTCGGTTCCTAGATTGCGGTTCCGGTTCCGGTTCCTGAAAAATCCTCGGTTCCGGTTCCGGTTCTGCCGGTTCCTTGTTTTTTTGAAAAATGGTCAAAAAAATTTTTAAAATTTATTTTTTCATAAAATATCGAAAAAACGAATAAAATAATTCAAATATCATGTATTCAGGTAATTCATTCAATATTACTAAATTATCTACTAAGTCCGCTTCAATAAAAATGGCTTAAAAAATTGACCAAAAAGGCCCCGCCAGGAAAATTTTAGCGAAAAATGATATAATAGAAAAAAATTTTTGGCATTTAATATTTTTTTCGACAATTTATGTTTTTTATAAATTAAATATTTCATTTTTTACTATATTTTCTCTTGAACATTGTCATATTTTTTGTTCAAAATCAACAATTTTAATTAGTGTAATTGGTTGAAGCATTGCTCCAATGATTTTACGCGTCTGAAACAAAGGGGGAAAAGAATGAATAGAATTTAATGGATGTTAAAATTAAAGCACAATGATTTTTGTCTTATAACTCAAGAAGGAAATAGCTATTTTGGAAGCTTTATGCCTTTCGAAAGCTCTAAATTAACTTAAAAAATTGGCATATTTAATTCTTTGAAATTTACAAAAATTTGTAAAATAAACGGCTTTTCCTCAAAAATTAAAGTAAATTTTGTTCAAAGACATACAACTTTCTCAAAATTGAATTTCACTAAAATATTTAAAGTAAAATTATAGAGGGCACTTTAGGCTTTCGAATGGTTTATCAATTGCCAAGATTGGTTAATGCCTTGCTGAGTTATGAGCCAAAATAAACTATAAATGAGAAGAAGGGAGAACACAATTCCTTTGTTAGAAATGAAGGGAAACATAAATCTCCTCTTCTTTTGCTAACTAATGAGAAGAAGGGAGAATACGGTACGTCTTTCGATTGAAATGAAGGGAACACAAATCTTCCCTTCTTCCTGAGAAAAGAGAATACGGTACGCCTTTTGATTGAAATGAAGGGAGCACAAATCTTCCCTCGGTATGACACAACTTGACACAAACACTTATAACTCATCGAGGACTGAACGGATTTTTATGATCCTGGTACCAAATTAAAGAGCAGACTTTAGGCTGTACAATAATAGTGATTTTATTTAAATTGGTTCAAAATTGAAGTTATAAATATAAATAGAATGATTTTAATTAGGGATTAATGGAAATTTGAATGGTTTTTTGAGAATAACTCTAATAATCTAAATTTAAATAAAAGCAATTCTAAATTTAAATAAAAGCAATATCATTAAATAACTAAACATAAATTTTAATTAAATTTTTAGGCCAAGCACAAATATGATTGTTCTATAGTGTGTGGTCTGGAAGCTAGGAATATGTGTGATATACCATTTGACTCCTCTCGTCGAGCTGAGTACGAATATGCAAAAATTTTTTTGACTCCTCTCGTCGAGCTGAGTACGAATATGCAAAAATTTTCTGCGGAAAATTTTTACCCAAAAATGGCCCGATAGGGGAAAAATTAGATTAAAAAGTTGCATTACATGTAAGAATAAGAATTTTAACTAAAAAATGTCCGTTCAAAAAAATTTCTGTTCAAAAATTGCCAAGTAGGGAAGAAATAGACCAAAAATGGCCCTGTTAGGGAAAATTTTAAGATAAAAATGGCCCGATTTGGGAAAATTTTGCTCAAAAATGGCCCAATAGGGGAAAATTTTTAGCCAACAATTGCTCCATAATGTAAAATTTTACCAAAAATTTCCCCTTCGGGGTGAATGGCAGAACCGTGGAACCGTCGGTTCCGACCCTCGTTTCCCGGTTCCGCTCGGTTCCAAGACCTCGGTTCCGGTTCCGGTTCTTGGCCCAAAAATGGCCTCGGTTCGGTTCGGTTCCGGTTCGGGTACCCGACTCTCTCCTACTCTATTGGAGAACAAAAATGATGCTTTTGCTTTGGGTTTTCCCTGGGATAAAAAAGGTTAATTGAGGGCCAAATTTGAATCCATCATATTTTTGGGCCAAATTGACATAGATTTTTGGCCAAGAAGATGACAAATTTATGGCCAAAAAAACAACAAAAAGGAGGAATGGGGAAATTATAGGGTTTTGGGATGAACATATGCCCTGCTCATAGAATGCAAAAAAGCCTTTTTTTCCTTGGCCAAAACATCCTTTTTCAACCTATTTTTTTATTATTCCCGGAGGGCAAAATGATGATGATCCTCCTCTCAAATTTCTCCTTTTATCGGCCTTCAATGGGAAATAAAAAATATTTTTATTGGGGCCAAATGACAGATGGACTGACTAAAAAGAATATATTTTATGTTGGCTGGAAAGGGTTGGTTAAATCCCAATGTTGGATTTATTCTCAATTGGTGGCCATGCCATCATTTTTAGCCGATTAAAGGGACAAAGACTGCTGGATTTGAATGGGAAATGAACAAATTTAGAATGTTTTGGCACAATAAACTACAATCAAATTTATTCCCTTCATCCATTGACGGCAACAATTTGAAGGAAATCAAAGAATAAAGAATAATATTAAACGGATTAAAAGTAGAGAGGGAAAGGCAAATTGGCATTCTTTTGGTGGGGTAGAATGCCGAAATGAATATTGGTGCCAATTTTGAAAGGGCAATGATGGATTAATAAATGAAATAAAGGGAGAAGGGATGCGCGAAATGGCAATTCTTGGGGAAAGGACGAAGAAGAAGGCACACGACAAAATAATTGAATGGGGGGATGGGATGATTCCGTGACTATACGAATGATGAAAGCAATCATAGTGGAATTGGGGGGATTCACTGGAAACAATTTGTGGGCATGAAAAGAAATATAGAAATATTCGGACATAAAATGAGAAGAAAAAGGAAATTATGGCCAAGTTGGGCTAAAAATTTATGGAAAAAAATTCATTTGGATAAATGGAAGGGGGCGAAAAATCCCAGGAGAGGCCAATTATTTTGGCCCAAACTAGGATGAAAATGAAATAATTGAATGGATGAATTGTTTGCCACCCACGGTGGAGGAGGGAAAAGTGCGCAAATGGGTGTTGGGGGAATATGGCGTGATTATTTTCTGCTACTGCAAAATGAGCCAATTCCCTTTTGGCCAATTTGTGAAAATGCATCTGCTTCTGCTGTGTCTGCCCTTTTCCCCTGAATATTATCCAATGATGACGGATGAATGAATTAATTGTGATTGTTGTGTTTTTATCTCATTAAAATTTGCCAAAAGTTTAAAAAAATGCTTGTAAAAAGGACAGACAATTTAATGGCATTTTTGATGGAAAAAAAGGACAAAAAAACGATGAATTTGGATGGAGGGGACCGATGAATTTGCATTATTTCATTGAATCTACCTAAAACATTTCTTTTATGAATATTCACAAAAGGGCATCATTCCTCTGTACTTCTATTCTAGCTAATTAATAGTCCGCCTCGGCATTCCTTTCTTCCTGGTATTTTGCCCTTCCATTCAATTCAATTTTGGGGCTTCATCCTTTTTTTCACAGACATTCTTTTAAAATGGAGATTATTGGATGGAGTAACAATGGGATTGACTCGAATTGAATGGAACTAATCGCATTTAATTTCAAATAATATTGATCATCTCTGATCAAACCGAAACAAAAGGAAAAAGAATGGCAATGAATGGATTTGCATAACCAATCCAATCCAAATTCATTTTTTATTGACGTCGATTGGTGGAATAATTTCTTTTTGAATATTCCCCCAAGCAAATGTGATTCCCTCTCTTTCTTGTTGGGGACAATTTAATTTACATTAAATGGAAAAAATGGGGAAAAGTTGTTGCCATTTTTGTTGGCAAAATGGAGGGGGGGGGGGGGTGATGAAGGTGTGCTTTGGAAATTAATCAAATTGAAGGGGACAAATTATGGATGGACCCAAAAATGGGCAGAAATTGGGACATGGGCCAAAAGCCAACAAAAAAATATGGCTGCCGGACAATTTTTGAGTGTCGGCGAAATTTGAGAAACATTCGAAAGGGTGGAGAGGAAAGGCCAAAGCAAATGGCAACCCAAAAAAATTATTATTTATCGAATTATTGTGCCAAAAATGTGGCACAGGAAATAGAGGGAAGGAAGAAAATGGTGGGAGAAATAATAAAATATTTTGGTATTAAATTAATTTGATTTAATAATGGAAATTGGTGAAATGGAAAAGAATATTGAATATTAATTAATGTTATTTTAGCTGTGCATTTTTAAATTTGACACCATTGGATGGGATGGATGTCATTGACATTGACTGTATTTTGAGTTGCAAAAAGTTTCCGTATTTTTTTAATCAATTTTCATGGAATTAATTTGCTTCCTTCCATTTTAAGCTAGAATGCCTCAATTTGGAACATTTTTAAAATGGAAGGAAAATTTAAAGAGGATTTTGGGGAATGAATGCGTAAAAAGTTTGACTGGATAAAACTTAATTTATGAACTTTATCCGAAGTCCGAACCGAATGTACGAATTTTATTCTTTTATTAATTGCGGTGAATATGACGGATTTAAATTCTAAAATGGAATGGCAACAAAAATCCCCTTTCCCTACTAATTCCAATGGATTCTTCGCTCAATTCCATTCATTTCCTATCCAATCCTCCTAATTTGTTGCTGTCATTTTCATTGGAATAAAATGTTTGGTTGCCATTTTCCCCTTCAATCCCACAAAATTGGCAGCTTTTCCTTTCAATTTTCAAACAAAATGCGACAAAAGGGCGGCCATTTTTATGTTTTTGCGTAAATTAAAGGGAATTAGTCGGGGGAGGGGGGTCTCAGGTGGCACAAAAAAATGTAAATTATTGGGTGCAAAATGAAAGGAAATTAGAGAGGATGGCAATTTGGAAACGCAACAAAATACCCACATGCCCTCTTGGGCTTTTAATAATTCATCATGGGTTGAGGGCATATTTCCTATTCTTGGTATAAAGGGAGGAGGACATCTTCGGCGGGAAAAAATCATTTCTTCGAATTAAAAATTGAAATTCCTCAAAATTTTTGGGTGGGACAATTTGGCAGTGATTGGATTTGGTTTAGGTACAATGATGAAGGGATATATAATGGGATGTTGGCCAAACGAATTGTGCACTTTATTTAGGGGAATAAGCTCTTCTTTGTTAATTAATTATGCGAGGGAATTGGGGGATTGCCAGGAAAACATGTGGGGGACTTCATTCCTCTCTTTTGGTTTGTTTAAATTTTCATAAAATTTAGTTGAAGAAGGAGGATGTGGGAATTGGTTGCCCTTTTGGTTATTGCAACATTTTCCTCTTTTCTTCAATTCATGTGGAAATTTTTGGTCCTTTTCCAATAATTTGGCCAAATTTGACCATTTTTGGAAGGTCAAATGGCCAGAGGCGAAAGTGGAGTGGAGGAGGGGATTAAAAATTGGAAGAAGGAAATAAAAAAATGAATGAACATTTTTGGATGAAAAATTTAAAAAGGAATTAATGCACGGGAAATGAATTGAATTGATGGACTTCAAATTTTGGAAAGAGGGAATTAAGGATTTTGGCCATATTTTGCGTAAATTGACATGACCTAAAAATTGTGAATTGAATTTTTGAACCAGACTAATTTGCTTCTCTTTTTAGGATGTTTTAGCTCATTTATATTTGTTTCAATTTTAGTAACAAATTCTCATAAAAATTGGACTCCAAAATATTCTATTTTCTACATTTCATTTTCCCATATAAATTGATCCAGCTCTTTTTTTTATTATTTTAATATTCAAATAACTTTTTTCGAAAAGTCAGACTAAGAAATAAAACCAAATAATCCCCAAACAATGGATTACATAGAAAATGAGTAAAAATGAAGAGGAAATATGTAATTTTGGCAAAGGTAAAGAAATGATTTGTTCGGGGAATTTGGCCCTAAAATGGCATTTTTATTGTCATTTATTATTGACAATTGTGCGAATTTTAAATGGGCAGATTGTTTTTTCCGGTCAAAATTAAGAAAAACAACATTGAGTGAGGGAATTGGAAAATTGAGAATTAATATTTATAAAGAAAAATTTGTTCCAATTGCCATCCAATTTTGGGGAACAAAATGTGAATGAAAGGAAGATGGATCAAATTGGATATTGGAAGCCATTCATTCCATTCATCCGTGCAATTTTGTGCGGAAATGCGGAGAATGACGCCAATTTTGGAATTGGACGGAACAAACGACAATTTTGGCCCATCCAAAGCACAAAAATAATAATAAATTATTGATGAGGAATGAAAAATGGTGGAAAGAAGATTGGGCCAAGGAAAAATTTATTGGATTAATTCAAAGGCACTCCTTCGGCCACAAAAATAGAACAAAATTGATTATTAAAATTTGGACATTGTGTTGGTTTAATCTGCACAAATGTCCAATTTTTGGAGGGAAATTTGAGATGAAAATGTTTGCAATTTTGGGTGGGAATATTGGATATAAAGTTGGAGGAGGAATCAATTGGCACAAAAGTGAATTGAATTCAAAATAGGCCAATGGTCATTTTCATTTTTGGCACTGGGAAAATTCACATAAAATTGCGCAAATGGAAACAATTGAATATTCCATTCTAAAACATTGATTGGGGACTAAAGAACAATTTGGCAGTGGGGAAAAGGAAGGAAGGAATTTGGTTTAGGATTTAAAGAAAGTTGGCCCAAAAATGGGTTATTGGCCAGAGGAAAATCGATGGACTGAGGAAAATGAAAATGCTAATTTAGCCCACAAAAAAAGTGTTTCTTACTTGGATTTGGGCACCCCAAAGTGGGGAAGGGGTTATGCCAGTAATTTTTGGGGCGGAAAATAAATTGAAAAGCAAATAAAATGGAAACAATACAAAAAGGGGGGAAAAATGGTCGAATGGAGGTTGAAACTGCCATGGGGAAAAGTGGCCAAGCGGAATGAGCCAAAAAGAAGTAGGGAAAAGGTGTGGAGTGGAGGGAATATGCATGAATAATGGACTTGTGACATTGGAAGATGAGCATCACAAATGGAGAACAATGGTGGCACATTCTCACAAAAATGCCAATGTGGGAGGAGGTGGGGATTTTGGTTTAGTGAAGAGGATATATGGATGAATGGATGGGATTATTCCTTGAGAAGGTATTGCGAATTTTGGGGGATAAAATCCAACTCATTGAAATGAATGACCACTTTTTGGGGGTGGAATTGGTAATATTGTGAATGAATATGAATACGGAATGGAGAAAGTGCAACAAAAATGAATTTGGATGGTTGGATGGAGGGGAATGTTTAAACTGGAAGCCAAATGAAGGAATGAATGGATGTTGGAATGGCATCAAGGGACAATGATTTAATTAGGTAATTTTGATTTAGGATTGGGACCAATTCTGATTTAAAAGTTAAAGGTGATTTGCTTATTGGATTGAAATGCAACCAATTTTTTGTAAAAATTATTTATCCTATGGGAAAAGTGGGCGGACTTGTGTGAATTTTGCCTTAAATAAATTCATTTTTGGGTGAAAATTTGCATAAAAATATTCATTTCTATTTCCCTTTTTGGTCACACCTTCATTTTTGCAAAGGAAAATGAATTTGGGGAATAATTCAATAAATAAAGTGGACTACCATTATAAAGAATATTCACAAAATTAGCATTTTACCTCATAAATGCCATTTTAATAGAAAAAGAGCATTAATCCATTAAAATTTTAAAGATGTTTGATTTTAATTGGATAATTGGAGCCATTTTGGGCATTATTATGAAATATTTGGGTGTGGCAAATGGTCAATGGCAATAAGGAAATTCAATAATCTTTTTTGAGTTTGTTGGTTAAAAATGGAAGAAATAGAAAAAGTGAAACACCTTCTTGAATTTTTGAAAAGTTAAAAAACAAAAGTATTTTAAAAAAATGATTTTTGAACTTTTTAAGGAGAAAATAAATAAAAATGAATATTTTGATTGTATTAAAATATGGAAAATTGGCATAAATTAAAATAATAAAATTGTACCCGGATTTGGGAAAATTATAGACTTATTCACTTTTTGGTGGGGAATAAAATGTTATGGGAATATTTTTGCCAAGTCCTCGATTGAACAGTTGCAGAAGAAATACCATAAAAAAAATAATAATGAACATTATATATGCGATAATATTAATTTAGAAAATTTAAGGGATAGGATAAAATGAAATTGATTTAATTTAATTTAAAATAAAAAGACCAGTGGGAAATGCCTATAGTTTTTTTGAAAATGTATAAAAATATTTGAATCCATCCTTTGTCTTAAATTTCCTTTTTTGTGCCGTACAAATCCATTAATTCCATTAATGCAAAATGATCCGCCCTGCGGGCACAAATTCCCCCTTCATTTCCTCTCTGATTTAAATTCATTCCTTCCATCCCTTTCATTCTAATTTAAATCCACCTTCCATTGGATTGGCCATGGATGGATTCCCCCTAATATATTCAACTAAAATGGATGGAATGGGAAATTTTGGATGGATGGCCAAAATGTCTCGATGCGCATCTTTTTTCCATGTTTTATGCACTCCACCACAGTTGACATTTGAGTTGGAATTACTGAAATGAATAAATGGACATGGAAATGGATGGATGGGCGAGGGTGGAATTTGGAGGAAATAAGATGGATTACTGTGTAAATAAAATTGGAGGAAAAAATGTTACAAAATTAGTGGGGGAGGAAATTTTGTCGAAAAAAAAGTAAAATTGGCCAAAACTCAAAGAATAAATTTTTTGAAAATCCAAACCAAACTGAATTGAAAGGCGGAAATGGAAAAGAACAAGGAACATGGATTTAAGGGAATAGAAGGGATATGAATGATTGGAGCCAATTTATGGCCAAATTTGGATGATTTATAAAGGGAAAAGAGTTGCATAATATATTGGAGAAAAAATCGCATATATGATTTCAAAGAAATACGTAAAATGGAATATATTTTAACGGGTTTTAAAATGGGGGTGAAACCCTTTTTGCGGATTATATGTTTGCGTCGTCTAGTCAGCAGCAGCAGAGGTGGTCAAATTGTGCATTTTTAATTTTTTAAATGGATATTATTGAATTATGCAAAATGGGAAAATTATCCAAGAAAATGGTCCAAAATTGCAACATAAATCCAATTTGAATTATTTTTGATTAAAACACAAAAAATTGAATAAAATGGATGGGAAATTCTAATTCGTTCTTTGCTCTGATGCATAAAATTGGGCATTTTTCCCATTTTGAATTCTTCATATTCCCAGCCAACCATTTTTGAGACATTTTTGTTGCTTTTTTCATCATTGACCATGATTTCGTCCGTTCCCCTCCCTAATTTAATTGTTCCGAATGGCTTAAATTCCATTTTTGGTGAATGGCAAAAGAGGAAATTGTTTTGAGAATTGCCACAATCTTTGCTTCAATGTTTTTTTTTTGCCAGAGAAAATTGAGAAGTGATTTTTGGGAGTTGAAAATAAATGAATTGTTGAAAATGTCAAACAATTTAGGGGATAACAAAAAGTTGAAGGAAAAAGGCGTAAAATTAACATTGTTAGGGAAAATTCAATTCCGAAACCGACCATCCATCCATTTACATTTTTCATTCCTTTTTCTACTTTTGCTTTCAGCAATTCAATTTTCAATTCTGCCCCTTTCTATGCCCCATTAAAAAGCATCGAAGGCGCAAGTTTTGGTTAGAATTTCAAATGAAATACTTTTCTAGAAAATGTTGGGAAATATTTTTCGATTTTGGTTTTTTGTTTCTGTTTTGTGGCCGCTCAATTATGTCCAAAATTGAGGAGGATGGAAAATATGTGTTACGGATGTTGGGGGCGGAGGTGAACAATTTTCGGTACAAAAAGATTTTATTGTGGCCAAAATCCAAAAATTCATTTAACTTGAAATATTTGGCATAATTTATTTGGGGGGATATTTCCAATTCTGAAAGGGCATTTCCCCCAATTCATTCAAAGGCACAAAATAATATTGGCCCATTGGAAATGGTATCATGAATGGCCGATCCATTCCATTCCATTTCAATTTGGAATTCGTCTTTTCCCACCACAAAATTGAGACCATCTTCTGTCCATAGAGGAGAGGGAGGCCATTTTGGGAGAAAATGGTTTGAAAATGGAGAGAATGGCATCCCTTTTTGAATGCCACCCTCTCAACCATTTTTGGTTTGGGCCAAAAATCCCAAAAAGCATCCATTCTCTTTTCCCATTGAATTCACAGTTGGCCTTTTCAAAAACAGACCTAAAAATGTATTTTGGATGGTTTTACAGCAATTTCAATGGGAAATGCTACGGAAATGGAAGGGGTGGTATATTTGAGGGAAAATTTTGAACAATGGCCATAAAATGGATTTTAGATGGATTTGAATGAATGAGGATTGTGGATGATATCAAATGGAATAGCAAAATTTTGTAGAAGAATCCTCTATTGAAATTTAATGAGGAGATTATGCCCTTAATTTCGGGATTATTTTCATCAAACTTGGCATTTATTTGGCCATAAAATTATGACAAAAATATTTTAATTGGTTCAATGGAGAATTTGTTTATTTTTTGCAATATTCTAAATAAAAATAACATCCAATTCCCTCTTCCAAATTTGAATACATGAAAAGGCTAAATTAAGCCAATGTGCAAAAAAGGCAAGGAAAGAATGGATGGATGTGCTTTGAATATCCCATCGAGAATATTGCAATTTTACAAAATGTTATTTATTCTTCCATTTCAGACCCAATTCAACACATTTTCCCATCCATTTTCCGGATCCATTAGGCCGAGATATGCCGGGAAATAATGGCCCAAAAATACCAAAACAAATCCAATGGATGGATAAATTTGCCAATTTAATGAACATTATTTGTGCATTTTGGCGCTTCAATTCATTTAAGATGTTTTGGATTGTGTAATAAAGTTATAGGTGAAAATTGTGCCAAAAAATGTGAATGGCAGGCACATTTTGGGGAGAATATTATTTTATATTCAATTTGTAAGGCAATTTTGCCAGACAGCGACAATAGTCCAAAGAATAAAAGTGAAAAATTTGGAAATGGCATAATAATTGGGCATTGGGGGATTAGCCGGAGGGAAATGAAAAAATTATATATTTTTTGTTAATTCCATTTTATGCAAATGAGGGAAGGGGGGGGGGGGGGGGGGGGAAATTTGAAACATTTTTGAAGGGATGCGGGCAAATGGGAAGCCAATTACGGATGAATAAAACATAAAAATCAAAAGTTAAAAATTCTTAATAAATTATGGAAAATTGAGAAAAAAAATCGGGGAAATATTGAGGAATTGTTGCAATATTCGGTCGGGAATATTATTATTATTCCTTCGAGAATTGCGCCAATGGATAATAATATTCGCTTTTTTATGTATTAATAAGGAACAATGAATGGGAAAAGAGGAAATGGCGCATTTAGCAACCCTGAATATTTAGTTTTTCTTTCAACAGCCGCCCATTCGAAGTACATTTCAATTTTATTAATAAAAAACAAATTGACTGGAGGCAATAAATCAGATGGATTGCGTGCAATTTGAATTATCATTGAGGAAAATATAAACATGATAAGGAAGTTTTAAATTATATTGAATAAAATTGTAGACTTCTAGAATGTGAAATAAAAGAATTTATTTAAATTAGGGGTTCCACTTTTCAAAAGAAACATTTTAATTGAAATAAAGTCTATTCACATTTTGCGCAAAGATCGAATGATGGATGACTGCCCTGGGGTGGTGTCCAATTGGAAATAGAATGAATTATAAAAGATTCGCCGGACCATTTTTTTTTTGAATTGGCCTTTCCTTCGTGAATTGTTGAAAAGACAAAGGAGGACTTTAATCACAGATGATCCCCTCGCCAATTCTTTTTTGTGTTTTTTATTCAGCTTGATCGAATGGAGGAAATGGAAATGTTTATTTTAGCAATCCATTCAAACGAAAATTGGAACATTGAAAGAAGGGATAATATAGGATGGATCTATGAGTGCATTGGAGTGGCTGGCAATTGGCAACAGTTTTTGCGCATATTCACTTTGTATGTTTGGGTTCAATTGGAATGGAATCATTTTTTGTGCTTTTCTGATTTGTTGGTGTCCATTTTCTTCAAAGTACTTTGTAAAAATGGCAAAAGTGCAAATTTGTTTCAAACCATTTCTTTGTTGTAAAATTTTAAAAAGATTGAAATAAATTAATCAAAAAGGGTGTATCTTTTTTAAGGCTTCATTCCATCTTCCAATTTTGTTCATTCTCATCATCGCCAAACAAAAACAACATCCATGCCTTTTATGGCATCGGCAAATGAGGCTTCCATTCTCAACTGCTGTTGGTGATTTCTCTCTTTTGGCAATTAAATGATTTTTGAGAACAAAAAATTGCCAACAAAAATGAGGAAAATAAAAAGAAAATGGCAATGGATAAAGCCAGCTTATATGGACTATGGAGTTAGAAAAATATATGGAATTAAGGCCATTTTCGAACAAATTCATCATTTCATCGTTGGATTCGATTCGATAAATGATTGGCCCTTAAAAGAGAAGAATAAATCAGTCATCAAAGAGGAATCCTACTGTATTTGAAATAATTTTGCCCAAGGGCAAATTCATTAGAAAACATCAAAAAAGATTTCCCTTTTGATGATCAATTTGATTTTCACAATTTGAAGGCTGAATGCCCCAAAGGCATCAATCAAAATTGCATGGATTCTTCCAGCAATAACGGTGATTTTTGTGTTTGATACATTTAAAAGAATTGAATTTTCTAATTTCTTCTTAGTAATTTCATCATAATTTGGACCATTTTGATGGAGGCCAAATCACAAAAGTTGCTTTTCCCTTGAGTAGACTTTGATGAACCTGAATTAAAATAAATAAATTTATTGTATCATTTTGAATAACTTTACCCATCCATATTGATCACTATCGACCTAAAGAATTATTTTAAAATAAATATAAAAATTTTTGCTCACTGTTGGGATTGTGCGATTGTCGGAAAGCATCCAAAAATAATGACTGGGAATTGCATGTTGTGGTCCATGATTTGGGCATGAGAGAAAATCCCCGGGAACTCCAGCAATGCCTAAATAAGTTTGAAAATTCTTTTGCAGGCAATTGTAAAAAATAAATACGTTTGATGTCATTTCTTGATGGATCCGTTGGGGGACTTAAAAATTTTATTAAGATAATATGAATAATTTTAATTACCTGAACATGAAGATGTTCCCTCTAAACTTCTTGGCTCGTTTTGAAACCCAAACAATTTTGCCGTCCTCTTCTTTAGGCTTGGCTAATTTTGAAATCCAAACAACTTCCCCGGGATTAAGTGTTGGCTAAAATTGTTATTTTCACTAAAAAAATTTTAACATAAACGTGATTTGAAATTTGATGAACGAAACAACAAACAATCGAAAAAGGAAAAACTCAAAACGTTAAACCACAAACTATCAAACGAAACATGTATGTGTAAATTCCATTTCCATTTTTCGAATCTTCAAACTGCATCTCAATTTACCATTACCACTCACTTCACTTCATCACTGAAGTATTAAGTTTGAAAGAAAACAATTACATTATCAATTAGAGAGAGATTAATAAATGTAATAGACAGAGGTCAATTTGATGACAAAAAAGGACGATTGAAGATGCAATCATTTTTAAATTATCGATATTACTATGGGAATGGGACAGGGCACTGAGAATTCTAGTCTAGTCTAGTCTAGTCTATAAATAAGTAGAAAAAATAAAGAGATGGGCAATTTTATTGGATTGGAGATTATTTATTTTGAAACATTCCTTTTCCACTTCCTTGCCTTTCCATTTTTCATTTCATTCACATTACTTAATTTGCCCATTCTTCCATAAAATCACAATCAAAAATAATTCCATCAAAAATTTAATTTTTAGACAAAATATTTGACATATTTAAATATTTTAATTTGAAAATTTGACTTAAACAACAAAACAATGGCATCTCAACAAAACCATAATTTGTCAGAACTGCTCAAAGCATCCGGTTACAATGAAGTTGATCACGGAGAAACTGGGGTTCCTCCGCACATTCTTGAGGTAATAAATGATTAAAGATTTCTTCAATCACTAATTCATTTTTTAAGCTCTCTCGTCCAATTCTTCGTCGTGTTCGCGCACTCAAGAAAATCCAATTGGAAAGTCTGGAGGTGGAAGCGCAATTTTACAAAGAAGTTCATGAACTCGAGAAGGTTTTTTTATATTTTGAAATTATTTACAAATATTTCTTAAGAAATATCAACCGCTCTTCGAATCTGTAAGCGCAAAACGTCGCCAAGTTGTGTTGGGGGACCATGAACCAACCGATGAAGAAGCCGACTTACCATTGTTGCATGGAGTGCCAGCAGCCGAATTGGAGGTTATTTAATAATAAACAGATGAGACTGAATTAATTATTTTTAAGAAAATCGAACAAGACGCGCCAGTGGAAGGAGGCGAACAATCAAAGGGCATTCCCGGATTTTGGTTCAACGTATTAAATTGCGTTGCACAGATTAGCGATACCATCAAGGTTTTCTTAGTTATTTCATTTAAAATATATAATAAATTTGTGCAGGAACATGATGAGCCCATCCTCAAATATTTGACCGACATCACCAGCGAAGTTCATTCCAATCCGCCTGGCTTTACTCTCAATTTCTACTTCGCCGAAAATCCATACTTTTCCAATGAGCTGCTGACCAAGTACTATGAACTCAACATTGACTTGGACAAAGATGAACCGTAGGAGCACTGATTTCGAATTTTTATTTTGGTTGGTTTTTAGATTCGAATATGATGGACCAACAGTGGTGAAGTCACAAGGTTGCGGCATTGATTGGAATGAGGGCAAAAATGTGACCCAAAAGACGGTGAAAAAGAAGCAGAAAAGAGGACCGCAAGCCGGCAAATTCGTCACCAAAACGGTTTAAATAAATAATTATAAAATAGTTAAGATTTAATTTATAGGTTACCAACGAAAGTTTCTTCAATTTCTTCGAATTTGGGCCAAAAGTGCTTCAAGAAGACGAGGTTGGTTTTAAAATTCGTAAAAATTATTATTAATTTCGATATCAACAGGAAGATGACAGTGCTCTGGAAAAGGTGCAGGAAGACTTCGAAATTGGACAAATTATTCGGGATCAGGTTTTCTATATTTAATGTGTGAACCAAAATTTATGTTTATTTTTTAGGTCATTCCACGCGCCGTTTTGTTCTACACCGGTGAGGCAGCGGATGAGGATGAATTTTACGGAGATGATGAAGAAGAAGAGGATGATGGCTCCGAAGGTGCTGATGAGGGAATGGACCAATCGGCGGATGCTTCCGATGCGGACGAAGAAGAATAAGAATGAGGAGAAGAATAAAAGGGTTTTGGTCAGTGGATGCTATTTGGAATATGACACTTTTTTGAACATTTTTATTTTTCCATCCTTCGTCATCCACCAGTCTTCATCCTTCCCCCATAATCCCATTCCACCATCTCCATCTTCCCATTTTGTTGTTGTTTTGTTTGACTTCTTCCAAACCATTCTATTTACTCTCTTTTACACAAGCAACCATATTTTCATTTATTCATTCAAAAAACACATATTCCGCCCGATCACAAATCTCTTTGACCTTTACGTAATTTTTTGAGGTTGTTGACGACGAATAAAGAATTTGTTATAATATAAACGAAAAACGTGATGTTTTCAATGTTTGATGAATTTATTCCAATGACCTTTGAGAGAGTTTGGATTGTACAAAATTATCATTTTTGCTGAAAGTGACAGCTGCTGGAAAGTGGCTAACAGGCATATCTTCTTACTTCATCTGTAAAACCGGCCAAACCGCAAACAGACAAAATTCATATTTTGGGCTAAATATGAATTTGAGTGTCAGAAAGAATTTATTTATGATGAGAATTGGGAATTGAATGAATGAATGAATATGCAAATTTTGAAAGGGGTGAGAGACATCCAAGCTCCCTCCTCCCTTCCTATCTCAACTGACTGAACATTGATGAAGGAATATTTCCCAAATAAATAAAATAAAATGGATGATTTTCATGCCGTTCGATTAAAAGCCCACAATAGCTGAAATATCTGAAACTTTTCTATTGGTGCCATCCAATCCAAATCCAACCACCAGAAATTTCTCCCATTTCCGTTCATTCTCTCCCACAATTTCCTTCAATTCATTCAAGCGAGAAATTTTTTAATTAAACATCCATACTCCTCCCTCCCTCAATCCCTCATTTCTCAATCACCAATCCTCAAAGTGGAAGCACTTGGGCGGATCCTTGGCCTTGGCTCCATCTCCTTTATATGCTGTCTTTTTGGCCCTTTGTTTACTTTTGCCTTTTCCCCAATTTTCCCATGAAGTTTTGTCTTTCACTTCGGTTCCTCTCAAAAATATTCTTCCGAACTTCGGCCTTTCAAAAAGTTCCTAAACGAAATTCTTATGGCCATTTGGATTATACAATCGACCGACCACAAAAATTGTATCAAATTCCTCTTTATTCGCATGGAGGAAATAACACTAATATCCATTCCATTCAATGGAATTTTTAAGACAATGTTATGAATTTATTCCATTTCTTTCTTTCCCTCCAACCATTTGGCCAAAAATTTCAAATTTTGGCAATTTTTTTGTGGCCCCTCAATTGGTCAATGCTTTCTGCTTCTGGCGGTTAAGTCGAAATCGAAATTGGCTTTATCCTTTCCCCAAACCTTTTCGCCTCAGTGGACAATCCACCTTCATCCTTTCCATTTCCATCCCGTGGGGACAATTATTGGGCCGGAAAACATGCCAAAAGCCATTTCTGACCAAATTGGCCTTTCACAGCACCAGATGCGCTGTCAAATTCAATTTTTTTTCACTTTTCACTTTGAATTATTTATTCTTTTCTCAAATACGAAATTTTTCGTTTTTTCCTATATCAATCGGTCATACTTTGTCTCCTTTTGCTTGTTTCTGCCAGCAATTGTCAAAATATATCATTTCCAAAGTGGACAGCCGGCGGGAATGGCCACCAATCGAATGAAGCCTCCTTCCGATTGCCCAATTCCACCCACATTCATCTCAAATTCTCCATTCATTTTGACCAAGTCACTCCTCCAACTCTCATCCCCTCCCCTCAGGGGACAAATGTCGTCCCAATATCCATTCAATGGCCAACCTAAATATCCACTCGGATTATTCCCCAAAGGCCTTTTTGGCCAATTTGTCCATTTCCCCTCTGGCAAAACACATGTAAAATCATTGGTTGATGGCCAAATTAACCTTCAAATTAATTGGGAAAAGCAATTATTTAAGTAAAAATAAATTAATTCCAATAATTTAATGAATGGATTGGCCTCCTCCCATTTCCCAATCCATTTTCATTCCTTGGCCTTTCCATGTTCTTCCCCTTCATTCCCTCTCGACCCACTTCTCGGCCACTTAATTTGATTTTGGCCCTTTCCATACATCCAATGGCCAAAAGGCCACTTCAGACTTGGCCAAAGTGTGTCCATGTCCAATCCTTTCTCCCTCTTCCATTCTTCTTGCCCATCCAATTTTCCTATTCTTCCCTCACATTTTTCAAATCATTTTCGTCTAAAACCAAGTCGAGTGCATTTTTTCTTGCAAAACTATCAAAATTTGCTTAAATTTACTTATTATTCCCTTCAATTGATCATTGATTCCCCACCATTTGGCCATCAAATTAATTAATTCCCACAATTCCCTATAATTTGAGCATCCCAAACAAATTGAATTGCAATTTGGTCATCCCATTTCCCATTCCAACAAAATGTGTCCAAAAAGAACACAAATTTGAAAGGAAAAAATGTGCAGAGGCGACAGCCACATTAATTTTACATGCCCAGGGGTCTCTTCATATTCAACGAAGCCGCGATGAAAAATGACCACGGCATCTGAGGAAAAAAATTGCTGGCTTCAAATTGGGAAGGGATGTTCCCTCGCATCCTCTGGCCAATAAATTAGTCAAATTGGGATGTCGCCTTTCTCCTCCCCTCCCTTTGGCTCATCAATTTTATTAGCACCAACCGGGCAAAGGGCAAATGAAAGCAACTTTCGGGGCCACTAATCCATCAAACAATGCAATTTTGGGAAGAGAAAAGAAACTTGGCCTACCAATTTTACGATTATTTTGAAACAATGAATTTGATCAAATTTGGATCAACCACCCAATGATGGCCACCCATTTAGCACCTAAAATCAATGTCGACCAGCAAAAACTTCCCACCCAGCAGCTGGTTGGACAACAAATTGCCACCATTTCCTCCCATTTTCGGTTGCCTCCCTCGACCTTCGCCCTTTCCATTCCATTTGAAGGCCATTCCACAAACACCTTCCCCCCTCCCATTTTCCCCATAAACTGGCTTCTTTTCCCATTAAAGTGCCAAAGAAGACCAAAACTAGCCACCCAAATAGAAGTCCCATTTACTCGTCCCCAAAGACCCATTTTGTCTGCCCACTTTCTCCATTTTCATGTCAAAATGTCATTTTATAGGTCTAATAATTGTCCAAACAAATTTAGACCAAAAGATTGATTCCAAAATGTCATCTTCAAACATTCATTTATTTGTGGAAATGCAAAATGATTCAATCATTTATTTATGCCAAAAATACAACAAATATTGCAAAATAATGAAGAATCCAACCATCTTTTAGTGCCAAAAGTCCATCCTCCTCTTTCCTTCAACCTAAACCTACAACTTTCCCATCTTTTGCCCAGCCTTTTGGGTTTGAGTAATGAGCAAACAGGACAAAAGAGGCCAACAAAATGGATGAAGAATGCCAACAAAATTCCCCCAGGGATTCCCCCAAAATATGTGGACAAAGTTTGACCAAAAAGCAGCCAAACATTCCTCATCCTATTCCCAAAGGATATTCCTCCTAGTCTCCGGTCTCCCCCTTTTGGCCAATTCAACGACTTCTCTTTTTTTCCTCCCCTTTATTCTTTTGTTTGACCCTTCCCATTTCCCATTCATTCCTTCATTTGGCCACGGGCGTTGGCCAAAACAATTGGCACTTCCTTTTCCTTCCTTCCTTTCAAGGAAGCAAATGGCGCACTTCCTTGCCACAAAATTCACTCTTTCTTCCATTCTTTCCTTTTTCCAATTTATTGGCCAACATTTTTTTGCACGAAAATTCCCTTCTTTTCTTTTATTATTTATCATCTTACAAATTATTTACGTTTTTCATTCAATAAAATGAATTAATTTTTAATGTTGCCGTTCATATTTCACCAAAAGCATTCTTACCCATTTTTCGCCTTTCCAAACAATGCTCTCAAAAAATCTGCTATTTGTCGATTTGTCCACAATTTGTCCCCAATTTGCTAATGGCAAAGTTCCACTCCCCTCCTGCTCTTGGCCAATTCCCTTGCTGGCACGACCAAAGGCCGGGTCCAATCTCCAATCCAAAGTTGAGAAAGGCGAGAATATTGAGGGGAAAAGTGAAAGGCGAACAAATGTTTATCGAAAATTTATGGCGGCTTTTCATAGAGGAGAGGAAAAGCCATTCGCCCTCCATTCCAAACCTTCAAAATATGCTTTTTGAAATGAAAATGATGATGACGAAAGGAGGGGAATTGAAAAGTGAGAAGAAATGAAGGATGAACTCACGTTTTGCACAAAATTTCAACCTCATTCCTTTTCCCACCTTCCTTCACAATATTATTACCGCATGCCTCCAAATAATGCTCCCATCAGCCAATTTACCTCGGGCATTCATCTTCAATTCAATAGAATTCCTTTCATTTTTGAATATTTAAAAGGGGGAATTAATTTGCGATTATTCTTTCATTTGATGCTTTTTCATTTCAAATGCTTCATTTATTTAACCCTTTTTAACAATTCTTATTTTGAATGAATTTCGGCATAAAACAATACAATTTTGCTTCCATTTCCTTCCGTAGCATCCAATTAGCCACAACGGAGTATTCTGATGATTGTGAGAATTTGCTTCTTCCCTAATTATTCCATCCATCCTTGAAAGAGCCGATCGGCGGCGATGGATTCAACCGAAAGAAGCAAAAATCAGGGAGAAGATGAAATGGAGGAGGAGGAGGTCATTGCGGTGCCGGTGTGGCCCCAGGAGCCAATAAAACAGCCGATGGAGCCCATTCCTGAGGATGAGGAGGAGTCCGGCGGTTTGTGTGCCCAACCAAAAATATATAACACATTTTTTTGCAATGTGTGCTTTGAAAATGAACTAATTTTACAATAATTTATTAGCGAAAGAATCCACAAATTTTTACATTTCACTTCTATTCCATATTTATTTTTATTTCAGTTTCTCCCAGTACTTCCTCCTTCATAATGGTCCAATCCGGCCAATCACCAATCCCTCCTAATGTTGAAAAATCAAATTCCCCAATAATTGTGGTCGATTCGGCATCCACAAATGGCCAAAATGGAACAACAAAAACATCGCAAAATGAAAAGCGGGTGAAGGAAACAAAGCAAAGGCTTCATGAAGTGTATACGACGGAGGAAATTGACACATTGGTTAGGTGAGAAGTGAGATATAAATTAGAATTTGCAAGATTGTAAGGCTCGGATTTTTAGTGAA
The DNA here is from genome assembly GCA_030063045.1 of Pratylenchus scribneri. Lineage (NCBI taxonomy): Eukaryota > Metazoa > Nematoda > Chromadorea > Rhabditida > Pratylenchidae > Pratylenchus > Pratylenchus scribneri. The sequence continues at coordinate 875,319 of JAQSEB010000011.1, read as the reverse complement.
TGTAAAATTAAAATTTCAAAATAGTGATATAAACGTACAAAAAATTGACATAAATAATGACAAATTCCCAAATTATGACACAAATTTGCAAATATTTCCATTAAATTCCTCCTGTTTTACAATTTTCCGATTAAATTACAAATGTTTTACAATCCAAAAATGTTTTACAATCCTCCATTAAATTACAAATGTTTTACAATCCAAAAATGTTTTACAATCCGCAAATGTTTTACAATCCAAAAATGTTTTACAATCCGCAAATGTTTTACAATCCAAAAATGTTTTACAATCCTCCATTAAATTACAAATGTTTTACAATCCAAAAATGTTTTACAATCCGCAAATGTTTTACAATCCAAAAATGTTTTACAATCCGCAAATGTTTTACAATCCAAAAATGTTTTACAATCCAAAAATGTTTTACAATCCAAAAATGTTTTACAATCCGCAAATGTTTTACAATCCAAAAATGTTTTACAATCCGCAAATGTTTTACAATCCAAAAATGTTTTACAATCCGCAAATGTTTTACAATCCAAAAATGTTTAATCCAAAAATGTTTTACAATCCAAAAATGTTTTACAATCCGCAAATGTTTTACAATCCAAAAATGTTTTACAATCCAAAAATGTTTTACAATCCAATAATGTTTTACAATCCGCAAATGTTTTACAATCCAAAAATGTTTTACAATCCAAAAATGTTTTACAATCCGCAAATGTTTTACAATCCGCAAATGTTTTACAATCCGCAAATGTTATACAATCCATAAATGTTTTACAATCCACAATGTTTTACAATCCAAAAATGTTTTACAATCCACAAATGTTTTACAATCCTCCACTAAATTACAGATGTTTTACAATTCCTCAATAAATTACAAATGTTTTATAATTCACAAATGTTTTACAATCCTCCATTAAATTACAGATGTTTTACAATTCCTCAATAAATTATAAATGTTTTACAATTCTTCATTCATATTCTTTCTATTTCTCACTTATAAATTCCCTCATAGTATTTCCATTCTGTTGCCCTTGAAATTGGATAATTTGCCTTTGTGAACAGCAAAAATATTTGACCCAATAATTTAGATGGATTTTTGATTGAGCCAACCAATTGCATTGGAAAAAAGAAGTAATGGCGTTGGAATTATTGGGAGGAATTTGGGGCGAGAATATTGGGACCAAAATTGGTGGAATGTGGATTGAGAGGATTATTTGGAGAGAATGAATATGGGATGGATTTGTGAATTCAATTCCCCTTTATTCAATAATTTTTTGTGCCTTTTGAAGAATTTTACATTCCAATTTGCGCAATTTAGTAAAATTGAGGGAATTAATTGAGTTACTCAATATTCTCTTAATTCCTTGACAATGCCTTTTTAATAGAGGAAAATTGGCCAAAACACAAATTAGAGATTGAAGAAATAAAAATACAACTTGAGAGACTCGACATACCTCACTCAATCCAAACCAAATATCCCCTCAAAACAATGTTTGGATTGGACGATGACACGGCGACCTTTAAGCCACCGATAGGGACAAAAGCAGAAAGGGAATGCAAGTGGAAAGGACACCTATACTCATCGTCCCAGGCCCAAACCCTTCTCCATCTTTTTTTCTTTTTTCCCTGTTTTCCACTGCGCTTTTGACCTCAAAATCACAAAAATCGTCATCATCCTTCGCGGCCAACCCCGGCTGCCCCTTTTCAATCTTTTTTCACCACGTATTCCCAACATAATCGATGATGGATTGGTTTGTGGCCATCATTCGATTTCATTTATTTATTGGGCACAAAATAAAATCAATAGCCCAATTTTGTTTGCATAAATTTGCTCCATATTCGGTCAAACCCCCTTCCCCTTATCAGCCCAATATTACCCTAATAAATTTGTTGCCAATTCGTTGTTTTCCCCTCAATTTTTCTATCAATTTGTACTTCGGCTCACCTGCCCCTCAAAATCGTCCTTTGGCCCATTGCCCATTCCAACCAATCCACTTGTTTTGCTGTTTTCCAATGTGCGCATCCCTTTCCCCCCATTCCCGACCTTTTGAGTGCTTCCCCCAATTTCCCTTCACTTTTAGCAGTCCAAACAAGCCCTAAAAACTCCATTTGCCCCATCGCCACTATCTTCCCTTGGCCAGAGTTGGATGCCTCGAGTGTGTCGATATTTTTGGTGTGTCGCCCCCCAGGGCCCACATTTTTGCGTTATCTTCACAAAACCTCGACACCGGTGGCAGCCAACCATCCAAAAGAAAAATCCATTGTCAAAAAGAATTCATTTAAGCCAAATTCAAAAAACAATTTGGTGCAAATGAACTGTCAATAATATGCAAATTATTTTATTCCCTTATATTTATATCCATCCAATTATCCCCCACCCCAATTCATTCATCCATCCATCCCCTTTTCCATTCCCCTCAATTGCCTTTTTCCAATTCCATTTAATGTACAATCCCCTTATCCATGAAAAGCATCCAAAAAATATTGAATATTCCCTTTTTGTTGTTCCTTTTTATTCAAATAACAAAAATATATCAATATCCACAAAATTTTCTCCTTGTACAAAGAAAAATGGAGGCCAACAAACCATTTAAATGTGGGAAAATATGAAAATGGAGAATATTAGCCCAAAAAGGCCATTGAGACGATTAGCAAAGGCATTGAATTGTCCGGAGGGCAAATCATTGACTGAAAATGGTGTACATATTCTCCTTTAAATAAATTGATCTCATATTTTGTTTGTTTTCCCCCAATTGAAGCATTTTGGAAAATGGCAAAATAAGGCCTTTTTTGGGGGAATATTTGGGCCAATCCTCCTCGATTCCACAAATTTTATGGATGACTGTTCACGTCTAAAAAGCCATTTTTGCCTCCATTGGATGGATGATTCAATTCCCTCATTTCTTCCAAAAAATCATTCTTATTCATGGCCCCTGATCATTTCAAAATAAAAAATGGGAAATTTTGATCAATTTTTGAACTTGCTGCCATTTTATGATATGAACCCTGCCCTTTCCAACAAATTTTTATTTTAATTTATAATTTTAAAATCAATTTTCCCAATTTTTTTCAGCACATTGCCGAAAGACTCAGTTCCATTGGAATGGGACAATTTCTCTTCCGAGGAAGTTGTTGTTGATCCGAAGTGAGTTTTAAAAAAGAGTGAGGGCATTTTGGGAGGATATTGTTGTAATTAGGAAGGAAGCCAACCAGCCAATGTGGCCTTTGGCCAATTTAAGTTTAAAACAAAAATTGTTGGCCAAAAGAAAGGAAGGACTTTACTTCTTCATTAACCAAATAACCTTTGCAAAACAAAACCGAATTCTTTTCCCTCACAATCAGAATGGCCCATACATATGTGACTGAATTGGCCGGGGGAATGCCATCGGCCAGAGGCAGCAAATATTCCTACACTTATGAATCCAAATTGGAGAATGCCGATTTGGAAGGGGAAAGGCAAAATGGATTTGGGGGAAAAAGTCCGCCAAAAATGGATTTGGAAATGGAAGACGAAAGGGCAGAAAGGGAGGAAAGGAGGTTGGGCGAGGAAATAATCGAGGGAGAAGATGGCATCCAGAGGCATTGTACATCCACCCAAAAAGTGTGCCATTCGATATGTTTTGATTTGTACGGTATTTTCAGATTACGAGGGTCACCAAAATAACAACCACCCGTTCCGTGAAGCAAATTCCTGTGGAACCTGGGGACATTTATTTTGATGCCGATGGCAACCCAATAATCAATGGATTCGATGGTAAATGGCACAGTTCTTTAATTAATTGATTGATGCTATCCATCTTTTAGCCGAAACAATGTCCCCATCCCCGGTGGCCCCTTCATCCGCCCAAGGCCCTTCATCTGCGTCGGATGAAGCCGATTTTGGTGGAACATTGGACCAAAATGTGGGCATCGATTTAAGTCGAACATTCATTTCGGAACATGAGGAGAAATTCTACAGTTCAACGCCGACTACCTCAAAGCAAACATCGCCGGCCCAAAAAATGGCCAATGGGAATGGACGCCAACAATTTTATTCAAGTGAATGAAATGAACATTTTGAATAATTAAATTTGGGTGAATTTTTAGGAACACCAAGTGCCCCGGGGATGCCTCAAATGACGGAATTGACGGATTCGGCCATTTCATTGGCCTGGTTACGTCCTCAATTTGATGGGAATGCTGGGCCATTGATTGGATATCGAGTGGAATTTAGACGATCAGAATTGGAAGAATGGGACCCGGCACATGATGATTTGTTGGGCGAAACTGAATGCAAAAGTAGGCCAAATTAATTAGTTTTAATTTTATGTGAATATTTGAGTTGATTTCCTTTGCTCCAATCTTTAAATGTTAAAATGGTTAATTATTCATTTATTCAATGTGTAAAAGAAGTCAGTTTTGCCCTCAATCTTCGTCGCCATTTCCCCACACTTCGATTCAACATAGCCCATTTTAATTGCAAAAACTCCGCCGCATTTTTCATCAGTCCATCTGGCCATTTTCCTTTAGCCCAAAAACTAATAAAAATGTGAATTTATTTTGATCCAAAAAAAAAGAAAATTTTTTGCTCATTAAAGTGTGAGAAAAAATCCTTTTTGGTTTTGTTCAATTTTCGTTCATATTCTCGATCTCGATGAGGGCCCAACTAAAAGAGGCGAATGGAATGGATGAGTCAAAAATGGGTTTGAATGGGGAGTGGGGACCTGACCATTCCTTTTCCTCCGCTTCCAAAAATTCCTCGGCTTTTCCCAATAGTGCATTTTTGTGATGAGTTGGCCACCAAAAAATTTTAGCTTGAGAAAATTGCAACATATTTTAAATCGACCGCAAATTCATTTTTCGATTATTAGCCTTTCTATTGAATTTTGTCGGCCATCGGCTTAAATCATTTCCTCTTCGAATATTCCTCCCCGATTTTGGCTTTTCTCGCAGCTCATCCCTTCCGGCGCCGAACAATGGTGGGGGGCGTTGATGGCCTTGGAAGGTGGTCAATATTCCAGCAAAAATGTTGGCCGCCGATCGACTGGATTGAATGAATGAATTCATCCAACCCCCACTTGCCCCCCTTTCCACCCATCCAATTGTCCCCCACTCCCCCCCCCCCCCCCCCCCCATTGAATGCGCAATTTTTCGGGATCAAAAAAATAATCCAATTTTCTGAAAATCGATTTCTAAAAATCATTTTAATCCTAATAATAATAATAGAATTACGTAAAATGCCAATACAAAAATGCCACTTTTTATTTAGAATATTTTTAAAATGTATTCCTCTGCCGAGGAAACATTACAAAAATGGACAAAAAGTTATTCAAAAATGTATTCTTCCTCCAATTTTGTTGAATTTGAATCGATGGAATATTTTGCCGAGGAATTTTGCCAAAATGAAGAATTGTTCGGGAGGAGAAGGGAAATTAACTCAAATAAACAATATTGTTAAGAAATTATTAAACATGAATATTCAATATTTTTGCAGTAACCAATTTGGATCCGGATGAGCCATATCAATTTCGGGTGCTTGGTGCCAATATGGCAGGTTTTGGCATTCCCTCCAATCCAACACCGCCAATTCGCCTCAGGGAACAAAAAAGCACACAATTTGGAACAGAAGGTGTCAAAAGCATTATTATTATTTATTAATTTTTGAATTCCAAATTAATTATTTAAATCCCATCAATTTCCATTCCACCTTTATAAATGTCCTTTTCCAATTTGTAGCTGAAAGTCCACCATCGGCCCCTGGCCGTCCTCAAATTGTTGGGGTTGAGGCGGATCGGGCCACCATTGAATGGAGGCCATCGATGGCCGACCCCGGAATGGCAACAATAATAAATGGAATTGATGGAGGCACAAAATTGGACCAAAACTTTATTGGATATTTGGTGGGGAAAATGTTTAAAATAAATTAATTATTATTTCAAAAGGTGGAATATCGAGAAGCGAACAATCCAAATTGGCTTCCGGCAAATGATCGACCAACCATGGAACATCGATTCCAAGGCAAAATATTCCATTTATTCATTCGATTATTCATTTTTGTAGTCTTTGGACTTCGCCCAAATGGGGAATACGAATTTCGGGTGCTGTCAAGGGATAAATTCGGTCGGGAATCGGCCAGTCCTTCATCTGGCTTCATTCGAATTCGGCCACCTGCCCCAATTCGACAGGTCAATGGATTTGCTGCCGTCGATTTTGCCACCATTCCAGCAGCACCAAACCAACCAAAAGTGGACTTAAAAATGAATGAATTAATTGAATTATTCATTTTGAGGTGTTGGAAAGTGGTCCAAATTGGGTGCATTTACATTGGCCATCCACATCATCATCATCATCCTTCACCCTTCCCCCATCATCCCATTTGGCCTATTTGGTGGAAATGAGGGAATTGGGTGAGCCTGGATGGGTGCAGCTGGCCGATCAGCAAATTTCGCCAATTCATTCGGTCATCGGCGATGAAAATGATGGAGGAGGAGGTGGTGGTCAGCATCGGGTGCCGGTCACCACCACAATGGACCATTTTATTGGTCGGTTTCATTCATTGAATGGAACAAAATTTAATCCATTCAAAAATATTATTAATTTCCCTTTTATTAAATATTATTTTTAAATCGAACGGATAACTTCTTTTTGGAAAAATTTAGCCGAACAAAGAAATATAGACCAGTTTCCATCCCCCTTTCCCCTCCCTTTCCATTCCCCTCAATTCTAATTTCACCCGGAGAAAAACCCATTTGGACGGTTGCCATTCTCATTTACCCTTCATTCCCAGCCACCCTCACCCAATTCTTTCGTTTTCGACGCCGTTGGGGGTCTTCTAATGGAATTGAAGGGGAAGAACGGATGACGACTTTTAGGATGAATATATAACGGTAGGGGAAAATAGCGTGTGGACCATTTAGCGCGGTCCGGCGAAAAGGTTTTAGTGAAGGAGACGAGAAAATTGGGAGAGGTAGCCCATCTTGACTGACGGGGACAACAAAACGGGCAATTATTTGGGCGTAAATGCGCAAGAAAGGGAGGTCATCTTTCCTTCAATTTCCATCATTTTCAAACCAACTAAACTAAACCATCACTCCTTCCCTCCATATTCCTTTTACTTACTCATATTCCATCATTTTTATGAGATCTGCTAATATAAATACTATTTTCGTTTAGATTTGCATAGACACCTTTTTAAACGGATTAGAAGAAGATTAAAAGAAATTTTTAGTGAATAATTAATTAATAATTGATTTTGACGACTTTTTTTTTGTTCAACTGCTGAATAAAACAAAAACAAAGTGAAAGACAAAACAATGGAAAATATAGGGAGAATTGGGGTAACTTTCAAAAGGAGTCCGCCCGCCTTCCTCCGCCCACATTACCAATTCCCGCATGTCAACTTTGTTCACACTTCAACAATGCAAATGGACACAAAAGGGGAATTGGGGGCCAAATTTTGGTGGTTGAATTGACTCCGTAATATTCGCATTCTTCAAACCAAAATTTATTTCCATTTTTAATCATTCAATGATAACCAAAACAAGACAAATTCACATATATTTATTTATTATCATTATATCCTTTTTTATTGCCACATTCCAGTTGAAAATCTCCTTCCGGATTCCTCTGGCTACGAATTCCGAATTTGGAGTATTTCTTTGTTGAACGGCCTTCGCTCCTCCATTCCATCGCCCCCATCCGAGCCAATTCGGCTTCGGCCTATCCCCGCAGGCAATTCTGCTGAATGGGCCCCATTGGCCAGTGCCTCTTCCCATAGAAAAGTGCCAGAAAGACCATCAGCCCCTGAATATATTGGTCCAATTCATAAAATAAATTATTAAATTGAATTGAATTCACAGATTCTGGAGACGGAAATTGCCTGACACTTTGTTGGCTTCCAGCAAAAAGTGTTTTGCCTGTTCAGGGATACGAAGTGGAATTCAGGGATTTGATGCAGGACGGTCTGTTGAATGCATTTTGGGCCATTCGAATTAAAATTTAGCCAAAAATTGGTATCGAATGACCGAAGGCCAATTGGTTCGAGTTTGTAAAACGTCCATTGGTTCATTGCTAAAAGGGCATCAATATCAATTCCGGGTTTTGGCCAAAAATGCCGTTGGCCTTTCCCAACCTTCGGACCCATCCCCCCTAATCACAATACCTGAAGTGGATGGCCAACAATCAATTCCTCCAGTGGATCAACCAAATACAATGATGATGATGATGCCAATGATGGAGGAAATGAACAGAGAATCACCGCCATTGCCCGATAGAGATGGTCGGTTTAATTGGAATTGTGCCAAAATGCACATTCATTCATTTATAGATTCCCCTCCGCCCATTTATCGTCAAACCGAATCCTCCCTCCAATGGAGGGATCCAACATTGAAGGAGGTAATTGACTATTTGAAAAGCCCCGACCAAATATTGGTGTTGGATGCCTCTGGCTATCTTCAACATTTAACCTTCAACAATGACACAATCAAAGAGGAAACACGAAATTATGGTCAAAAGAATGAATCAAATCCCAATAAATATTTGAATATTTTTGCAGGTGGCATTGAATGTTTGATCAGTTTGTTACGTTCCCAGAATCCGGAAATCCTTCGAAATGTTTGTGGATGCCTAAAGAATTTGGCATTTGGAAAAGCGAATGATGCCAATAAAAAGTTGATCCATCAAAAGGGCGGATTAAAAGCGTTGGCCCAATTACTTCGAACAATCCAAAATGCCACATTGGTCCATGAGGAGGCGACTGGCGCCCTTTGGAATATTTCATCCTGCGATGATTTGAAGGAGCCAATTCTGAATCAAACAGCAGAAATAATCATTCAACATGCTGTGTAGGCTTAAATGGACCAATTTCGCCCATATTCAAATTTTAGGATGCTTTATGCCCCACAAATAGGCCAGCAACAACAGAAGGGAGGCCATCCTGGCCCATCACAGCATTCATCGAATGGTCGAAATCCGGCAGCCAATGTTTTCCGGAATGCCACCGGAATTCTTCGGAATATTTCGGCAATCAATGATCAGGTGAATTATAAATTTAATATTATTTATTTTGAATTATTTTAGGCTCGTCGCTTTTTGCGATCGGCCCCCGGATTGGTGGATGTTTTGCTAACTTTTCTGGAGGGGGCAATCCAAAGGGGCCAATTGGACACGAGAGGCACCGAAAATGTTGTTTGCCTTCTAAGGAATCTCAGTTACAGGCAAATTCAATTAATGAGCCCTTTTTTTTGAATTTATTAATTTTAAGGGTCCAAGAAGTCGTTGACCCAAAATACGATCCAAATCGATCTCGTTATCAAATTCACGCCGATTCCAGCCAATCCAACGAAAATGGGTTTCCCCAATCTGGGCGAAGCACAGGCAATTCATTTTTGATAATATTTTAAGCGTAATTGGTTTAAGAGCGAAGCAGATCTGCCCCCTCTGGGAGCCCGAAAACGAGTACAATTGGTGGAAAGAAACATGTGGGTAGACTCTTTCGTAAGGCCAAAAAGATAGAGACGGAAAAGACTGCTGATGATTTGGAAATGCCATCAGCATCAGTGAGAATTTATATTACATTAATATTAATTACAAATCATTAGGGTCCACAACGCCTTTGGCATCCATCCACTGTTCGCCTCTATCTTCGGGTCCTCCAGGATTCCGCTGACTGTGAAATTCTGGAAGCATCGGCTGCGGCCATCCAAAATTTAGCCGGATGTCCTTTCGATGGATCCATTTTGGTCAGACAAACAGTCCGGACGGAAAAAGTCAGCAAAATATCCACTTTTTTTCGATTTTAATCCGGTCTTAAAAAGGGTTTGCCAATTCTGGTCGAATTACTTCGACTCCGTGAAGATCGAGTTGTTTGTGCCGTTTGTTGTGCCCTTCGAAATTTGGCATTGGACCAAGTCAATTTGACACAATGAATAAATAAATTGATATTAATTTCAGCGCAATTTGGATTTGATTGGCCGTTTTGCTTTGCCCGAATTGCTCATCAAAATCCCAGATCGTGCCACACTCGACCAATTGAAGGAGCAGCCGGCTTTGGCTGCTGAATTCCCTTCCGATGCCACACTTGGTGCAATTTTGGGCATTCTCTGGGAAGCAGTTAGGCAAAATGCCGAATTGGCCAGAGCAGTCCATGAAACAGCACAAGTCTTTTTAATGTTTTTTGCCAATTTTAAATGGATTTCAGGGCACTGAACGATTGAGAGTTTTGGCAAAATCCTACCCAATTTATGGGCGCCGAATTTGCAAATATGCCACACAGGTCCTATTCATGATGTGGAGGCACAAAGAATTGCATGAATTGTACCGTCAAAATGGACTGAACGAAGCCGACTTTTACAGTGGAACTTTATATGTTAAAGGGAAACATGGGAAGGATGGGACCGGAATTGGTGGCGAAAAGCATTCACCATCATCCATGGCCACAACCCTGGCTCGACCTTTCTCTTCACAGGTGGAATATGGATAGAATTATTGTTGAAAATTAAAATTTAGGGCATGGAACGTCCGGCACATTTAGCCTTGGCCTCATCGAGGATGGAGGATAGTGTGGACACCAGCCACTATGGAGCCATCAATACTCCACCCCAATCCGTTCGCTTTTTTAAAAAATTCCGTGAATATATTCGCCAAATTTTTAGGCTCGTATCCCAAATTCGCCCTCATCTGACCCAATGTCAACCAAACCCCCAAAACATCCGCATTTGAAGAATGGCCAACGTCACTTTGAACCAGTAAGAAATGGAATGGAATATTCGAAATATGTATCCAATTCAGAATCCAACAACGATTGATCATTTGTATGCATCCGTTCAAAAAGGGAATGGACATCAACCAGAATCCATGGGAAACAGAAGGCGATCCATCGATAGTTGGGTTTGAACTTTGATGGAATAATGGCAGCCTTTGATGACGCATTTTTAAACCAAATCTACAAAACTGCCATCCCTCATTTAAACATTTAAGACTCCAAAAATATGTGCAAATCCCCTTCACTTTTTCATAAAAATATCCTTTTTACCAAATTATATTCCCATTTATGCATATATTCCATTTTCCTTATTCATTTTCCCATAAATCACTTGAATTTTTATAACATCTAAATTTTGAATTGCAAATTTTTCAGGAAGAATATAAATAATAAAATGAATATTTTTAATAAATGAATACTGAATCGTCCTTTTGGACTTCGTCATTCTCATCCGACTTTTTGCCACTTTTTTGAACAAAATGAAGAGTGCAATAAAGGAAAGGCATTGGGATTATTTGGCAAAAAAATGCACAAAGCATTAGGAAAAATGAAAAGCCAAGACTAAATTAATGAAAATACATTTTAATGAAATATGGAAATTACCTTTGACAATTATGAGATGAGAAATTGCCAGAAATTTCCTCTGGCAAAAGAACATTATTTTGGATTTTTGTTTGGAATTGATAATAAAAAAACAATAAGGAAAAGCCATAAGAGATGGCTGAAATGGGTGAAAGGAAAATTGGATTATTTAAATTTATTTAATGACCGGTGAGAAATGCCCAAAGGCAAATTCCACGAGGGCCAAGTGCCGTTCGTTTGTTAAGATGGTCCTCAAATGTTGCATTACGCATTGCCACAAAAATACCCGACAAATTCCAAAGAAGGCCAAGACCAGAGGAGAGCAGAATCCCAAACCAAAAATTACGGTCAAAAAAGCTAACACCCGATTGAATCTCATTGAAGACTAAAATAGAATGGAATTATAATTTTTTAAATCCAATTTTGACTCGAAAATTCCTTCATTTTTGGCCCAAAAGCCCAGTCAAGTTGTCGAACACCAAAAAAGAGTCCACTGTTCATTTTGTTGTTGGCTGACAATGTTCCATTTCTCAGCATATTTTCAGAATGAATCTTTGGAAGGAAATACTTTCATTTTTTGTGAAAATTACCCAAAAATCGGTGAGCAAGGAGGAAACGGAAAAGGCCAAGGAAAATGTGAAAAAAAGAAGTGCAATAAAGATGGCCAATCGACCTTTCACATCAATTTGGGCATTTTTCTCAAATTTGCTTAGGATAACCATTTTTGTTTTTCAAAAGAGGAAATGGTTTGAAGGTTGATTCCTTCTGAATCAATTGCCCCTTTCGTATGCGTTTGCTTTATAAATCAGCTGGCAGATAGATGGGAATAAAACCTTGACCCTTTTTTCGCGCATAAATGAATGAGAAATGTAGTCAAGGATAAAAACAAAAGATGAAAAATACCAAAAGAATTTATAAGAAATTTAAAAACACTTGGCTAAGAATAAGCTCTGTTCAATAATTAGTATAGAGTATAGAACCACCTTGTTTCATAATAAAAAGGATTTAATCAAAAATGCTTTTCTATTTTAATAAATGCCATCTTTCGCTTACATTAAAATGATTTTCTTATTCTGATGAATCAATTTCAGAATACAAGAAATGCTACAACCAAATTCACAATATATTTTATCACATATGGAAAAATGAAAAAAGCACAACAAAATTGGAAATATATGGGGAATAATATATCTATCTGTCATCATTCTTTTGCACATCAGATTGAATCATATCCATAGTCGCCGGCGCTGCACAAATCCTTGTCGATGTCCGCTCCTATTGTTTTGTTTGTGCCCGCTTCGCTTTGGATTGTGCCAGCCACACCGCCGTGATCGGTCTCGAGCCCTGTTGCTTTGCTGCCGCCTTTGCTTCTGTCGTTACGCTGGTAATCTTTCTGAAAAATAAATTGTGGATTTTCTGTCAAAAAAGTCATGAATAACTTACGTATTCCTGTGCCTGACGCTGGAATGCCGGGAAATCGTATGGAGACGGCCGATCTCTTGCCCTCAATGTGACGTCCCATTTCGTCCAGTCGATGTCGATTCCCTTCATGTCCAGAGGAGTTTTGCCGTAGACGTCACTAAAAGTTGAAAATTAGAAGGAAATGATAATTGTATTCAAAAAACTGACCGAACTTTTTTCACAATATGGTCAACTGGTATGATGCCCGTTTTGTCGCCTTCCGTGTCCAGTTGACAAATTTCCTGCGCTAACTGAAAATGACATTAATTAATATCGGTCAAAAATCACAAAGCAAAAACCAACCTGAGGCCGATAGTCCAAGAAGGGAAGGTCGTCCACATCCAAGTTCTGATTCATTCTCATCATCTCGGTCTTTTTCTGGAAAAGAACAAATATTAAATGAAAGTTTGTTGGAAAAAATGAACATACCATCAACAAGGTCTCGGGCAGCTGCGTATTTCCTTCGTTATTTGATGCTGGCATTTTGGGATTGATGGAATTCATTTGGAATAGGGAATGTTTGAACAATGGGATAGGGAATGTTGATATGGAAACAATGGAGAGAATATGCAAATGTTGCTTGCTTTTATACAAATATCCTACATATAATTTTGGATGTATGTGTATATGTTTGTCCCCCGATTTTCTCGAAGATGTGTGGATGGATTGAGCTAAATTTTTGGCCATAGGGGTTTTCGAGGGTGCTGATCATGGCCAGATAGTTAGTTTATTGATTCACGTGATTTTACGTGATTTTGGTATACGGTATACAAGTACAGTAATTGTAGGAAGGAAATTTTGGCAAGGCAAGAAATCATGTATGATTCATGCCAAGTACTTAGTAAAATGAAAAGTTTAGGGTAGGTAAGGTAATCACAATCAAATCATAATCAGTAATCGAGGGTGCTGAAAACTTTCATGACATTGGTTTTGCATTTGATTCGAGTCCCGCGCAGCTAGGCTATAAGTTATGGCGCAAGTTTTAATTCTCAATAATGATAGCGCAGGGAAAAATTTTAGTTTAAATTAGCCGCGCAGCGAAAAATTTCAGCTAAAAATGGCCTCGCAAAGAGAAAATTTGTCCAATTTGCCAAGTTCTCAAAAATATGGCGGGCGAGATGATCAAAAATATGGCAGATGCCATATTTGTCAATAATCCATATCCTATCCCAAATCCACAAATCTCATCCATTATTTTTTTAGAGAATTAAAAATTACAAAATCTAATAGTAAAATAAAATTACCTAAAAATATGATTATTGTACGAAAATATGCAGATGGATCCGATCGATTTATTAAGAAAATAGGTTTTATTTTTTTAAATTAAAATGCAATTAATTTTTTATTTTAGTTCAACTTTTCATTCATAGGTATCAACATGCATCTTCATCAACAATAATTTCAGACAAATATATGTTGAATGTGCAAAATAATGTTCTAAAATATGATGAAAAACAAGTATAATTATAATTTACTGAAATATCTTTTTTAATTTTAAAATTTAAGATTAAAGTTGTGCAACAATTCGACCAACTTTTTCAACAACTTTTGCCATATTATCAAAATGAAGCTAGCCTTAATCGAACTCAAATAATCCGTGGAGTTAACAGATTATTTTCTCGCTTTTTGCCGCTTCCAAATAAAAATATTTCATCCTTGGCACCAAGTGGTATTTATTTGCATGGAGCTGTAGGTTTAAACTATTAAATTGTTTTTATCTCATTAACCAATTTTAGGTGGAGGAAAAACAATGCTAATGGATTTATTTTATGAATCTGTTCCATTTGAACGACGAGAAAGAATTCATTTTCATCAATTTATGCAGCAATTTCATAAAGGTAAAATTACCATTGAAATTCATCCTAAATGCAATATTTCAGATTTACATCGTTTAAAACTGAATTCATCAACCCATTCTGATCATATTCCTCAATTGGCTGATGAAATTATTCAAAGGGCGGTGCTTTTTTGTTTTGATGAATTCCAAGTTGTGGATATTGCCGATGCGATGATTTTGAAGAGATTATTCACTGAATTATTTTCACGAGGACTCGTTCTAGTCGCGTAAATTTATTTTAAAAAATAATCATTCATTAATTCATTGTTTTAGCACTTCAAATCGCCCACCAAAAGATTTATACAAGAATGGATTACAGAGGAACCAATTTATTCCATTTATTCATTTATTGGAACAAAAATGCAATGTAATTTGTTTGGATTCCGAAATTGATTACAGAAAGGTAAGCCTTGAAATTGTGACAATAAATTAATTTGTTAAGACTGCAACACAAGCCGAAGGAATGTTTTTTGTTGGAATTGGGGAGGAAACCCAACTGAAAATGGACAATATATTCAAATTATTGTGTTCAAAGGAAAATGATGGTTTAATTATTAATTAATTCGGATTAAATTCCCATAAATTCAGTTGTTGGCCCCAAAACAATTAGCATTTTGGGAAGAACACTAAAATTGGAGAAATGTTGTGGAAGGGTCGTTGATTTACATTTTGACGAACTTTGTGCCCGTCCATTGAGTTCCAATGATTATATGGCAATTGCCCGTGTCTTTCACACTGTTTTGATTAGGTTTGAATTGTCCGAATAAACATTAATGTTTAATAATTATTCAGAAATATTCCAATCCTCAACCATCTTCGCTTGAGTGAGGCTCGTCGTTTCATCACTCTCATTGACACATTTTATGACCAAAAAGTGCGAATTATTTGTTCAGCCGAAACAGATTTGGAACATTTATTTCAATTTGACCACCAAAAATCAACATTGAGTGATTCACAGAGAATTTTGATGGATGATTTGAATGTGAATGAAAGAGAAGTATAATTTAATTATTAATTATTTATTTAATTAATTATATTTTATTATGGGAGGCTGCTTCGGCAAATGTGTTCAGCGGGTCGGAGGAATTATTCGCCTATTCACGCACAATTTCCAGACTAATTGAAATGAGAACTGAAGCATATTTGGCACATCGAAAACCATCATAAAGGAAATAGGAATTACTCAATTAGCTTTATTTTATTGATAAAACATTTATTGTATAAAAATGAGAAATTTATTTGTAATTAATACTCATAATATTTATATATGTGTTTGTTCCACAAATACTTTATTAATATTTTTATTTAAATAATAATTATAATTAAAGTTAAACAAGAAATAATGGGAAATGTTCAAACCTCTATTGCCAATCAATTATTGCCATTTGAGAGCTATATTGCCGAAGTTCCTGATCTCAAATATGTAACAAGGTAAATCTGTTCATTAAATCAACTCCAAATTAATTATTTTTTAGTCTTGGTTCGACTCGTTTCATGAAAGTGGCCAGGGCAGAACATGCCGATGAACCATTGGTGGTCAAAGTGTTCGTTCTACCCGACCAATCCTTTCAAGTTGACTTCTATCAAGAACAATTGCTGCAAATTTGCCGCAATCTTCTTAACCATCGAAATTGTGCACCATTCAGCAAAGTTTATGTAATATTCCAAAAATTAATTCAATTTTCAATATATTTTTAAATTCAAAAATAAATTAGGTTACCGCCCGTTCTGCCATTCTTTGCCGTCCTTTTTACAAATCAACACTCTACGATCGTCTCAGCACCCGCCCATTCCTTTGTGCCATTGAAAAATGTTGGATTGCCTTTCAACTTTTGAAGGCATTGGCCCAATTGAAAATTGCCCGGGTCAAACATGGCGACATAAAAACACAAAATGTTCTCGTCTCTTCCTCCCTTTGGATCCAATTGACCGATTTTGCGCCATTCAAACCAACTTTACTGCCATATGTAAATTTAATTTAATTTAATTATATTTAATTTCCATTTTAGGATAATCCATCCGATTTTACATTCTTTTTCGACACAAGTCGCCGACGGTTTTGCTATTTGGCACCGGAAAGATTCAAAAATAATGAGAATATTTCGGCGGTGGATCAACACCACAACGGCATTGATTTTGGCAATTTTTACGAAGGATTAACCGAAGCAATGGACATTTTTTCGATGGGATGTTTGCTGGTGGAATTATTCACGGATGGCCGACAAATTGCATTCAATTTGCCGCAAGCCATCGATTATAAACATATGGACGAAAATGAGGCACAACAATATTTGAAAAAAGTGCTGGCACAAATTCCGGAAGAGGAATTTCGTCCACTAATTGGAATAATGTTGGATAGAAATCCAAAAAGAAGGAGAGAGGAATTTTTAAATGTAAAATTAATTTTAATTATCACTCGATAATAAATTAAAATTTAGTTTTGTCCATGTTCTTCGCCTGCTTTATTTCCGCCAATTTTTGAAAAATATTTATACAATTATTTCAAAGAACTTCAAGATCAGCCAACATCCGATGCATTAATTACAAAGTTAGAACTTTAATTGGATTTATTAATTTAAAATTAATTAACAGATTATTTGTGGAAAGGGACAATTTCTTGGCATTGCTTCGCCATCCCGAATCCACTCCAATTTCTGTCCTTTTTGTAAATATTATTTGCTCTGCCCTCCGAAATTGCCGTTCACTCACATCAAAAATGGTAAAATTCTTTGGATTAAAATGAATTAATTTACTTTTTTAAGGATTCAATTTCGCTTCTTTATGAATTGGCCAAAATAACCTCAACTTCGATTGTTTATGAGAGGATTATTCCCTATTTGGTGAATTCCCTTTCCGACCATTTTTCGCTTGTTCGGGCCGAATCGTTGATTATTTTGAAGGAAATTCTTTGTCTCACCGATTCAATAATTCCTTCCGATGAATGCCGTCTTTTGGATTTTATTTTCCCTAAAATGGTTTGGAATATTCAACAAATAAAATTAGCCCAAATATTTTAGAAATTGGTTATTTCGGATCCATCAACTTTCGTGAAAATAACTTTGGCCGAAAATTTGGGCCAATTTGCGAGAATTTCAACAAAGTAAAAATAAATTATTTATTTTAAATAAATAATAATTTTAGATTTTTTGAAGTGAATGTTGCCCGTCTTCGAAGTGAATCACCGTACAATAATTTGATGGATCAAAATTCTCCGCCACAAAATCGATTGGAACAATTTTTGAGTAAAGAAAAACAACATTTATTGGAGACTGAATGGCAAGCTTTACAGGTTATTTTATATTCAATTTAAATCCTAATTTGGCATTTTAGGACACAATAAATGAATTTTTCGTGACTTTATGCGGATCCGAAAATGAAGTCCGCCGGTGTTTATTTGAATGCAAAAATTTGGATTTACTTTGCCAATTTTTTGGCCCTCAACGGGTCACCGACGTTTTAATGCATATGATCAGCCTTTTGAATGACAAAAATGATTGGCGAATTCGGGCAACGTTTTTTGAGGCATTTCCAATTTTGGCCAAGCATTTGGGCCAAAATAGAACCAACAAATTGAAACCATTCCTCCAACAAGGCCTACAGGACAGTGAGGAATTTGTGGTTTTGGAATCATTGAAATGCATTTATTCACTTTGCTCAAAACAATTATTGGCCAAAAATGTAATTTGTGATCTTCTTCCCAACCTCGTACCATTTTTGGTTCATCCGGTAATTAAATAATAAATTTAATTTATTTATTTTTTTTAGAATAATTGGCTCCGAATTTCTGTGGTTAATATTTTGACCATTTTTGATTGCACATTCTCAATTGCCGACATTTATTGCAAATTAACACCGTTGGTCAGGCCATTCCTCAAAGAGCATTTAATTCGGCTAAATTGTGGCGATGTTATTTATGAAACATTGAAACCATCGATTAGCCGACAAATTTGGGATTTTCTCATCAGTAAATTAAATTATAATTAAATTAATTAATAATTCAATTTTAGAACAATCAAATTCAATTGAAATAATTTCGGCCATTGAAGAAAGAAGAATGCTGGAAAAATTGGGCGGAGGAAAAAATTCACTGTTTTTTGCGACTCATCAAAATCAAAAAGAGACTAAAAAATTGGATTCGGTGATGAAAAAATTACAAAATATGGGAATGGACGATGAATTGGAGGATAAATTAATTTCATTTAAATATTTATTGGGCAAGATGGACAAATTCAGAGGATCGTAAGCGAAAATAATTTGATTAAAATTGGTTTTTTCAGTTATTCTTGCAGTGAAAAATATTCAGAATTGGCCAGAATTAATTTGAGAGATTTAAAAGGAAGCAAAGTTCGGAGGAAAATATTCGATTTGGAGAGTGGAATTCATCGACGAGGGAAGAAGGAATTGACGGCCAGCCATTTTTTCATTGACCAACACGGAACACAGCATACATTATTCAATGCATCCGAATTGATTGAACCGGCACAAATTGTGGATTTAAGTGCCGAAAATTATCGATTGAGCCGAAATAATGGTAAAAAATCAATAAATCAATATTAAAATAATTAATTAAAGATGATTCATCGTCGGCCCGAATTTTGCTGAGCGAAACACTTCGCCATAAACAACAACGTTATGCGGACCAAAAGAGGATAACAACAAATGCGGGTGAAACGAATTCGGAAATTGCCGAAAGAATTGCCGCCGCTTCATTGGATGAAAATAGTAAAGGAAAAACAACAGCAGAGCAAAAAGTTGGTGGATCCAATGCCGAAATGGGAGCAAAAGATCGATGGTGCCTGGCAAGGAGGCCAAATATTCGATTGCTGGCCCATATGCATGAACATTCAGCAAAAATCACAAGGTTTATTTATTTATAATTTAATTTAAAATTAATCTCTTTATTAAGATTATCGGCGCATCCAAATCAAGAATACTTTGCCAGTTCAAGTGTGGACAAATCCGTGAAAATTTGGTCCACCTCCTCTTTACAAAATCAATCACAACCGGCTTCAATGTCATTGGACACTCTTCGATATTGTAATTTTCGAATAAAATCAATTTGTTTAAGTGTGATTTTAGCACATCCAATCAATGCTTGCGGGTTTATGGGCGACCGTGGCGGCCATTTGGTGATGGCCTGTGCTGATGCTTCCATCCAAATGTTCGACATTGAGCGAAAACATTTGCTCAAATCAATTCAATTGGACCGGGAACAGGAGGGGCCCGTCAGCGACCTTTATTGTGTTGAACATTTGATTTATGCCATCACCCACCATAGCAGTGTTTTTTGCTATGATTTAAGGTTAAATCCACAATTTTGGGTTGAATTTGAATTAATTCATTTTATTTTTTGTAGAGTTGCACCAAAAAAGGGTCGAAATACGATTGAATTGTCGTCGGTTTGGCAGAGACAAGTGAAAAATAGTTATGGCCTTTTGACCTCATTTTGCGTGGATTCGGTCAATCAACAGTGGATGTTGCTGACCGCCAGTTCGGCGACCACCAAAAATATGCTTCTTTGGGATTTGAGGTTCATTCAAATTTTTTTGATTATTTTATTTTATTTTAGATTTTCTGGACTCGAAGTGGCCACTTGGTCCCATCCATCCGACCGAATTATTCCCCTCCGGTGTTGGCCACTGCCAAATGGTTCTCGTTGCAATTTGGCATTGACAAATTGTTCAAGGGAGGCCGAATTATCACTCTGGGATTTGTCCTCCCAAAGTCGAATTGACGTGTTTTGGCCAAGTGCCGAAACCCCGTTGGTCTATAAAGTATAAACCTAAAAAGAATAAACATTTTGTAATATTTTACAAATTTAGAATGAAATTGTTTCCACCGCTGTGGCCCTTTCTGCCCTTTACGGTGAACAACAAATTTTTACTGGTGATTCTGAAGGTAATTTTAACAGATTGATTAAAAAAAATTAATTAATATTTTAGGAAGTATTCGTTGCTGGAATTTGCGTAACGCCGATGCGTCTGCCTATTTGTGTGGTCCATATCGACGGCATTTGCCTTTAATGGAGAAAATCGATGATTTACAACAATTGAAGGCGGCCAGAATTGTTTATCGACAAGTCAAATTCCGGGACAGTGTTCTCCGGATCCAGGTAGAGGATCGAAGTCAATTGGCCACACAAATGAATGGAAATGATCAAATTGGTGGAATGAGCGAGAAAATTGGAGGAGGACAAAGAATGACCCAGCAAGTTCCGGAAGTGCACTGGGATGGAATAACCGATTTACTTTCAATTTATCCGGATTTATTGATTTCCTCGGGAAGAGAAGGAGTCATCAAATTGTGGAAAATATGTTAATCTCATCATTCATTCATTCATACGAGTATTTTCTTCCCATTTACTAATTATTAATTAATTAGTGCAATTTTCATTTATAAAATTGTTTATATTTTTACCAAAGACCATCTTCCCCAAAATCCATATTATTCATATTTTTTGAAATATTATTACAAATGATGTGTGATAAATCCATTAAAATTAAATGTTTATTAATATTTTATTATTTTATTTAATCAACAAATATTTATTTCAATTTTAATCAATTAAATTAAACAATTAATTAATTAATTAATTTAATATTTGGAAAATGACAATACAATTATCTGCCTCTGCTGAACAACAAGTTCAATCATCCACAACGGAACCAGCCAGTTCATCAACAGATGAGGAAATTATTTTTCACACTGTGGAGGAATATCGGCAAGCATTGGAAACATTCGACCCTCCCACCGAGGTTGAATTTATTCCAAATTAAATTATAAATTTAGTTTTTTTAGCAACCATCGGATATCCCAATAAGAAATGACGATGAATTTACGCGTTCCTCCAATCCATTGGTGGATGAATTTTTCGTGTTCATTTCGCGCACCGGAAGACCGCATCTTCCTTGGGAATTAATTCGGCCGGCATTCATTTGGAAATTAAAAGTAAATAAATTATTTAATTAAAAATAATTCCAAATTTAAAAAACAGACTGTTATGGATGATATGCATATTATTGAGGCGGAAGGGCAAAAAGACGATCATTTAAAGGAGGCATTAATCAATAATGAAGAGTTGAATGAATGCAAACAATTCATTATGAATAAGGCCAATGAATTCCAGGGAACACCATTCACAATACAAAGGTAGATATTTTAATCATATTTATTAATTCAACGCACACTTAAAGACTTTGCGAACTTATGACTCAACCAATGAAGCATTACCATAAAACTGGTGTATTTCTTCGAGCAATCGAGAAGAATATAAACGTGGTAAAATGTTCAAAAATAATTCAATCAGATATTAATTTACTATTTTAGGTCACAACAATAACAGAAGAAGGACTTCGAACAACAGGTCGGTTTAGCAAAAATTGATGTTATTTAATTTTGTAAATAATTTTGTGAAGGTATCGATGAAAATATTCTTATTGTTGAAGAAGAGGAGCCATCAATCCCCGTAGAGCGTAATTTCATTGTGAGCGTAAGTGAAATATATTTCTCTTTTTTTATATAAAAAAGAATTAAAGGTCGATGAATTGGACGAATCTCTGCCCAATAAAATTGCCAAAATGGAACAAGAAAACCAAAAAAATGCTCATCAACAGAATCAGGAATGGGCACAACAATCGAATGAAAGCAATACGGAAATAAAAATGGAAAATTAAACATTATTTTCTCTTAATATTTTGCAATTTATTTTGCAGTAAATAATAAAATTTGAAGCTTTCTAATCTTTATTTTTAACATTCTCAAAATTTCCAATAAATTTTAGAAATTCTTCAATTAAATAAATGATCATCCCCTCTAGAAAATCTGGAATATTTTCGATGCTTTACAAATTTAATGCCCGATAATTTTACTAATTGTGTCCAATTTTGATGGGGAATTTGGTTGAAAATATTAATAATGCATTACATCGAGATTAGTCGAGATCGAGAGTTGAGATGAGGCTAACTAAAGATTTTAGATGACAAAAATAGGTGCTATGTCAATCTGCCTATCCTGCTATTTGCTTTCGTTTTGCCTATTTTCGTTTCGCCTATTTTCGTTTTGCCTATCCCCCTATTTTATTTCATTTTGCCTATCCTGCTATTTTCCGTCTTTTTGCCTATAATTTTTGCCTATTTGGTTTTTTATTAATTCCAACATTGTACTAAGCAATTTAGTGCCAAATTTAGTCTACACTGGAGTTTTCGACCATGCCGGATCCGATTCTGGCATCGGCTTTTCGAAAATTTTTAATCTGAGCAAGTTACTGGCAGATAAGTGAATGAAGGGAAAATTAGGCTAAACAAGGGCGTAGGGGATTTTATAAGCAAAAATTAGCCGTGCCATCGATATAAAAGTTGTGCCATCAATGTATTTAGCCGTACCATCGATGTAAAAATTGTGCCATCAATGTAATTAGCCGTGCCAAAGCCGAGAAAAGCTATGCATTCGACGATGAAGCTGTGCCATAGGGGCGATAGAATTGTTCTATTGGGGAAGGGAAATGCCATTGGAAAAAGGAGGAAAGGGGAGTGCCAATTGAAAAAGATAAGTACCAATGGATTGTAACAAATTTGATTATAGCTAACATTCTTGAGGGGAAGGCGGGATTCCGGAGGGGAAGGCGGGATTCCGGAGGGGAAGGCGGGATTCTGGAGGGGAAGGCATGAATTAATGGATCATTAAATCAAGGCCACATCCTCCTGATGTTCCCCTCCACCCTCAGAACCATCCTCGGCATCCCCGATATTCGCTTCCAGCTCCAGGATGTCTCATCAGCATTCGTGTTGCTCGCCTTCATGTCAGGGATCGTCGCCATAATCTATATAATCAAAAGGCATTCAAAATTCATCAAAGGCACCTCCTTCTTTCAATGGCACCCCCTCTTCTCAAATGGCATTCCATTTCCTTCTTTACATTCCAAATTCATCAATTTCATTCTCTTTTCCCTTAAATGACACTCCCTTTCCACTAAATGCATTCTCCTTCTACTTCGGCATTAATTAGCCATTTTCCATGAAAATTTGCTGCCAATCAAATTGCAATATTGTCAGAATTGAATTCAGCATGTTCGAATACCTATTTGTCCAAGAAATGCCAGCAAAATTTGGCCCGGAAAGCCGAAACAAATAAAAATAAGGCAAATAGGCAAAATGAAATAAAATGTGGGAATAGGCAAAACGAAAATAGGCGAATCGAAAATAGGCAAAACGAAAAATAGGCAAAACGAAATAAAATAGGAGGATAGGCAAAACGAAAGATAGGCAGATTGAAAAGTCACCCAAAAATACGGTATTGCAAAAATCTAATTTATTATTTTCATGTATGAATTGTGAAATGTCTGTCAGTCAGAGAATCAGAGTCAGACAGAATAATGAGCAAATTTAATTAACATTTCATTTCATTCATTTGTTGATGTTAGATGAATTCATTAATTCAATCACTGAACACTGAATCAGAATTCATATTTTATTTTTTTACCCAACAAAACGCTTTTTTTCTACGGATTCAGTTTAATATAGTTTCCTCTCTCATAGAATTTAGTGAGTAAATTTGGAATTACTCTCAGGTTAAAATAAAATGATGATATTACGAATTTTCCCATTATACGAAGAATCCGTTATTCCAACAGACAATAGTATCTTCATCTATAACAAATGTTAATTTTAAGATTAATTAAAAATTGCAATCGGAAATAATAAAATGGTCCAGAATAAGGAAAATGTGTCTAATTCTAATGAAAAGTCGACAACCAAGAAACCGGAAAATAAAGAAGATGAATTTGACAAAGAGGTTTGCAATTTTGAATGAATATTTTTGTAATCCAATATATAATTTTAGCTGATCTCAAAGAACCCAAATTTGGAAATTGCTCAATTATTCTTTCTCTTTGGCCAAGAAAATAATGCCGCTACTTGGGTGAACCTTTTGGACGTTAGTTAAACATAAATCACTATTTAATGAATTATTATTTTAGCACATCAAGGACAACGAAATGGGACCATTCTATGAGCAAGCCTGCAAACAAGTGAACATGAAAATTGATGCGGCATTGCTGGACCAATTCAAAGCGAAAAACAAAGCTCGATTGGACGAAATTGACAAGCAAATTGAGGATGCGGAGAAAAATTTGGGTTAGTCTTATTACTGATTTAATAAATAAAATTGGAAATAAAATTTGAAGGAGAAAGCGAAGTTCGTCAGGCATGGCTGGCCAAATCAGAATATTTATGCAAAATTGGGGACAAAACAAATGCAGTTGAGGCATTCGGAAAAACTTTCGACAAAACTGTGGGCGTTGGCTATCGCATCGATTTGGTGTTCAATTTAATCCGAATTGGCCTTTTCTTCATGGATCACGAATTGATTACCACAAATATTGAAAAGGCAAAGGAACTGATGGAAAAGGTTTTAAATCCAAAATTTCACATTTAAATTAAACCAATTATAAAAGGGAGGCGATTGGGACCGCAAAAACCGACTCCGTTCGTATGAAGGACTTTACAAAATGGCCATTCGCGACATGAAAGGAGCGGCTGAACTTTTCCTGGAAGCAGTGCCAACATTCGGAGCATACGAATTGATGAATTACGAGGATTTGATTTTTTACACCGTCGTCACTTCCGTTTATGGTTTTTTTTTTCAAATTGATAATTAAAATTAATTTCAATTATTTCACAGCTTTGGACCGACCCGATCTCAAGGAGAAAGTAATCAATTGCAGCGATGTTCAACAACAGGTTCATTAAAAATACACACAGGGAAATTATTGTTGAATATTTTTTAGTTAAATGCCGAAATTGGAGAAAATAACGCGAATCTCCCGTTGGCCAAAAATCTGTTGAACACATTCTTCGCCTCCGAATATGACAAATTTTTGGTTGCATTGGCCAAATTGGAGAGGGATGTTCTCCTGCATGATCGTTATTTGAAGCCACATTGCCAATTTTACACACGGGCAATGCGCGTCAAAGCCTATCAACAATTCTTGGCTCCTTATAAATCGGTGAATTAATTCCGAAATTCAATTTAATTTCTTCATTTCAGGTCAAATTGGATACGATGGCAGCAAGTTTTGGTGTTACGAAGGATTATTTGGAGCAACAATTGTTCACCTTCATTTCCTCTGGACTGCTCAGTTGCCGAATTGATGGTTGCCAGGGGGTGGTGGAAATGGCCCAAACTGACCACAAAAATCAACTCTACAAGAAATTGCTCCATGATGGCGACATCCTCCTCAATCGAGTCCAAAAATTGTCGCGAGTGATCAATTGAATTGAATTGGAGAAGACAAAATTGATGAAAATATGGAATATGCCCTATTATTAAATATTTTCTCTCTATTTCAATGTTTTTTGATAAATGTTTTTTTTTCCAATTCATTTTATTCAAATATATGCGAGAAAAGTAAAATAAGTATAATTTATTAAATATAAGGGTTGTATCAATTTAATTTATTCATCTCTTCATGATGAGCCATTTGATGAAGAACAACAAATAATTTCGACGGAATGACTTAAAATTGTGAAATATTTTGTACTCAATCCATTACCCTACTTTTCTAATTGTAATCCGGGCACCGTTGTTGAATTGGATTGGCCCCCAATTGCGTCTCCATTATTTGATTTTGGCCTCAGGCATTTTGCCATTTTATTATATAAATTTGGATGTTTCATTGCCACTGCCAAAATATGTTGGCATAAATTAACAACGACTGAAAATAAGTATAATTGGAATATTATATTGGGAAATGTAATTTGGATTTTCTCACCTCCCTGTCCATGGCATTGGCAATAAAGAAAGCTATTTTCCTTTTTATCACTGAATTCAACAAAATTGGCAATTCGATTTGTTCGGTTGAAAACAACAAAATTGGCCTCTTCCAATTGTTGACCATTTTCGGCACCACCACCATCCGAATTGATTTCCATTACAGTAAATGAATTTGCCGAAGAAAGCATTTCACGTTTTTGCGTACGATTCATGCCCCAAAATAATGCGGGATCGAGTGATTCGGCGATGTTGAGGAGGGAGGAAAGGCCAAGTGGAGAAAGATGTTCACATTTGGCTGAAATAAATTGAAAGCATTGAATGAATGTTTATTGCTTCTACCTTTCACTGAAAATTGTTCCCATTGTTCTTTTCCAATCCAGAAATTGCGTTTAGCCGGAATTATCCCTCCATCTGTATCATCATTTTCAATTGGATCCAACAAAGAATTCAATGCCTTTCGTAGAAATTCTATGAATGAAAAATAATAAAAACAAAGTTTATTCATTTTTACCATTGCAAATTGTTTCCAATGCCTCGATTACAGTCTCCAAATATTCGGATTGGCCTCCTTCTCCTTGTTGAATTGTTGCTGCCTGAATGCTTTGTCTCATTTCTTCTCTCAATGTTTCCATTGTAACATTCAATTCGAATTCATTTTCACCAAATCCAGCTTTGAGTTGAGATCCAAGTGAACAATGTTCAAAAATCCAACCACTTTTCTCCCGAAACCTTAAATTATTCTCCTTAATTTCCGATATAATTATTGAGGCTACCATGATCGAAATGCATTTGGCCACCTTTTTTCCACTGCTCTTTGTCGGCTCACAAATTGTTCAAAACTAATTGATTCCAATATTCCACTCCCTTTTTTGAATAATTCCTCCTCAATTCGTTGGCCTTCTTCCTCTTCAGCATTGAACTTTTGCCGAATCCACTTTTTGTATTGTTCGTCAGAAATGAGCCGAATGCATGGAAAATTGAGCAAATCCGAATTTAATGGGCAAAAATTGTCCAAATCCAAATTTTGATTGTTCATTTCATTGGTTGGCTGATGATGAATTAAAAGTGAACGGCACACGGATTTGTCCTCCTCATCCAATTTTCCTTTTAATTCATCCAATAAAAATTGTCGGCAATTAATATTTTGGTTTTGAATGTTTATGAGAAGAACGGCCACAGGGTGGATTATTGTAAAACATTTTTTGGCGAACATTTAGAAAACACAATTGTAAAACATTTTTTGGCGAACATTTAGAAAACACAATTGTAAAACATTTTTTGGCGAACATTTAGAAAACACAATTGTAAAACATTTTTTGGCGAACATTTAGAAAACACAATTGTAAAACATTTTTTTGGCAAACATTTAGAAAGCACAATTGTAAAACATTTTTTGGCCTTTTTGTCAAACATTTAGAAAGCACAATTGTAAAACATTTTTTGGCGAACATTTAGAAAGCACAATTGTAAAACATTTTTTGGCGAACATTTAGAAAACACAATTGTAAAACATTTTTTGGCGAACATTTAGAAAACACAATTGTAAAACATTTTTTGGCGAACATTTAGAAAACACAATTGTAAAACATTTTTTGGCGAACATTTAGAAAACACAATTGTAAAACATTTTTTGGCGAACATTTAGAAAACACAATTGTAAAACATTTTTTGGCAAACATTTAGAAAGCACAATTGTAAAACATTTTTTGGCGAACATTTAGAAAGCACAATTGTAAAACATTTTTTGGCGAACATTTAGAAAGCACAATTGTAAAACATTTTTTGGCGAACATTTAGAAAACACAATTGTAAAACATTTTTTGGCCTTTTTGTCAAACATTTAGAAAGCACAATTGTAAAACATTTTTTGGCGAACATTTAGAAAGCACAATTGTAAAACATTTTTTGGCGAACATTTAGAAAACACAATTGTAAAACATTTTTTGGCGAACATTTAGAAAACACAATTGTAAAACATTTTTTGGCGAACATTTAGAAAACACAATTGTAAAACATTTTTTGGCGAACATTTTCCAATAATATATTATTAAGATTCAAAAAATTAACTTTTTTAATTTATATTTTCATTTCCTATTAATTTCAAATATAAATGAATTTTTATATTTCTGCTAATATTGTGGCGATGACCTACCCATATTTGTAACATTGTGGAGATGACCTTTTACCAAATTTAAATACTCACGGCGAATATTCAGCCGGGACAAGTGAAGAAATGCTACTTTGATTTGATTGTTCAAATGATGGAGGCTGATTGAATTTGCCCAGAAGCAATTCACCATTTTGCTGGTCTAATGCCCGGAATGTTATTTTGCGACGTTTTTTATTCGCCGGTTCATCATCTTCGACCAATTGGGTGGAAGATGATTGAGGATTCGAATTTGTCCCAAATATTTTATCATTTCCACCAGAATTTGCCATTGCTTGAATGGATGCCGCCTAAATAAATAATCCAAAATTCAATTCAATAAATAATTGAAAATGCCCACTTCAGTGCATGATTGGAGAATATTTTCCAGACAAGTTGTTGAAGATGGGGCTGACAAATCAACAGTATTTTGATTGGTGGAGAAAAGTGAATCAAAATCATATGTGGATTGGTCATCTTCAATTGGATCGCCCCATTCCGAGAAATTTTCGAGTTTCAAAGGACCGGTCGATTCCAGGAAATGACGAATTGGATTCGGCTGAATTTTATTATTTTATTTCGATTAAAAAAGAAAAAAGATGGCACATTTGTTTGAGACGTTCCTGCCGCTGATGAAACCAAATTATTCAAATGGGAAGAGGATTGAATGGCCGTTGGCGGTGCCAATTGTGGGGCAGCACATTTTGCACCAAAATTGGAAGAATTCATTGTCGGCTTTTGGTTGGAAGAAAGGTAACGCTGTGTCCGATAAAGGCGTTCGGCCCGGTTGAATTCATAGACGAAAATGACAAAAGTGCCTGGCAAACATTTTTCCCTATTTCCATCGCAGGCGTAGAAAATCTTCTTGACTAAATCAAAAACAGGATGTTTACAATAATAGCAGGCTGCAAAATAAAACAATTTTATTTCATTATGATTTCGTTTACCAAAAAGGCATTCTGGCGTAAAATTGGCAGTGGATGTGTCTGAGAGAATATAACGATTGAATATCAATGAATTTCGGTTATTGTCGAATTGAAGTGAACTGAATCTGGTCGATGATTTGCATTTTTTGGCTAAAATGAATATTTTCGAAAGGCCCTTTTAGACTCCGGATGAACGTACAATTCCACGGACTCAATTCGTCCAGGGTCAAACCTTTGACAGTTCGTGCGGCACTTCCATCCATCAAATAAACAAATGATTCCCTTCCATGTGAATCTGGTGGTCGGGTTGGCCGAACGTTGAGAACTCTGCTCATGTCCACACTGTCAAATAATTTAATGGGTTTAATTTGCTAATTTGCGCAAATATTCACCAATTTTCAATATTGAAGACCAATTTGGCGGCCGCCTGCGAAGAGGACAAAAATTCTCGACTATACCAATTCTGCATTTTTCCGGTAATAATCTAATCTAGTCTATTTGAATTGTTCGATATTTTTAGTCGAAAATGAGAAAATGAATGAATGACTGAAGGTAGACTGGATGGGGGATGTGAATCGGGGTTGGATGAATGAATGGATGCAAAATGTTCCCCTACTGCCCTGCCAATTCCCCTACATCTTTTTCGCATCCTCCTCCTCTGTTACTGGGTCTGCGAGCTTACGGGCAGCAGGAATATTATGGGGGAAAAGGAATTTGGGATTAAGATTTATTTTTAAGAAGGATTGAGAATTGTGCTATATGCGGGGGAAATAGGGCGAATAGAGGGGAAAAGCTCTGACAGAGGAGTATGGAGAAACGCTTGGGGGGAAAGTCGGTCGGTCGCCATTACGGGGAGTTGGGGTGAGCACAGGGCAAGGCAAGAATGAATCGATAATGTTCGGGCTGGATGTTGGGGGGATGATGGCGGTGAGTAGGGAATGTGAAGAGGGGAATTGGAGGTCGACGGCCAATTGGGGACGGACCGGCTCTACTCTCGTTGTGCTCTACTATTTTGTGGGGTTGACTACAATATAATGGTTTTGGGTCGGAACTGCTCTGGCTATGTTGGTTTGGTCGGTTGCTGGCCGACTTTTTGCTCGAAATGACACAGGGCACAAAAAAGGGCCGGGAAAAGGTGAAATTAATTCGAGGGAGACAATGAGCTCTGTTTGATGACATCAATTAATAAGTCTTGTTACCTTTTAAGTAAAAGATATCAGTGAAATGAATTCCAAATGAATTGTAAATGAAATATTTAGGACGATCCAGAAAATACTGTAGATTCAGAATTTACAGTAGATTCAGCACATTGACGTTGACAAAGGGAGAAGGAGGAAATTGCCAGGGGGTAAATCTTTTCTTCTTTAATGTATTTATTTATTTCATTTAATTCTCCAATTTTTTGCAAAAAAAAATGAATATATTCAACGAAAAAGTACCTAGAAAATGTGTACAAAATTTGGTAAATTTATGAACAACGAAATTCAGCAAAAAAATGTGGATGGAAGGGGGATTTTGTGAATATACAAATCTGGGGGGGGGGGGGGTGGAAGAAGCTCATCACAAATGCTGGGTGTGCTTCTTTTTGTTGCCAATGAAAGATGCAAAGTTCAAATCAAAATAAATCCATCAGAATTCCTCGTCCCATCCGCTTTCGTCTGATCCGCATGCAAAATTGTCAGTAGACGGGTACCGATCAAAATTCTGTGTATCTGTCAGACTTCGGATCTGCAAAAAATGAAAATGAATAATTGGAATGATATTCGACGAACTTTTGGACGAATTGGTGGGCGCATTGTTTGATTTCTGAATGCGGCAAAGTCGAATCCCTTAAACCAGACATCCAGCCGGGCATCCTCAATTCGGCCATAGCCAAGTCTTTGACTGGGATCCCTTCGACAGAATTTGCAAATCAATGCCCGGGCATTTTCACTCATATATCGAGGCCAGGCCAACAATTGGACGCCTTTCAGGATTGAATTATATCTAAAATTGATTGAAATTGAATTGGGTATTGATGGAGGAGGGACTGGACTGACGTGTGCATTGGATCAGTGGAAGCAAATGGCGGACTGCCGGAGATCAATTCGAACATGAAAATGCCAAGGGACCACAAATCGACGGCACAGTCTTGGCCTTTGTTCAAAATCACTTCCGGTGCCACATATTCAGCCGTTCCGCAAAATGTCCAGGCTTTGGCCCCATCATTGGCCAATCTTTTGGCGAATCCAAAGTCCACCAATTTTGGTCTTCCATTCATGTCCAATAACATATTTTCGGGCTTCAAATCTCTGTAGATGATCAGCCGGCGATGCAAATAGTCGAATGCCTCCAATGCGGCGGCACAATAATATCTGGCCGTTGGCTCATCGAATCGGCCCCAATTCCTCAACATTGTCCACACTTCGCCCCCGGGGCAATATTCCATCAACATATAAAGGCGTTCGGAATCACGGAAAGTTTTGTACAATCTTCAAATGGACGGAATGAAAATGAATTATTTTATGGGGAAAACACACCGGACAATGAAATTTGATCGGCAATCGAGCAAAATATTCCGCTCATTTTGGACATGTTCAATCTGATGGGGAATTGTACAAAACATTCCCTCTTCAATTATTTACTTGATTCATTTCCTTGATGTGCCTTTTGTTCAATATTTTTAGGGCATAAACCCGTTCTGTGTCGAAATGTCGAACCAAATTGACTCGACCAAATCCGCCGACCCCCAATGTTGCCACCGTCTTCAGGTCGGCCAATTCCACTTCATCAAATTCCTCATCAATGCCAACATTATCCTCCGATCTGCAAATAATTAATTATTCATAAATCATTTATAATTATAATTGCCATATTTCAATGTAACATCATTTAGAATCAACCAAAGTTGACTAAATCGACTACAATTACTTTTTTTAATCCATCCATTATGCATTCATTTCATGGACAAAATTCCCATTTTGATTAAAAACTGATAAAATTGGAAGGAAATGAGCAAATTGGTCTTTTAGATTGGGTCTATTTTCTTCTTATCAAAATTAGCCAATTCAATTCATCATTTTTAGTCTCCTCTTTTGATGAATATGATTGAAGAACAAAATATTTAAAAAAAAAATGAAATTGGTGTAGGGAATGGGCACCTTTTTAGGCAAATTTTGTTGGCCCTTGAATTTGTTGTCGAAATTCCCCTCGATGATTCTTTTTGCCTTTTTTCCAACAATCCCAAAAGTCTGAGAAGGAGGGCATTGAATGAGGAGGAGGATGTGGAGGATTTGCCATTTTCGGCTCCAAAACAGCCAGCAAAAACCATTCTTTTCTAATATTTTAAAAATATATATGGGTTTTACAAAAATGGTCAAAAGAAGAATTGGAAAAAAAATATGAAAATGGGGACAAATTGGGGAGGGGGGAAGGGTGGAATTATATAATTCATATTGAATGACCGGTTGGATGGAAAAAAGGGGAGAATAAATAGAATAGTCGGGTTGGTCTCCTCCCTGCAATAAAATCCGATTTTGTCCTTCCCCAACTCCTCTGCAAAAAAGCATTTTTGTGCCACCCGACCATTTTATCCAGCAGAGATTAAATAAAATGCGCATTGGCACTTTGATGTGCCATTTTTGGTTGGTGCCAGTGCCAATTTCACTAATTCACATTTTGGGGAGAATGGGCAAAAAATGAATGAAACTGCAGCCAAAGCCAATGATTTTGCGTGCAAATTTTGTGAATTGAATGGACCCACCTCATTGTATTTTTGTATAATGTTTATATAATATAATATTCTTTGTCTGGGTGAACGGA
Organism: Pratylenchus scribneri; assembly: GCA_030063045.1. NCBI lineage: Eukaryota > Metazoa > Nematoda > Chromadorea > Rhabditida > Pratylenchidae > Pratylenchus > Pratylenchus scribneri. The sequence continues at coordinate 842,050 of JAQSEB010000011.1, read as the reverse complement.
AATTATGATGGAATGGCGAAATAACCATCAATTTTGTGGTTGGCCTATTTTTAGGAGGTAAAAGGCAAAAATAGGATATTTTTGTGATATTTTGACTGGCCCAATTTGTTCATCGACAGTCAAATTAAATCCCTTCCCTTCCATTGTTGCCCAAAAAAGGGAATGTGATGAAAAATAGGCCAAAAGGGGGTTCATTCCCGAATCCTTTTCCCCCATCATTGTCCCAATTTGAGTGGATCGTCGATTGGATTCAGCCCAATTTTCCCTCGAACCATTTTTTGGGATGGAAAATATGTTGTAATTGTAAAAAAAGGGAAAATGAGGGTCGTGGAATGAGGGAAAATGGAAGAAAATGAGGAAAATGTGCGCGAAAACAGCAGCAAAAAATGGAGGAATAAAAAAAGGAAAAGCAGAAACATATTAGGGAAAAACAGGTCCCACGAATGGAAGGAGGATAAAGGGTTATTTTGGGGGTTCGACTTGCGTCTTTTGCCCTTTCCCCCAAAAATCGCGCAAATGAATGAGCCAAATCGGACATCAGAGTAAAATGATCAAAAATTGAATGGCCCTGGAATTGGATTTGGAGGAGGACAAAGAGGGATTAGATAGAAGGGAGGGATTAGCCGATTGTTGAATTGACCAAAATGACCTCCCCTGAATGATGATTGGAGATTGGTACAATTTGTTTGCAAAAATTGGGTCAAGAGGCCATCAGTGGCCAAATTTTTTGAAGGTTTTTTGTTGTCCCGGGAGGGGGGGGGGTCGACTTTTCCTTTCCATTCATCAAAAACGGGTTCTTTTTCTTTCTCTTATTTGGCCCAATCACTTCCAATTTTCTCTTTGTTCCCCTTCCCTATGGCTTTTACCTCAAAAATTACAAAAATGGAAATTTTCTGCAAAAATGGCTAATGAAAAGTGTAAAAAAGGAACAAAAAAAAGAAGGAATTTATTTCCAGATTGGGTTTTGCTGTTGTTTGCGGCGCCAAAACAATCCGCATAAATTGCTGAATTGGCCAAATGTGGGTATTGGAGGGAATACGAGACTATTTGGGAAAGGGAAATTTCATCCTCCGTCCAATTCTCATTCCCAGCTACCAAAGGGAAATTGGCAATTTGGGTTTTACGCTTTTAGGGCCACTTTCCTCCCTCCCTTATCATCCAACCATCGTATTATTTTATATATCTTTATCTATTCTTATCAAATATCAATCCACCGCGGAATGAATGGGAATTGGCCGTCTGTCTTCTCAGTTTATTTTTTGCAAATTCATTTTTAGTTTGGATTACGATTTTGATTTTTTTATTCGGATTATTTTTCAATGAATATTTTGTCCCTTTCGATTCATTCAATTTTGCTTTTAAAGGGAATTTTTACTAATAATAGGTTAGTGAATAAGGAAGCCAATTTTGTCAATTTTAGGGAAACTGAATCATTTTTACTAAAAAAATAAATTTCTGGGACATATTTGGCTGCTGATTGATGTTTACAACATTCAATAAGAGGGAAGAAATGGTCCATTTGGAATGGTTTAATCACATTTTGGGCAAAGGTGTTATTTTTTAGGAGACTGGTTGATTAGTGATTAGAACCAATGGAGGGGAAATTACGTCAAGAAATGAATGAAAAATGGGAAATGATTGGACATTTTTTTGGATGAGATCAATCCAATTTTGTGCAAGCATCGATGCATGGATTGGATTAATTACATTGATTCAATTATTTTGCGCATCATTTGGCCCAATAAATTAATGGATTGGAAGAAAGGAGGCAAATGTTTTGGGGGATAAAATGATCTAAAATGAGGCTTTTTTGCTGATCCTTTCTTACATTTATTTTTGCTCTATTTTCTTTTTAATTCTTTGCATGGTTTTATTTTGTGTTCCAGCAAAATTCCCGTGTAAAACATGAGAAAATTTGGGGATTCGCTGCTGAGTGAGATGAATGGAATGAATGAAAATGCGCGAAGAATTTATTTATTTATTTGCTTTTTGCTGATTCATTCAAGGGCCCCTTTTTATTCTTTTTCAATCTTTGATTAACGCAATTTTGGATTTTGGAAAATGTCCTCACTGCAGCAATTTTCTGCAACATTTTTGTTCAATTTTAAATCAAAACACAAAAAATAGAAAAGGGAATGATCGAATAAAATAAATGAATATTAAAACAATTCCAGGAGAGGAGATTAATGAGGATGAATGGCCAGTTTAAGCGGCTTTTTGTCCTTATCAATAGTAGTAGAGGAAGGGAATAAACCATTTGAAAATGAATAGAAATTAGCGGTCACAATTCTGGGATTATTGGTTAGGAAAAGTTCATTTTAAACAATGTGGGAATTTGTTTATTTTATTCTATGGACTTTTATTCGGGGAATTACTTTTTTGATTTATTAAAAATGCAATTCTAATCGAGTGAAGGAAGGAGAATGGATTTTTTAAAAAACTAATCCGTATCATTTCCCCTTTTTATTTTGAGCCAAATGTTTTTTGGCTTTCCCCAATTCCTAATCCCCCTTTTTCATTTTTACGTGTAAATCTTTCCCACCTGCGATCCTCATCCCCCGATCCGCTGCTTCCTTGTCCATCGTCCATGGCCAATCCACCAATTCGATGATGGCCCAATGCTTCTTTTCCCTCAATTGAATGTCCATCTCCTTCATCATCATTTTGTCCTTGATGTTCAACATTTCCGTGCTCCAAATTACTGATTGATGGCAATTTTGCTTGAATTTGTTCGACCAACATTGCCAAAAGAGTGCAACCTTCGACGGAATCGACGAAATATGAAGATTGTTGTTGATTTTGTTGATGCTCAATGCCCAACAATGAATTGCAGCCGGTCAATGAAGATTGTCTGCTTCTACAATGAAAGGAAATGAATGGATTGGAAATTTTGGGAGGGAATATTGAACGACGCGATGGAGGAAAATGTAAAATTTTGGGATTAATTGGATGGGAATTTGGCTGAATTTATAGGCAAATTTTAAAGGGGAAAATGGGAGGACCAGCCGGAAAATGAATTTTTAAATGAAATAAAAGAGAGGATTTCCATTTTTGAACTTTGATTGAAATATGGAATCGAATTGTGAGGATCAAATTGGCCTTTAACCTCACATAAAAATGAATATTGAAATTTTTAATTGGCCATAAAATTGATGGCAAAGAAATGGATTGGAGGGAGGGATGGGGTCATAAAAAAGTCAAATGAATTTATAAACCATTCTATTCTCTATATCAAGTTAAAGTTAATGTTTTTGAATGGAGGCCAAACCACGTGAGCCTTTCTTAAATATTAATGAATGAACTTTAAATTGTGAGAATTATTAATAATTTGTCTGGTCTGATTTATGAGACATAGACAAATATTATTTTGATTTTATGAATTAATAATTGATAATCGGAAATAAGAGTAGATAAAGCCAAAATGAAGGGCACAAAATTGGATATGAAAATTTGGTGGATTTATGAGCAAATGAAGGCACAAATGAAGAATTGGATGGACCAACAATAAATTAAAATGCATTTAAGGGGTGGAAAAGGTGATTGGAGTTGTAAATATTTGACTGCCCATTCTCATTAGAATCAAAAATGGTGGCCAAAATGAGTTTGATAAGGCGAAGAGAATGATTCGGTACAAAAATTTGCTGTTTTGGTGCAAACGAAGGTCGAAAATGAGGAATAATTTGAAAATGAAAATGAGGGAAGGTTTTTAAATTGTATAAAATTGAGGATGATGATTATGGATCAGAATTTTAGTGAATTTTTTGTATAGTATTATGTTTAAACATTTGGAAGCATTTCTAATTTGATTTATGCCCAAAATATGGAACATTTTCATTCATTATTTTGTCATATACATCTCAATATTTTGGAAATTTTTATTTTAAATATATGAAAATATTACCTAAAAATGAAATTTTTCTCAATTGCTATCCATTTTTGTAAAAAATATTTACCGTTAAACCAATTTAGTCAAAAGAAAGAATTATATGAGGAATCGTAAACATTCGGAGGAATTGTAAAACATTTGTAATTTCATTGGGGATGGGGAATTGTAAAACATTTGTTTAATGGGGAATTGTAAAACATTTGTTTAATCGGGAATTGTAAAACATTTGTTTATTGGGGAATTGTAAAACATTTGTTTAATGGGGAATTGTAAAACATTTGTTTAATGGGGAATTGTAAAATATTTGTTTAATGGGGAATTGTAAAACATTTGTTTAATCGGGAATTGTAAAACATTTGTTTAATGGGGAATTGTAAAACATTTGTTTAATCGGGAATTGTAAAACATTTGTTTAATGGGGAATTGTAAAACATTTGTTTAATCGGGAATTGTAAAACATTTGAGGATTGTAAAACATTTGTAATTTAATTGGGGAATTGTAAAACATTTGAAATTTAATTGGGGAATTGTAAAACATTTGAGGATTATAAAACATTTGTAATTTAATTGGGGAATTGTAAAACATTTGAGGATTGTAAAACATTTGTAATTTAATTGGGGAATTGTAAAACATTTGAGGATTATAAAACATTTGTAATTTAATTGGGGAATTGTAAAACATTTGAGGATTATAAAACATTTGTAATTTAATTGGGGAATTGTAAAACATTTGTAATTTAATTGGGGAATTGTAAAACATTTGAGGATTGTAAAACATTTGTAATTTAATTGGGGAATTGTAAAACATTTGAGGATTATAAAACATTTGTAATTTAATTGGGGAATTGTAAAACATTTGTAATTTAATTGGGGAATTGTAAAACATTTGAGGATTGTAAAACATTTGTAATTTAATTGGGGAATTGTAAAACATTTGAGGATTGTAAAACATTTGTAATTTAATTGGGGAATTGTAAAACATTTGAGGATTATAAAACATTTGTAATTTAATTGGGGAATTGAAAACATTTGTAATTTAATTGGGGAATTGTAAAACATTTGAGGATTGTAAAACATTTGTAATTTAATTGGGGAATTGTAAAACATTTGTAATTTAATTGGGGAATTGTAAAACATTTGAGGATTATAAAACATTTGTAATTTTGAGGATTGTAAAACATTCTAAATTTAAATAAAATCAATATTTTGAGAATTATATTCTTTTTGTTTTTTATATCATTGTTATTTAGTATTAGTCTTTAGTGTAATAATTTTAAATTTTATATCACTAAAAATTCGAGCCCAAATTGATGAGTAAGATTACGATGAAGAATTTTACATTTTACTTACAATTAGGAAATTGATGGATTGGGAATATTCATGTAAAACACTATTTTATGGCAATCATTTAATTTTCTGGCTAAAGGAATGGAAAAATTCTGATTTTTGTAGAAATGAATTGGCGAAGGCGATGACCAATGAAAGGAAAAAGCGTTGATAATTTTTAGTAAAAAATGATGGATGATTTGGATTGGAGTAATTGGCCAAATTTTTTTGTATCTTCAACTGCATAATGGGAAATGATGAAGTTATTTGGGAGTTTGGGACTATAAAAAAATTAAAAATCTTTTTTTTTTCTTGGAAATTTACAAATTTCGCATGCAAATTTGCAAATTTAAGGCTTTTTATTTTATATTAATATTTTGTGTGAAAAGAAGGAAAAGGAAGTAAAATGTGAATGAAAATGAGGCTGATGCAATCCAATTTGCCAGGAAAACAAGTGGCAGACGAGAATAAACGTGAAAAAGGGGTAAAGAGGGAATTGGATGGGATGATTGCATTTCGTGCCGTTGCCCTAGGGATGAATGGGAGAGGAGAACGGGGAAAGCCCACTTTTTCGAAAGAGTTGGATGGAGTGCCCCGTCTGAAAGAATGAATCAATATAAACGGGCCGAACTCGGAATAAAAATGAAGGAAATGTAGGAATTTACGTGGAAATGGCATAAAATATTTTAGAAAAATGACAATTGATTGGGGAAAATTAATTGATGGATATGGGTAAAAAACAATTACAGTTGGGAATATTTCACGAAATTGACATTAACACATTCATTTTTTGGAAGAGAAGGGGCTGTCAATCAAATGCCCTGGGGGTCATTCAATTTCCGTGTGAAATAATGTACCATTCGATGCAATTTGATGGAATGATTTGAATGAATATGGTACATTGGAGAATTAATGGCATTGAATGAATGAACTTTGGAAACAAATGGCCATTTAATCCTTGGCAAAAAATATTTAAATGAATATACAAAAAAAAGAGAAAAGGGTGGAAGCCAAAAATGGCACATTCCGAACTCGGCTAAGTGTGCCATCGTCTGCTGGAGTCTGGACTGCTGGTCAGACTGTGGCCAAAAATGACTCAAGGCGCCAGATATGAACCCAAAAGAAATGTTTGGCCAATGGTACAAAGTGCGGGGCAGACATATATCGAGGCGGAGAATTTTGTGGGCTTTCGAAGGAGACAGCAATAGGGGAATTGATTCGCCCCGGCGGCGAATAAAAACGAAAGAATTGGGCGAGGATGAATAAATAGAGAAAATAGATGGAATGGATGGATGCCATCGCTGGGGAGGGGAATGAGACTTGGTGAAATGTGAGGAAATTCACGTGAATAAAATGGGAGGAGGAAGTTGAAAGAATGAATGGGTTTATTGTGGATGTTTTGGTGTAAATTACGTAGGTTTAGAAGAAAGAATTTGGGAAAAGAAAATTATTCAACGGCATTTAAAGGAGGCAAACTTCTTAGGAAGGAAATGGCCAAACGGAAATATGCTTATCAATTTATAATCATATGGAATGAATGAATGGGGTGAATTTAAATCGATGGATGAGTTCAATCAGAGGAATAAAATTCACGTGAATGGCAGGAGAAAAAGCCATTGGCCAAAGAATGGTGGAGCTGGAACAAATTTAAGGTTGGAAAAAGTAAACAAACAAACAAAAAGGAAAAAGGGAATTGGGAGAATATTTTTGGAAATGGCACAATTTGGAATTCAGACGAAGATGCCAAAATGGAAAAAATGAATGAAATAAATGGGAGATTCTTGATGTTTTTTGGTGAATATTTGTTTTCAAAAATTATGCAAATCTTCACAATAAAAAACATTGCCAAAATTTTTGCATAGTAAATTAAGATTGGGTCAATCACAAAATACAATAAAAATATGTACAGGAATAGAATAAAATGGGGGAATATTTGATAATGAAAATGTGTAGCAGATGGAAATGACGGTTGATCGTAAATTTTTGATTGAGACTTTGACTTTTTCTTTAAAGAGCGCGTGGGTAAAAGCAATAAAACTCTGTTTTCTGGGTTTTATGAAGGGGAAGGGAAAGATGAATTTAAAAACGGTGATTTAACAACTAAAAAATGGAATGGACGTAGATTGTTTCAACTAAAGTTGCCGTCAGTTTTCAGTGAATTTTATGTTGAGAGGCAACTATTTTTATTGCTGAAATGATGTAAGGAAAAGAAGAGGGAATACGGTAATTTTAATCGAGGGAACACAGTTTCCCTCTGCGGTGAGATTGAGGAGATACTTCTTCCCTTCATTCGGCAATCCCTATGGCATAAATAATATTCAAGTCAATGGCTCCTCCATTGTTTGGATGGGAAAATGAATTTTTGATTTTGACTGCATTTGAATGAATATATTGGGATGGGATGATTGGCCAAAAAATTACCATTGTGAAAGGAAGGATTAATGATGTTTAATCATTTATGAAGGGAGGGGGGAGGGAGGATGATTGGACTATGGCCCAATTGCTGACCAAATAAAATGGCCAACTGCTGGCCCTAATTATCGTTTTCTGCCAGATGAATTGACCATCAAAATGGGAGGACAAACCAAATTCATTTTGGTCACCTTTTTCTTTATCCCGTGACGATTTGGCTGCCCACTCAATTTTCGACCTAACAGAAGCAGGAAGTGTCTTTTTCCAACCAAAATGATGGCGAAAACAACATTCCTTCCAAAGGGGAATTGGGGGCAAAAAGGACATTTTGGATTGGGTTGGAGTGCTCGATGACCCCTCTCCAATCTTCATTCAACCAATCCAACTCATCTTTTTGCTAAACCAAACTATAGACAACCAAACCAACAATAAAAGAAGGTCAAATGCCGTAAAATTGGAGGGAAAAAAGTGCAAATTTGGAATGGATGGAAGGAGAATATAATGAGGAGATGATGTCCTCTTATAATAATAATATTTTTATTTGGGAAATTAAATATACAATCTCGATTCTCGTCATAAGTTTTTTGTCTACTTTAGATAATGCGGAAATGAAGTCAACAATGGAAAATGATGGGAATTAAAAGTGCAATTGGGAAGGAAATGAGGAAAGAGAAAATAATTCCAGACAGCCGGCTGGCGGCCTTCTCATTGTCAATTGGCCCAATCGATCCAGCCAGCCGGCCAGCCAGTGGTTGCGGCCTCAAACGTAAATAAAGTGGGGAGAAAATTGGCCAAAGAAAGGATGGGAGAGAGAGGATGGATGCACTGAAAATGCACCAAAACAAAGAGGGCTGAATTAATCAGCTGGGATGGAATTTATGGCCATAAAATCAGCAATTCGACGAAAAAGAGAAACGGAAGGAAAACATGGCGATTAAAAGAGAGGAATTTGACGAGGATAAATACTCTTGAAAAAGTGGATAGGATTATTTGTTTGAAAATACCCGAACTGAAAAAAATTATGAAAAAGTGGATATTAAAATGAGGCCAAAGAATATGTCCATTTTTAATCTTAAATTTTGCCTTTTTTGTGAGAATGGCAGCTGAAAATATTTTATAAATTCCCTTCGATTCAATGCCAAAAAACAGGTGGAAATTTTGAAAATGGATTAAACTTTGGGAAAGCTTAAATTCTGTTGTTATTTATCTATTAAACTCAGTTACATATTTTGTTGAAGATTGGATTGTGTGTATTTACAATGAGAATTATGAAAAATGAGAATGGAATAATAATAAAATTTGGATAATTAGAATAAATAGAAGTGGAAAAAAGCAAGAAAAAAGAAAAATGGCATTTTGAATGAATTGGAAAAGTAGAAAACGAGCAAAATATAATTGGGTGGAAAAACCGGTTAGTTGGATGAGAGCGTCTGGAAGTAAAGTGGAAATGGAGAGTCTGGGACCCAGTTCTTGGCTAATTTGCGTGGGAATAATGGGTAAATTGAGAGAAGCAAAAAATATTGAGAGGACCGAAGTTGGGCATTAATATTTAATATGGGAATGATGTGCTATAAATTGACCATATTTTGTTTCTAATTTTTACAATTTTGGGTGATTTTTTAAGGAAGATTTAAATAGACAATGAAAAGGAAGGTAAAACATTTGAAATTGTGGAGATTAGAGGAAATTTTAGGTGTGAATGTGTCTTATGAATGATAATCGCCTCGAGGCGATTGATCCAATGATCGGCTTTTTGTGCGGCTCAAAAAGGCTCATAATAAGAGGGATTACCCGGTGGCTGTCTAATGGCTAAAAATAAAGTAGAAGACATCCAAAAAAGGAAGAATTTTTGGTTTATTCAGCCACGTGCATGCTTCACTGGCAAATGAGGCCATTTTTTGTTCCAACATTTGGCCATTTAATATATTACCACGTGATTTGGCGAGAAAGAAAGTAATAAAATTGAGAGAGGCGAAGAACAATGGAGGTCAGAAGGAAATGTGTAGGAATGGAAAACTTTTTGCGAAATAGATGGATTATTATATAAATTCTTTTTGAGTATTTAGTTAGTTAAAGCCATTCTATTTATATTTGCTTGTGTTTTGGTGGACTTTGGCCCAAAAAAGTTTCATGCAAAAAAAAGAAGCTTAAAATAGGATGAATGTTTCTGAATGGATTGATGAATTAGCGAGGGAGGGAATCTAAAATAAAATATTATCAGCAACTCATCCCATTCAACCAACAAAACAGTTGTTAATGAATGAGTGACGGCTGAAAAGAATGATTAGAAGATTAGGAGCACATGATTTTTATGGCCAAAAAAGTGGCAGCCGGCACAACAAAGTCTGCTGTTGGATGGCCACATGGACATTAAATTGATGATAATGAAGAAATAGGAAATGGGAAATGGGAATGGATTGGGCCAAAGTCCAAAATTCATTTGGGCCATGGAATATCAAATTCCTTCGGAAATGAATTAAACTCATCGATGAAGGCCATCGGAAGATAATTTTGTGCTTTGGACAGAGAATAATTATTTAATGACAGAATTAATTAATTTTTATTGACTTGAAATATGATACTTAATAAAAGTGAAAAAGGAATAAAATAATTTTTAATGGAATGAATTAATTTTGAAAAATATCATATGGCACTGCTATTATAGTAATAAGATTAAAATTATAAAATATATTAGTTGTCCGAAATTTTAACAAAAATAAATTCTTGTCATTCTTCAATTTTTCTGATGATCCCCAAACAATTTAATTAATTTAATGGAGCATTGATATTATTATTCCAAATATTCTAAAGTTCAGTGGAATGCTCCTCATTCCCGTGCCTACCCTTTGCTGCTGCTGTTGGATGTGTCCGAACGGGAAATATTCTTCTTGATTGGCCGATTCCCCATTCCATATTGCTGTTGTGCCAATGCAGATTGTGATTGGCCCATTGCGATGTTTTGTGGTGGCGAATTCCTCCCTTTCTTCCCTTTGCCTGAGGCAATCGAATCGAAGAGTTGATGGAGGCCAATTACGGTACCAACAGACAAAACCAACAATTCGGGTGGTGAATCGGAGTGAAGGGGTCGACGACGAAGGGTAATCTACAAATTTAGGATATGATAATTTGGAAAGTTGGAATAAATTATTTTATTAGCTAATGGACTTTGATTTGTTGAATGTTAGTTTATTTATTCGGTTAGAATGAGGAAGGAATGAAAAAAGAGGAAATCTTTTGGCCAATCTCAAAAACAAAATCAAAACAAAGTCGAATTCTCTCTGAATTAATTGGAAGCATTTGTTGCCTCCCATCCAGTCTCGATGGGCGATAAATAAAATGGAAAATATTCACGTGAATTTGGCCTCTCTCCTCCTCTTGAAATGAATTCATTTCCTTTTTGTTTGGGACACTGATCGGAGATGAATGTTTTCTCAATCAATTTATTTTATTTATTTTTGGTTTGCACTCATTTCAGCAGAGGAGGGAAAACTGATCTGATTTTGGAGAGGCAAAAATTGTTTGGGACAAAGAGCAAAGATTGAAAATATGGCCAAGGAAATTGATTAAATAAATAATAAATGATCCAGCGCTTATATTATTGTTCCCTTTGCTCACCCTCCCTTTGGTGATCAAATAAATTCGGCCTTCCAATTGATTTTCGTCCATTTCTGTTCGAAATTGCCAAAATTCCTCCCGAACTTTGCCGGCCAATGCCATCAATTGGCCATCGTCCAACAATTCCCCCAGTTGGGCACATCTAAAAGTGAATGGGCATTTCCAAAGGATAAGGAATAATTTGCCTTTTTAAATGGTTAAAATTTTGTTGTTGCCGACTTTTTGCATGGGTCACCATAATTGTGTGAAATGCGGTTCGATGCAAGGACCAAAGCCGGCAATGGGTCAATGCTATACATATATGTAGAGAGGGAATTCAAACATTAATGACATTGAAATTAATTGTTATTTTTGCATTATTCATAGTTAATTCTAAAAATGAAATTCGCACACCAGAATCTAGTGTAAAATAATATTTGAAAGGAATATAATAGCTTTAAATCTAATAATTTGTTGCATTAAATTGACCTATAGAAAGAATGGATTTGATTGAGATAGACTAAAAAATGACCAAAAATGGTAAAATAGATAGGTCAAATCAGGGAATTTTCTTGGTCATAATTTTCTGGGAATTGTTTAATTAACATTTTTGATATCATAATACTATATAAAATGGACTAACCAAATAGTATTCATTGCACCAAATTCGATCATCAAATAACCTTCCTCTATGGCGCATTTTACTTTTCCCTTTTTTTATTATATCTGTCAATGCCAACAATATGCCTATAAGGACTTTTCCTATTCATCCTACTGTACCCCACCCTCACCCACTTTTTCCTAATCACCTGTCACTCTATCAATCAAATATTGCCCCAATCTGCCTTTTTTAAATCCACTCTTTCCCCACAAAATATTCACTTTCCATCATTTGCGACATTCTTTTACTAAAATGTATCCCAATTAAACCCAATTCCCATCATTGAGCCATTGGGGGACTTATTATAGCCCCATCTTCGCCCCAAACAATATTAGACCCGGAAATAAGGACTACAATATTCCATTTACCATGCATTTTAATTCAAATGGATTTATTTACCAATTACGGTTGCTGTCCTCTCGCAATTGTACAAAATTGCCAATTCCCCAAAAACACAAGGACTTTCCATGATTCGAATGAATCGTTGGTCTCTGCTCACTTGGACTCGTCCTTCTTCAAAAAAATGAAAAATATTCACAAAATTTCAATGCCAATTTTGCCTTGAAGAACGAATAATTCATTGCTCAATTCCCCCTGCTTGACTATTGTCGTTTCGGATTGAACATCGACTGGCCTCATTCCCTGGATCATCGCCGCAATTTCATCCGATTCCAATTGGCAAAGGAATTCATTGGACAAAATTGCTGATCGCAGAATTTCCAATGTTCTGCAAGAAATTTAGTCCAATTTTGTTAGCCAATTATTTGCATATATTGGTCCCTTTTTACCCCTGATCCTTTTCCCTGCTCATTTGTTTTGACCATCTTCTATTTCCATTTCTTTCTTGCTGTTTTGCCTGTTCCATTTGTTGTTGTTCTTTATGCAAATATCGACTACTTTCTGCCGAAACTGCAATTTTCCTTGCATGTGTGAATTTCAATTGGGAATCCGAAAATTGTGCGCAAATTGGCGGATGCATATTTTCATTTTGGATTGGGCCTCCGGGCACAATAAGGCTCCCTCCATTATTCTTTAATATTTTAATTTTAATATTCCCAATTTATTCCCATTTCCAACCATTATTCCCCGTTGTTCCTCCAATTTGGCCAATTTTTCGGCCATTTCATGTTCCCTTCGCTCTGCCTGCATTTGCCAAATTCGCATTCCTCTCAACTCATTTTGCAATTGCTCAATCAATTCATCGCGCCTTTCAATTTCCTCCAATAATTCTGGCCGACTTAGTCCATCCATTTTAATTTATTTATTTCTTATTAATTTGAATGAATTGTGGCCGCTTTAAAAAGGGAGAATGTCAATTGTTCTTATCGAGAAAGTTGGAAAGGTAATTAAAAATTGCATTGGAATTTTTGTTTTTCAGCAAAAATGGCAATTAATATTTCTTTGGATATAAAAAAGTGGCCGCAACATTTTGAAGAAAGAATGGGAAATGGAGGCTGTCACGAAAGCAAATTGGATTTGGGTAAAAATAGATTGACTAAAAGAAACATTTGAAAAGTGCAAAGAATAAATTCGAGGGCAATTTAATTTAAATTAAAAAGGGAAAATATTTATTCAACCAATTTAGGGAATTGGACAATAAAATTGAGGTCAAAAATCGAATTGGAAAAGGCGGAAATGGCCAAACAGGGAATTCTTCAACATTTTTGGGAGTTATGCCCCCGGTGAAGTGAAGAGGAAAGTCAAAAAATTCAATTAGCCTTTGAAGAGCTTAAAAAGGAAGGGGAAAGAGGCCGAAAGGAGAGGATTTGTTTAGGAATGAATGGAAATAAACATTGGCACTCTTAAATTCTAACAAAAGTTTTACGCCTCAAATCCTTCTGCCCCCATTCAATGCCAAAAATTAAAAATTATAAAACGAAAGTAGCGGTGTAAGGGAATAGTCAAAGAGGACCATTGGATATTAATTATTTAAATAAATGAAGGAAGAAGGGACATTGGAATTGGAAAATGGAAACTCATTGAAATTGTCAAAAAAGGGATTTATGGCCAATATAAAGGAGAATTGTTCAATAAATTTGGAGTAAATTGAAGGCAATTTGGAAGTGCAGGGGCCGCCTGGATGAATGAATGAATGAAATATTCACTTGGCCAAAATTGACTTGCAATTCTTTTGGCCAAATATTTCCCATGGGGAAAAGAAAGTGGGGAGAATTTGAAGATAAGGAAAGGAAGGAAATAGGGAGGGGAATGGAGGTCGGCGGCAAAACCATTTTGGACAAAAAGTTTGGCCAAAAGGGGGCAAAAATGGACGGCAATTTATCAGAGCAGAGGACGTGGAAATATTGGAAAGGGTAATAAATTATTTGGTAAGGTGGAAGGAACATTGTTTTACGGCACAAAATTATGAGGTAAAATCCAATTCAACGGAATAATCAACACATACATAAAATAATTTTTATAAAAGGCCAATGAATTCATCTTTTGTGGTTTTTGGCAATAAATTCCCCCAAATCTGTTCGTACATTTACTTCCATTTTATTTCCTTTTTGGCCATAATAATTTTGGATGACGTTTTTTTATGCTGCCGGAAAATTTTTGTTGGGAGATTCGGATAAAATTTGGGCAAAATGAAAATGACCAAAAATTGGATTGAAAAAAGATGGTGGCATACATTTTTTTGGCCCGATTGGCCAATTGGCTTCTAATTTTTACTTTTTACAGTGATTGTGGCGCATGATTTATGGAAAATTAAAATTATTTTATTTGATATTCTTATATATTCTTATAATTGATGTTAATTTATTGAATTGGAAATGTGATATGCTGGGAAAGGGAATTTTTATGTTCAAAAATGTGCACAGAAATATTCAAAAAATTCTTGAATAGAAATATGGATGAATTGAATTGATTGGTCTGGCCTGAATATTTTAGTTGGATAGTGGGTTTTGGGGATGGGATATTCATTGTTGCAGCATTCTGAGAATTGGAATCTTTTGAATGGATTTTCATTGACTTTTGAAGTGGAAATTCACAATGAATGAATTCAAATTAAATGGAGAATATTCAATTTTAGTCAATTTATTTGAAATTTTCTTGACAAATTGGAGGAAATTTGGCCAAATTCTCGAAATGAAGAAGAAAATGGGAAAAAGGTACCGAAAGGGAAATAGCATTGAATGGGGGAAATGTAAGGACAATCAAATTGTTGAACATTTTTGCGGCATTTTTGGCTTTTCAAGGCTTTCTTCCTTTGAAGGATTAGATGTTAACCTCGCATTTCCTCTCCATTTTAAAGGCAAAAGGGCATTTGGAATGGGTGAATGGTTGGATTTTATATTGGTTTTTCCTTCCTTTTTCCTCACTTTTTTGGCCCATCAATTCGACTGGCTCATTTGGCCAATTTTGTGCCTAAAATGGGCGATGGAGGATTTGGCACAAAAAAAAGAAAAAAATGGACAAAATGGATGAAGATGGATGAATAAATGAATGGAAGGGAAATAACTCTCCATCATGTGATTTAATTTTGAAAAATATTCTTTTAAATTTTATAAGAATTAAATGGAATTTAAAATGAAAATTATTTAATATTATTTCGGCTTCACTTTGCCAAATCCAATTTACAGTATTCCCCCTTTCTTTTTCTTCTATTTTCCATTCTTCAATTCCATCAAAAATTGCCCCCAGCCAAAGGCGAAATGCCTTCTGCTGCCGAATCAAAAAGAAAAAGGGACAACAAATTTGGTGGAAGGGAACAGGGAAGGGGGATGGTTGATGTGCGCGACATTCACCACAATGGGAAATGGGAAGAAAGGAAGGAAAATGTGCACGCCTCCTTGGAATGGATGGATGGGATACGGCCAATTTGCTACAAAATAAGGGCGGAGGGGCGGATCCACCAAAACCATACTCCTTGGGAATATTTTTGTAAGGAAGGAAAATATTCGACCAGCACCAAAAATATGCAGCCAACCAAAACATTTATTCCCCTCAATTCATTTTAACATTATTTTAGCTCACTCAATGGAATATCCAAATAATAATCGGCAAAGTCCATCAGCAAATAGCAGTTCAAGTTCAAGTCCACCAATGCCAATGCCAACGTCGAATTCGGGGGAGGGGAATGGCCAATTATTGGAGGGGGAAGAAGGCGGCGAAAAGCGAACAACAATCCTTGGAAAGGTGAAATTAAATTAAATTAACTTGTTTTGGCATTAATTTATGCAGCGAAGTATTTCACAATTGGCTGCAGAGGAAATTGAACCGTATGTTCGAAAAAGGCGAAATTCGGGTTCATCATCGGAAAGAAGCAGAAAAAGAGCCGAAAATTTGAATGAAGAGGTAAATAATATTTTTGAAAAATAATTAAATTAAAATGATTATTACAGGAACAGAATATTCTGCGACTTTGCATAAACAGCCGGGAAAGGAGGCGAATGCATGGTTATTAAAATAATGAAATGGAATTAAATGATGGCATTTTTTGTAGATTTGAATGATGCATTGGACGAATTGCGGCGAGTGATTCCACCATATATGGAAGATGGCCAACCGGGGGAAGGAAGTGGACAATCAAATGCCAGAAAACTCAGCAAAATTAACACAATCATTTTGGCCACAAATAGGCATGTTTTTGGGGAAATGGAATATATTGGGTTGAATTAAATGAGATAAATTTGGCTAAATTGAAAAAAGAATCAATAAATCCTAACCCAAAATATTAATATTTAAAAGGATTCGCCTATTGAACAATGAATTGGCACAATTGAAGGCACAAAATAAGAAATTAATGGAATTAGTGGCATCAAAAACGGCGGCAAAGGATGAAAGGGGGGAGGAGGCAAAAATGGGCCAATCATCAAATGATCACGGAAAGGAGGAGCCGAGGAAAAGGACAAAGGAAATGAACAAAATTGGCATTGGCAAAAGTAAATCATGGATTCATTCACAATTTATTATTAATTTAAAGTGGCACCAAATTCATTGTCCATTGAGGCCAATTCCCTTCAACCACTTCCTTCCAATCAACCTCCAACTAATTCCAATCAAATGCCACCAATTTTGCCAACAATTCCCGAATTGACCAAAAACAATTCATTATCTGCCCAATCATCCACTTCCCCTCAACAAAGGGCAACAATTGCCGCAATGTTGCTGGGCGGTCAATTTCCGGCAATGCCCCAGGGAATTTTGCCCCCACAAATTGGTTATTCATTTTTGGCATTAAATTACTTTATAATTCGAATTTATTAGGCAATTATCCATTGGCGGCCATTCCCCAATTTCAAATGCCATCAAATTTGGCTAATAATCCTCAAATTGGGCCAAAAAACAATTTGAAGAGAAGAAAACCAGCAAAAATGGTGAACAAAATTTGTTAAATTACATTTAATTGTTAAATCCCAATTTATTTTTAGCCTACATATCAATCAAATTCTGCCTCTCAAAATGGCCAACAAATTGATGAGCCAAATTCCCTTCAATTGCCAATCAATTTTGCCTCAATCCAACAAATGTTGGCGGCACAAAATCGGCAAAAAGGCATAGAAGGTAGTCAATAAAAATGAATAATAAATGAACTGGATATATTTAGGCCCGGATCGACTTATTTTTGGATTGGCATTTTCCGCCTTATTCCCAAATAATCCTTCAAATCCATCGGCTGCCTTATTCCCCTCAATTCAAGATGGCACAGAACATTCAAAAAATGGCGGAAAACAGAGAGAACAAAAAGGAAATGAAAATGGACAAAAACAAAATGAAGAATTGGCCCAAGAGGATGGATGAATAATAATCAAAATTTTGCATATCATTCTTATTAAAATAGAATTTGTTTTAATAATAAATAAACCACAGGTCACAAAAGACGAAACCACTATTTATGGCCTCGATGTCCTCAAGAAGATGTGCCCCCTCAATTCATTGTGTTGCTTTGCTTGCCCAATCCCCCTCTCCCCATTCATCCATTTGCCCCATTTGTGCCTTATGCCACCAAACTAATCCCATAATCCAGTTAAGAGTGGCACCTCCCCTTCCCCTCCTCCATCCCATCCAAATCCCCCACTCCTCACTCCCGCTGACTTCATAATCCTCCAAATTTGTCTTCAGAAGCCAAATTCATGCACAACTCATTCAGAATAATAAGCAAATTCGAGACGAGAATGGAAGGAAAAAAACAACAAATTTTGAAGTGAAATAAAAAAAAATCTCCTTCCACCCAAAACTATCATAAATTTGGATCCGTTGAATGGATTTTTTCCAATTAATCGGAAAATGCTTTTTTCTCAGCCATTCATTTTCGCATTAGCGCTGTTGGAACCCGAAATTGAGTGAGAATTGGCTACTGCCAAAATTGAATTGGAATTTGTCGGCGAATCCTCAATCCATTTCCAATTCATTCCAATGCGTTAATTGGCTAATCGGCATCATTCAAAAAGAAAGGAAATTAAGCAATGGAATGAGAATTCTAAAATGGCCTAAATAGGAAAAAATAATTTTAAATATTTACACATTAAAATATATTTCATTCCATTTTTCTCCTATTTCCAAAAATAAATGTTTCCATTTTCAAGGATGATTATGGGTTTATCCCCTCATTTTGGGGGAAGGGAAGGAATCATCATTGTTGCGTTGACTTCTTCTTCATTTTTGGCACCTGCAATTTCCAATTGTTTGTCTTCAATTGTTTGAGCCATGGATTTATTTATTTTTTATTGTTTCCTCTCCCAATTTAACACATTTTCCAATGTTCTCATTGCATAAGCATAATCTACCCATAATGGGGGAAATTTGTTCAAAAATAAAAGAATTATTATAATTTTAATAAAATTGTTCAAATTTGCATTTTTCCATAAATTTGGAGCCGATGATGGGAAATAAATATGAATAATAAATCCATCAAAAAGTCAGTCAAATGGGGAAGGTGAATCTCAATTGGACCTCTGCCTCCGCCCCCGATATTCGCGCTTACCTTCCATTTCCAAAAGTGCGAATTGCCTTCCCCTTCTTCGATTACAGTATCCTCTCAGCGAATCAAAGTGAGGGAGATGTAAGATTTGCGAATGAGGGAAGGGGGGGGGGGGAATGAATGAATGTCCTCGACTTGAGGCTGCCTAAAGGTTTATGATTGATGGTTCCCTCCTTTTGAATGGATTGTTCATACCTTTTCAAATTTATGTGGGAAATCGAGCATCTTTCAATCAACCACTTCATTTTGAATTCATCCCATTTTGGAATCCAAATTAGTTTTTTCAACAATTTCAGAATCATTCGAAATGGCCAAACTTCGCTTCCTTCTCCAAGTATTATCCTCAATCCTTCACTGATTTGTGCCAACATTTTCCCATTCAATTTTGGATGACCAAATGGCCAAAAAGGAATGCCATCCTCTCCTTTTTTTGTGGCCCCCCAGCAGGATGCCATTCCTCTCTCCGTTCATTGGCCCCATTTTCCATCCCTCCCCCAAATTCGCACTTAATTAGGCCTATAAATTGGTGGATTTGATGGGGGGGGGGGGGGGGGAGGATGAGCTGAAAATGGCAAAATTGAAGTGGGCAAGGAGGCGAGCAGAAGGGAAAATAATTGGAGGAAAGTTTCCCATGAAATAAATATGCTCAATTTGGCCACAGTGTCAATGCCAATCCCATTCTCGCCTTTTTCTTCATTTGCCGCCTTTTTTTGATGGCATAATCCCGAAGATTGCCCTCCCCCTACACTTCCTAATCATTATTTTGGCCTGCCATTCTCTTTTTTAATTGTGTGGGATTATTTCCTCCTCAAATCCACAATGGCAGGCGTCAATTTCTTTGCCACTCCAAATTCCGTTCCAGCAGAAGGGCAGCAGGTGGCACAAGGAGGGAATGGGATAAGATGCGCATAAATGGTGAAAAAGTGCCATTGAAGAGGGGAAACAACAATAAATAATCCAAGGGAAAAAATGAATGGATGAATCGAAAGGAAGGAAAGGAAAAGGAAGGAAATGGTAATAATGAATTTGACTTTTGGGCAAAGATGGATGGAAATGACCTCGGGAATAATCATTCTTTGAGGAGAGGATTGGTTGGTTTGATGCAATAATTCCCGGTTTTGTCCTCACCAAATCCCATTATCATTTTTTTGCCCAATTGGGCGCACATTGTTCCCATCCCCTTCCCTAAATATAATCCAATGAATGAACCCAATAATTTGTTGGGTTGTTTTTCTCGACATCTTTTTAATGTCCAAAAATATGCAAATTTGCCCATTTTCCATTGGGGAAATTAATTTTGAGTTGGATGGCAAAAATATTCCAAAATTAATTTAAATTTAAAATTTGATTGAAAATTTGAATGAAAGGTCAATCACTGTCCAAAATGAATAAAATGAGTGTTGAGTGAATAATGCCAAATATTGTAATTTATTCTTTTCCTTCTTCCTCCGTTCCCGGGGCGCCCGGTGGCAAATCTACCTGAAAATGTGACAAATTCATAAATATTCCCCTCCCAAATTCATGCCTTGATATCCCTTCCGGTTGATGGTGGCTGCTGAGGCTCACCGCCGGCACCCGGCGAAATTGGTGGCTGATCGCCGCCGGCTCCGGATGGCGGCACTGGGACTGGAGGTGGCTGATTATTATCATTATTATTGGCTCCTCCTCCTCCCCAATCTGTAAATTATTTGAATTACTTTATTTTAAATATTTATTTTTCATAATGCCCTTTGGGAATCATCAAAATAAAAATGCAACCAATTTTGCCTCAATTTTTGTCCAAATAAATTGTCAAAAATTTTCATAAATTTATTAACTAAATCCAAACCCACTTGGCCCATTTCCTCCGCTCCAACTTGGCCCTTGCCGATCGCCAGCCCATCCTTGGCCTCCGCCTCCATTCCACCCGTTCAATCCGCCGCCTCGATACCCCCAGTGGCCTCCTTCTCCTCCTCCTCCTCCCCCTCCCCCATATCCATATCCGTATCCATGTGAGGGTGGCGGTGGTCTATTATAGCCATATCCGCCGCCGCCTCCACCGTACCTTTGGCCACAAATTTGTTCAATGACCAAAAATAGGCCTAAAAGAATTGTGAGAAGCAAAATGCCACTCCTGCTATTGTTGTGGAGAATTGTCTGCATTTTTGTTTATTTTGGCTGGAAAATTTTATTAATATTGGCAAAAAATTGAATTTTTGATGTATTAAAATGTTAAGAACGAATTAATCAGACAAAATCGAAAGAACCGATTTTTATTAAGGGGGAAGGATGATCAAAAAATGGACAATATTGAATTAAGGAAATTAGAAGGCAAGGAAGAGATTGATTCGGTGATGAGTTTGCTGAAAACCGGTCGTTTATTTGGCGTTCGATTGTGGTCGAGATTTTGGTGGGAATGAATGAACGATCAGCACAACAAAAATATTGGAATTGATCAAAAACGAAGGACAAGAAATTGGCTAAATTTTGGTGCCAGCCGAATTTATTTAAAAAGAAGTAGAATGAATCAATTCAAAGGCTTATTCGACAAACACAAATTTCCCGCATTTATTAATGGCCATTTTAAGCAAGGAAAGGGAATAAGTATGAACAATTCAGCAGCCAATTTTGCAAGGAAAAAGGGATGATTCATTTGGCCCAATTATTTTTGTTTTTATTACAATAAAAAGTGAATATTTTCTTGATACTTTTTCTCTATTTCATCCAAACAATCTTCCTTGACCCATGTGAACGGCTCCAATTGAGCCAGGTGCCCCAGGGGGCATAATCAATGCCAATGGAATTTTGGCAAGGTTCACTGGTTTATGATGTGAGGGGGCTGGGCCAATTGGGGAAGATTGTCTGCAAACAATTTTGATTGGCCAAATTCCTTCCAAATTTTCCCAATTTTTACCGGCCTCCTCCAATATTTCTCTGAATGTTTCGGATTTTGTGGAGTGGCTGCTTCCTTGCGGCATTTGCCCTTTTTGGTGAAGAAATGTTCAAAAATAAAATAAGGAAAATTAATATGAGAAAAACGGAAGGCAGAAAACAATTCATTTTTAGTTAAGAGGGGAATGCTCAAATGGATTCCCCGAATTAAATTCATTTTTTTTATTGTTTACGTCTATGATTGTGATTGGTTTCATCTTCTTTTTTTGCACTTTTGACTGATGGATAATTGGGTAATGGGAATGGGGAATTTGATTTTATTTTATTTAACAATCCAATCAAAAGTGGAATATCAAATTTATTTTTATTGTTGCGTCATTTCAAAATTGTCGTAAAAATAATTTCAAATTTTTCCCGGCGATCCTGGCGGAAAAATTAATCGTCTTGGGATTCTGATTCTGCCCCGAAGCAATGAATTGGATGAGGGCAGTGGCATCGGATTTGGTTGGATTTGACGAAAATGTTTTTGGGAGGGATGAAGACGAGGATATCGACGATAATGAAACTGAATAAAATTATTAATCCATTCTTTCATAAAGTAAAAACCCACAAATTTGTGTTTGAATGGAGGAGGCGAATAAAAGTCAAAATGTTGAATGAAATGTGAATAAGGAACCAATTTGGTTAATGGGAAATTGGCCAAAAAGAAGATGATAGCCACCAAAATAAATGAATTATTTTGGCGGTGAATGGCACGCATCCACATCATCAGCATATATACAAATTATTTTGTGAATGAAATGAAATCATGAATTGAGGAAATTGTAAGAAAATGATGGGTTTGAAGGTGGTTGATTGGTTTGTTCATTATGCCCTTTGTTGGGGGTTGTTGAATGAGCATGACCCGCCGCCGGGGCAACAATTAGTTTATTTTAACAAGAATGAGGACGACGACAATTAACGATGAATTAAATTGAACACACCGAAATTGAAAACCTGATTCATGCAAATTTATTTATTAAAATCTTCAATGAAAGGAAATAAGTGAGTCAAATGTTGATAGGGCTAAACATCCGCAATTCCTCCTCTTCATCCTCATTTTCCTCATTTTTATACGCTCCTCTTCCTCCACCCACTCTTCCTCCACCCACTCTTCCTCCCCCTCTTACCCTACCTCCTCCACCTTTTCCGTATGGATAAATGATGTTATTTTTATTTTCAAAGAAACAAAAGGGAATGAAAATAAAAGAATTTGGCAATTTTAATTCATCGATAAATATTCCAATTCATCATTGGTTTGTCATTTTCATCCTCCTCTTTGCCCTCCTCCTCTTCCGCTTCCTCCTCCTCCTCCTGCCCTTTGTTCCCAATCACTTTCCTGGCCTCCACCCATTCCTCCAAATCCGCCTTCTTGTCCTCCTCTTCCGCCTCCAATTCCATCTTGGCCCCATCCACTTCCTCCTCCTCTTCTTCCTCCGTTTCCCCATCCTCCTTCTTCGCCTCCAGTTCCTCCCCTTCCTCTTCCTCCCCTTCCTCTTCCTCCCCATCCTCCTTCGTCGCCTCCTCCTCTTCCTCTTCCTCCCCATCCTCCTTCGTCGCCTCCTCCTCTTCCTCTTCCTCCCCATCCTCCTTCCTCGCCTCCTCCTCTTCCTCTTCCTCCCCATCCTCCTTCCTCGCCTCCTCCCCTTCCTCTTCCTCCCCATCCTCCTTCATCCCCTCCAGTTTTTCCTCGTCCTCTTCCTCCCCATCCGCCTTGTCCATTTCTTCCTCCCATTCCACCTCCTTCAAATCCACCCATTCCGCCTCTTCCGCCACCTTTTAAATAGATATTATTTATTTAAAATTATAAAATGGCCAATCCCCTTAAGCACCTCCGCCATTGCCCCATCCGCCTCTTCCTCCGCCTATTCCTCCTTCGTCACTTTCTCCTCCACGGCCTCTTCCCCCGCCTCTACCGCCTCCACGTCCACCAAATCCGCCAGGCCCTCCTCCGAAACCTCGAGGGCCTTTAAATTCATAAAAATATATTAATTAATTGGATTTGTTTCTCACCTCCCCATCCTCTTCTGGCCCAAGGAGGGCGAAACCAAGGCGGCGGTTGTCCTCCCCATTGACCATTGGAATTGTCAAAAACAATGAGGAAAATGAAGCCAATTAAAATTAAGGAAATTGACAAATTGATGAAGGACATTTTCGTGCGCAAAGTGAGTTAGTTGATTTCAATTTCCAAAGGAAAATGAAGGCCGAATAGGGGAAATATACTTCATTTTTATTGGTGCCCTAAATCATTCCTCATTTTGCTTGCCTTCCAACAGATCGACGAACATTGACCAAAATAAATAAATGAACGGGTTTTTTGGTTTTTCTCGCAAATTGTACGCAATCCCGCTCCCCTTTTCTTTCAATAAACGTCAACATTGTCAATAGATTCGCCATTTTTGGATTTTTGGCAATATTTGGAAAAAGATGACTAAGAAAATGGGAAAAAATAGGGGAATAATTGGCGAATTTTGCAAAAATGGCATTCGACTGGAACCAAATTGGTTTGATAAATTATGAGTCAAATGGATGGAAAAATATTAGGCGAAATTTAATTTGGCAATTGTAAAACATTTGTACATTTAATGGAGGAAGGAGGATTGTAAAACATTTTTAAACAATCAAAAGTTGGAGGATGGGAAAAGTGAAGAAAATGTTAGAATTTGGGCAAGATGGATCTCAATGAATGGACAAGTTTTTGGAAGCAAAGTGCCAAGGCCCATTTGGAAGGAAGAACGAAAACAATTGAATACGGAGACATAGAAGGAGGACCAACCATAAAACGGAAATGGCCGAAAGCAAAATGCTGGCCAAAGGCCATTGCCGATCATCAGCGGGCTCACAGATGAATATGTAGAATTTATCGCAGGCGATAAAAATGTGGGACACAATTGAAAGCACCTCCAATCCATTCTTTTTTACATTAAAAAAATGAATCATGTATTATTCTCGAAGAAGAAGGATATTATCCATTTCCTACATTGAATTCCCCAATTCCAATTCCAACATTTTCTGCCGCTGAGTTCAATTGAGCGGATCGTCAATTTTGACGATGCGCACACCTTCAACTGCTGCTTCTTTTCAATTCCACGAAGAAATGGAGGAGGAAATGAGCATAATTCTTCTTTTGTGGTTGTCGCGAGAATGAATGAATCTTTCCTTCCTTTTTCTGCCAACATTTTTTGGCTTTCCCACAGAATTGTCCATTTCCCTGCCCCACAATTCGCCCCCGAAGGTCATTCTCCTTAAAAAGGGTCATTCATTGGGCATATTCCATCAAAATAATGTCCATTCATTCATATTCCCTCGATTGAACCATCACCAACATTTTATGCCCAAAAACTTTGTTCCAATTTCAATCCATCATTGTCGATTATAAACAATTGATGGATGGGCCATCAATCCAAAAAGATTGATACATTAAAAAATGGACTGTGAATACAATGAGATCAAATCATCCAATCCAAATCAGCCAATTCCAACTTTTATTTGATCTTTGGATTTGTTTTTGGCCAAATACCTCCTTCAAGGGATTATTTCTCATAAAATGTTTTCTTCCCATTCCGCCACTAAAAGGACAATCCAATTGATGAATGGGCCAATGCGCTTTTTGTCCAGCCTGATGATTGTGCAGCCGATGATGATGACCAGCAGTCCACGGTCCCCGGAATGGACCATTCTTCTTTTGATCATTCATCCATCAATTTCCTCCTCACAACCAACTTTTTGTTTGGACCGCTAATTCTTCATATTGAATGAAGGGAGAAAACCGCTACAATTTATTACTATAGCCCCTGGGAATATTCTGAATTTTGATGATTTAAATTCATGGAATTTATATTATACTATTGAAATTTGAATATTTTTGCATTCGTTGACCCATCCAATTCCAATGGGGCAATAGGCCATCCATCGATCCGTCCACTCTGATGAATAAAGGGAATATGACCTGCGCAGGCCACAAAATGTGGGGCACAATAGAAGGGAAAGGGCACATTCCATTCAAATTTGCATTCCTCCATTCCCATTTCCCATCCACTTTTTATCTCTGCGGGCTCCACCCAAACTCACACAGGGAAATGGTGGGACGCTGACCAACAATTGGCCATTTAATATACAATAAGGACCAAAGTCCGATGTGCGCGTCCACCTGCGAAAATATATTTTATATATTGATTGGCATAAATGGCCATAAATTCGCCTCTTACATTGAATATTTTGCGCATTTGTTTCAGAATATTTCCATTAAGATGCCATCCCGTCGTCGATGATCTCCTCCCAAAGAAATTGACAAATTGGCCAATCCATCGAGTTCGGCCAATTCCACAAATTCACCCAATTCCGACAACAATTCCACAGTCCCAATTGCCGATTTGGTTCGGGAGGCGCCGACCACGATGCCATTTTCCAATGGCCGATGCATTTATTTTACGCCTCCATCCGCCAATGCCACCGCCCTTCCAAATCGACAATCCCCGAATAAAGGCAAGCAAAAAAACCAGCAAATCCAACCAATTTCCAATTTCGATAAAATCATCCAATTTCCCTCCCCGGCAGGGCTTCGTCGTTTTCTCTTCTTCGGCGATTCCCCTCAGCCCCCATTCCTCCTCCACCAACCAACAAATCGTCGTCCATTTGCCCCCAATTCCTCTTCTTCATTGCCTTTGGACGAGGCCCCCTCCTCTTTTGCCTCGCCTTTGGCTCAATTTCAGCCTTCTGCTGCTTCTCGTGGTTGCGCATTTTTAGGGACAAAACAAAGGCGGCAAAATTCATCGAATTTTCCACTACTTTTGGGGTTTCTAAATTCCCACACTTTTGAATAAATCCCTCATTCCCATTCATTCAAAGGTCGCATTCTTCTCGTACCGTTTCCCTCGATTTTGATTCAGAATCCACTGGGACTACCGTGCCGGCCGAAGAAATTTTGCCACGACTAAATCCACCACAACCACAACAGCAGATTCAGGTTGGGGTGGGGAAATTAAGCAAAAAAAGGAATAAAATGAAAGCAAAAAGGTGAATATTTGAAGAGTCCTTGACCCTTCGGTAAAAGAAAAGAGCAACATGAAAGGGCACTCTCCCTCAAAATGACCTTTCACCTTTTTTGGGCATTTTTGGGGAAGAAAAGATCTTATCCACTCACATTCATTTTTGGGTTGAACTCAATTTTGGATTCATTTTGTGCCCTCCTCCCACATTATTTCCTCCTCCATTCAATTAAACCATTTTATGCCAAATCATTCTACTGTCCATTTTTGAACATTTTCTCTGTAAAAACCCATTTCCCAATATTTGGATGACCTTCATTTTCATTGTTTGATTTGTCCAAAAGCAAACATCAACCAACTTTTTTAGCTTCTGAATTCCCATTTATTTCCTTTCCTTTCTTATCTCCCTTTTTTGATCTCATTTTACGATTTTAATCCTTCCAAAATTGCAAAAACTTATCATCTTTCAACTAGGGTTGCGCCCCCGTCCCCGCGGGGGTCACCCCCGACGGGGGCCCCCGCGGGGGTTTGAGTCTCACCCCCGTCCCACCCCCGAAGGTCCACCCCCGATCACTCCCGCCCCCCGAACCTCCACCCCCGCGGGGGTACGGGGGTGAACATACACCCCATATTATTGGATTTTTCAAGGAAAATGCAATATGAAAGGAAATTTTTAGCAGAATTTTGTAGGATTTTTAAATTTTCATTAAGAATTTTTCGCTGCGCGGCCATTTTTGGTTAATTTTTTCGCTGCGCGGCTCTTGATAATCTTCTGTTATGGATAATAGACCCCACAAAATCACTTTCTATGGTTAAATTAGGGTGCTAATCAAGAATCTGACATCCTTATAATCATATCATGCCATATTGAAGATTTATATAAGACTTTCCGGCAAAAAATGTCCGTCAAATTTTATTTGTTAAAGCAAATTTGGATGATGTGTAAGGTGAAAAAACAAAAAACCAGCGAGGGACATTAGCATCTCGCCACCAATCTCATCGATTTTGACGAGCCTTATTAGCTCATCAGCCAATTAACCAATTTAAATGACCTAAAATATATTTAATAGTCCCAAATCTTGGCTGTCCAATGGTATAATGATCATCCAAAACTTCAAAACTTTGGCCAAGATGGGGCCAAAAATTTAGAAAAATTGTTTGTGTATCTAGGCATCTAGGGCCATTTTGGCAAAACCATTACAGTTTGTAAGTTCAATATATCATTGGATAGCCGATACTTAGGGCTATTAAATGCACTATATCATTTAATTTAAATTAGTAAATTGGCTGATGACTCATGAGCTAAGGCTCTTCAAATTCAAAATCACTGAGACGCTTGTGATCGAGACGCTAATGATAATGATCCCAACCGTGTGTAACTGGCACCAACAAATTCAAATGATCCAGAACAGGAAGAAATCGAAGAGGAGATTGAATGAATTATGAATTAAAATTTATTTGCGCTTATAATTTATTAAAATTTTAATAAATTTTTCTTCAGAAATTTTTTTTTTTTTGAAAAATAAGACTTTTTAAAAAATTTTGGTCAACCCCGTACCCCCGCGGGGATCCCCGCGGGGGTCCCCGTCAAGGTCACCCCCGTCCCCGCCCCCGAAGGTGCCACCCCCGATCACCCCCGCCCCCGTCCAACTCGCCCCCGACCCTCGGGAGCGCAACCCTACTTTCAACCATCTTCTTCAAATCCATCCTTATTAGCTGGATTAACTTAATTTTTATTTTGGCTTTTCTTCCGGTTTACCTCCTCATTTCCTTTTTATTTTCGTCAAATTTACGACATCATATTCCCTTCAATTCATTCAAACCCCAATGGTTCCAATTCCGCCAAATTCCTCCCCCCATCCAGTTCATCCCCAAATTTCGTTTGTTTCTGCTGCGCCAATTAATCATCCATCCCATCCATCCACTCAATTCTCTGCCGATCTCGCCAACCCCTGTTGCCAGCCAGTCCCAAAACCCGCCAAATATTTTGAGGCGCCAATTCTCTCAATCCAATCCTTCTATCGCATTTCACCAATTACAATTCCCTACCCACAATTTTCATATGTGAATATTCCTCTTCCAAAGAATTTGACTAAAATGGATTCCATCCATTTTGTTTGATTACTGCCATTTTGAGGAATAAATGTTTTCCCCCGCGGTTGGACAATCCTCACAAATGGTTGGGGAAAAATTGACGGAAAAACCGGCTGTCCCAGAAGAACAACAATCTTCGGAAAATCGGCAGCCAAATGGACGACCAATCATTCCAAAAACAGCTGGAGCCGATCAAATTGTTGATGGCCAGCAGCAAACGCCGATTCTGAATCGGCGACAATCCAAAATGTTGGATGGAAATGAAGACCAAAATAATGGGGGCACCAGCGTATCCCGCGAACCTTCGGTTACCTTTTCCACGGTGTGCCAAAAATAAAATCCAAAAATTTCATTAAAATTAAATATTCAATTCAAAATTTTGAATTCAGCGGAATAAGTGTGACGCCAACAAAAAATTGCACCAACAAAACGCGGCATTCCGCCATAGTCAACAACAAATGCCAATGGATTCGCCGCCTTCTGCAGATGGAGGACATCATCAACGTCGAAGGGCGGCTGGGCCTCCCCTCAATTTCGGTGGGGGCAGTCAATTCGATGCCCAATCACTCCAGGCTAGGAGGTGAATTCAATAAAATAAAATAACCCGGGGGAATTGAAATGTGATGATTATGATAGGATGGATAAAGCGCATTGAAAGCCATCAATCACAAATTTTTCTTTTATTTTTTTGCGCAATCAATCATTTGGATTCGCGAATTTCCGTCCCGAATTTGGTTTTGGATATGACCAATTTGGTTTAGTCAATTTCCTTTTTGAATGATCAATTCATTGGGGTGGATAAGAAATGAAATGATGCCCTAAATTTTGTAACAAAATGATGAAGCATGTTGGGGTGAATGGATACTCGAGATGGGTTGAAATTGGAATTGGAAATTGGAATGAATAGACGGGAGGATGCCCGATTAAATTAAATTGGGTCATCCCATCAAAATCATACCCCTTCTATTTCCCTTCACACAATTATCAAGAATGAATAAGTAGGATGCTTGTATTTTTTGTTAAATATTTCAATTTTTTCAAAATTAATTCATCCTCCCTCCCAAATAAGATCTCGTTCATTTGCTGCCACCCATTCCCATCATCAACAAATGTCCAGCTATCCAAACGGCAGCATTGGAGGAACACCTGCTGCCCAGCAGCACAATTCAATGCCAATGCGTTGCGGAAGTTGCAGTAATTTGAGTTTGGCCGGAGGTGGCCTAAATGGCGGCGGTGGCCAATTGGTCCTTTATGAAGGTGGTGGCCAAATTGGCCACCAACAGCAGGAAGCCATGGCCAGCCAACGACATTCAATGATCCTTCCAATGGATGTGGGACAGGTGGAATAAAGAGTGAACATTATTTGGATAATAATTCCCAAAATTGGCAGTTATCCACTCCAATTTGGTATCAACCAATCCCGGGGCCACCACCCCCGCCCCCTCCCTTCTATTACACTGCAGCAACTTTGCCCCATCCGGGAACGACACCGTTGGACTATAAGGCATTTAAATATGCATTAAAGGTCAAATCACTATTCAAATTAAATTTTCAATTGTCATATTTAAAGGAATCGGAGCGTTTGGAGAAGAAACAACGTAAAATGATGATGGCCGAATTCGGGGATGAAACATTCGGGGGCGCGTGTTGCGAATTTTGTTGTGGAGGTTCGGCCTTAATTCTTTGGCTGGTCATCTCATTGGTTGCGCTTGGATTCATTGGATTTTTACTTATGGCCATTTATTTTGTCTGAATTTCCCATATCTTAAAATTAAAATGCACAATTTTCCACCTCATTATTTGATATTTTTGCATATTCTTTGATTTAATGAAAGAAATTGTACCTTTTATGCTTCTATTTCGAGTAAATGTTCACAGAAATATATTTTTCTTTGTGTTTTCTTGAATCAAACGGATTATTTGATTAGGCAAAGGTAGCGAAATGAAATTTTTGAGAAAAACACATTGATTATTTATTGTCATTTCATTAGTTCGTTTTTCACATGAATGAGAGGATCAAATATTTGTTGGTTTATTCAAATTTCATTATTTCTTATTTTAACTTGAAAAAGTCTAAAAAGTTCATTCCCTAAAATGTTCTGAATTCAAGATACCGTAATCCTCTACTAATATTTAACATCCCTGGGGCTCTGGAAGACCATCTAGAGAGGGCTACAGGTAGGGTCTTCAAATACAGGAGGGGATTGTAGATGAAAAATAAAATTTATTCAATAAAATTTCCAACAATCCACAAATGTTTTACAATCCACTAAATGTTTTACAATCCACAAAATGTTTTACAATCCACTAAATGTTTTACAATCTACAAAATGTTTTACAATCCACAAAATGTTTTACAATCCAAAAATGTTTTACAATCCACAAAATGTTTTACAATCCAAAAATGCTTTACAACCACAAATGTTTTACAATCCAAAAATGTTTTACAATCCACAAAATGTTTACAATCCAAAAATGCTTTACAACCACAAATGTTTTACAATCCAAAAATGTTTTACAATCCACAAAATGTTTTACAATCCAAAAATGCTTTACAACCACAAATGTTTTACAATCCAAAAATGTTTTACAATCCACAAAATGTTTTACAATCCAAAAATGCTTTACAACCACAAATGTTTTACAATCCAAAAATGTTTTACAATCCACAAAATGTTTACAATCCAAAAATGCTTTACAACCACAAATGTTTTACAATCCAAAAATGTTTTACAATCCACAAAATGTTTTACAATCCACAAAATGTTTTACAATCCAAAAATGCTTTACAACCACAAATGTTTTACAATCCAAAAATGTTTTACAATCCACAAAATGTTTTACAAATCCACAAAATGTTTTACAATCCAAAAATGTTTTACAATCCACAAAATGTTTTACAATCCAAAAATGTTTTACAATCCACAAAATGTTTTACAATCCAAAAATGCTTTACAACCACAAATGTTTTACAATCCAAAAATGTTTTACAACCACAAAATGTTTTACAATCCACAAATGTTTTACAATCCACAAAATGTTTTACAATCCATATGCTTTACAATCCAAAAATGTTTTACAACCACAAAATGTTTTACAATCCACAAAATGTTTTTACAATCCAAAAATGTTTTACAACCACAAAATGTTTTACAATCCAAAAATGTTTTACAACCACAAAATGTTTTACAATCCACAAAATGTTTTACAATCCACAAAATGTTTTACAATCCAAAAATGTTTTACAATCCAAAAATGTTTTACAACCACAAAATGTTTTACAATCCAAAAATGTTTTACAACCACAAAATGTTTTTCGTTTCACAAAATGCTTTACAACCACAAAATGTTTTACAAATCCACAAAATGTTTTACAATCCAAAAATGTTTTACAACCGCAAAATGTTTTACAAATCCACAAAATGTTTTACAAATCCACAAAATGTTTTACAACCACAAAATGTTTTACAAATCCACAAAATGTTTTACAAATCCACAAAATGTTTTCGTTTAAAAAATGTTTTACAATCCACAACATGTTTTTCCTTAAAAAACATTCTTTACACAATCAAAATCAGCAATTTTTCCTTTTTCAATGTAAATTTTCACATAAATAAATTCCTCCCCATTTATACGCCATCTTTATTTATCAAATTAACCATCCAAACAATTTTGAATGAATGAATGATTTTAAACAATTCAAATATTTTTTTAAAAATACCAAAGAACAAAATTAGAAAAAATCAAATGAATTTTGGGGAAAAGAATAAATGTTGAATTGAAAATAATTACATAGGAAATGGAAAAAAGAATAATTCGCTTAGATGATTACGGGTTAGTTTAAAAAGAAAATATGCAAATGCTCCCAATTCAAGCCCCCATGAAAGAATATTTGATTTAATTGTTCATTTCCTCATCATCTTCGGATAAAATGAGAAGATCGCCACCACCAGAATTATCAATGCTCATACGGCTGCCACCTTCATCCTCAGTTCGCATCATTAGGACATCCCTCTCCATCAGTGGCTCATCGGCAATTAATGGAACAAAATCGACATCTTTAAAAATAAACAGAAATAAATGAATGAAAATTGATTCCAGTCATGACTTACCATCATCGAAACTGGACATTGTGGCCAATCTTTGTTGAACAGTGGTCGTCGATGTTATTGTTCCCGTTCTGCTGCTGCCAGCCGCCGATTGACGATGTTGTTGGTGATGCTGTCTTTGTGCTGCTCTGTTTCGGATGGCTGAAGTTGTTGCGGCTGAGGTTGTTGAGGCTGCATTACTGGGTGAACGATTTGCCGCCAAATAGCGTTGAATGCCTCTGACCATGTCCCGAAGGTCTGTCCCATTTCCTTGGCTGCTATTATCGATGGCACGAGATTGTTCCAAAGGAGTTGATGAGGAGGAATGTTGTTGGCGTGTGCCATCTTCATCGTTCAAACTCAATTGCGATGAATCAGATCCCTATGATTAAATCAAAATATTAATAAAAAAAAATAATTTGTCAACCTCATCGCTGGTTTCATCCACCACTTCCGCCGAGGTTCCATCCCCTTCATGTTGTTGATCATCGTCAAAATGAAGTGGGGCAAGTACCGGCGAAAGTCCACTGGCCACCAACATTTCACTCCGTCCACTGCCACTGCTATTGCTGCTGCTTGGACCTGCGCCGCGACTGTTCATCGTCAATCGGCGAGTTTGTGTTCCAATTCGATTGCCACCACCGCTGCTTCCTCCCATCGATCCAGTAGCCGATAATGTTCCCATTCCTTGATTTGTGAAACTGATGAGAACATTTTAAGTCAGTATTTTGACCTCGAAGTCGTCGAAGCTGTTCATGTTGATTTATGGCCGTTCGCCTGGTCACTCGGGTCACCGGTGGAGGCATTATTCGAATTCCTCTGGAATCGGCTGGACCAGCACCGCTGCTTCCTCCGGCAATTCCGCCGCCACTATTCTCAAAAGCAGCGTTCACGGCACATTGTGGGGTTGTAAATCCACCCATTAAATTGATTATCTAAAATTTTTAATTTAATTTTTGAAATTATTTTCAATTTTTCAAGTATGTGTGTTGCTCAAAACACCATAAATCCTCCCAAGTTTTTGTTGGAAAGAATTGCCTTATCATTTCGGGCAATTGGCACCTTTTCGAGCAACAATTCAAACAGGAAACAAAATAAATTTAATTTTGGCATTTTAATTAATCACGGTCATTTTTATTTAGACCACGAAATGGAACAAATGCCATTTTAAATATTTTAATTATTTATAATTATATTTACTTTTGCTGATGTGTCCGATCCGTCTAAACTGCCCATTGCCTGCCCATATTCGCCCATTGCTTCTCCAGGTCGATTGGTTTTTGATAGAAGATCACCCAATTCTCGATGAATTCGTGGATCGCCATAACTCTAAAAATTCATTTAAAATATTAATTTAAATTGGATAAAAACCTCTTTGAATCGATTAAGAAGTGCAATTGCTTTTTCGTATTTTTGTTGTCGATCATAAAGACGAGAGAGGAGCAGAAGAGAATCCAAAGTGAGATGGCCTCCTTGGACCATTCTTTCCAAAATATTTACGGCATTTTCCGCCCCGGACTGAATTTTTTGGATTAATCATTAATTATTTATTCATATATTTTAACAAACTATTCCGCCGTCAGTTGGATCATCGGCCAATGCTTGGGCCAGCAAAAATCGAATTTGGTGGTTTTGTTCGCCCACAAATTTCATTGATGTTTTTGCCATTCTTTGGGCTTCCGCATAACGTTTCTAAAATTAAAAATGAATTTTAATTAACATACTAACTTAAAAATACTTGTGCAATGAACATTTGAATGTAAAGAGAATAAATGGCCGTATTTGTGGAATCATTGTGCAGTGCATCGGCCAACACAGTTTCCATTTCCTTAAATATAAAAAATTATACAGTGAATCATTCAATTATACCTTATGCCTTCTTGTATCGAACAAAAGTTGGGCTTTTAGCAAACAACATTCACTTCGTTGCTGTCCTCTTCTCTATAATTTAATATTATTTAATTTTGAATTAAGCAAAAGAAAACCGTAGCAAGTTGTTCTCCCCTCTGTGCGAATAGCTTTGCTTCGTTTGCCCGATGACTTTGCCTTTGTGCCCAACCATAAATGACCTTAAAATGTTGGTTAATTAAAATAATTATTATTTAAAAAATACAAATGATTCGGGTCGACGGGGATTTGAATTGAGCATTTTTCCTGCCAGTGAATCCAATTCACGTTGAATTTGTTGGGAATTGTTGTGCTTTTTAATGCATTTAAGGTTAATCACTAATCCATCAATGTGTGATTACCATTCCAAGGAGAGCAGCAAATGCATCCATCCCCTCGGCATTTGTTGAATCGAGTAAATGTGCTTGTTGGTAACAGGC
Source organism: Pratylenchus scribneri (assembly GCA_030063045.1). NCBI lineage: Eukaryota > Metazoa > Nematoda > Chromadorea > Rhabditida > Pratylenchidae > Pratylenchus > Pratylenchus scribneri. The sequence goes on along the minus strand of JAQSEB010000011.1, from coordinate 806,839 downwards.
CAATGCTTTTTGATGATCTCCATTCATCCGGTAAAAACGAGCTTGTTCCAATAAAAATCTTAATTTAAATGGAAAGTTTATTCCTACCAAAAATTAAGTTTTATTGCCCTCTGCGATGCCCAAATATTTAATTTTAAATGCGACAAACCTAAGTTTACTTCCATTTGGCGGATTGTCGAGCAATTTTGCTGCTTCCAAATAACATTTTTGAGCCTGTAATTGTTTGACCTCATTCCAAAGACGCATTTCAGATGTCATAAATAAATTCTCATTTTCCTTGTGTTGTTGCTGATCGCCATGCAGAATCTTTTGATTTGCTTTGATTGCACCAACCGAAATTAAATAACTTTGACAATAAATTGCTTCCGGTACATCTTTGACTATGGCTCTAAAAGTGAGAATATTACAAAAAATGTTTAGAATAAAAAAAATGAACTTGTAATAATTGACAATTCTAATATTCGGAACTTCGGCTCGTTTGTTGAAAAGTGCTCGACTGGTTTGGGATTGTTGTGTTGATGTTTTTGCCAATTGATGGCAGAGATGTGCCATTGCAAGAAGAACTTTTGGAGTGAGTTCGGCGCGAGGAATAGATTCAAGACAATGAAGAGCCTAAAACGAAAGTGAATTAGATTTGAACAAAATTAAAACAAACCTCTTCTTCTTGTCGGTTTTGTAAATAAAGTTTATGCATTTGAAAGCGTAATTCGGCCGTATTCAACACATGTTCATAACGGTTTTGAAGTTTTCGATGTTTTATGTTTGAAATGTAACGAATTGCCATCTCATAATTCTATGTGAATTTTATCAATATTAATCATTGTTTAATATATTTTACCCTTATTGCTTGAGGAAAATGATTAAGTTGAGCGTAAGAATAGGCCAAACAATAAAGTATATAGCCACGTTGATCATCATCTAATTCGTCTTTAATAATGTAAACATCATAAATATGTGTTCAAATTCAATAAATATTACCACAATCCATGAACATTTTTGATGGCTCTGTTGGCAAATTTAGCTCAACAAAAAGGCAAAGATCTTCGTAAAGTTCGAGATTGAATAATTTCTGGATGATTTTGATGAGCTGTTGCATTCGAAAAATCATAATTGTTCTTTGTTATGTAATTTTTTTTGTTAGAAATATTCTTAAAATTTATTATTAATAAATTTTTTATATATATATAATCCGTTTCGACATTTGCACAAAAAAAATTAAGGCTCTTTTTCTAAGGATTTTTAGGTTTTGGGACTTGCACATTCTAGGGGCAACTTTTCAATGCGCATCCAGGAAAAATACGCGTTTTTTGATTGGGGTTTGGGTTTGGGCCGAAACCGGTTTAAAAACCGGTTTGCCCAGGTAAAATTTTTTTCCTTGGACCTCAATCGACTTGAAACTAAAAACCGCTCCTAAGTTAGAGTATTAGCTACAAAATGATATATAGGTTTGGGGGTCTATCTCGAAGTCTAAGTACCGAAAAAAATCCGGGAAATTTCCTATTTTAGGTGCGCGAGTATGAAATAGGTTTCTAACTTTTTTGCGAGTTGAGATAGAAGTGCGCGGTAAAAAGCAAAGTTGTAGAGCTCGATGAGACGAATCCAATGGTATATTGCTTGGAGCGTTAGCATAAACCGGTTTCGAGATATAAGCTTAAACCGGTTTAAAAAATTGAAAAATACAAGGCGAGCGGAGCGAGCCGTCTAAAACTTGAATAAAAAACCTACTGGGGTACCTTAAAGCGCCCCGCGCTTTTTCCGCAACGGAAGCATGCCTTAAACCAGTGGGGCTCTGCCCCACTGGTTTAAAAAAAGATTTGATAAAATTGGAATAAAAAGAAATTGCCAACTTTTTAATAATGTAATGCTCTCTCAAATTTGCACAGAATTTATACTGGAAATACATTGCATAAAATTGTACTTATATAAAGTTATAATTTGTTCTTTGGTGATGAGAATAATCTATAGCAAAATGGTTTTAAAGCATTTAAAAATATATCTTTTATAGAATGGAAAAAAACAATAAAATGGAAATTGGAATGTGAATTGGATATAAATTAATTGGAGAAGAAAACGATTAGTAGACCCGAAAAATTATAAATTTCAATCGGCTCGTTCATTCATTTCAAGATTTTTTGAAAGGTGCAGGAAAACTTGTTCCAATGAATTTTGAGTCAGGGAAAAATCGATAATTTTGGGTCGATCATTGTCTCGGGCTGACAAATTCGGCTGATCCTAAAGTAAATAATATTATAAAGGAATATTAAATTAGGCAGCCTACTGGATAAAAGTCCGCCAAATCTTGAGCCTTTTTGTAAAGCCAACTCCAAGAAATATTCTCGCGTTTTGGCACTTCCCAATGAAGGGTGCTCGATGTTGGAGGATCTTCGGTGGGCAAAGCCTATAAAATAAATTTAGAAAATAATTGATTAAAGTTGAAAAATTACATTAAAATTCTCGACCACTTTATTGTTCAAATGGGCGAGAACAGCAGAGGTTGGATTGGAAATTGTGATGGTCAATAAATAACTATTGCCAAATCTATACAAAATTAATCATAGTAAATGAATTTTGATAACTTTTAAACCTGCTCTTTAAATGTTGACTCGAACCAATGCCAACAAGTCTTCCTCGATTCAAAAATCCAATTTTATTGCATAATTCTTCGCATTCATCCATGGAATGAGAAGTGAGCAAAATTGCAATTCCTTGCTGTCGAATTGCTTGGAGAATTTGCCAAATTTGACGCCTCGTTTTTGGGTCGATTCCCGCCGTTGGCTCATCCAACATGATCAAATAGGATCGGGTGACCAGTGTAATTCCAATTGAAATTCGACGACGTTGTCCTCCACTGAAATTACAAAAATGCATCTTTATTAAATGTTATCAAATTTACTTGTAATTATTGATTTTCTTGTCAGCATGTTTTTCCATTCGAATGCACCAAATAATTTGATTAACGCGTGTTTTGACGTCCGAAAAATCGTTCAAATGAGCCAACAAAGTGAGCACTTCTCTGCCGGTCAATTCCATTGGCAATGCATCGAATTGAGGGCAATAGCCAATTGGCGGTGCTCTGTTCACATTAATTCCGCCCACTGCGGCCATGCCGGATGTGGCAAAACGAACGCCCGTCAAAATGTCGAAAGTAGTCGTTTTTCCAGCTCCATTCACGCCTTTGCAAATGGTTTAATTATTAAAATAAAATAAAATTTAATATTTTATACCTAATAATCCAAAACATTCTTTTTGTTTGACGCCAAATGTCAAATTTCGCACCGCCGGAAATTGTCCATAATATTTGGAGAGGTTTCGGACAGTCAATGCAAACGTTCGATTCTCTTGCCTGTCCAATCGTTCCTTCTCATTTCGAATATCTTCATCCTCTTGTGCCACTTCCTCATCCGAATCAAGAATCTAAAAAATTCATTATTTTTGTACATTTTCATCAATTTTTACCCTTTGATAAAGACGTCTATGGAAAAGTTGGCAAGAAAGTTGATGGAATTTTGTGGCCAACAACCTTGATTGTAAAATGGCCAAAATTGACCAGAAAAGGATGCCGGAGAGTAGCATTAGCTCGAAATGCTTCTTCAAATACCATACATCGAAATTATTATCCAGTGGAATGGGCGCAAATGAATGCAGAAGAATTTGTAAAACACCAGAGCCTTAAAATTGAATAAATTTTTAAATTATAATAAACAAATATTAACCTAATGCATATGCCGGTGTAAGCAAATAGAGGAGAGTGTCCATCACATCAGCAATTTGCCTCAAATTGAATATAAATGCCAAAAATGTGCTGGCCAATAAAAACAGAAATGATGCCACCATATTCCATGAGAGCACGGCGGTGAATGCCCGTTGGGGTTTGTCGAAAATGAATGACACAACAGCATTCATTGGAACATATGCCCAGAAATAGAGAATCCAAAGTAAGAAAAGACTGCAAAAAATATTATTAAATTGAATTTAAATTTAAGTCTTACTCTTCCATGCAATCTTTCATCCATCCAAAATATAAAAAGAAAATTGCCAGAATTGTGCAGAACAAAATGTAGAACACCAAATTCCATAAATAAACGGAGAACCAATAAGTCAAAATGTGCAATTTTGTTAGCATTAACTAAAAATCAAAATTAATTTATATATTTATTAATTAAACCTGATGTTTGAATTTTCCACTTTTTTCCTCAACAAGTGGAACGACCATTGTGGCACCAAAAATTGAAAAGCACATAATAATTACACCGGACACCATTGCATTGTTGATGAATTCGCCGGCAATTTTGGTGAATGCTTCATCATCAATTGTTCCATCCGAAAGAGGAACATCGTAAATTTCAATAGTTGGTCGAATTGAAACTGAAAAAAATATTCATTAATTTTATTTTAAATTTATTGAATATTAATTACATTTTTTGACTCCAAGTAAAGCATTTGTGATGAATGTGAGTGCCATTGGCGGGGAATGCACTGCAATTCCATTGAACAATGCCTCAATTTCCAGTTGTCCGGTTGATGAATTCTCATAAATTGCAATTCCCACAACCATTGGCGGTGAATTGATTAATTCTTTCTTCAATTCATTGTGCAAATCCTTTTTTGGATCAATGATGAACAAACAATTTGAACAAAATGATTTTGACAGTTCTTTGAATTGTTCTTGGAGTTTTTGCGCGCCATTTCCTCTGATTTGCATTGGGATTCGCATTTTTTCATGGGCATCATCCAAAGAAAGTGATCGATTTTGATGCAAAATTGGAGTTGATGGTTTGAAAATAAAGCCCAAAAAGATGAATGATAAAATTGCAATGACCAATGGAAGTAAACTACGCATTGGATTCCTCAAAGTCCAAAGGAGGTGTCGGTAAAAAAGTGCGGCCAATTGACGGAAAAATAATCCAATTTTGTGTAAATGAGAATCCAAAAACTAAAAATCAAATATTTATAATTAACATTTAATTAATTAATTTACTTGTTGCTGTCGAACACCGAATAAATCTTTTGCCAGCTTTTGTGCTGATGAAGGACCATCAACTTGGTCGGTCTCTTCAGGCTCAGCAATTTCGCCAACTCTTTATTAATAAAATTAGAATTAATATTTGTTTTAAATATTTTACCTTAAAAATACTTGTTCCAATGTGTTCAATGAAAGGCCGAATGATGAAATTCCCAATAATATTTTGCCATTTTCCAATTCTTCAAATAAATTTGCATAACTAAAATTTGATTAAATTTATTTATTTAGGGGAAAATATTTTCATACTGTCTTTTGTCGGAAGTAGGAAGATTAATTGTAAATTCTGGAGGCCTTTGGGCTTTTTCAACACGGGCATTAGGCGAATATTTGCGGACGACGCCAAGAATTCGGTTGATGGTTTGATTAAAAAGACGAATATTATCCGAGGATTCGCTTTGAGATGAATCAAAACCAGCACAAACCTAAAATAAAATAATTTTAAACAAATTTAAATTATATTAAAAATTACGAATGAGAGAATATAGCCAGCACCGAATTTCTTCTTCAAAAATTCCGGAGAACCATTGCAAACTAATCTTCCATTGACCATTATCCCGATCCGGTCGCCGAGTGAATCCGCTTCCTCCATATAATGTGTGGTCAATAATATTGTCCTGTAAATGGAAAATTATTCAGTGAATTTTTGTTAATTTTAATAATAAAGTTCTAGTCTTAAAATTAAGATTGTTGTTTGTTCTTCGTCCAAAATTCATAATTATTTTATAGCTTTTACCTTTCTTTCTTTGCCCGACTCAATAATTTTCCAATCTCATTCCGGGCCTCCGGATCCATTCCAGCGGTTGGTTCATCCAATAAAACAACTTTACTGCCGGCAATCAATGAAATTGCAACACAAAGTTTTCGTTTTTGACCACCGCTCAAATTTTGTGCCTCCTAAATTTAATTTTCTTTTGTTTGGTAATTTTATTTTAATTATTTACTGTGTCCATTTTGTCCATTAATCCAACATCTTTGACAATTTGGCTAATTTCCTGTTCAAGTGCTTTCCAGCCCAATGGCCCGTAATAATGTCCAGTTTTGAGTCCAGCATAAAGTTTTAAATGTTCTTTCACATTTAATTTATCAAATAAAGGATTGTTTTGAGGACAATAACCTGCATAAAAATATAAAAAAATAATTAAAATATTCAAACCAATATTCTTTTGGCATTCATGTAAATTCTGCTTCAAATCTTTTTGACAAATTAAAACTTGTCCATCCGAACTGTCGATTGAGCCAGTCAAAACAGAGAAGGTTGTTGTCTTGCCCGCACCATTCTGACCCAACAATACAGTCAACTAAATAAAAATAATAATTAATTTAATTAATTATTCCCGAATATTACTTGTCCTCTATAGGCCCGGAAATTGAGTTTATCCACTGCCAAATTTCCGCCACCCCAATTTTTGCTCATTTGATTTACGATAATATCGGCCTCATCCAAACTTCCATATTCATATTCCATATTTTCATTTGAAGCATTGGAATCCATTTCTTCATCGCCCGCAAAATTGGAATGTTCTTTTTTGGAAATGCCCAAACATTGCAAAAAGAATAGTGGATGCCTTTTTGGTGTCTCATCGGTTGGGAGTACGGCATCAAAATAATAAATGAGAAAAGTGAAGAAAATGCAATCGAATATTAGCATCAAAATTGCCCATCCAATTGTGAATTGTGTCGCACCACCGTGGAATATTGAAGTCCATCCAAGGTGGATCACTAAAATAAAATAATATTTAAATAATGAAAATGAATGAATTTACTTTTTGTTTCGGAATATATAATATGGGCAATGCCAAGTTTAAATGCGGTGATTGGATTGAGTGAAGCCAGCAAACAAAAACCGATTCGACTAATTGACGGTGTTGCACTGATGGTCAGCACCAATAGAAGGGCGGGTATTAAATTGGCCATAAATTGGGTCAATTGAGGTGTTTTCACAATTGCAGAAATTAATGCCGACAAAATTGCCATTGTGAGGCCAAACAGGACTGAGAAGAATATAAAAACGGTTGGACTGGTGAACTGAAAATAATATGAAATTAAAAATTAATTGTTAAATTACATTGAGGCCTTTGCATAAAATGCCGGCGCACAAAATCATAACCAAAGTTGCTTTCAAAAATCCAATAATAATATGCGAATAGTAAAATGCCATTGGTTGAAGTCCCATCACTGACATATATGTCTAAAATAAATTTATTATTATTTTAAAATTAAAAATAAAAACCTTAATTCCAGCTTCTTTTTCGAGGACTATATTTTTGGCTGTATGAAGCATAATGCCCATCAAAGCGATTAACCAGAACACGTACATATATTTGAGAAAAAGAATCATACTCCCGCTGGATGACTCGTCGATTGGAATTCGCAAAAATGAAAAAATTGAATTATTCATCGAAAATCCCTGAATGCGATTGTTTCCATTGTTCTGAAAATTGAATATAATCCAAATATTAATTTATAATCTTAAACCATGTCCAAAAAAGTGGTCTCGATTGCATATTGAATTGAGAGAAAACCAGATTGCCAATAAGGTGGTTCGCTTGGAATTTGGTTATGATCGGATTGTGCCAGATTTGGATCATCTCCAAGCCAGAATGAACCAATCATTTGCCATTTCGTATTTCGTTTTGGCAGAAGAATTCGATAAATCAATTCTGGCTCCGATTTTTGATTTTGCAAACGAATATTTGTAAAATGGATGCCACCTTCGATTGTAAATAAATTTTAGTTTTAAAATTCTATAATTTTAATTTACCTAAATATTCGCCGCACATTTGCTCTCTAGTTGCATTCAAATCTTTCTCTAAAGCCTTTGTCATTTCTTTTGCCGATGTGAAATTTTGTATTTCAATTTGCATTGTCTCATTGTTGCTGTAATGTTCTCGAACTTTTGCCATCAATTTATTTGCCAAATCATCCAAACCAGGTTCATAGCTTAATTAACAATAATTATTTTAAAAAAGTAATTTTGTTAAACCTGTATCCAAGAGTAATATCGATATCGTGATGGCAACTGTAATATTTATCAATACTGGCAGAATTGTTAATCTTTCTGTCGATATCCGACGAATTTCCGGTGATAAGAAATGGCGAAAAGGAATAGGCGTCTTCTTTTGAAGGAGCTGGCGACTAAAAACAAAACATTTAAATCAATTAAAGTCAAAATCACGACTTACATATCGAACAACAGCAATAATGTATGGCAACAAAAATAGGGAGAATATTATTTCAGCAAGGAGCCATAGTTTACTTCTCCACATCACGACCAAATTCTTCCAAAAAAGAAGTGCAATTTGTGCGAATAAACCCATTCTATAATTTATTCTGAAAAACCCAAACAATCAATCACATAATTAAATGACATCGAAATGATAAAGTTAATATTAGGGGGGGTTTCTTGTTTAAAAAATTATTCTAAAGAAGAGGTTTAAAACGATTTTGAATTTGCTTTAAACCATTTTATTTTGCCAGCTGGCATTGATGAGTCGGCATTCATTGGCACGCATTTTTATTGATTGATTGCAATCTTTTTTGTTTATTTCTTTTTAATGCTTTATTCATTTTCTCTTTTTCTTTTTAATAACAATATTTTTCGATAGCCCCAAATAATGTCAATCCCAAAAAATGGCAATTCCCATAAATCCCAAAAAATGTCAATCCCAAAAAATGTCAACTCCCAAAAAATGTCAATCCAGCCAAAATCCCAAAAAATGTCAACCCAGCCAAAATCCCAAAAAATGGCAATATGTTTAAATTTCAGATTTTTGGCATTATATTTAAATTTGGATATTTTTTTTCAAATAATAAAAGAAAAAAAGCAAAAAAATCGAAATTTGTTAATCAAATCACATCTCGTGAAACGTCAGTTAGATTGCGCTTGGTAATTATTATTCGACGACAAAATTGTTTGGTTTATTTGAAACAAAATTATTTGGTTTATTTGACAACAAAAATTGGTTATTTGGAATTATGGACTACTTGAATAATTTGAACAAAAAACAAAAACGGAAGCACTCAGCGATAAAGGATAAGGAAGAACATGAAGAAATTGAAATGCAGGAGATTGTAAAATTGACTAAAATATTGAACCAGAAAGAAGGATCGAATTTATGGCATGAAGGTTTACAAATAAATTTGTCATAAACCAAAATAAAAAATGTTAAGGATATAAATATAGCCAGACAACAAAAAACTCAAATAGTTACCGATGCAGAATGAATCAAAATTGTAAAGCAACAGTTATAGTAAAGGGTGAAGACGAAAATGGATTTATTACTGGGATAAGAAACGGCCATGAACACAACCATCCAGCAGACCCGGCCAAATTAAAAGTTAGTTTAATTTGATTTAAATAATAAAAAGCAACACTGAATACTATTAATAAATAAATGTAAACGCAATAAATTTTACAAACTTACTTTTCATATCTAGTCTGATATAAAAAGAAATGAAATGAAAAATCGTCGAATAAACAATCCATTCGAGAAGGCCGGCAAAATTATAGCAGACACAAAAAAAGGAATGGATATGGAAACATACATGAAATCGGGATCATATTATAGCAACGCGGAATCATTGCGCCTGTGAGTTTAAAATTTAGAATATTAAAAAAAGTATGGAATTTTAAGACTAAAAAATAAATTAGTGGGAAAAGTCGACTGCGCAAATCCGGAAGATATAGTGTTCAGTGATAGATTGTTGAAACGGAACCGGAAATTCTTAAACATATCCGGCCGCCTCCTGTTCAAACTTTGCCATGGGCGGATCGTCCATGGAAAATCTACGAGATTGATAAGGACGGCAATTGTTTCTACAGGTTATTTTTTTCTCTTTTAGTCTCTATTATGGTTAAACAACCTCATTCATTATAGGGCCATTGCATACTCTGTGTACGGGACCCAAGAATCCCATAAAAAAGTGAGGCAGGAAATACTTGACTACATCGATGAGAACCTACATCAAAAATGGGCGCGATTTTTCCAACCAGAAGATGGCAACACCAAATATACAGACCGGTTCCGGAAAGATCGCACATTTGGCGGTAGCGCGCAATTGGTAGCCGCAGCAAGAAAATATGGATATATTTTTTGTTACTATGAGGTAAGAAAAGTAGACATTTTTTAAATAGTCCGTTTTTAGGAGCCACGGACCGAAAAATTGGCAAATTTGTGTCCGACGCCGGAAAATCATTTCACCGTTTATCATCCACGTTTCGAGAATATCCGACCGCAGGATATCAATCCAGAAGACCCGCATCCGATTGTTTGGCTTCGATTTTTGGTTGCAGATGATCATTATGATTGTGCCTTCTTCGAGTTCCTCGATGATGAAAAAGAGGAGGCCGAATAAATATTATTATATTTGTTATTGATTTTGTTGTTACTATTTATTTTTATGCCAAATCTAGCCTTATTTCGATTCGCAATTCGATCTTACATTTTTGCAAAATTTTATTTTTCAATAAACCAGATAAAAATAATATCGAGATACAAATCTAAACCATTGATGAACAAAATTAATTTTTTTTTATTTTTTTTGTAAACTGACTATTTTTATTATTTCAATCGACAGATATGGTGGAAATGGCCGTCGACAATTATGGATGCAAAAAGATGAAGCACATTTATTCCACATTAATTAATAATTCACATTAATATAATAAATAATTCCATATTAATAATACATTGATTTTAATATTCAAATAATAAATTTTCCATTGTTTTGGCTTTTGGCATTCTGTGTTTTGTTTTTCCTCTTGTTGCCATTTTTTGGGATTTTGGCTGGATTGACATTTTTTGGGAGTTGACATTTTTTGGGATTGACATTTTTTGGGATTTTGGCTGGGTTGACATTTGGGATTTTTATTGCCATTTTTTGGGTTTTATGGGAGTTGACATTTTTTGGGATTTTGGCTGGGTTGACATTTTTTGGGATTTATGGTCATTGACATTTTTTGGGATTGACATTTTTTGGATCAGCGATATTTTTCATTAAACTATAGGATAAAAATTCTTTTTTGGCATTTTTCTTGCATAAAAATTTTCGTTCAAAAATAATAACGTTGTGAGAATGGCGTGCATTTTTTTTAGACAATTTGCGAATTTTGAGGTCTCATTCAAAGTTCAAACTCAATATCATTTTTTTAACATTTTATGTCTAAATCTTAATTCTTAAATTTCTTATTTTATTAAGAAAATTTTATACATTACATCATCATTGATAATGGATTTAGCTAATATTCATAATTCAAATGTCAAAATGGCTGAACATTGGCGAAAACTTTATGGATTACTTCACGAAGTATGATTTTTCAATTAAAATATTCTAAAAATAATTTTGATAACAGAAAAAATATATCGAAGAACTACAAAAGCGAACAAATCAAGACAGAATTCAACTTGAACAAAAGGCAGCCACAAAAATTCAGGTATATAAAAACATAAAAACACATAACAAACCATACCAAACATTGAAAATATTTATTATAGGTTTGGTGGCGTCGAATTCGTCGCAGAAAAATGTTCAAGCAGATAGAAAGAATTTGTGTTCAAGAATTTCGGGATGCTCCTTGCAGCGAAGAAAATCGAAACGATGGTCAAATGGAAGCAAATCAGGATGGATTCCAAAATGAGAAGGAAGCAACAAATCCGGAAGATAGCCAAAATGAGAAGGAAGAAAATCCGGATGAACTTCAAATTGAGGAGGAAGCAAATCCAGAAGATGGCCAAAATGAAGAAAATCAGAGCGAAATTCAAATTAGGGAAGAGGCAAATCCAGAAGATGGCCAAAATGAGAATCAAAACGGATTCCAATTTGAAAAGGAAGCAAATCCAACAGAAGATGGCCAAAATGAGAAGGAAGTAAATCCGGAAAATGGTCAAAATGAAGAAAATCAGGAAGCAGATAAAATTGAGAAGGAAAATTCAAAAGATAACCGGAATGAGGCAACTCTGAATGAAGTTCAAATTGAGGAAGAAGCAGTCACAAAAATTCAAGTTTTGAAAATTTTCAACCCTTTCAAATCTAACTTTTTAGGCTTGGTGGCGTGGAATTCATTATCGTCAAAGAAAAATGTTGCCGGAGCACAAGGAAAAATTAAGAATTTGTGTTCAAGAATTTCGGGATGTTCCTTGCAGCGAGGAAAATCCAAAAGATGAACGGAATGAGCCACTCAATTTGAGGATTGAACGATATTTGGCCTGCCTACTTTCAACAGTGCTCACCGAACGCAAAGCAATGGCACTTCGGCTCAGTGAGTTCACTTTTTTATTTTATTATTAAAATTTCATTAAACAAAAATTTAAGATCGATTGGCGGAACTTTCCCATGTTGCAATTGAATGCATGCTCAGACGGAACATTTTCCAAGCAATTTTGAATTGCCTTTCCGAATTGAACCGCAGTGAAGCACATCTTTACGTGATTCGACCACTCAGTGCGCTCATCATCAAATTACTTTCGGTATTAAAATTAAATTATAGCTTTAAATCGCCACATTTTTAGCAAAAACCATTGGTTGAACCATTTGCGTTGGATAATTTGGATGGATTGCTTTCCAATGCGATCAACCTCATTCATAAAAATTACAAAGACGCCGAAGTGGTCAGAGATCAAACCACTGCACTGGAACAACTCTCCATTTACCCAGGATTCGCTGAAAAAGTATTTGTTTATTTTTCATCATTTTTTAATCCTAATTTTGCCAGATGGTTGCTCTTCGATTCGATTGGTATATGCAAAAATTCAAATGCCTGGAGCGATTCAATCAACAAAAGGATGATCCACGCTTATTGGCCTACAAACGGCTTTGTGAATTAAATAAACTGATCAACGGCTGCTCAAACTCCCAATGATGCATAAAATATTGGATGGATAAAGAAGCAATATTTGAATTATATTTTTTTCGACCCCTTTTTTGTTTGTTTTTCATGCTTATTCTCTTTTTTTGATGCCATTCACTTATAATTCATGGAATTTTATTTTATCATCGCCAATTTTATTTATAAATTTTTTGTAAAATATTCTCTAACTTTTGGGATTTTTAAACTGAATTTCAAAATAGAAATATAGTTTTTTTCAAACTTAAGGTCTCTTTTTTCCCACCCTAGTTTACTCATACATCCAACTCTTCCAATATCCATTTTGTCATTTCCATCTTTTTATTCTCTAACCATATATGGGAAAATAGAAATAGTGGCTGACTGCCCTACAGCGAAAAGGACGTCATGGCCAATTTTCATGAATTTCTATTCTATATTGGGTGTGTGTGTTGGCCATAGAAATTGGCCGAAGAATGAAATGGTTGGGAATGTGTGAGTTGGATAAGTATGCGCGCGGTGGACAAAACATTTTGCAATTTTTCTGAATCAATAGACAAAAACATAGGAAAAGCTAAATGATTTAAAATCACTATGTTCCAATTTCCCATAAAATGATAATCCAATATTCATTTTTATTTCCCAATACTAGCACAATATCCTCCACTTTCCATGCCCTCCGGCAAATCCCCAATTTCTACCATTCTTCTTTCCATTTTGAGTGCCCATTGCCCAATGCCCACACTCATTGACCAACCACCATAATATTCCCTCCAGCAGCGCAGTAGCTCATTAGCAGCATGGATTGTTTGCTCGCTAGTCATCAATATCCATTTTTCCAGCCCGGAGACCAATAATTTACCACCATGTGCTATTTTTGTCAACAACTCACATGAATAATATGGGGCAGTGGTGTCAGGATCTGCCGGACACCTTTCATCCACACCACCTTTCTATTATTCACTGTGACTTTTTCCGAATCCTTTCAAACTCCGCCGATGCAAAAGTAGAATATGTTCAATTAAAATAGGCCATGACCCATGACCGTCAAAAACATGTTAATCCATTTATATTGCTTTGAAAGGGGATTGACTGCCCGCTAATCCATTTTGGGTTTAAAATGCCCGATAATCCTCTCCTCATCAGCGCCAACTAAAATGCTACTTTGATCGAATAGAAACAAGTTTTTGCAGGCATCTCATGTATTTTTTATTTACATTGTAGATGAATTCCCCTTTTGTTAAGCTAATCTTATTAAATCCACTCCAGCCTAAAAATGAGTTCCACCCATTTGATCGTCACGTCAATTATCCTTTGCTCTTTATGAATGCTTCACATTCCAAGACTTTATTTGTTTAAGCTTTCCCTTTATTGACATCATAAATGCTAAATTTTTAATTGAATTCATTTTCCTAATTTTAAACACATTTTTGTGGACCATCCAAATTCTCGTCAATTTCAAGACGAGAGCAAGAGAAGAAGTCTTCCTCTACTGGAATATCCCTTGGGATTTTTGCTGAATTAATTTTCCTCCACTATCCATTTTCCTTTTGTTTTTGTCCCCATTCTATACAATCCATCTCGACTTTTTTGTTGGACGAAAAAAAACGAGGAAAAAATCGACTGCCATTTTTCATTTGCCACCATCAGCGGCCTGGCAATAAAATTTCTCTCGACTTTTGTCTTATCCTCATATTTTTGACCATTTTAGCTATACGAAATTTTTGGCATTATAGCCACCAATTCCACCGCCCATCCCATTTCAAAAATGCCAGAATTTAAAGGCAAAATTGTGGTCCATTTCCGTTTGGGGCAGCTTTATCTCCCATCATATCTATTTAGTATTTTTCCATCTATTCTTTACTGTTGGCTGCTCATTCCTAAGTCTTTCTTGCTCTTGACTTTCATGCCCTAATAAGGCTAAAGTCTTTCCCACATAAAATGGACTGATGAAGGCAAATGTGGGAGAGAAGCATAAATGCATGAATGGCACGCACATAGAGGAGTCATTAGCAATGAACCAGGCTATCCACCCTAAAAATGGTGGATGCAAAAAGCATTGAAAATAATGGGATGGCATTGGAGCCTTCTTAAGAAATTTCAAAATTTCCTATTATTCTTTCATTTTTTAATCCAAATTTGCATAAAAATTCGCTGAACATTTTATTAGCTCAATATTGGCTGAATTGATTTTTTGGGCAACCACTTGTTTCCATCATATAAAATTACGCGCTCGATTACCTCACAAAATGGCTCTTTTCCATTGAATTGCGCAACATTATATTTTATTTCCCTTTGAAGATGGTTTTCCCTTGGTTCCCTTTCTTTGTTTACCCGGAAACAACGAATGGAAGACATCGACGAAAAAATAGACAAAAATTTCAAGAAGAAATTTTGGAAGTGCAAGCGGTAACCGCCGATCCTATATTTTCGACCCAACAACAAGGAAGCAGCAATGAAATGGCACAATTGCAAATTTTGTGCCAAAGGAAGCCAATGGCCACTTCAATGAGAATGCGGCTGAATAGGTTGAAAGATGAAAGGGACAGAAAATCATCATTGACAAAACAAAAATTGGATAATGATGAATCCATTCTAATGGACAAATCTACATTGATGAAAGAAGAAGATAATGGGAATTTAGCAGCAACAATTTACTCTTTTGGTATAGTAGCGAATGACAATGAAGAAGATGGACAAATGGAGAGAAAGTTAAAGGAGGAAGAAGAATTGCCAAAGGGAACATCATTTGGAATTGAGGAAGCAGAAAAATCAAAACCAGTGGATGAGAAAGATTCTGAATTTGGAGAACAAATTGAAATGAAGATTGAAGAAAGAAAGGCGCCACTGGAATTGGAGTCAACACCTTCATCAGCAATTGATGTTTTAGCCACAACAAATGGGCAATCAGCAACGGAGGAATGCACTCTTTTGCCAAAGGCACCAACCGAACATTTGCGAGTGGAATTCAACAACAAAGATTCTGAAATTGTTGAAATGGTTTTCAAAAAATTCAACCCAAATTTTGTAAAATTAATCTTTTTAGAATGATGAAAATGGAAAGCATCAAAAGACATTAGAAGGAGAGAAAAATGATCCGTCTACGATGGAAAAATTGTTGGTCCAACCTCATTCGGTGGCGTCAACAAGTTCATCGTCGGCTGGCACTGAAAAACTTGCTCCAAGGTCAGGTTCAACCGGGAAAATATCAAATAAAGTGAGAGGAACAAGTGGGAGTCGAAGTTGCACATCTTCAGCCAAACAGGTCATTTTGGACGAAATTTTGAATATTCTTTTTGCTGATTTAGTCCCCTCGACCCATCCACCGATCCACGGATTCAATTGCCTCCACCTTAAGGCAAACCGAGAAAAAGAACACAGTGGAATCGGCCACAACTCCAATTGCCCAAAGAAGGCGAAAAAGTGCATTCGAAACATCGCAAACAATGAGGGATTTATTCGACCGAACCGAAGATTCGCCATTCGCCGGATTAACAACTAATAAATCCAGGAAAATAGGCCAAACCGAGAGGAAAGAGGATGAAATAAAAAGTGAAGGAAGGAGGGAAAATGAAGCCGGGATAAGGCTTGAAGGAAGCGAAATGTATGCAAAATATGATTTTTATTAAATTATTTTTTATTGGATTTTAAAGTGATGAGAAGAAACACTTGAATCCGTCTCAATTGGAAAGTTGCGCACAAATTGATGCTGCCCCCATCTCCTTAATCTCATCCACAACAACACTTCAATGCCATGAATCAATCACAACAATGACGGCTGCTCCTTGTGAATGGCCCTCGAGGAAAAGGTCAATTGAAGTTGAAGAAGCAGATGTGCATTTGAAAAAGGATGAAGAGGAAATTGGAAAGGAAATTGAGGAAAGGAAAATGCGAATTGATGAAAACCAAGAAAGGGAGAAATTGCAGAATCAAACAAATCCAAACCAACCGACACAACGGAGCAATAGTCGAACGAGAAGCGGTAAAGCACTTAAAATTACTTATATTTTTATGCAATATTTGCATTTTATTAACACATTCCATTTCCCTTCTCATAAAATTCCATAAAATTCTTTTCCCATTTTCGTATCATATTTCCTCTTCTGGATTCATTCAAAATGCAGTAAACAATCGGCCATAGAAGATTGGGGCGAGATTATTTTCTATAAGAACATCAAATCCTTGGCAAATTACCTCCCTGTCCCTGCCCCGGGGCAAAATTCATGCCAAATGACCATTTGAAGAAGAAGCCATTGAATGGCCAAATGGACATGGAGAAAGGCGAGAGAAGGCGGGAAAAATATAGGCCAATAGGAAGGAATGCTTCTGGTTAAAGAGGCCTTCGAATGGAATAGAAATGGATTGGGTGGGCGGATGTGGCTCTCGCTCGCCTAAAATGGATGGATGGCTAATGCGCGAAGCGACAGCCCCATTCCCTTCTATCCAATTCCATTTGTCAGTAAATTCTCATCATTTCCATTTCAAAACATTCCGCTTATTCAACCGCACATTTTTCCGTACCTAATAAACTTTTCTAACATAAGCAATTTTTCCAAATTAGGTTGTGAGGGTTGTTAACTTAAAAGAATAATCTTCAATTTGTTCATATTAAAATGTCATTTTTTCAGTTGCCCGGGTGGCTCCATTTTCCTATTTTCCACCACAGGAAGAGCAAAGGATTATTGAGCAATTTGGACCACAACAAACATCCGAAATTGGAATTCCATTAGGCAGTGAAATTGTCAACAATCATCAAGTGGGATTGACACATAAAAATGTGCCATTCATTCTTAAGTAACCGAAATCCATTTTTAGGTCTTTTATAACGGTGAAGTTGTTTCGGCCATAACAAGAATTGTGCAGCCAGAAATCGAGCGAGAAATTATCAAGGAAACCATTAAGGCAAACGGTGCCATAAAGGACAGAAATTCTGAAGAAGAAAAACATTTTGAGAAGGAAGAAGGAGGGAAATATTTTAAAAGTGAACAACCAATTCAACACCAAGAGCATTGGCCAAATAATACAGAAAGGCGGCATAATGGCAATGGACATTTGAAGAATTATGCTGTTGCTGAACAAACGATAACCAAAAATAATAATAAAGTGACCAACAGTGACAAAACAATAAATTTAACCAAAAATCGGTTGGAACAACAAAAAGGCTCTTTGCCAGGTGACAACCAACCATCGAAGAGGTCGGCAATAAGCTTTGGAGGACCAAACGGAAGTGAGGAAAAGGGAGGAGGTCGTCGGAACGGTCATCAAAAAGAAGAAACAAGGAACGGAATCGGGGGAGGAGGAGGTGGAGGAGGATCCGGTGGTGGCCCACCTTCCAATCTTGAACCTCTCAAAATGGTCAATGACAGTGCAAATGGGACAAGCGGAAATGGAAATGGAATTTGTCCACAATTGTTAATTCGAAATGCTACGGTGCTCAACGATGATGAATGTTTTTTGGCAGATGTCCTCATTGAGGAGGGCATTATAAGGTATCTTCTGTTATAGTAAAGGAAAGGAAATACTGTAGTCAAATCAAAGAATGCCTATAGCCATATAATAGTGAGATTGGTGAATAATCCAAAGAAATCCTGGTCCTGGCTATTATATTCATTTCCCATCCAATTCTATAAATTTAAAGGGTGATATCAATGGAATCCATCAAAAATGTTGGACCACAATGTGAACAAATTGATGCCCAGGGAAAATGTCTTTTGCCGGCTGGCATCGATGTGCATACAAAATTATTGGGAGAATCCGATTCAATTGGACAAGGGACGAAAGCGGCTTTGAAAGGCGGAACTGGGACGGTGAGAATCTTCGACATTTGGGAATGAACTTTTTGACAGATTATTGATGTCTTAAATGTTCGGCCAGAAGAGACTGGCGATTTGCTTTTGACCTCATTTGAGCGTGCCATTTCACAAATTGCGAATTCAGCTGAATGCAATGTTGGATTGAGTGTTCCAATTGGAAAATGGCGAGGCGATCAAACTCGACAAGACATATTAAGGTATTTTGGACATTGAAGCCACCTCAATGATGGATGGATTATTTTAAGGCTAACTGAACGCGGTGTCAATAGCTTTTTGGCGGATTTGCCATCCGATTCTGAACTTTGTGAATTGTTGGAATATACAAAGTCAATTGGGGCATTTTGTCGAGTTTCGGCAAAAGACAAACAAATCCTTGGATTATTGGGACAAAGATTTCAGAATCAACATATTTCTTCGTCCTCAATGCAAATTGCAAATAAAGTAAATTGAAAATATGTTTTTATAAAAAAAATCATTGACAGTTTGAGACCAATCGTGTCCAACAACTTTGCAATTTAGCCGAATTGACAAATTCCCCTCTGGTTTTGCAAATGCATTCAATTGGCTCAAATGATATTGCAATGGCCATTAAATCTTCCAAGGCTATCGTTGGAGCTGAATTGACAGCGGAATCTGAACTGTTTGAATCCTTGGCCTGGTTAGGAAGAAAACAATTCTAATTCTGAAGCCAAATTTGCAGTCATCCAAATTTGGTCTGCGTTTCCGGTAATTCGGCCATGGATTCAATTGAACAAAGAATGGCACTTATTTGGGAGAAAATGGTGTTAACTGGAAAAATGGATCCAATGAAATTTGTTTCGGTGATAAGCACAAATGCTGCCAGAATGTTCAATCTTTACCCAAGAAAGGTGCACTCTCATAAGAATAATAGAATTTTATATATTTTCAAGGGGCGAATTGCGATTGGATCTGATGCCGATTTGGTTCTCTGGGACTTGCAAGGAGCTAATGTGCAAAAATCATTTAAATTGGTTATTTTGGGTGGACGAATCCGGTTCCGTCAAAACCAATTCAATCCAATTGCCAATGAATCGCCAAAATTTGAGCGAAGCAAAGGAATGTTCCTACCAATGGCCCTTAATTCTCCTCATTTATTCGGATTGATCCGCCTCAGAGAAAGAGTTAATATTGTTCCTAAATCTTTAAAAGTTGTTTTCATTTTCTGTAATTTAGACATTCAATTTTGCTGATTTCCGGCATAGTCAACAGAAAAATGCCGTGACAAGTCATGCTGGAAGTCTTCAATCAACAAGAACTGGCACACCCGAAGAAGTCCCTTCAGGCACCAATAAGCCTGGTTCTCAAAATCGAAGTAGGATACTTATGACAAGATTTTTCGTAATTAATTCATTTTTAGATGCGCAATGTGATCAACAAGCATCTCGTGCAACCACAAAGATTATCCATCCGCCTGGAGGAAAATCCTCTGCCTTTTGGTGATTTGACAATGAATTTGTTGATGATGACGATGACTAGTCCTCCTCAAAAGGAACAATGAAAGAATGAAACATCTTTCTTAAATTATCATCTTCTAACAAAATATCTGTACCAAATTGGCTCTAATTTATTAGCCAAATGAATCTCCAATTTTTAACATAATTTCATTGAATAAATAAGGAAAAACTTAAGAATGATTTTATTTATTTTTTTTCTCTGTTTTGAATGCCTTGATCCTTGAGAATGAGTTTTTTAGATGGAGGATACTGTAGCTGAAATTTCTTGTCATTTTCAATCATTCGTTTCGAAATCAAACTCCATTATTTCAGTACCATACTCATCTCTATTCCATAGAATAGAATCAGAAATTTTCTAACATTCATTTCATCAATCAAAATTTCTTCAATATAATTACCACCAAAAACCATATTAATATTAGCAAAATTATCTAACGAGGTCAAAGGAGTGCAAAATAGACACAGAGCGAATGGCCAAGAGCTTGTTTGTAATTGTCCATCGTCGAAAATGACGAAGGAATGGACGGCTTTTGAAGTGGTGGTGGAGCGAAATATAGCGGGAGAAATATAAGAGATGTGAAGCTGGGTGGCAGAATAATGGCTAGGTGGCTGGCGGCAGGGCAAAAGGGACAGCAATGGGAAATCGATGTGCTTTGGGGAGTTTTTTCCTTTTTTTGGAGTACGCGCTCGCCTTTTTTAATACGGCGTAGTCTCCGAACCAAGAATCCCAAGAGCCAAGGTTATTTACCGATTTTATTTCAATCTTGCCTCCTCTATGTCTATGTATTATTATGTATTCAATATGCTTTAACCTTTAACTTAAAGCTTTTTTTGCCTATTTGTTGAAATAAACTGCTAATATATATGTCGATTATGAATGCCAATCGCAGTAAATTATCATCAATCTCATCCAAAATTAATTTTCCATTTAACTAATTCCTTTATTTATTTATTAGCTTATTAATTCATAATTAAAACTATACTACTTACTTATTGCTGACAACAAATTAAAAAGAAAATGATTTTAAAATGATGATCATACCAAATAACTCCGCCACCACACCCGGCCATTCATCACAAATGATCAACAATTTTGTTTCCAGCAGTATTCAACAACAAAATCTAACAATGACCAGCAATAATCCTTGGATTATAACTCCAATTGAGCACCAATCAAACGAAGGACAGTTCATCATTTTGCATCCAATTGGAATTCCTCCAATGATTGGTGGTGATCAAGCTCGACCTTTCTTCCTCAAATCCGGACTTCCAGCTACAATACTCGCTCAAGTTATTTGTTTAATTAAATTTTAATTCTAAAATTATATTTCCTAAAGATATGGCAATTATCCGATCTGAACAAAGATGGAAAATTGGACCGATTGGAATTTTCCATTGCCATGAAATTGGTTCGAAATTGTCTAGCAGGGATTCCTCTACCACCGACATTGCCTGATTCAATGCGCCAAATCAGTGGGATGACCCCGTCAGCATCTTTGGGTCAATTCAATGGTGGTGGTCCATTGCCATCCGCTGGCCCCATTCCTCAACCCCAAATGCCACCTCGACCAATGTCTACTTATGGGACAATGCCGGCCATGAATTCAATTTATAGGCCATCACCCTCCTCATATGGAGGCAGTTTTTCTGCAGGTTTTTTGGTCTATTTTTTAGATAAATAAAATTTGGCATTTTAGCTCAAACTCCAACAAATGGTGGCTCTGTTCCCTTTCAAATGGGCACAAAAGAATTGGGTGATTGGACGCTGCCGCAGCCAATGAAACTCCGTTTTTGCCAACAATTCAATCAATTGGATCGAAGTCGAATCGGCCTTTTGACCGGCCAGCAGGCTCGGGGAGTGCTCGGTGAAAGCCAATTACCGACTCAATTACTTGCTCAAATTTGGAATATGTCCGATGTAAACAAAGATGGATGTTTGAGCATTGAGGAATTTTGCACTGCCCAATTTCTCATTGAAATGGTCAAGGTATTTTTGATTTAATTTTGTGAAAATTAATTTGTCATATATTTTTAATAGTCTGGCTATGCTTTGCCGCCTAAACTTCCCAATGAATTGTATTTATTTTGCAATCGAAGCAAAACAGTTTCGCCATCAACCGTCGCCTCCACTCCAACTGATCCGAATATTCCACCACCACAAAAAGGCGGCACTGGCCATTTTAAAACATTTGAGGACAAAAGAAGAGATAATTTGGACAAAGGTCAAGCCGAATTGGACAGACGGAGGCAAATTCTTCGAGAAGAGGTTAAATAATATCAAATTTAATTTAATCAAAATTAAGGAGGAAAGAAGAAGGGCTGAAATTGAACGAAAAGAGAGGGAAGAAGCGGAAAGGAAGGAACGAGAACGGCAAGAATTGGAAAGAAGAAGAGAAGCTGAAATTGAATTGGAGAGGCAAAAAGAATTGGAAAGAGAGAGGGAAAGAGCGGCAGAAGAGGAGAAGATGAAGGCACATAGGGAAGAAGCGAGAAGAAGGCTGGAAATGGAGAGGATCAAAGAATTGGAGAAAATTCGAATCCGGGATTTAGAGGTGAATTATTGATTTTATTTTTCACAATAATCCGTATCATTTTAGAATCAATTACAAGCCGAAACAGAGAAGACCACACAAATTCAGCAACGTCAAAAAACAATGGCATTCCAACTCCAGGCGCTGGATGAACGTTCTCAACAATTGAATACGGAAATTACCGGAGAGCGGGATAAAATTTTGAAAATTACCCAAGAAATTGAGGGAATGAGGGAGAAAAGGGACGAGAAATGTGCAAAAATACAAGAAGTTGAAAAGAAAGCCAGAGAGGTTTATTTTTTTATTTAATTATTAAAAATAAATATTTAATTGTAGTTGAATGTTCAAAGTGAACGATTCGGTCACGAGAATTTACAATTGCAATCGGAATGTCAACGACAATTATCAAGGGCGAACGAAATTGAAGCATTGAGGAATGAAAAAACGCAAATTGATGAAGAAATTATAGGAATTGAAGAAGAAATCCAAAAAATGAATGAAAGAGCGACAAATCAGGAAAAATTGGTTATTGAAAAGCGACCAGATTGGGAACAAAGTTGCAAACAATTTGGTGAAATTGAAAAAGAACATCAAGAATTGGCGGATCGATATGATTTGAAACGGCGGGAAATTCATCCATCCGCATTTGTGCCGGCGCCCTCTTCCATTCCACCTCAATACGAAATGCCACCATACGCAGTGTTTGGCTCAACGGCAGAGAGGCAACCTTTAAAAGGAAGCAGCCAAGGCACTGGTTTTGATAACAATTTTACACCCGAATTTCCCACAAAATCAATCGATGAAGAGGGGAGACGAAAATCCGAAAGTAATTTAAATATTTTTTTGTAATTGTTTTTGTTTTCAGACTCAATTGGGAATGTGGCCGCAATTGCTGCGAAACTTCAACAACAATTGCAATTTCACCAGCCAAAACAAACACCATCATTGAGTCGAGAGGGAAGTGTTTCAAGCACGGGAGGGGGAAAACCATCAATTCAGCCAAGTTCATCCATGGAGGCATTCCAACAGCAACAACAATTTGGCCAATTGAATGCAGGGGCAAACCTAAAAACGGTCAAATATCGAGCACTCTATGAATTTATGGCCCGCTCTGGCGATGAACTTTCACTGCAACCGGGCGATGTGATAATGGTCTTTGAAGGGCATCAATCAGAGCCGGGATGGCTTGGTACGGAATTAATCGTTAATTAATTCAATTTTAAATGAATTTTAGCTGGTCAAATTCGCGACAAAGTCGGATGGTTTCCAGCTTCATTCGCTGAGCCAATTGCTTCCACTTCTTCCTCCTCATCAACCGGTGCGATGAAAAAGGCGGGAAGTTTGACCGGTTCTCCATCCGGAGAACCATTGGCAATCATTCAAGAGGAAGGCGAATCGGATAAACAAACATTGCCAACAACGACACCATTCCAGGCGGATTTTGCTTCAGGTTTATTTATAAAAATTATTCGTTATTCAATATTACTTATATTTAGCTTTTCCAAAAAGCGTCTCATTCACTGAGCCATCTTTTGCTTCTCTGTCCACTTCACAACCACCACCAACAACATCAATTACTCCTAGTCGTTCAACCGGTGCATTTACGGCCGCTGCCTTATATGACCTTCCACCGGCGGATGAGAAGAAACAATCTGCTACGGTCGAACCAAAAAATGAACCAATGGCACCACCTTTGTACGAAATGCCACCAGGAGATGGAATTGGCGGGATGGCATCATCCACGGAAAAGGATGAGATAATTCAAGGCACCGGAATTGCATTGTATCAATGGAAAGCGAGGAATGACCAAGAAATGTCCTTTTCTCGTGGCGATACAATCGAAGTTTTGGAACAAGGTGAAATGCGCTGGCGAGGACGTCTCCAGAAAAATAGGTAATTGGAAATTGGACTAGAATTTGATATTTTATTGATTAATTTCAGACAAATCAAAGGATGGTTTCCAAAAAGCTATTTAAAAATGGATACCAACTCAAATCAAGGAGGAAATGATTTAATGAAAAATGCACAAGAGCGGAATGAAAAAGGCGGAAATGGCTCATTGATGAATGGTAAAATTTGGTGTAGAATATAAAATAAACAACAATAACATTGCAGAACAACAACAAAGGAGAGCAAGTCAAACGGGAAGTGGCATTGGTGAATGGTTTATTGTGAGTTTTTGTCCCTTAAATTATATTCCACCATTTTTTTATTTTTAAGGCGCTCTATGAATTCGATGCTGTCGAGGCCACCGATTTATCACTGAAACCCGGAGGTTTTTTTTGTTCGCGACTTATTTTACTGTTTATTTTTGGATTTTTAAGATCGAATTTTTGTGACTGATCAAAAGGAACAATGGTGGCGTGGAACTTGTGAAGGGCGGAGTGGGATTTTTCCAGCCAATTATGTTCAAAGAGCGTCGGAAATGGATGCAACAATTATTCCTGGTTTGCGGTTATTTAATACAATTTTTAAAATGCATTTTAGGAATAGACAAAAAAATAACAACTGGTCGGGCGATTGCGGCATTTGACGCTACGGCATCGAATCAAATTTCATTGAGAATTGGTGACATTGTTCAAGTTCATCAAATGACTCCAGGTTCGTTAATAAGAGGTTTTGGTAAAATGAAGCATTATTTCTTTAGGTGGTTGGTGGGAGGGTGAATTGGAAAGAGACGGCGAAAAGCACACCGGATGGTTCCCTGGCAATTATATCCAAGTAAATTAACAATGATTTACAAAATTACTAAATTCTAATTTAGGTCGTATCCGGAGATTCGGATGGAAAAATTTTGGCCGTAGCCGCATTCGACTATCAAGCACAACACGATGATGAGCTCTCCTTCAAAGCAGGCGATTCAATTGAAGTATTTGATCGTTCCGATGGCCAATGGTGGAAAGGAAGGAAACAAGGTGACACTCGACAAATTCAGCCATTGCTCTTTCCGGCTAATTTTGTGCAACTCAGATGAAAGAAACTTACAATAAAGATGCTACTATGATTGATATAATACTCTATTTTCATAGTTTATGATTTTATGACTTTGATATTATAGACTCAATTGATTTCAATTTTCTAGCCAATTATCACTCAATCAATATATTTTAATTAATTTTCCAACATCATAAAAATATATATTTAAATAAATCAAGAAGCAATAATCATATACTTATGCATATTAATAAGAAATTTGAATTCATGTTTACTAAATCTACTTATATTAACAATTATTAGCAGATAATGAAAGATTTATTTATTTCCTCCAATCTTTTTTTAATCTATTTTCATTTGTTTATGTTTTAATTATAATTTATATGTGAATGTGAAGTGTTATTTTGCTCACTGGTGAATAGTGATTTGTCTTCACTTTTTTGCCCAAAGTTTCAAAATAAATCGTATTTGTGAATTTTTCATAAATTTTATGTTTGATATTAAAATCCACCGAGCACAAAAACGAGAAATATGATCATTATCAATTATCATCATTCATTTGAAATTGAGTGCACACACCAAACAATATTTGCCTATAAATCGTTTGACGAGAGGCAACCCCGAATGCAAACAGAGGGAATGTCCCCAAAAATCACGCGCTCGTTGCAGACCGATGAGCGGTGAAACTCCATTTCATTTTTATGACCGTTCCTCCCACTCCAATAAAGCATCAATGAGTTGAGTGTATGATATGATGCAACTGATAATAATTGTTTTTAGGTCGGGGAATCCCCTCAAACAATTTTTATGTAATGTAATGGCCTGACCAAAAAATGTTAAAACAAATTTTGCTAAATTTCTTGCAAATTAGGCCTTATAAAAAGAGGGAAAAACAAACATTCTAAATTGGTTTTAGTTTTATTATCTCCCACCCGTATGCCGTATCATCATCAATCATCATAATTCATAAATCGATAATTTAATAATAAAATAATTTACTTCCCAATCCTAAGGAATAAGAGTTTGATCTTTTACGTCAGCGAAAAGTGGCTAGCTAGACAAACGAGAGCAAAAATAAAAATTACTTTTGCTTTGTTGATTGAATAAAAGAAATAAAGCTTCCTCACGAGGTTGTCTGTTCTAAAACGGTGGATGATGACAACCAAGAAAAGCCGTGTGGATTAAGTGCATACTGCTTACTGCATAGGGTAGGCCACCACCCACGTGCTTTAAAAAATTTTAATTTAGGCACCAGTCCATAGGAAGTAAGTTAACCTATCCTCCGTTAGTTCCCAATTCCAATAAATACGAAATTTAATTCTATCTTCTTAGCAATTAATTTGATTCCTATTTTCTTATCAGTAATTAAGAAAAAGAAGACCTCAACAAATCATAATTTTTCAATTTTAGATCAAGAATAAAAAAAATTGAAATTTGCTAAATAAAAAGTGATGCTTCAGTCAACTACAAAAATTCTTTCGGCAAAATGCTTGGGACCTATGCGACAAATCTTCTGGTATTCGGCAGCTACATTGGATCCACATGAGCAAATCAAAGACGCGGATAAGCCAATGGATCATCAAATGAATCCTTCATTCTACAAAGTAAATTTACAATCAATATGTTTTAAAAAAATCAATAATCGATTTTAGATGGTCGACTACTATTTTGAACGCGGTGCTTCAGTCATTGAGCCTAAACTCGTCGAAGAATTGGTCAACAAATCCAAAAATCCGGATGAAAAGAAGAAATATGTGCGCGGTATTCTCTCTGCAATCAAACCGGTCAATAAAGTACTTCATGTGGCATTCCCGATCCGAAGAGACAATGGCAACTACGAAATCATCGAAGCATGGAGAGCACAACATTCAGGTTTAAATTAAACCTTAAAATTTAAATTAAATTCGATAATTTAAGAACATCGAACACCAACAAAAGGTGGCATTCGTTACTCGCCGGATGTTTGTGAGGACGAAGTCAAGGTTTAAACACAATTACCGAACTTTATTTAATTTGTAATTTCAAGGCTCTGTCGGCATTGATGACTTACAAATGTGCCGTTGTGGATGTACCATTCGGTGGAGCAAAAGGTGGCGTCAAAATTGATCCACGTCAATATTCCAGCTATGAGGTTTTTCGTGTCCTTTATTTAAATAATCTGTTTAAACTTCACAGATTGAGAAAATCACTCGCCGTATTGCTATTGAATTCTCCAAGAAGGGTTTCCTTGGGCCAGGAGTGGATGTGCCAGCGCCGGATATGGGAACAGGAGAGCGGGAAATGGCATGGATTGCGGACACTTACGCCCAAACTATTGGTCATTTGGACAAAGACGCATCGGCTTGCATCACTGGGAAGCCAATTGTTGTAAGTTTTTGACTTTCTTCCTCGATAAAATTTTCATATTTGATCAATTTTTAGGCCGGCGGAATTCATGGCCGTGTTTCAGCAACTGGACGAGGAATTTGGAAAGGCTTGGCCGTGTTCATCAACAATCCGGACTATATGGGAAAATTGGGCCTGAGCACTGGATTCAAAGGCAAAACATTCATCGTCCAAGGATTTGGCAATGTTGGCCTCCACACTCACCGATATTTGCACAGAGACGGAGCAATTTGGTATTAATAAATTGGTATATTTTCTCATCAATTATTTTTAGTGTCGGTGTCCAAGAATATGATTGCGCAATTTACAATCCAAATGGAATTCACCCGAAGGAGCTGGAAGATTGGAAAATCGCCAATGGAACAATTCGCGGATTCCCCGGTGCCAAGGCGTTCGAGCCGTTCACGGATTTGATCTTCGAAAAGTGCGACATTCTTGTGCCGGCTGCATGCGAAAAGGCGATCCACTTGGGTAATGTGCACCGAATTCAAGCAAAGGTTTGTCTATTTAAAAGCATTATTGATAGGAAAGTCTCTCTTTCTTTTTCATTAAAAAAATGTAAAATGTTTAGTCAGCATTCTTTAGCTCAGTGGGATATACAATAGAAATATGCAAAAAAAAAATGCCGGATGATGATTGAGGATCTGAACATTAAAAATTTTGAAATTAAAACTTAATGGAATTCCTCGTTTCTGACGGCAATTAATTTTTAATTCATTTAAATAACAATTTTAACATTAATATTAAAATTCAGATTATTGCGGAAGCTGCAAATGGGCCAACAACGCCGGCCGCCGATCGAGTCCTGCTGCAGCGTGGCGATTGTTTGGTTGTTCCGGACATGTTCATCAACAGCGGCGGTGTCACCGTTTCCTTCTTCGAGTGGCTCAAAGACTTGAATCACGTCAGCTTCGGCCGATTGACCTTCAAATATGAACATGATTCCAACTATTTGCTGCTTGGATCCGTTCAACATTCCGTGGAGCGTGCCCTTGGGAAGAAAGTGCCAATTGAACCATCGGAATTGTTCCAAGCAAGAATTCATGGTGCCAGTGAAAAGGACATTGTCCATTCGGTTAGTCATATTTCAATATTTTTTTAAATAATTTTAATTTAAATTTTAGGGTCTTGAATACACAATGAATCGATCGGCCAAGCAAATAATTGAGACGGCGCAGAAATACAATCTGGGAATGGATCTTCGTGCCGCCGCCTACGCAAATGCAATCGAGAAAGTCTATCGGACTTATCAGGTTAATTAAAATCATAAATTATGGTAATAATTATTTTTATTAAGATATCCGGCTTCACATTCACCTAATGAAATGCATCATCGCCAATTTCCTGTGAAATATGTGTGGATGAATAAAATAGTTGGAAGACAAAATAAAATAAACGCCAATCCCCATTCCCTAATATAATTGTGATTATTTATTTCCTTCTTTTCCAATCCCGGTCCGATATAATGTTTTTGTATTAGATAAATGCATAGTTCAGAAGATTATTGTTTTCATTTATATCAAAAGCAATAAAAATAAATTTTATTCCCAATAATAACAAAAAACGAAACAACAAATCAAATATAAAAATTGATTGAAAATAAAACAAATTATCTTCAAAAATGCCATTCCGAATTCGATGTTTTTGATGCCATAGTCCGAATCCCTCTGTCGCTAAAATATTTCAAATGTTTATTCATATATAAATTTTGTTTTTGAATATAAAAATTTAATATTATCAAATATTAAAAAGGTAACCATAACCACAGAAGAGGATTTATTTACTTTATTATTCAAAATATTTTCAATGTCAAAATAATTTTATTAGGAGGGTGTCTAATTACAAAAGATATGATGATGACTATTTTTGTGTATTTTGCGACTGTTTATCAAATCATAATGGATTAAAAATGGATGGATTGGTGGTTAAAAATCGATAATTGGATTATGGACAATGGATGAATAAAAAATAAATTGTTTATTGGAGCAATTAAGACCGAAAATGAATGTCTATTTTAAAAATCACATCTCATATTTTGAATTAATTTCCATCCGCTTCTGTCTTCTCCTTGTCTGCGTCCGGATTGAATACCTCCAAAATTGCACGTCCTTCAACCTCTGACATGCTCAATTGTTTCAAAACCTAAAATAAATTATTTTATATCAAATTTTCAATTTTATTTTTCATACATGAGAAGCCTGATCGACCGGATAAACGCGGTAATTGGGTGCACTGATCTGTCCATCGGCCAGAAGAACCACCAAATTTTTGAGTTGTTCGATGCTGCCCCGGGTGACCCCCATAATTGCGAGTCGATTTTTGGCAACCAATTTAATTGGTAAAGTCACATCCAGTCCAGAAAGGCCACCAACAAAGAGGACACCACCCTAAAAAAATTATTTTTATGTTTAATTGATAAAATGCCAAAAAACCTCTGAAAGGCATTTCAGTGATCGAGTGACAGTGCGAGGCGAAGTGACAAAATCAAAAACAATGTTCAATCCGCTGGTGGCCACATCCTTGGTTCGCATAATCAAATATTCTTCAAATTCTGCAAAATGACTTAATTTTAGTATAGTTCATTCGACCATTAAAAACCTTGATCATCCCAATGAACCACAAAATCGGCGCCGTTGCGTTCAGCCAAACATAATCGTTCCTCCTTTGCATCGGCCACAATTAATTTGATGCGTCCATCTTGACCGGCTGCCAGGAAATGTTTGGCCAATGTCAAAATCCAAAGACCAAGTCCGCCTGCCCCAACGATGAGAATGTTACAAAAGCCTTTGGTATTTGTTATGGCTTCAACAATTGGACGAGCCTAAAATGCAAATTCGGTTATATTTTTAGTATTTTATTTATACATTGACTATTGCTGAGAGAGCCCAAGTGGCACCGGCTGGAAGAATGGAAGCAACATGCATTGAGAGTGTATCGGGAATCTTGATTAGCAGAGAAAGGTTCGGAACGGCCACAAAATCAGCATATCCATCTTGGCACATCTAAATATAAATGATTAAAACAATATTTAATGATTAAAAAATGCCTGATCTGTTGGCCACACTATCACTTTGTCGCCCAATTTCAAATTGAATTCTTCCGGTTTTGCTTGTTCTCCAAATTCATCAATAACACCACTGACTTCATAGCCCGGGAAAAGACTGGTATCCTTCACTCCGTTTATAATCCGTGCTTGTTTGGTATTGCTTATTTCCTTGTCGGTGAGACAAACGCCAGCATAGCATACCTAAAAATATTTAACATTATTTTAGAAATATGATAATTTAATTTTTTACTTTGACTCTTGCCCCATTTGATGGCACTGCAGGAACTTCTTCTTCTTCGAAAAAATGCACTTCTTTGAGGTCCTTCGGTGATCCGAGAGAAATTCGACGATTTTTCACACCATTTTGTGGTTGTGCCATTTTTTATTAATTAAAAATTGTATTTCAACTTTTTGCTTGCTAAAAACAATTAAATGATTTTTTTTAGAACTCAAGAAATATAATAGGTTTCGCTTTTCGCATAATAATTAATTAAATAATAAATGCTTATTATTAATGATGAAATGCATGAGTGAGATGTGAGAATGATGTTTGAAATTTGAATGTTTGATTGATGAAATGATGGCGGTGATTGGTTGTTGATTGTATTTATGGTTGAATGTTTTTGAGGGTTTGGGAATTTTGAAATCGCGTGCTAGTTTAACATTTAACAAATCCTGTTTTAAAAAACTGGTTTTAAGGGTTCCCATCACAACATGCTGAATCCGAAAACATACCTAACTGGTTTTTTGTTTTGGCTTTAAAACCTTCGAAAATTGATGAAAAAAAAAAACGTGGTTTGCGCGTTTCCGAAAAAGTCGGAAAAAACATTTCAATCAAACCATGTTTTTGCCAGTTTGAAATTTACAAGTGCATATTTTGAAACCGGTTTTAAAGGTTTTCCAACATGCTGAATCCGAAAATATCATTGGTTTTTTGGTTTAACCCCTGCAAATAGCCGAAAACCGGTTTGGATAAAATGTCTTAATTTAAATGACAAATGATCCAAAAAATAAGCGAGATTAATGATAAATAAAAAATAAAAGATACAAAGAGCAATTTTTTCATTTTGTTGATTTTTAATTTCCGCTTCCGCAATCCGCATTTCGCACCAATCATAAAGTTTATTGCTTCCTAATCCTTAATGATTATTAATGAATTTAATGATTTGATTATTTTGACATTTCAATCGACTTTTTTATATTTATAGAAAAAATTAAAAATACTTCCGAATTAATAATCAACAATCAGTGTGAAACCAATGACTTCGAATGTAAGTTAAACAAACTTATTTATGTCTTATCTTACATTTACTTTATTTAGTTGGACCGTGAGCTTAATGCACACTTTAAACGTGCCAAATTGATGTTTCCTGATGCTGCTAAAGAAGACATATTGAATGTGCTGAATAATTTCAAGGACCTGCAACCGGATGTTGTGAGCTTCAAATCCCCTGACACTATGAACAGCCGTGATTCATTTTCGTTGGCTGGCACTATTCCAATACATTATAAGGTTAATATTTATTTTATTCATAAATTAGTAAATTAAATTGCAATCTTAAGGGTGGAAAATACAATATTCCTGTTGCGCTTTATTTTCTTACGAATCATCCATATTCTGGCCCATATTGCTATGTGAAGCCCACATCATCAATGCAGATTAAACAAACGGCAACAGTTGATAAAAGTGGTCGCATTTATTTGCCCTATTTGAGCGAATGGCAATATCCAAGCCATGACACACCCGGTCTAATTCAGGTTTATATGTTATTTGGATATTTATCAATAATGTGATTTTTTAGGTGATGATCCTCTCTTTCCAAGACAAGTGCCCAGTTTATTCCGTTGGACCTACTGCTGCATCGTCGGCCAATAATTCGAGCTCAATTAACAACACCAATCGCAGTTCATCCACACCGCCATATCCGACCGCAACAAATCCAGTCCATCATTATCCATCGGCCAATGCAAATCCACCTTATCCGAGCAATAATCCTCCCTACCCGACCGTGGATCCACCTCCACATTTGATGCCACAGCCGAATGTGATGTCTTCAGCTGGTTCGAATATTACAATTTGTTTAATTCACTTTTTCATTTAGGATATCCGCCACCAGCCCATTATCAAATTCCCTACCCTTCGGACCCGGCTCCACCGCCTGTTCCCCCTCCGCCGATGCAACAAATTGGCAGTGGTTATGGATACTCGACCAGCACAATTCAACCAACTCATATACGGGCCAGTCTTCTCAGTGCAGTCGAGGACCGGATTAAACAGAAATTGGTCGACAAACTTGGTTAATTTAATTTGATAATTAATTTTGAGATGGTTTTTCAGGCACACCATTTGCTGAACTCGAATCAATTGAAGCAAATTTGCGGGAATTGAATAGTGGAAAGCAAACTCTTCGACAAATGATGGAAAATATTAGTAGGGACCAGGCAGAATTGGATCGAATTTTGGCAATTTACAAAGTAAAATTTTCAATTAATTTTTCAATGCCATTAATCTTAACGAATTTAGTCGAAAAAAGAGGAGCAGGAAAGGGCATTGAAAGCAGCAAATTCACATGGAACGGCGAATGGGACAGTTTTGAACGTGGAAGATGCAATCGATCCTCAAACACCAGTCCATCAACAAATACTTCGATGCTATGTTCAGGTTGGTCATATTCATAAGTCAAGTTATTATTTTTAATTTAACAGGATTCAGCTGTGGATGACACAATTTATTCGCTTGGTCAATCGTTGAAGCGGGGCACCATCAATTTGCAGACTTATTTGAAATATGTTCGTCAACTTTCTCACCAACAATTCCAGCACCGTTATTTGATGCAAAAATGTAGTGAACGGGCCCGTCTGTCAATTTAAACTGCGGCGGATGAGGAAGAATGGATTGATTTGATTTTTGAGATTAATTTGAAGAAAATATTCAGGCAGATATTCATTCATTTTATTTTATGTATTTTTCTCTGTACGCAAATCTTTTCACATGCTTTTGAATAAATTTTAATTATTTGTACTAATTTTTAATGTTAAAAATGTTAAATGCATTTTTATATTTAAATTTTATTTCAATTTTTGAATTTCAAAAATACATTTTAGTCATTTCACCCATTCTATATTGCCACGACGGCGGAAGAGGATTAGATTACATCTATACAAAAACATAGTAAGTTTTTTTTCAAATAAATTAAATAATAAATCAAATTTAATAGTAATATAAATCAATGGGAAAATTGGGAAATATTTTGGCACACCTCAAAATTATTTTACATATTAAATTCTTATCAATAATATCAAAAATTTTTCATAAAACTATTTCCGGTCAATAATAATTGTCACAAATTTTCATCCAAAATTTCACCGCCATTAAATGCAAGCAATCAAATGTGTTGTTGTGGGCGACGGGGCTGTCGGTAAAACATGCCTGCTGATCAGCTATACAACAAATGCCTTTCCCGGGGAATATATTCCCACAGTTTTCGACAACTATTCAGCAAATGTATCAATCAATAATGTTAAATTAATTTAATTATTTTAGGTGATGGTCGACGGACGACCAATCAATTTGGGATTATGGGACACGGCTGGTCAAGAAGATTATGATCGACTTAGGCCGCTCAGCTACCCTCAAACCGATTGTTTTATTCTATGTTTTAGGTTTATTCATTTAATCATTATTAGATAATTAACGAATAAAAATAATAATTTTCGAATCTTTTTAAATTTTTTATTTTAGTCTTGTCAATCCAGCATCATTTGAGAATATTCGAGCAAAATGGTTCCCAGAAGTTTCGCATCATTGTCCCAAAACGCCAATCATTTTAGTCGGTGAGTTAATAATTATTAATATATCAAAAAATTATATTATATTTTTAATTGAAAAGGAACAAAATTGGACTTGAGGGAGGACCCGAAAACATTGGAGAAATTGAGGGAGCGCCGACTTGCACCGATCAGTCAGGTCCAAGGATTACAAATGGCCAAGGAGATTCGGGCGGACAAATATTTGGAATGTTCAGCATTGACCCAAATTGGACTGAAACAAGGTGGATTGAATTATCATATTCATTTAAATATCAAATTTTTCAGTTTTTGATGAGGCAATTCGCGCAGTTTTATGCCCTGCACCAGTGAAGCAGAAGAAATCATGCGCCATTTTGTAAATGATGGAAATGGATGAAGGAAATGATGACCGATTTAATTCATTTAAAAACATTCACTCAAATTGTTCATTTTTGCAATTTTTGCTGATGACCCCCCACTCCAAAGGTGCTTATCCCCTCCTCCTTCTTCCATTCTACTCCCTCAATTTTGCATTCAACCAATTTTGACTACTTATAACATTTTTAATAATTTATTCATTTTCTTTCTTATTGTTGATGAACCTATAAATCAATTTTGCCTCATTTTGCTTACTTTTCGCTTTTGCACAAATTATATATTCCCCGTTACATATTTCACATATTTTTGTTGTGAATGTCCAAATTCAAATCTAAAATAACTAATCAATCCATTTTACATTCAACTAATTTTTCTGGAAAATATCCTGTAAATTTTCTCATTTTGATTAAATAAAGTGTGCCTTTTTATGTTCCGTGTAATTTTTCAATTAAGCAAATTTATTTAAATTAAAAAGCATTTTTGGGTTATGCTTCTGCTGTAATTTATTCTCCAAGAATGTTTCTCCTAGAAAATGTAAAAAGATAAATACCTTAAAGAAAAAGGGGAACTGGTTTGATTTGAGAGAAGGATTACGATATTCCGGAAAGAATTAATTTGCGCTTTTTCCGGATAAATTTGTGTTTCATTCCGGAAAGAATTAATTTTGCACTTTTTCCGGAAAGATTTGTGTTTCATTCCGGAAAGAATTAATTTGCACTTTTTATTTGTGTTTTATTCCGGAAAGAATTAATTTGCATTTTTTATTTGTGTTTCATTCCGGAAAGAATTAATTTGCACTTTTTATTTGTGTTTCATTCCGGAAAGAATTAATTTGCACTTTTTATTTGTGTTTCATTCCGGAAAGAATTAATTTGCACTTTTTATTTGTGTTTCATTCCGGAAAGAATTAATTTGCACTTTTTATTTGTGTTTCATTCCGGAAAGAATTAATTTGCACTTTTCCGGAAAGATTTGTGTTTCATTCCGGAACGAATAATTGTGCACTTTTTCCAAAAAAAAAGAAACACATCAAAGGGATAATTTTGGAAAACAGTACTCCTTTTCTCATAATCGATTTCATTCCCCTTTAATTTATTTTTTAATTTTTGAAGAAGCACTATAATTTTTTTCGGTTTATCGCACCCGCAGGTGGATTATATTCAATTTATTAGAAAAAACACATCAATGGATATAGTTAAAGACCAATCCTCAACTGCTCCGGGGTTTATTGCAAATGAATTTATTTATATAAATCCAAAAATAGCACAATGTTCACAATTCACATCTAATTTTGCTGCCATAGAATGTGTGGGTGTTTTGTCCATCCAACTTCTTTGGTAGATTCCATTTTGGTCTCACGAATTTTCCTCCTAATTTGTTGGCCACTTGTCTGTTTCCCCAATCTTCCCCCGAATTCCCGGTAAAATTCATTTCCTCGTCCTCTTTCCCCCACTTTCCTTTATTCCGAGTTCCGACTATTCTGACACCAATTGAGGCCATCAAAAAGTACAACAAACTTCAATGGCACCACTTTTATTAGTCAAAAAAATACAAACGATGGGTTCTTCATGGCTGGATGAATGCATTGTGCATTTATTCATTCATTTCCTCTTCATTTTTTATGGTAAAATGATTACGGGGAGGCGGGGCAAACAATGCCTAAGTGGGGTGGTAGAATGATGCATGCCTTCGGCAATTTGCAATTTTATTGCTCTTTTTTTGCTTCATTGCACATTTTCTGTGGAATGTTCCATTCCAACGGTGGAAGATGATGATGAATTTGTGTGCAAATTGGACAATTTCCGACTTCCGAGGATGAATACGGAGAGAATTTTTTTAGTATTTTCTTCTTCAATGCCATCCACTCAAAAAATGCAAAAATAATAAAAGTCAACACCTCATCCCCGCAATCCGCAATTAGTACTTAATGCCTGCACTCCTGAGAATAATACTCATTTAGGGCAGCATTTCCCATTTTTATTCTGGAAATAAACTCACTAAAAACAGGCCGAGATTCTCAAATTCCAGAGAAATCTCAAACTTCCGGAAAAGTCCAAAAAGTTTCCCCCTTTTTTGTTGGTTTGTCTGGCAAAAAAATTTCAAATTCAAAAAAAGCACACGCGATGTTTCCTTTTTTCTACCACAAAAGAGGACAAGAAAATTTTTGTTGGTGGCCAAAAAATTCAAACAAAGGCCAAGCCAATACCTTTTCATTTTTAATCCCATTTTAATTTGTGATGTTGACGAAAAATGCCGTAAAATATCACAAAATGGACGGATTTAGATTCATTCATTTAGACATTGATTTGAACTGAAAACAATTCAATGCTAATCAAATTGTATAAAATAATCGGATGCCAATATTTTCCATCCAATAATCATCCCCCTTCTGCTTGAGGCCAAAAACAAATAAATGCCCTTCCGAAGGAAGTACGGCCAAATAAAGTCCCGTCCCCTTTTTGGCCTTATATAAGTCTTAAACGAGTAAAATGAATAAAGGGGGAAGGAAAGAATGCGGGAGAGAATTTGATTCGGATAGCGCAGGAATGGATGATGACGAAAAATCCGCTCTGAACTTGCTCTTCTATGGAAGGGCAAAATGAATGAATGGGTGCGGCAAAAATTCAATTTAGTTGGTCCAAAATGGGGACAAATAAAGCAGTTTAGACGGTACATTCTGCTGCTGTACGAAAATGCCATTTTCCACAATACATTTGCTCCCTAAACTAAATTCATTTAGGGTCAAAAAATTGTCGATTGCTATTTTTTGCGACTGACGCGCATATTCTTAGCCAAGTTTGCCTACTTTTGATACAATTTTTTCAAGCAGAAAAACACAAAAAAGCATTGAAACATAAGTTCCCTTAAAAAATGTATTATTTCCTTTATAAAATCCGAAGCATGTGCCATTTCATTTTGCAAATTTCTATAATTCTTTTTTTTTTAACTTTTTTCATACAATAATTCAAAAAAGGAATGAATTGAAAATGCTAATGATTAATGAAAGATTGTTCCACTTTGCTGTATTTTACTTCCACTTTGAATTAGTCCATATTGTTGAAACAATTCCATGATTAGCTGCTGGACCAATTCCATTGAAAAATGCCTACCAAATTCCTGGAACAAATCTGCATATTCTCAATGGATTATTTTATACTTAAATTTCAATAATATCTGCCCAATTTCACTCCTTTCAAATATCCATCTCCAAAATTCCAGTCAACAACAATGTTTTTGGCCGGATATTTGCGTGCCAATGCCATCATCAATTTTTTCTCCTGGATTTTGGGGGATCCATACTTCTCCAAAAATTTCCAAAATCCATTCTCCATCCCATATTTCCTTTACGTCACTCTTTCGGCAAATTTCCTGTTTTTCCATAGACCAACCCAAATGATTTGTCTTACGGCAAATTTAAGAAAAACGAGATGTCTTTCACGTGGCATGAAATGAAAGTGGATTCGGATTCAACGCTCAATAAATCTCATTTTCTTCTATTCTTCATCTACCATATTCTCTCCTTAAACGGTTATTTTTGATTATTGTTTATTTATTATTTTTCTCATTTCCCCTTCAATTGAAAGAATAAAAAAGAGGAATTTCTTCAGATTCAAATTAAAGGACCAATAATTTGACGTGATTCCCTTCTTTGGTTAATGTCCATTTCCCTTTTAGCTCATTTACTTGGCCAAATCCATTTTCCTGTTTTTCTGATGTCAAAAATGAATTCCACCCTCATTCGCCGAATTTGACGCCCTCCGTCCATTTATTTCCTCCTCCCCCATTTCCTCCATTTCAAACAAAAAAAAAACCCACAGATTTTGGTGTTTATGCCCGGATTTAGTTTCCCCAATGGCCTAATTTATTGAATGATCTAGTCGGAACAAAGAATGGGTAAAGGATGACTTTTTAGTACACTCATTTGGATTATATGATGCATGCTGGAATGTGTCAATTTTTAAACCAAATAAGGCCTTTTTTGCCCATTATGCCCTTTATATGCCCACTTAAAGTGTCAAATTTCCCCCAAATCCACTTCCTCACTCTCCGGATTTGAGGAATATTCTCATCGTCATGGAATCCGTCAAATTCGCGCAAATGCCATTCAACCATCCAAACATATTTTGGTCCTAAAAATGTCCAAATCTTTCATAATATTTATGCAATTTCCCTCCAGCATTATCCAACGGAGGAATATATAAACATTCTTCTCAAATTTATCTCAAAAATGGATGTGGCCTTCCAACTTCCAAAAAGAATTCAAAGCACAGAATTATTTTGGAAATGTTCATTTCTTCATTTTTATTTTCATTTTTCCATTCAGAATATTTTAATTCCTCAAAATGTGCCAAAAAAGAATGAATTGGTTGAATTATTTATGCACAAAAGGGTTGTCCTCCTCCCTTCATTCCCTTTCATTCCAATTAATCTCTTTTTGTCCCCACCTTTCAATAAATTTTCAATTGCTTCTAAATTCGGAATCGAAAGGAACATTAATTTCATCTTTCTCGGCATCTACCAAATTTGGGGACATCATTTTATTTTAACTTTTCCAACCAGCCATTTTGATGCCATCCAACCCACAATTTTGTTTATTTGCGCATCAAAATAATGCCAAATAATATCAAAAAAATGCCATCATCTTTGGTTCCATTATTGCCCATTCTTGCCACCTCCCTCTTTTCCATCCATTTCCTAGCATTTTTGGCATCATCAAAGTTCATTCCTTTCTCCCCTAAATTCCACCATTCGTTCTAATCAAAACTTCCTCAATCCCGGCCATTCCATTCCATGTCAATTTGGCCATGTTCATTGCCATCCATCAATTCCCCTGAGGAATCCATTCCCACATTTTGATGCCATCATTTTCCTTCCGAATTTGTTCTTCCCATTTCAAAACTTGTTGAATTCCCTCAAATCCATTTCAGCCTCTCATTTTTGAAAAAAGCCCCAAATTTGAAATGGGCCAACTCCAAATTGTCTTCCAATCCACCTCCGTCCTGCCAATTCTCTTCCTCTCAACTTTTTTCCTCCTCAGCAACAATTTTGTTTCCGGATATTATACCCAACATTTTTATTTGCCCTCCGGCTATTTCAGCAACGCGTTTTTTGATCGGTTTGCCAAACTTTGTCCTTTTTCCACAATTTCCTTTCCATTTTAAGACCATCAGCCCCACGGCCCTCCGCAATTCAAAAACCATCATTTTACGTGAATTCGGCAGCAGAGGAACCAAAAGTTTTGATGGTGGAGGAGGAAATTGAGGACGAAGATGAAAAGACACCGCCAAAATTGTCCAGCAGGGAACGTGGAACAATTTTTGGAGGGAAAAGTTTGGAGAGGGTATCCGGAGATCAGGTTGGATAATTTTGGGGCCATAAATTCATTCGCATTGTCAAAATTAAATTCAGGCAATTCCTCGCCGCCAAATGCGACATTTGTTAGCGGACGAATTCGGAAGTGGACGGATGGGCCGCCAATACAAAAGAATGCGTCCATGCTTTTATTCCCCAATCCAATGCTTAATGAGGAAACGCCGATCAGAGACCAAATAAAATAAAAATAATGGATGAAATAAATTGAATGAAGAATACAACAACCACAGCAAGCCAATCCACTCGATGACCCAAAATTGCATTTCTATTTTTTGTGTACTGTAATAGAAATTCTCTATTGAATGCGAAAAATGATCTCCGAAATTATTCAAATATTAAATAATAAATACAATAATAAAATTCACCTTAACATTCCTCTAAATAATTCCAATTTGGTCAAGCCAAATTCAAATGATTTGAAATGCAAATTAGACTTTCTTAATCATAACAAAAATTAGTTGTTTAATTTTTCTAATCCAATCGGAAATTGAGTGAAAATAAAATAATTTATCGACAATAACAAAAATGTTTAAATAATTTATTTCCCCCCGGAATTTGCGTAAAAAAACAAATTAATGTGAATGATGGGAGGTCACAATGCGCAGCACGAAGTGTCCATAAAATCGAATTATGCAAATTTGGAGAAGGAAAATCGGAAATTGGATGCTAATTTAGTGGAGGAGAATTATTACCGGGGATGGAAAATGATTGGTGGGAATGTCAACAAAAAAAATGGACGGAGATATTTTGGGCAAGAAAATTGATGTGGAGGAGGGGATGATTAAAGCGCAAATAAATTTGAGAAAAACATT
Organism: Pratylenchus scribneri; assembly: GCA_030063045.1. Lineage (NCBI taxonomy): Eukaryota > Metazoa > Nematoda > Chromadorea > Rhabditida > Pratylenchidae > Pratylenchus > Pratylenchus scribneri. The sequence continues at coordinate 765,458 of JAQSEB010000011.1, read as the reverse complement.
CAATTAACAAACAAGCAAAATAAATGTAAATGGAATGTTCGATCATCCTCCTTCATTCGTGTTCTGCTGGCCAACCAAATTCATCCAATGAGAACATCCGTGCTACTGAATTTAAATAATTTATTTGCATTTTCCTCATTCCATTGACCCACCTGACAACCGCAGCGGCCACCGCCTCATTTGCGAGCAAATCATCGGATGAATTAGCCCGAATTGCCGTCTCGGTTGGAGATGAGGAAGTGGGGCGGCCAATGGTTGAATATCGATTTCCTTTGCACAAATATGTCCGATAGTAGAAATTGCAAAAAAGCAGAAAATATGAGAAATAGATGATGAAGGAGGCATAAAGATTGGACCAAGTGTGTTGGCATTCAATCCCAGCAACTTTCAGTCTGCAATCAAATAAAATTAATTAAAATTGATATTGTTAATATTTATTAACCTATAAGTGATGAGTCCAATGCCAACCCCAACGACCATTTGCGCAATTTGAAGTATTGTAATCATCATGGCCGCCGGCTTTGGTAATTTGTAGCGCAACGCCCGAAGTGCATAGTAAAAATACCTTAAATTTGATTGATATTATTATAATTAAATTGTAAATTAATACATGAATGCATGGACAGTGTAATTCATGGAGATGAACCAACGGCCGCTGGCGGTGTGATCTTTGTAGAGCATCCAAGTGTAAATCAATACCTTAATTGATTTAATGAATGGATTAATATTGATTAAAAAAAAGAACCGTGAGATGATGGTACCAATGCAGAAAAATGAGCGGTTTTTTGCGCAAAACAATGAATGCTGTGTCGACGAATTCAAAAACCTTAAGAATTGATTTAAATTTATTTTCCTAATCTATTTTACCTTGGACATGGCAAATTTTTCGGTCCAAAAGCCGGTGATTCCTTGTGCATAAGAAGCCGTACAAATTGAATAGATGAACGAATTGGAGCCAACCGCCCTTTAATTAAAAATTAAAATGGATTTTCATTTGATATTTAAATTTGAAAAACAAACCAAAATAATTCGGGAACCATTCGAATTGCGCCAATTGCCGAAAATGTTGCCAATCCAATGTTCCACCAGAACAATGCTTGGTCCAGGGCAAATGGTTGTCGAGTGCTCATGTACTATTAGAATAAAAATAAATTCAATTTTTTAAATTGTTAAAATAAAAAACCCTTTGTGCGCCGAATATTGCGACAATGTAGAGGAAGGAGAGTGTGAAGGAATGGCCCCAATTGCGTTGCATCCATTGGGTTGAGCTGACCACATCAAATGAAAGTTCATAGGGCACAACATAGGAATAATTGTCCGGCCCATATCTGGGATTGTATTCATATTTGGCCATCTTCTTTTGTTTACAGACAAAAAAATGAAGGAATGGAGTAAATAATTAAAATTATCCCTTGTTTGATATAATCGATCTAAAAAAGTAAAACATTTTTTTGATTTATGGACTTTGAAATGTAGACTAGTCGATTAAAAAAAAGTGGAAAAAATGGGAATCGGAAGATTAAAAAAAATGTGAAAGTACGCGCCGATGCTGGGCAACAAAATGAGTAATAAACTATGGGGTGAGATTTTCATTCGATTGTAAATTGTGGTGAGTGGAGTTTCATTGATTTTGGAATTGATAAAAGTTGAAAAATGGATGGACGATGGATGGATGGATGAATGAATGATGCTGGAATGAAAAGTGAAAAGAATATAAAAAAATGAAGGAATTTAAGTTCCATTGTCCGGATTCAGATAAAAAATAAACTGAATAAATGATCAATTTAACATTAACAACAGAAACAGAAGGTAAATTAAATAATTAAAATATTAATGATAATTTTAATTGTTTTTTACTATTTATATTTATAGATCCTTCCCAATTTGCTAATGGAGAATTATAAGGCAGAGAAGTAAGAAAATGACTAGAGAGTGGGAAAAGCAAAGGGGATAATGTTCCTTTCTATTGGCTGTGTGCTTCACATTCGTTATTTCGCATGGTCAAAACGGGGTCAAGGCTGGCTGGGTGGATCGGTCAGCGAAGGCGGGTAGAGAAGCAAAGAAAGGGAGAGAGATAATACTATTTCAATGGTCATTTGATTGGTCCAGTTTGCTCCCCCTGTGTGCTTCTCACAAACAATTTTTTATTGAGTAGATGATGTCTTTCCTCTTTCTATATATATCACTTCGATTTTCTTCATTGTGTGGGTTCAGAGGAATTTGTGCCCATGGCAGAGATCAAAGTGCATTCCTTGTGCAGAAGGCCGGGCGCATCAATAAATTGGAATCTGGAATCTATCTACACAGTACACGGTTGAGGCCTAGACGAAGTTTGCTGTTCTGTTGACATTCCCGCCAATCATTTTCCCATACGATGTCAGCCAATGCCCAATGCAAATTGCAATGTCTCCTTGGACTGATGAAGCCACTGAACCCCCCAAATTTTTTCAAAATATTTTTTTTTCATATATTTTTTTTGCCTATTTTTTGTTAATGATATTTCCAATTTTTGAATTTCTCTTGACCATTTTTATTTTGAAAAATATGAATTTGCAAAAAGGGAACGCACTTTTCATGCTATAAAACAGGTGAAATTTTGAGAAAAATTATAAAACGGGCAGAATTTAAAAATCTATTTGTGGAGCACTATTTTTGCGCTTCTATATCAATCACTATTTATATTTAGTCTCATTTTTTTGGAATTTTACATCTAAAAATCTGCCTTACTTAGTTATAGGTAGGCCATTCTGCTGATGACATGATTTTCCGAAATCATTTTAAAGGAAAAGCCACTTACAACTATTTATGGTATCTTTATCGTCTTTCCAGGGATTGGCTGTTGTGCACCAAAAATTCTTCCCTTGTTTCCTAATGACAAATCTACATATTTATCAATTTAAAATCCTGTTATTAACAAATTGTCCCATTTATTCATTACATCGCTCTCGTCCGTCGCCATTTGATTTATAATTAATAATAATAAGTAGGTGAATCAAAATTTCGGAGAATAAATCTACAAAAAAGAAGGAATGGAATCAATTATGTGAACAATAAATATCCGTTTGTTGGTGAGGAGGATTAGGAGCCCAAATGAGGGGAATTAGGGGATAAATGACCGGGGGATCAAAGGAGATCTTTTTTCATTGTGAAAGGAAATGAAGATCATCAAGGATTGGGATTTGGGGGAATTGGACACCGCTGGGCTTTTTCCATTCATTCATTGTACATAATGCGCGGCGCCAGCTGTTCTTTGACCAACGGGTTGCTGCATTCGCAAAAGTTGAATGAATTCGGCTGCCTAAAAGATTGTTGGATGGACATTTATTTGATATTTGCTGCCAAACTTGTTCAGGCGAAAGTGGTCCCAATCCTCCTTCCGGCTCTTCTTCGCCAAACTCCTTTGTTGGCTCTTCCTCGGCCTCCTCATCCGGCACAACAACCATTTGTTGGCCATCAATCCCGACATTAGATGCCAATGGATGCATTTGGAAATTGACCAAAATTGGTCGCCGTTCTCGCATTGCTTGTTGGCTCACATTCACCGATTTGATGGCAATTTCGTAGCCATCAGCCTCAACCGCAACTTGATATTGGCCAGCAACGAGAGGGCGGAAATAATCACCAGTGATCCCTTCAAAAAAATTAGCATCCATTAATGAGGAATTGTTGCCTAAAGGGGGACACACAGGTGGTCACTGGATGTTTGATGGCATTTTGTCCGGCTGTCACATTTCGCACCCAAACAACGGCATTCGGAATTGGCATCCCAGTGTCCGCATCCTGCACAACACCCTTAATGCCCAAATGGGCTAGGCGAATGAATTCGAGAAGGGCAAGACGATTGTCGGCCCAAAGTTGTGGAAGTTGATCGGCTGGGGGCATTTTCTCGCAGCCCAATTCCAATGTGATTTCAAATGCCTTAAAAATGATTCAAGAATGTTTGTAGTTCCTCCCCACCAATTTACATTTGTTGCCAAATAATTGAAATCCTGCATTCCACCAGCAACCGAATACCATTTTGCCCCATTCGTGATTCCACCTTGTCGGCCAAAATTGCTTTGGGCCGTCCCATCGCAGGGGGCATGATCATTTTTGGCCATATGGGCATGGGCGCGGGCATAGGTTTCGGCAATATATCTGACCAAAGAAGAAATATTCATTTCATTTTGTTCAAATTCTCTCACCGGAATGTTTTGTCGTCTGGGGATTTGGCATAAGACTGAATGGCCATTGGGTCCGGGCTTTCATCGAAAGGATAGTTGGCCACCAAATCGCCTTCATGCAAATTGGCGGAAATAACAAATGGCCAAGACAGGATCCATTCTCCAACACCGCGAACTTCCGGCTCAAACTACAAAAATATGGAATTGAATTATAATTGAACAATGGGAAGGGATATTGACTTGTTGGTTTTCGCCATTTTGGAACAATTCCAACAAATGGTCATAATATGGAAGGCCTTTGTTTTCCATGAAGTAGAAAAGTGTGTTTAAATCGGGGAAATTCCTATTCAAATCCACTCCATGCGCATTCCCTCGGCCAGTCAGCCATCCCCGATCTTCCGCTTTCTAACAAAATGGATGGATTAATGTTTGGTCAAAATATGTTAATCACCGTTTTGTAAGCCAATTCAAATCCATCCGGGTTCATGCTCGGCAAAATGTGAACATTTGTGTTGTTCAACATTTCCACTATTGGCCTATTCCCGGCACGCCATTGGTCACAAAGGTAATCGGCCAATCGGATCAACAATTCCCGTCCAATTGCCTCATTCCCGTGCATATTTCCCACATATTTCATTTCGGGTTTCACTAAAATGTGAGCATATATTTTTTCAATTAGAATTAGATTTACATGTTTGATGGCGGCCTGGATGCGTTGAGAATTCGATGACAGCCAATTGTCGGCCTTCAACACTTCGCCCAACACTGTAGAGGCGGGTAATACTGTAAGAAATGATCGGAATTAAAGCACAGTTCATTCCAAAACTCACTTTGGGCATTTTGCATGGATTTGTGCCAATTTATCCTCCAACCCCTTTTGGTCATGATATCGGCTCCAAAGGGCATCGTTGGCCGACGATGTTTTCGGCTTGGTGCCCCAGAACAACCCTATGGAATGGAATTTATGACGTCATTTCCTGTCCATCACTCATTTCCTCACCTCCAATTGTGGAGTGGATCAAACAAACCAAAAATACCAATCCAAACAATTTCAACGGATTTGTGGCCATTTCAGAGGAAATTAATTGAAAGGCCTTTGTAGACCTTAAAATTGGGAATGGAAATAAAACGTGAAAGGAAAAGGAATAAGCCCAAAGGCCAGGCAAGAATGAATGTCGGGTCGATTGGCGGAATGGCCAAAGGCGTACGCTTGTTGGAAAAAAATGGGCCTAGAAAATGTTAGCCGCGACAAGCAATTTGAGTCGACGACGGCTTTTCCATGGGCCAAAGAGGGAGCTGATAAGGAGGGTACAGGGAATGGAGTACACGGAGAATATACAATTTTCCATTTCATTCCCTTTTGGCCATTTATATTGGCCAATGTTTTTCTCTGGCTCTTTTTTGAAGGCCGCCTGTGGCATTTTCGCCGAAGAAAAAGAATTCTTTTCCGGTAAAATGCCGCGCCGCCCGCTTCTTTTTCCCTACCTCCTCCTTTCTTTAGAAGGAAGGCAGTCCCGTGACCCATATTTGGTATGCCTTGAGGGGTAAAAAGAAAGTAGAGAATGCGAAGTTGCTGTCCCCCTTCTATTCATTTATTCTCAGAAGAATGGCCCAAAGAACGGTGGGGAAATGAGGGGGTTGGCCGTTGGCCCCAAATTCCACATTCCACAGGCCGCTCAATAAACCCACAAAAATATTGATGGATGAAATAAAAAGGTTAAAAAGGGAATTCGATAAAAATTGAACAGGAAATTAATTTGAAAAACTGGAAACGAGACGGATGAAAAAGGCGAGAATTTTGACGGAGTTAATTATAGTAAATGGGCAAACATTGTCTTTCCTTGGCAAATCCAATTTCCAATGTTGCCGCCTACAAATTCAATTTGCTCATTTTTGTGCCACCCCACAAATTTGCACACCAAATATAATTGGGAATGTTGGACAAATGAACAACGGAAAATAAATTGGAAGAAGATTTTTATAGGCAAATTCATAATAAAATCCATTCCATTTTGGTCAATGTTTTTGTCAAATAATTGAACATTTCCCCTTGGCATATTCTTTTTGCAAAATTAATGGCCAAATTTGGATATGTTCACATCATCCACAATTCTTTTTATTCTTGCCGTCCTAATCCTCTATAATCTGTGCATAAGAAGCCTCAAAGGGAATCATTTCATTTGGATTTAATTTTCATTTTCCATTTTTTATTCAAATCAATTTCCATCCACATTTTCATTTGTCCAAAAAAGAAAAAGCGGCAATATGGCTTCCTCCTTTTTTCAAACAAATATTCCACCTATGGCCAAGTCCATTTGACGTCAACAAAAAAAAGGGAGGATGGATACAATTTTGTGTGGCTCAATGGCTATTTGGCCTCCGAATGCCAATTTAGCCAAAGGACTCTCAATGTATGGGAAGGGAAAAGGAAAAAGTGAGGGCAATGTTTGAGCCAAATGGATGGTCAACAAACATATTTGGGAATATTTTTAAAAGTATTTAAATGGAAAATTGGCCAAATTGATTTCATTGTCTTAAAAAGTAATAAAGAAAATGTGTTTATAAAATGCTGTCTCACAACAAAAAATGATGAATATTTTTGCAATTTGCGTCATCCTCATGACAATTTGATTTTGAATCAAAAAATTTTCCCACAATTTTTCATTGTTTCCGGCGTTCGAATTGAATAAAAAGGCGCAAAAGGCCATTAATAGAAATGGCCGATTGAACAAATGCAATAAATGAAGGCCGACAAAAATGGAAATTGCCGAAAAATGGAGAAAATATAGCACGGGATAAAATAGTTGAAATTTATGGTGAAAAGTTCAAATTTTGCAGAATAGAATAAAAATGAGGGATTCAATTGAATTGTAATGTAAATCATCACATCAATTCTCAATCAGAATAAGGAAATATGAAATGAGGAATGGGAAGGGAGATATATGCGGCTAAAATTCTTCCAAAGATTGCCTAAAATTAATTGAGAAAATTGCCGAATTAATTTCCCAGCCAAAAATATATCGGTATGCTACAAATGGGCGAAATCCCAACTGGACGACGGCGCTTGTAGGACTAATACAAAGTGCCAACAGGTGGTTGGCCCAATTGGTAGGAGGGATTAAGCCAATGGAATGCGCGGAGATGCACAGAAGGAGAACCAATAATAAAAGTGAAATATACAAAGCAAAAAAAAAATGCCGGCCAATGCCATTACCGGTCAGCGGGCTAACAATTCAAGGAAATGAGCCGATGGTCACATCAATGAATGAATGGAAAATTGGAAAAAATGGAAGAACATTCCACCAATCCCTGGGTTATTCCGAGTGCATTCGCCGACAAACAATTCCCAAATCCACTTCCAGCGAATCATAATTGTTCATTGTTAGGATCGAAGGATGGCATCGGGCACATAGAATTCCAACAGAAGGCAATAGCGCCCATTAGAATGAATAATGAATTGGACTAATCTTCGTGTCAACAAAAAATGTAAATTTAATTGATGACATTGCTCATCATCACTCATCAATCATCACTCATCATAATCTCTCCCAAGTCCAAACCATTGATAATTCCGTCGCCAATTCCTAAGGGCATTTTGCCAACAGAATCCAGAATCCACCCATGTTTGGATATTAGAAACTTTGTTGACGTAATAGAGTTTATCATTTTGGTATGGCATCGAGCAAATTCCACCTCCTCCTGGCCCCAGCCTTCAGGCCAATATGCCCTCAATGAATTGGCCAATTGACTTGCCTTGTTAGTGACAAAAAGATGAGAAACTTTGGAGCGACAAGCCGGCGACCCATCCGAAAATCTATTTCCTTATGGTTTAATATTCAATTTCAATTCATTCAAAAGTATTCTATTTAATTCCCATCTTGAACTTTTGCCCAAAAATATTGTTGAAATAATATCACATTATTGCTACCCGAAAATATTATTGTTTTGTTGTTCAGCTCAGATCTCTCAGTTATAAATAAGCGTAAACTTTTTGTTTGGAGCATAAATTCTTTTCATATTCAATGTAGCTTTTAGTGGAAGATCGTCATAAATTATTGCTATAGTTCTTGTGAACAATTTGGATGATTTGATGGAATTTATACTGCTATAGATCACCCTTATATGGGAGAGCGAGACCCTCCTCTTCACCAATGTTAACAAAAAGGGATTACAATACAAAAACAAAAATGTGGTGTGGCATCATCGGGGCAAAACAATGGGAATTTGGAAAAATTTTATGAAATAATTAGAAAAATAAAAAAATGGACTTGAATAAATTTTAATTTTTATGCAACAAATCACAAATAATTTAATAATTAATTATTGAATTTATTATGATAAAATTCCGTATATTGATTTATTTCTTTCCAATTTGCTTCGCATCCATCCTCCAAATTAGCCAATAAAGTTCATGACGACCAAATGCAGGATAACATGTGCAAAAATGAAGTCAGCAAATGCACGTTCCGGGCTAATATTCGGGAATTCCGATGTTTTCGGGGTTCACTTGGATGCGAAGATTGGCTATAAAACATGAATATAAATGAATTGGATTTATATTTGGAATTAACCTGCCAAAACAAAACTGGCAACGCAAGAGATGAAACCAGCCAAAAAGGCATTGAATGGGAAAGTGCCAACCAAAAGGCAATAAATGAATTGAATAATGCCAGTCAGCAAAATGTAGAACATATAAGCATCGATCAATTTGAGTCTTTTGGGCGTTGTTCGTTGATAATCGGTGTAAAGTTTGGAAAGTGCCTCGAAAACTTCAACCATTTTTCCTTGTAAAATAAATGGACTAAAAATGAAAAAAATAATTGAAATTGAAGTGAATAATAAATAAAATAAAATTGCCATTAGCAATAATGGTTTGGTGTGAAATTATTAAATATAAATTGAATATTTATCAAGAATGATTTTAAGTTTTTTGAGCATCAAATCAAAAATTAAAATTCATCCTCTTCCTTCATCATTTTCATTGGCTCCGTTGAATTATAATGTTCACCGAGGGAATATGCATGATTATGATATGTGATAAGCAACGGGTCATTGGCCTCAAAATGCTCCCCAAAAACGGATTTTTGCCCATTTGAATGCAACACCTCAATTCGATGTCCCAATAAATTGCTAATTGCTCGAAGCTGAAAATCAATTAAATATAAATTTGTTTAATTTTGAAATTTGAATTATAAACCTCCGGTTCTCCGCCCCAATTTCCACCATCCGAACACATTTTGGCAATTTTGTCACAATAATCCATGAATTCGCCCTCCTCCAATGGATGGCCCTCTGGGTCGACAACAAAAGGCAAATATTCTTCTTTACGGTTTTTTATGTGGTCGGCGGCCATTCGACGAAGTTTTGTCATTGGATACTGCAAAAAAATAATTCAAAAATAATTCGAAAATATTAAAAAATCAAACATTTCCCAATTGCCATTGCGCACATTGATGTGCCAATGCACTGAACAGGCAATCTCCATCCGGCTGAATTTCGTGAATTTGCAATCCTTGTTCAGCCAACAATCTTTGCAGTGCTTTTCGCTCTTTGGTGCCTTGACTGGACTCGGCATTCTTTTCATCCTCTGCTTCGGCTGCTGCCCTGGCCAATGCATGCTTTTTGCGTTTTTCTTCCTTTAATTTTAATATTAATTAATTTAGAAATGTTAATTAAACCTTCTTTTTCTGCGCTTTTGTCAATTGAATTTCTTTGAATTTTAAGATGGGCATTACGCCTTTATCCGCCATATTTTCAATTGATTCTTCACTTTGACTTTGCTTCATTTTTTCAGCCGAATTTTCGTCATTTCCATTTATTATTGCAATTTTCCCAATTGAAATTGTCAATTTTTGTAATTCTTCTTTGTGTCGTTCGCTCAATTCCTTCTCCAAATTCTCAATTTGTTGTGCAATTTCTTTCTTCTTCTTTTTGTCATTTTTCTGTACTGAATGCTTCAGTGCCGTTATTTTAGCTGAAAAAGAAAATTGAATTTATTTTTAATCATTAGAAAAGCCAAAACCTTGTAAATCTTTCCGTTCTTTGTTTTGCGTTGATTTCAGCTTTTCCATCGGATCAAATTCTTCATCACCATTTTCACTGTCGGCCATCTTTACTAATCAATAATTTCAAAAGATATCTATTAAACAAAATAAATTAATTTGGTCATAAAATTGGATGATTTTTAAAGAAATTATTTTAATGCGTACAAGAATGTCGCTTAATGATGTTAATTTAATTTAATTACATTTTTTTCTCAATTTATTCATATTTTTGGTTATAAAATTGATTGGTGACCACATAAAAGCAATGATGAAAAAACATTTGACAAACAAAAATTCATTCAATATTGGAAGAAATATTTATTTTTAATAGACAAATGAATGAATGGATGGATTGTTTGTATATTTTATTTAAACAAGATTCAATTAAACGAAACGGGTTTTCAAGGCTCTGGGTCTCTGAATTCTTCTCATTAGGGATAGCAGCAGGCAGTCTTGGATGAGCCTCCTTCGTTGTGGTGCAATGGCCGGACTTTGAGATGGTCCGTGGTGGAATTCCTTTCGGGCATCTAATTTTGAATAAATTAATTTAAATATTACAATAGCCGAAAACCTTGTCAAGAATTGCTTCGGCCAATTCAGTGAATGCCTTCTCAATGTTAATATTGGCCTTGGCCGATGTTTCCATGAATCGAATGCTGTGGTCGCAGGCAATCTTCTCGCCCCGTTCCTTTGGCACAACCCGACGATCGGACATGTCGCATTTATTGCCGAGCAGCATTTTCACAACATCTTCCGAAGCATGCTAAAAATATTTATTAAAAAGGATTAATTGGTTTGTATTTAAAAACCTCATCAATGTGTCGAAGCCATTTGGCAATATTGTCAAAACTTTTTGCATTTGTTATATCATAGACCTTTATAAAATTAATATTTATTTAATTTTAAAATGATTATTAAACCATCATAATGCCCATTGCACCGCGATAATAAGAAGTTGTGATTGTATGGAAGCGTTCTTGTCCGGCAGTGTCCCTAAAATAATTATTAATTAAATGAGTAATTAATAAATAATTTTTTACCATATTTGAAGTTTGATTTTCTTTCCCCGCAATTCAATTGTCTTTATTTTGAAGTCAATACCTTAAATTATAAAAATTAATAATAAATATTTTCTGTAAATTTATAACCAATTGTTGAGATGAATGTCGTATTGAAGGCATCATCGCTGAACCTAAAATTAAACAACTTAAATTGTTGATATTGTAATTAGCAAAATTAATAATAAATTAATAATTAATTAAATATTAAACCTGTATAGAATGCATGTCTTTCCCACACCACTATCACCAATCAGAAGCAACTTGAATAATAGGTCGTATTGTTTTTTCGCCATAAATATTTGGAAGCTTTAAATTGTCGAGTATTTTTGTCCTGCTAAAAATATGCAAATTAATTTAATATTAAAATTACGAATGATAAATAATTAGTATTGATTTGTTTTAATTAACATTGTTGCGAATATTATTAAAATATGAGTGTGAAATTTTATTTAATAAAAATGTAAATCCGAAAATACAAAAATATTTGAGATATTGAAATCAAAAATAATTGTGAAAGTAAAATAGGTACAAAAATGGCCACTCATTCAAATATATAATACAGCATGGTCCGTGTGCATTCTTTTGATCAAAATTGCCGTTCGTTGCTCAACTGTAGCCACATTCAATGGGTTCACTTTTTTCAATTTTTCCAATTCATCGGCCCAATCCAATAATGCGAAATTTGCAGAACTAAAAAATAATATTAATAAAATTAATTTAATATTAAATTTTTTGTATACTTATTTGCAACGAATTCTCGCAATTCTTTGTTGAATACATGGAAAAATGGTTCCCAATCGCCCACTTCCGGAATTGTAATCACAACAAATTGCGGTTTTTGATTCAAAAATAATCTTCTAAAATAAAAGCGTTATAAATTAATTAAAGTAGGCAAACCTGGTATTTTTGATTTCAAATGTAAATTTCTCCCAAATAGCATTGTCATTTTGTTTCAAATTTTGTTGGATGGATTTGATTTTTTGGTCAAACCAGTTGTTCAAATCGGTCAAAAATGAGTAAACAATTTGGTTTGGACGGCCATCCGGGTCTGCATAAAACACATTCAAATCCATTCCAAGCAGAATAAATACTTAAAATTATGTATTTAATTTTCTTTTTTAGGGATACCCTTTGAATAGCAAAAATATTGTTGAATTGTCCGATTAATATTTGCTTTCCACCAATTTTCAAGTCCTTCGATAAACCAACTGAAAATTCATTTTAAATTATTAAATAAAATAAAATTATACTTTGGCATTCGGGGAAAGCTCAAATTCAATGTAGACATATTCTTGAAAATTCTTTTGTCCAGTTGTGCCAAAATTGAATCCATAATGAACAGTCGAGAATGGTATCTTTTACTTTTATTTTCCTCATCATCAGCATCAGAAAACATAGTAAATTTGATTTGTTTGACAAATTCATTTTCAATTTCCTTCTTTATTTGATCTTGCTCATTTTTGTGATTTTTATACGGATTTACACGCTGAAAATAATAAAAAAAATGTAAATTTTTAGCAAAAAAAATTTACCATTTTAATTGGAAATGGATGATCGGAACTTGGAATCATTTTGCAATTTGCCTCCAATTGCAAATTTTCACGCGAAGATAGAATTTTTGGAGGCTTAATAAAAAAAATTTTTTTAAATTTATTTTATTAAAATTTTACGCATGTGAATTTGTAGGTTCTTTGACCATCATTTGGGTGGTAAAAATGATTTGCATATTCCGGATTATTCTGAAAATTTTGAATTATTTTAAAATAATTTAATTCTATTTACCTTGGATTTTCCCTCATTTTCTTCAATTTCAGCAACAAATTTGATTTTTTTATTCACTTTCAATCCATCACTCTTTTTCAGACATGACTTTTTCATAATTTTCACATTTACATGAATTTGTCCAGATTTTAGTTTTGTCTCATTCTCATTTGGAATATTCTTCACTGTTCGATTATATTCACAATAATCAGCGGATGAAGAAGATGATGGGCCATTTAAATAATCTTCCAATTCTGGACTGAAAATGTAATTAATTTTACCATAATAAAAAATAATTAACAACTCACTCATCATCATCAGTGTCAATATTTGCTGTTTGTGAGGTTCTTCCGTTTTGAAGTCTCGCTCTTTTTGTAGAAATTTGGTGCACTTTATTGTTGATTTGTTTCTTTTGTTCATTTCCATACTTTGTCGAATTGCCCTTCTTTTGCTGAATATTTTCTGGCATAAATGGAATATGGTTTGTGATTCTTTGAATCAATTCCTGCCTTTTCGTTGGCTGTCTTATTTGGTCATTTTTTGGTCGATGAACTTTTGATAAAAATATTAAATTACAATTAATTTTAATAAAAACCAACTAATATCGGCGATTGGATGGTCCCTGTATTTTGCAGGTTTAACTTTTTCTTCATCTTCTTCTTCCTTATCTTCATTATCATTGGCATTCCATGAATCGATTTCTTCCATTTCCGGTGGTGGTGACGGCGGCGACGGTGATTTTGTGAAAATGTCGCCGATATAATCATCTTCATTGTATAATAAAAATTTGTTTGATGCGGCATCCGAGCTTTCTGCTGAAGGTGATGAATATTCTTCCTTCTTAAATGTGTAATATAAAATATTGATTTAAAAATGTAATAAACCTTGATTCTCTGCATGAATAATTTGCGCTTTCCTGGGAAAATACGATCAACTTGTTTCAATGTTCTTTCTTCCTCAATTCTCTGTACTTCATCGATTCGGGCTCGACAAACACGGTTCTATAATTTATTGATTATTGTTTAATAATAAATATTGATTTTTTTATACCGCTAAAAGGCTGATACTTTGATTCTGCAATTTTGCTTCATAGATTGCGGTCTGCGCCAATTCATCAATGATATTGCCAATAAATTGCAAATCATATTGTTCATCCTCATCATTTGCCCTTTCATTAATTTGATTAGTCAACCAATTGTTATCCATGTGAATAAGATTTTCTGAATTCATTAAGATTGTTAAATTTACATTTAACAATTTTACCTTGTGAAGCTGCAGTTTGCATAATTTCCAAAACAATTTGCTTATGAATTTCCAACTTTTCGCCATAAGTGTATTCCATTGGATTGTATTTGAGCATTACAATTTTTCTCTCGATAAGTGCTGTATAACGTGCAATATTCCCGCAATTGATTGTGCTGCTCTTCGTCGATTGATTGATAAGTAACTTTCCAATTGTTTTGATTGATCCATTTTGTAATTTGGATGGAGATTGTTTGATTGACTGTTGAGGTGTTGTTGGATTCTTTTCATCTTTCTTTTCTTTATCAACTTCTTCAATTTCATCATCACTATCACTATCAAAACTAATTGTAATTGTCGTAGACATTAGAATGCATCCAATGCGTCTGCAATTTTAATGCAAATCTATGCTTGCTTAGAATAAATTAAATTAAAAATATGCTTTATATTTCCGAACTAAACATTTTTAAATTCGAAACTATATATATAGCTGACATCGACACATTAAAAATTGAATAGAAAAAAAAGGAAAGATAAAGACATGACATGATCTTATTATTATTAAAATGAGCTTATTAAAACAGATTTAGTTTAGGCTTAGCTGAACCTATTTTATCCAAACTATTAAGCATTAAGGGTTAAGGCTAATTGATAGTAATGCTTAAAAAACTGCTTTTGATCATGGTATGGTGGTGTCGTGGTGTTGTTGATGTATAATGTAAATATGGATACGGATACGGACGGAAACTGCGGAGTGGTAGCGGATAGGATCAACCAGCTCAACTCATCAGCTCAGCCCAGAGCAGCAAGCAGTATCACATTCATCATTCACACATCAGCTGCACTGCACTGCAGTAAAAAAATAAAAAACAACAAATTTTTTCATGCAAGAAATAAAAATAAATGTATGACAATTGATCCAAAATAATTGAGATTAATGGTTAAAAAAGATAAAAAGATAGCGATGAATTCATCATTTTTGTTGCTTATTGCTTTGCGGTTTGCGTTTCGCGCTTTCTTTTCCTTGCATTTACATCTTCCTAGGCACAGTTGCAACAAATTTGTTTTACTTTTCCGTACTATATTTTACTTAATATAAAAAATATTTTTTCAGCTGAATTTTAATTACTTTTATAAAAAATAAAAGATGGCAATGGCAGCGAGAGGCGGAAGAGGCGGACGAATTCCCCCGGAGGTGACAATTTTAAAATTGTATATCACTTATAATAAATTGATTTTAGGTTAATAGGATTCTTTTCATCAAGAATTTGCCATATAAAATTACTGCCGAGGAAATGTACGACATATTCGGAAAATTTGGAGCAATACGGCAAATTCGAATGTAATTTTTCTTCTCTACTTTATTATTTTATTAAAATTTTCAGTGGAAATACCCCTGAAACGAGAGGCACGGCATTTGTTGTTTATGAGGATATTTTCGATGCAAAAAATGCATGTGAACACCTCAGTGGGTTCAATGTATTATTCATTATTTTATTATTTATATTTAATTAAATATTCAGGTCTCAAATAGATATTTGGTGGTTCTCTACTATCAGGCAACAAAGGCATGGAAACGAATGGACACGGAAAAGGCTCGAACAAAATTGGAAGAAGTGAAGGAACGATATGGACTTGGAGGAGATATTGATAAAGAAAAGGAGAAAATGGGCATTTATACACCGAAACATACACCGGGCGTTTCGACCCCAAGACGTTGATTGAATATTAAATTTGATTTCATTTATTTGATAAAACATTTACTGTCGAATATTTGTATTTAATTTCATTGTTAAATCCAATTTAATTATTGTCAATTTTCTTAATCATATTCCAATATTCCATTGTGGAAGAATGCAAGAGGATGGAATCCATGCAGATCGAAACATTGTCCAACATAATCTACGGGAATTGCTCGATTCGAATTTGCCCGCACAAATATCCCAATTGGAAGAGAGCACTGTGAGTTTAGAGCGAGTTGCGGCATATTGTGAAGCAAATTACATTCAGGTTAGCCTTAAATAAAACCATCAATGAACTAATTAATTTTGATTAATTTAAGTCACAAAATAAAACGGCTTCATTGGCGGAAACAAAGCGGTATGCCCTACAAAGTTTGGCCAGCGTTGCCTATTTGGTCGGTGAATTGTCTCGGTCATTGTTGCACGCATTGGAATTGGAACAAATGAATTTGGCACATAAAACTGGCGAAATCCAAAATATTACCCAGGTTCAATATTTTGGTTAAACATTTAATTTATATTTTCAATTTTTGCAGTTAGTTGCCATACAAAAAGAGAAGGCCGCGCGACGGGAAATTGGAAAATTGACAACGGCGAAAAATATCAGCAGACAAAGTAAAATTACATATCCGGCCATAGAGGTTTTTATTTTATCAAAAAATTATTTAAAAAGTGAATTTAATTAGGAAAGAATACCTCGCTATCAACGAAGTGCAATTGACTTTTCAATTTTGGATGGAATTGGCCATGGACGAAGGGCGCCAACAAATAACAATGAATATGGAAGTATTGGGAATGCTGGAGGCGGCGGATATGCAGCACCAACTGGGGGAATTTACGGAGAAAGATTGCAAATTAATCGGACCGGATCGACCACATCCGGCGAAAGTGGTACTGGCAGTGGGTCAGCTGGAAGTGGTGGAATGCAGCAAAATCAACAACAAATTGGCCAAATCTATGATCATTATGCCAGGACAGGGAATCATGGAACGGTTAGTTTGACTGATTTTATCCAATTAAATTCATTGATGGTTTTTCAGCTCACCCGTGGATCGATTCGCTCCGCAATTGGCAGCCAATATCGAGTGCCTCAACCCATTCCATCTGCCCTCCAACATCAACAAAATGTCCACCAAAATCATTATCAATCAATGCAACAGCCAACAATGCTAATTGATCAACAACAACAGCAAAGATATGCTTCATCGATGGGATTGAATGGACATGGAATGGTCAATAACAATGAAATGCTCAACAATAATAATAATCATTATGAATATGAACAATATGGAACACTTAGGGCACCTCAACCTCAACGAAATTTAAACCAATTGGCCAATGGACCATCGGCATTGATCAATGATGTGCGTTTTGAAATGGATTTTATCCTTATAAAATTAAGAATTTCAAGGTCATCCAAATTCATGGCGCGAATCGAAGTGCTGCCGCCGAACATCAAATGAACAATTCAGCAGATTATTCGGGTAAATATAATTTATTTTTATTTATAATATTAATTTAAATTTAATTTCACGATTAGATGATGGTCTTCCACTCCCACCCCCTTTATTATTGGTTGGCCAGGGTCAACCTCAATCCCTACAACAAATGCAGCAACGGACAATTATTCAGCAAGATGATGGATTTCCATTGCCGCCACCGCCGCCGCATCCTCAAATTATTTCTGGCTCAAATAATCAACAAAATCAATTGAATTCCACTGCAGCAGATTGGACTCCTCAACAATACTTGGAAAAAGGTGAAATAATTTATTTCAATTCAAATTCATTTTGTGAATTTCAGCAATTTGTCTCTATGATTATGAATCACGAAATCAGGATGAATTGCGTCTTTACCAAGGGGCAATTGTTTATGTGTTGAGGAAGAATGAGGATGGATGGTTCGAAGGAGTGATGGATGGAATTACTGGCCTTTTCCCTGGGAATTATGTTCAGCCTATTTCAAATTAATTATTATTAATTATTTATATTATTTAAAAATTACAATTTTATACATTTATATTACATGTCCATATTAATAAATTTGTCTTGAACTATCTTTTTTTTGAAGTCATATAACGGCGATAATAAAGTATTGAGGCTTAATCAAAAAATGGTGATCGAATCAAAAGTCGAAACGAGTTAAACCCAAAAGTTGGGCAGAAACCTGTAAACCATTATTAGAACCAATACAATACCCAAATAAAATTACCTATTAATAACAGCTATTATAAAATAGTAAATAAAACTGAAACAAAATAACTTCCCCAAATGGATGTCCAAATCCAATATATTGGAGTGGAATTTCCGGCCACCAAATCCCAATGGAATTTTTATATCATATGCAGAGATTTATCTTCCCAAATTATTCCAATGTACTTTATTTTCCATATTGTTATGTTGAATCTGCTTATTTTTTCCGATCAACCATCCTCAACATCACCATTAAAACTTTCTGAAAATGTGGATTCAAAAAGGGAGGGAAAATATGAGATTGCCTCAAGCCAATTATATGAAACACCAATTATTATTCATTAATGCCTCAAATGTCTTCATATGTTTTTTCATTCTTTTTTTATTGTACCATATCCATATCCACCCACACCCTCAATTTCATTGTTGATTGTCCAAAATGCACTTCCGGCCAGTCTCATTCGGCCATTCAATCCACCAATTTCCATTCAAATGGACTGGCATTCCACATTTTATTTGCCCAAATTTTCTCGGTGCCGTCGCCGTCTGTTTTTTGGTGTCCATTTCCGCCGAGCTTTTATTTATTCCCATTTTTTGGCTTCCTTTCCGGTCCCATTTGTTTTTTTCACTCAAAGGAATAACCTTCTGGGGCTTGGCCCTATATTCAATTAATTGTCGAAAATTGCCAAAAGTAGTGGATGATGATCAATTCTGAAAAAAACCCCAATTTAATTGTAAAAATACCCAAATCTTCTATGGCAAAATAGTCAGTATTCCAAAATTGAATATTTTCTGTGAGCATTTAATTCAAACAAACCAAGATAAATGGTTTTATTTTAATTATTAGCACAAAAATGGCATCGTCAAAAGTGGTTTTTTCTCTCCACTGTTCCCCACATTTCTTTAACGCCATTCCAAAGAGGCGGCATTTCCTGTTCCATTTGGGCCCTTCAAAAAAGCCCTTTTAAAGGACATTTCAAGGGTTCAGAGCAGAGGCCGGAAATGCCTTTATTTCCATTAATATGATGCGGGCCAACCCAGCAATGGGGTGGCATTTTTCTTTATGGTCGATTTCATTCAAAATAGATCAACTCAATTTATTCAATTCTAAATTGACTTTTGCCAATCAATTCCTTCAAATTATTATTTCAATGAATTCCCCCACTTTTGCCAATTACTTCCACCCTCAATAATTTCATTTTTCAAAAACATTTTTCCTTCAAAAAAGGTAAAAAATATTTTGCATTGCAATTTAAACGTATTAAGGGACATTCCAAGAATGCCCAACCCAACAGGGGAGTTCACTTAAATTCAATTTTAATCAAAAATTTTGCCAGAAATGAGCAAATTGGGGGAATACGGGAAATAAAATTGATAAATAGGAAAGTGAGCTATAAACATTGGGTAAAATTTATTATTAAAATATTCTTTCAAACGCTCTTTTCTTTTTCCTTTTATATTTGATTGATCCTCAAAGGCAAATTCTTGCTAAAGTGAATTTTTTGTTGAAGTAAAGTATGAAAGAAGCAAAAGGTCACGATACGCATTGCGCACTTTTCTCCGTGCAAATAGTCAATTTGAGTGTTTGGGGAAATGTTCACACAGGCCAAAATATTATTCGCAAAAATATTTATGGCCACATGGCATCTAACTTACAAAATTCCATCAAAATTTTAAATCCTTCGATTCTACTCGATTTTTTGCCTTATTTCCACATTACCCTAGTCACTTATTGCCATTATGGCCTCCCTTCCGAATGCCAATAAATGTGGCCAGCATAATATATATAAACCGGATTTTGTTTATTTGCACATATTTTGTTTTCAACCCAACCTCTGATGCTTTAAAAATTGGCAGCTAACCCATTTTAATTCCATTTAATTGCGCAAGAGGCTAGTCACTCTACTGAATTTTTAACAAAAAGAAAACTTCCGCATTTTTCCATTTCCTTTAATTGCGGCCAAATTTGTTTCCATAAATGGATAAAAAATCCTTTCTCATTTGCTTGCACTTTTCAAGCCATTTCCATAAATAATTGGCATTTATTTTTGTGTTCATTTCTGTCCATTTTGACCTGATAATTTTTTTTAATTGAGTGGGATTAATGTGTGAATTCGATGAATTGCCCCTTTGGCCATGTGAATTCCATCTTAATGAGGATGGATTTAAGGGGATTAGCACACGGTGAAATTGAGGACACAATTTTAGTTAGTCGATGGTCAAAGTTCAAAACACGTTTTGGACATCATCCGAAGGCATTGATGCGGACAAAATAAAGACATTTTTATTTGCTTTTAATTAGATTGACCAAAAAACACATTTTTTATTTGAGTTTTGTGACTATAATCCAAATAATACTCTTCCTGACATTCATTTGTGAATAATTCTTCAATTTAATCTTTAGAAAAAAAATGTAAATTTCGCTCTTTTTTGGTGGACGGAAATTGCACTACTTTACTCACCAATGAAATGGTAGGAATTTTTTGCAGCCATTTCCGGTACCAAAAAAAGTTCCTTTTTTGGATGGAAAAATCCGCAATGTGTGAAATTCCCTTGGGGGCCATTGTCTTCTTTTTTGCAAGGGAAATGGCAAAATTCAATGGCCCTGGGGAAAATGGATTCACATTTGAGTTTGGCACGAAAGAATAATGCTTAAGGGAAAGGGAATGGCGGACATTGTAGCTGCAACTTTTTTAGAAAACAAAACATTTTAGGAACAATCGGACACGGTGCCAATTTTTGCAGCATTCCAAATTTTACTCAATTTATTTATTTTTTAATTTATTTAATCCAAAAATATTCTCATCAATCATTTCATTTCCATCAATTTTCACTCCCATTTTTGGCTCATTTCCGGTTGTTGGGTCATCTTTGCTCTCAAAAATATTTACCGTTTCCCCTCCTCCTTCCTTCCACCAATCCAACCTCCATTCTCATTCACACCTTTGATGGCGCTCTTTTGGCACCGGAAGACCCAAAAATGGGCAAAAGACGGAATTGGAAGGAATGAAAAGGTGAAGAGGAAAGCAAAGGCAAAAGCAATTTGCTATTTATGGGAGGAGGATTAGACCGAAAAAATGGGCCGGAAGAAGATGGAATTCCGGCGAATGTTTTGACGGAAATGCTTACTAAAAAGAGAGGGGAACAACGGAATTTTTTGTTGGACTTTTTTGTTAAAAATTCACTTTTTTATGATCTAAAAATGGAATCCCTTTTTTTTGTTCATTGTTAAAATAAATTTGATTAAAATTCAACCAATAATCCAATTTATTTACGAAAATAATCGACGACCTTTTTAATCAAATTGGATTAAAAATTGAGGCGGAGAATGCACCAAAAATCATTTTTTGATTTCCATTCCAGCAAATTTAACCCAAATTTGGGGCAAAATTGATGAACAAACAAATTAATATTTTACCAAAAATGAATTAAAATTATTCACAAAATTTTCATGCCATTTTCCAATCAATTCTTTCAAAATTCCGGGAAATATGATCCATCACATAAAAATAGACACACCATCAAATTTTCAGCTGTTCCCTCAATTCCTCACCAATTACTCATTAATTTGCACTGATTTATTTCCTCCCACCCAAAAATGTTTGCCGGTGTCCTTTTTAGTTCCATTTTTGGCATCCCCCTTTTGTTTTTGCCCGGCCAAATCCCCTCCCTCCCCCGCCTGCTTCCCTCCATCCCACAATTTCCTCCATTTCCGGCTGCCACTGCCAGTCGGCGTCTGTCTTTTTTGTCGGTGCTTTCCCCCTCCTCTGGCCCATTTGCCCCTTTCTTTTTTTCCGCATATAAATTTGGTGGCAAATTGTGCATATTGAGGGGAGAGAATGAGTTGCCAATTGCCAGTTTTGGTCGACCCCATTCTCAATTGGCCGCCCACTTTCCCCAGCCAATTTTCCATTGAATATATTGGCTTTTTTGGTTCCCCAAATTGTGAATTCCTTTCCACCCAACATTTATGGCCATAATACAATTAATGAAATGAATTGGAATTGGCAAACCATTCAATTTCATTCATTTTGCCATTTAATTCCATTATATTTGAATACATTTTTGTGGCTATTTTTGCTCACAAATCTACAACTTTTTTTAGGTGGCATTAAAATATTCTGTCAATTTTTCCATTTTAATCCTCAATATTGGCCATTTTCTCCTTGCCATTAATCTCTTTTTAGGGATTTTTTCATCCATTCAAATATACCAAAAAAAAAATCAAAAAGGAAGTCCACGGATTTTTCCACGGAAACTTTTTGGGTCTTCTTCCTTCTCTTTATTTGGGGACATTTCCTGGAATCCTCCCTCTTTTGATGGAACATTTTGATGTCCCAAAAATGTTTCGGACATTTTTGCCTCTTTTTGCCATTTAATTGGCCAATTGACATTTATTTATAACCAAAAACATTAAAGAAGAAACAAAAATGGCAAAAATGCCTTT
Organism: Pratylenchus scribneri; assembly: GCA_030063045.1. Classification (NCBI taxonomy): domain Eukaryota; kingdom Metazoa; phylum Nematoda; class Chromadorea; order Rhabditida; family Pratylenchidae; genus Pratylenchus; species Pratylenchus scribneri. The sequence continues at coordinate 742,806 of JAQSEB010000011.1, read as the reverse complement.
CATCTCGTCCATCCATCTATGCCTAAATATATTTTGACTTTGACAGACCCAGAGGGAGTGAATTAACCTTTGCCCATTTGACAGTCCACGCCTATGCCATGGCATTTCCTACCATTAATTTGGCCCTAAAAATGTCCAAAATGAAGAATGCCATTTAATTCTATTTTATCCATTTATTCCGATAATAAAATTAATTTGCGCAAAAATAAATTGACCAAATCCGGCCCCTTGGATGATTTATGAATGATGGGTTTGTTGTTGGAGAATGGGAGGGGGCCGCTGATCCGATGCACATTTCCGCCCAACAATTTCCGGCTAATTTTTTGTGGAGGACTTTTTGGGAGAGAAAGGACATTGGAGAATGAGATTTGGGAGAATAAAGAAGAATAACCCAGTTTGGGGGTATCATTTCCGCCCAAAATTAACGCGAAGAAAATCCGCCAAAAAAAACAGCAAATGCTGCGCAAAATCCACAGAGATTGGCGGAATGGGCGGATGTCGTGATGATTTGATGGACCGTTCCACCAAATTAATCCAAATAATAATTCATTTTCCATTAATAAAAAGATAAAAACCTTCTTAAAATACCCAATATATAAAGCATCCTTAGTCCGAATAATTATTTCATTTTCACTTATTCTTAAATTATCTTTTTCCCCTAAATCTTTTAGTGCAACTTTCTTTAAAAAAATAATTTTATTCATTGTCTATCCAGCATGTTCATTGTTCTTCCGCCGGGGGAACTTTGCCCCACTATCCTCTCTAATTCCTCTTTTACAACATAAAATCGTTCAATTATTCCACACTATAATCAAAATAATGGCTAATAAAGTGCATTTCCGGCCTTCATATTTTCTCAAAAATCACATATTATTTCCGTTTCCTTCCATTTTTTGCATCCATTTTGGTTTGGGTGGGAATGGGAAGTGCATGATGGGCCAATTTGTTGTTGTTTTCGTGGGTGATAGCTTTCCCGGAAATGCCACCCCCTCCTCATTTTCCCTCGGCATTCAGCTACTTTACACTTTTGGCACTTTTTGGCCAAAAACAACAATTGTAATTTTTCGATTCTCTTCTTCTTGGCCATTCTAAAATCATTTTGATATCCAAATATTTTTCAACCTCGACCCATCCATTTCCTCTGTTGCTGATCACCCCTTCCGATTCCGGTGTACTTTCCCACATGGTCATTCCCCCATACAAAATGCCCTCCATCCACATTGCCACCCCCACAATTTACCCCCATTTTTGTTTGTTATTTATTGGGTGAAAATGTACCCATTCCCAAGCATTTCCCCCACAATAAAATCCCCCAAATTTTCTTCATAAATTCCGCATTTCCGTTCAAAATTCTTCCATTCGATTTGTTTTGCCTCACCCAAAATTTTGCCTTTCTCCAAAATATTTTTCCCATAAAAACCGTAAAAATGTCAATCAAACCAGGGTGGAGGAAGGCTTCCGGCCCAATTTCACACTCAATTAAATTAAAACCAGTTTTTTTAAAATGTCCCATATTTCGTCAGTGATTTTTCCCCTCAAATTCACTTTTGCAAAAAAGGTGCAAAACAAGAAAAATGAAGACAAAACAAAATATTTTACATCAAATTATCGACTCTTTATTTTTTTGGGGCAACCAAATTGAGAAAAGACAAAAAAAGTGCAGAAATTTGCATAAATTTAATTTAAGGAAATATGAAATATTTAAAAACCATATTCTGGACCTGATTAAGTTACCTCTTTTTGTTGACAATTTAAATCAAAGTTTGGAAATGAGAATTAGAACGAATCAAAGCAACAAGGTGCACAAATTTATTTGGGAAATTTTTGTAGAATTTTTTATTAAACCCGGAAATTAAAAAATGAAAAAAGGCCAAAATGGATTCAATACTTAATAATTTTGTGAAAATTGGCTGACATCATTTCTAGTTGACTTTAAATTAAATTTAAATCAGCTCATAAACCAATTCAATTTCTCATAATTTTTACGCCTTTTTGATTTTTTTGCCCATCCCATTTTCACAGAATTTATTTCCCTCCAATTTTGGGCACAAAATGCCACTTTATATTCACATCCAATTAAATTGACTTCCTTTCCCTTTGCTTCCCTCAATTTTATATTCAATTTCATTCCCTCCCCCTCCCTCAAATGTGTACATTTTTTCGCGCATTCCAAAAATAACCAAAAATGGACACAAAAAATGCGGCCCATTTCCGGTCTCCATCAAAGGCAAAAAAAGTGTGAAAAATAGAAAAAACTTGGGCCGAGCATTGGAATGGAATTGGACTGGTTGGACTCAATTTTCCATTATTGAATTTTAATTTTTTTTTCCGATTTTTCGTGACAATTGGGGATCCATTTCACCTCCAATTCATTCATTCAATGTTGCATTTCATTCAAGGCACATATTTCTCATTTATTTCCATATTTGGCTTAATATTTTCCAATTAACTAAATTGTTACCTTTCCTCATCAAATAAACATTTCCATTCATTTTAATTTATTTTCTCATTTTGCTGCTTTTCCTTTCAAAACAATTTTAGGCGGCGGCACAGGTGAAGAGGAAATTGGGGGTGCAAAAATGGAAAGCAAAAGCAGGTGGAGAGCAAAAATATGGCGGAAAAACATTGATAGAATGAGGGTGGAGGTGGACCGGAAATGGTGCATTCATTCATTCAATTTCATTGCAATTGAATATTGATGAATTTGGATAGGAATGGCCAAATGATAAAAGCAAAATGAATGGATGGAATATTAAGCCATTTTTGGGCACAAATAAACATATGTATTTTATATGTTTTGATTCCACTCAAATTTCGGTCAATCCAACAATGTTCCTTTTTTCTGCTGATAATAATCAACCAAAACCAATCAAAAGGGCAAAATTGTTCAGCTCCACTCCACTTTTTTTGCAATTCAATTCCGATTTTGCAGAAGGCCAAAATATTCCCCCAAATTCCAATTATCATATGTTTTCCCCTAACATTTCAATGTTTTATATTGAATGCCAAATAGGCTTATATCCCCCCATATCCCCTCTCAAATCCTTCAAAACACCTCCAGGAACAGAAGGAATATTGCCTAATCCCATCATTTTGACCTTCTGCCGCCATTCCTTCCAATTTCCCCTTCGGCCTCATCAATCCATCCATCCATTATTATTCCTTTCCGCCGGTACCTTTGATTCCAAATCCAATTCCCCTTTTTGCCTTTTCCGCCTCCAATAAATGTGCCCCCACTCCCCTTTTATTGCTTCCTCTTTCCGGCCACCACCCCCGTCTTTTTCCCCTTTTAGCCATAACATTTCTTTGTCCATTCATTCATTCAATTCCATTTTTTCTTTCCAATTTTTTCCTCATAAATCCGCCCACTTTTCTATTAATTCCTCCCCACACCCCCAACCCCAAATGTCCATTTTGTGCATTATCCCCAGGGATGGCAGCTGTGCTCCAATCCAATACATTTCTCGACGATTGGCCAATTCCCTTCATTTTTAAATGGTCATTTGTCCATTGGTCAAAATGAGTATTTCCATTGTCATTCAATTCATCCAAATTCATGTTAGTCCCTCATTTTTATTGAAAGCAAATTCCCTGTTTACAATATTATTAGAAAGGCAACAGTTGGCCAAGAAAAACATAGATCAACCACCTCCCAACAGACAAATAAATCCATTCAATTTTAGCTGGGACGGGAAAATTTTACTGGAAAATTGAAAAGTCAGCTGGCAGTCAGCAATGAAAAAGTTGTTTTGTTTTGACTGAATAGGATGACTTTGGTGTCTGGTCGAGCCTGGGTCCAACGATTTATTTGGCCCAAACACACACAAAAGGGAGTGAGTATTTGTGTACCTGTTGACCTCAACCAGTCATCAAAGCAGCTTTTCCTTTGGACTTTTCACCCACCTTTTGGCCTTGTGGGATTTGGCCTCTTTTGCACTTTTGTTTGCCACCGGCGGACAACAAAAATTGGGGAGCAGTTGTTCTTCGGTGGGGCCAACCGGAAATTGAGAATAATGGGAAAGGAAGTGCCAACCTTCCCATTTGAAAAAAAGCACGCAAATCTTGGCCCTGGCCCAGACACCAACCACCTCATTTTGATGTGTTTATGCGATTTTAAGTAGGAAAAAAATATTGGAGAGGCACAAATTCATCATCCTTTTTTTCCCACGCTAATCCAATTTTTCATTTCCTCCCAATTTTTTGTATAAAATTTTATTTGCACTTAATGGTCTATAGAGGAAATTTTGGTCTCAAAAAAATGGTCAATATTTGGCTAAATTTTCATTATTTTGGCCAATAAAGACACCTCATAAAAATGTAAAATGCCAATTCTTTCCATTCATCAAGTCCATTGTTCATTCCCAATTTCCTATTTTGATCATAAATTGAGAACGCATCTTACCCTCCCATCTAATCCAAGTCATCCGCTTTTCCTTGTCTTCCGTCTGAAATTCAAAAATCACCATCCACCAATCTTTTTAATTTACGATTATTGCTCATCTCCTCCCTCCACGCCTCCACCTTCAATAAATAACCAATGCACAATACCTAGAATGATGATTGTACCCCAAAGGATGGTGGATGGAAAAAAATTGATCACCGGATTTGTTGGCTGATCGGCGGGCTCGTGGCTGCTTTGAAAATAGACCGTCCGTTCAAAAAACAATTTATTTCATCATTCATGAATCGAATATCGTCCATCTAATTCATCCAATTACCATCAACAATTTCCTAAGGGCCAAATCACCATTCCATTCTAAGCCCTTTTTTTGTCCAACTATAATTGATTGGGTTGTTAATCTCTGTTTTTATATTAGCATTTTAAGAATTAAACCAAAATTAATTTGGCTATTAATTCTCTATTCCAGTCAACTTCCATTTTCATCAGTCCCCATCATTTTTTGGCGCAACAATTGTTCAATTTTAATTTCGTACCGTTTCGTTTCATTCATTTGACCGTCCCGTCCGCCGTTCCAGCCAGACAAAAAGTTCGGTCGCTTTTCTCAAACAAAACCATTTCCAATTGTTTGAACATCGTTCGTCTTCCACAATTTCTGCTTTTTTTAATTTCATTTCCTGGGTCAACTTTCATTCCCAATATTCTCCCAATTCTTCACGTGATTTTTGTGAATTAAAATTCAAACCAATCTAAACACCAAAATTAATGCAATTTTGTTTGTTTGCGGATTTGAATGAATTCCAAATTCCACCCACCAAATTGTCCCATTCCCCTCCCCCGATTTGGCCCCATTTTTCAATTTCCAAATTTTGTCGCGTCACATGTTCGCACCCAAAATGTGAATTTATCAACAAACCAAAACAGATATATTTGTGAATTTTATGGCATCCAAAATTGGAATTTAGGAGGATCTAAATTCCATTTCTTTTGTTAATTTTTGCCAATCTTCTTCCATTCATTGACCTCATTTACAGTTCAATTTTGGTCATTTTCTATTTTTGTTTCATTTCATGTGTTCTAAAATTCCATTCTTAGGGACAACAAATTAGGAATATTCTCGCGCCATTTCACTCATCGGGCGTGGTTCTAATTTATCCGCGGGGGGCGCCACCGAGACGGCATCGAAGTTTATTTAGTCTCCGAGCAGAGCCACACCCTCTCAGGGACCCGGACAATCCCCTCCAAGGCAAATTCCAATTCCATTTATTCCAATTTTTTCCTCTTCCAAAAAGTCCACCGCCTTCGCCCACGCTTTTCCCATCGAAATGAAGGAGCAAGGCGGCAACCCACCAATGCTAATTACGCCTAATTACAGCCCTTCATTCCTCCGCGCATTCTCCCTCTCAAAATTTCTCCAACTTGTTGGATGTTCCTTTCCTCTCCTCAATTTGGCGTAAGCCATAAAAAATACTCTTTCCCTTTACGAATCACAATCAAAAAGCTTTCCTCTAGGGGAAAATTTCAGAGTTTGTGTTGATTTTTATATACCAAAAGAAACTGGTTTATGTAGGCGGAAATAGGCGGCAGCCGAAACGAGATGGTTGGTTGGTCGATTGTGGACTTTACACTGGGAAACCACAAATTAGTCAGTAATAAATTTTGTTTCACCAAAACATCCTTAATTAGGAGAATGAGCATCCATCGACTTTGTTCATCAACAAAAAATCAAAATTTCCCCTCCAAATTTATGGTTGGACATCTTTACATTTTGTTTTTCGCATGCGCAAAAGGCAGAAAAGTAAAATGGCGAATGAGCATTGGGCATTCACTACGTCACAAACTGGCGAAACGGAACCAACCAAAATTGAACAATCACAAATAAATTAAAGGGAGGAAATGTGCGAGCGAAATTCCATCATCCGTACGAATTTTAAGGCCTTTTTAAAACATCCGCACATAAATCCATTAGTCAATCTAGGAAATTCTTATTTACGTAAAAGTGGCGAAATTAATTTTAAGGATAATAATTTAATTTTTTCGATTTTTATTTTTTCTATTTTATCTCTGCATTTTTATTAATTTATTTCTTCCAAAAATCCCCAAAAGCTTTAAGCACAATCCGCGTATTGTTCCATCACATTAAAACAAATTAAACTACAATTCCAGAGATTAAAATACTCATTTTTACACTTTTTTTAATAGAATTTTTCCGATTTTTTCAGGATTTTTCTTATTGTTAATGTTTTATCTCTGATAATAAAAATACTAACTATAAATTGGACTTTCATTACCGCCCATTTCCTTCTTTCAATCACCGAATTATGCACAAAGAAGTTGCCAAAATCAACAACGGCAACATCAATAGCAGCAATAAAACAAACAATAAGAAAATCATCTCAAGTAAAAGTCTTCCGGAAGAGCCAAGCACACCCAAAATCAACGTTGGTGAAGAAGGACAGCACGTTGAAGATTTGGAGCGGACAATGCAATCATTGGCAATGACAAATGGAAGAATGATGATTTTGGGCCATGGCCAATCAATTGATGAATATCCATCTCGACTGATTGACCAACAAGAATGCTCATCTTCTTCCACTTCCACTTCATCCTCATCGAATTCTTCCATCGATGGCATAAATGGAATTGGTTGTGGCGATGTGGAGCAGAAAACATCACCGAAACGCAGCAAAGCTAAAAAGGTGGAATTGGGGTTGGATTTTAAATGGAAATTACCGAAAATTAAAACTGCAAAAATAAATATTAAAATGAGTAAATTAATTATTTAAAAAGGTTATATGGAATTCTAACTTTTCATTTTTCAGTGCCTTCATCTAAATTTGATGTCAATTTCCAATGTGAATAATGCCAATGGCAATGTCCCTTCCTCATTCCCATCATCGGCTTCCTCAGAACGATTGAATGGAGGAATACTGTCACCGTGGAATCAGCCCCAATTCCAACCTCGTCGAGTCAATCGGCACTCAAAAATATTCCCCGTCCACATTCTGCCTAATCTTTATTTGGGCAACGATGAAACGGCAAAGAATCGAGAAACATTGGAAAAGTTGGTTCAATCAAAATGAAATTATTCCAAATTCAATTATTTTCAGATGTGGAATTCGTTACATTGTGAATGTGACATCGGATTTGCCAAATTATTTTGAGAAAAGTGAACAAGAAGAAATGGAAGATGGCCGCCAACAAATTGTTTATATGCGAATTCCAGTGGATGATAATTGTTCCCACAATTTGGCACAATTCTTTCCACGTAATATTTTAATTTGAATCAATTATAATATTTTGGTGTTTTTAGAGGCAATTTCCTTCATTGAAAAAGCTCGAAATGAACGTGCGGCCGTCCTTGTCCATTGTTGGGCCGGCATTAGGTGAATAATAAATATAAATATTCATTTTATTCTTCAATTTTAATTACATTTTCAGTCGTTCCGTCACAGTTTGCCTTGCTTATTTGATGTATTCCCTTAGGTGTCCACTCGATGAGGCCTTCGATCGGTTGCTGAAACAAAATGGCACAATTGCGCCCAATTTCCATTTTATGGAGGTATAAAAACAAATCATTTTACCGGCCAATTTCAACCAATTTTTTCCAGGCTTTAACCCATTGGGAGCAAGAATTGTTCGCTGCCAGTTTTTCCTCCTCGGCCATGGGTATCCATTTGTCCCCAAGTCCACAAAAACTTCATCATTTGGCCATCAATGCCAAATCTTCACCAAATGCCATTCCCCTTTCGCCACGTTCTCCATCCGCATTCAATCAAATTGGTCTTGAGGCCCAAGTCGCAGCTGTTCCCTAAGGCATCATCGGCGAAATGCACAAAGTCCAAAAAAGTGCCCAGAAAATTCGAATTTTATGCTAACACTTTCTTTTCACTATTTTTCCAATCTTTTTTATTTTCCTTAATATTTTTTATTATTTACATTTTATTTTGTATTCATTTTTATATTATTTCATTTTTATATTTCATCTTTTGTAAAACAATTTCGTATTTTTTTAAACCATTCAGCGCCTTTTTTTATCCCTAACCAGAAAATTGATAATGAATTCGGGAAGTGACCAATCAGAAATGCCCGTCAATCAACTTGATCTTTCCCTTTATATTTTTGTCATTTTTTAATATTTTATTATATTGAATGATTGATAAAATTGATATTTGTTTAATTTATTATAATTGCAAATATTATTCATCAATTTTTAATACTATAAAAATGACACAAATTATGCAAATTTAGAAATGAGAATAAGAGGACAGTCGGGTTATTTATCAGTTAAAAATAATTCTGCCAGTTTTTTCCATCAAAATTTTGTATTTCATTCCGGAAAGAATTAATTTGCACTATTTATTTGTGTTTCATTCCGGAAAGAATTAATTTGAACTTTTTATTTGTGTTTCATTCCGGAAAGAATTAATTTGCACTTTTTATTTGTGTTTCATTCCGGAAAGAATTAATTAGCACTTTTTATTTGTGTTTCATTCCGGAAAGAATTAATTTGCACTTTTTATTTGTGTTTCATTCCGGAAAGAATTAATTAGCACTTTTTATTTGTGTTTCATTCCGGAAAGAATTAATTTGCACTTTTTATTTGTGTTTCATTCCGGAAAGATGTGTTTTCCGGTTAGATTTGTATTTCATTCCGGAAAGATGTGTTTTCCGGTTAGTCCGGAAAGATGTGTTTTCCGGTTAGTCCGGAAAGATGTGTTTTCCGGTTAGATTTGTGTTTCATTCCGGAAAGATGTGTTTTCCGGTTAGTCCGGAAAGATGTGTTTTCCGGTTAGTCCAGAAAGATGTGTTTTCCGGTTAGTCCGGAAAGATGTGTTTTCCGGTTATTCCGGAAAGATGTGTTTTCCGGTTGGATTTGTGTTTCATTCCGGAAAGATGTGTTTTCCGGTTAGATTTGTATTTCATTCCGGAAAGATGTGTTTTCCGGTTAGTCCGGAAAGATGTGTTTTCCGGTTGGATTTGTGTTTCATTCCGGAAAGATGTGTTTTCAGGTTAGATTTGTATTTCATTCCGGAAAGAATAATTTTGCATTTTTTCCCAGAAAATTGATAAATAATGAGATAATAAATATAAATACCAATACCAACCGGCTGATATTCCATATGTTCCCATTTAGGATTCATGAAATCAAAGTATCAAATATTCCCCTCGGAATTGAAATATTTGTTTTTTAATAAATTTCCTAATAAAACTCATTGGCCATTTTCCATTTATTTTAGGACCATTGGAGGGCAAATGCCTTCCTTCCTTTTCCAATTTCTATTCATTTTACTGTATTTTCTCCATACGTTCATTCCACTGTCCCATTGATTAAAATTAAAAAAAATAATTAATTCTTATTCATTCTAATTTTTCAGTGAATGTTTTAAAACGAGGAATTTGAGGAGGAAATGACGTTTTCAGACAAATTTTCCCCACAATTTGAGGAAGGCTTATTTTTATGAAAGAAAAATAAATACCCCCAAAAGCCAGTGCAGGGGATGATGGAATGGAAGATTGACCATTTTGGGTTGGGTAGGGGATTGGCAAAGGAAAAGCCCCCAAGGGGCCCCCTCGCCCTTAACAATATTCATTTTTCATTCTTGCCATTCATTCCCCTTTTGTGCCCTCGTTTCCTTGTTTTCCAACGACTGCCCCCAACCATCAATGGCACACTCACTCAAGAACACGGGGGAGGGAGTTGTGAAAGCCGCCCTCACATTCCCAAGTGCTATGGCGCGGCATTGCCAGCGGCGCGGAGGAAAAGCCGGCATTGCCCAATGGGGGGCCCAGCCGACTTACGCTCCAGTCGACTGGCCAAACAAGGCCTCATCCACTCATTTTATATATTCTCTTTTGGCCACAGAAATGGAGGGCAAAATGCAACGATGGGGATGGATGGATGGAAATGCAGTGGCTGTGGGGGCTGCCTCAATGCCGTGGAACCGTTTTTGCCCTTGGCAGCGGCATTCTTTCTTCCTCTCCATTTTCTTTTCCATTGACGTGGTCACAATTTTGACGAAAATTTTGACAAAAGAATTTTTCTATATACAAAAATTTGACAAAATGTCCGTTTTAAATACATTGGTTCATGGGTTTAAATTTATTTTCAATCGAATCAATTCATTTAAATCATCGTCATCTCCGTATTTTTCGCGGCCATTTCCCTTGCAAATGTTCCCTCCCTTCAATTCCATTCCCATCATTTCCAGTGTATCCGGCCAATTTTAACATAAAGAGCGACAAAGTGTATTTGTGTGAGGGGGGAAAAGCCCATCATTCTGTGCCCCACTGCTTTAAGGCCATTGTCGGCAACAGAGAATGGCACAGCGAAATCCGCGAAAATTAATTTCCTCCCATCCCTTCCCTTCCTTTCCCCATTTTTATCATTCTAGGCCAATTCCCACTTTTTGCCAAAAAATGTGTCGATCCAAATACGATTAGCTAATGCAAAATATTTCAGCAACACTGCCGGCCAATTCCATTTTAAAACTCCTTCTTCTTCCTTCACAATTGCCTTTTCTCTCACTGCGTTTGTTAGTGCCAAAAGAGGGCAACACCAAAAGTGCCTCATCATCAGCAGGAATGGCCTTCACCCCGGCATTGGGCCAATTCTAATCAAATTTATCCAACAGAGAGCATTGTTTGGATTCGAACAAAAGGCAAGTCAATTGTTTAAACAATTATTTATTCTTTCTTTTTTAAATTTATTTTCAGCCTTTCGCTTTTTCTCATTTCATAACCACGTTGCTCTAAATGGATTGGCCAATTCCCTCGACTCCATTGCCCATCCCATTATTTTCATCCCGTGATGATGGCGATGATGGCCATTTGAAGAAGACAAAGATTCCATCCAAAAAGAAGAGGACCCAAGGGAACAACCGGCACACTGAAATAATAGAAGTAAAGGAGAAAATGTGTCAAATAATGGAAGTTGAAAATGGCATCCCCGGAGGCGGAACGAAAACGGGAATGGCACATCAAATTGAAATCAACGATGAAATTGGCCAAAACGCATCAACAGAAGACGGTGACCCGATGCTCTCTTCCTACTCCAACAGTGCCAGATTCCATTCCCCGCCACCAACTGCCGGCAATGGCAATGGCAATGAGGGTAAATGACAAATCAAATTTGCAATTTGTCCCATCCATGGGTTTTGGGGGGAATGGTTGGGAAACTTTCCGACAAATTTGATGGTGGATTTAGTCCAAATTCCTCCATCCCATTCCATCAAATGTTTTAAATTGTCCCAACTCTTCTATTCTAGCCACCTTTTAGCCATCCATTCCTTCAATGTTGGCCAATTTCCATTGAAACGTTGCTCATCATTGCCCAGCACCGAACATCAAGAAGATAATAATAATCATCATTCTGATTTTGACCAACATTTCCTTTTCATTGGCAACAATTCCTCCTCCTCAACATCATTTTCGCCTCCATCCGATTCTTCCACCGACGAAATGTTCCAAAATGGAGGACAAAATCACAATTTTTTCATCACAAATAATCAATCAGATTCATTTGATGAACAATTGGTTGCCAAAATAATGCATTTAAATATTTATAAATTTAACAGAATTCGCCCTCATCTTCTTCTGGCGGCGGTGGATTCTGCTGTTCATCAAATTCGTTGACTCCAATTCATCCATTTCAATCCGATCAATTTGATAAAAATCAAAATAATTCCCAATTTCAATTGGATCTTCCCTTAGGGCTAATTTCCCCATTAAGCAGTCCAAATTCGTTGCCTTCGCCGATCATTCAAAAAAGTGGTAAAATTGTCCCCAATAAAATCAAAATTCGTCTAATTTTTAGGCCAAAATTATTTCCCACCGGTGAATTCCACTTCAACCCGTTCTATTGTTGTTAATAATTTTGAAAGCGCCTCATCCACTTCATCGTTGCTTTTTTCCAATTCCGACAAATTGACCTCATCAACGGCATCCGCCGAAAACATCACTTATCCATCTAATCCCCATCCAATATTCCCAAATCATCAAAATTGTTCAATAATCACCAAAAATGAATCGATGATCGACGTTGATTTTGGCGATCAAATTCCAAAACGACGAGTCATTGTTTTGGGTACAATTCATTTATTTTATTTCAATTAATCCACTTCAAATTCAGACACATGCAGTGCCAACATTTATGCATCCAACAATAATTTTCCCCAATTTCTTTTGAACGACTCCTCACAATCTACAAATTGTCCTTCTGTTGCGTATAATCCAGTGAATATCAAGTAAATTTGTCCCATCATTCCATTTTATGGTGCCAATTTCCACAGATATGAATATGATAATTTGAATGTGGCCACCCCATTTGCCAACAATTGTCCGGCATATTTTCCTTCTTTCCATACAGAATTGCCAAATTCCACTCAAATATTTTGCACAAATTCCAGCAATTATGAACAAAATATTAAATATTCCACCCAACAATTGGACAGCAGCCAAATTGGGCCAAAAATGGCACAAGAAAATTCGAATGAATTTTCTGGAATTTTGGTGACAAATTTTAATGAAATTGGCCATCAATTAAATGTCAATGACCAACAACAACATCAATACAATATTTACGTGGATTATGGCCAAACAAGCATAGAAAATGATGGGGAAAATATTGACAAAAAAGGTGGAATATTTGGAGATAAAATGGCTTAATTAATTTTGGGCAATTTAAGTAAATGAAATTCAAAATGAACAAAAACAGGAAGAAGAACAAATTTCGCCTAATTCACAATTTGTTGAGGGAAATGCAACCACCGAAATGTTCTTTGATCCATCCAACAGGGATCCGGATGAAATTGATACATTGAAATTGGCCCAACACATCAGCCAAGTTTCCATCAAATATTCTGAATCCCTAATTTGAAAATGTTTTCAGGAACTGAAACGATATTCAATTCCGCAGGCAATTTTCGCGCAACGAGTCCTTTGCCGGTAAAAAAATTCATTCAAACCGACGATTATTATTTATTCTGTTTTTTATTTCAGTTCGCAGGGAACACTTTCTGATTTGCTGAGAAATCCAAAGCCGTGGGCAAAATTGAAAAGTGGACGTGAAACATTCAGAAGAATGGCAAAATGGCTGCAAGAACCCGAATTGCAAAGAATGTCGGCACTTCGATTGGCTGGTAAAAAATTGGAAATAATTTTGGAATTTATTTGTATTTTAAGCATGCAAAAGGAAGGAAGAATTGGTGAAAGAATCGCCGAATGGAAATGAAAATGTTGAAGGAGGAAATGGGCAAAATAATCAAATGCAAAATACGGTGGAACAGAAGAAACCACGTTTGGTATTCAATGAAGTCCAACGGAGAACATTGCAGGCAAAAACAATTTAATGAATGAATATTGAAATTTGGCATATTTTTAGGCAATATTCAAAGAGACAAAGAGGCCATCGAGGGAATTGCAAATTCAAATTGCGCAACAACTTCAGTTGGACCCAACAACAGTGGCCAATTATTTTATGAATGCCAGAAGGTCCAATTTTGCAATAACAAATTAATTTTAATATTAATTTGGCAGACGTGGACATGGCATAAATTCGGCGATGGATGGGAGCAGTGGATCAAGTACAACGGGAACAGGGACATCGATGGCCGGGGGAACGGAGGATGGCATCATTTCGCCGTGCCCTTCCTCAATGTCCCAATTGTCCTCATCCAATTCATCATCAAATGGACCATCGGGCAAAGTGATCATAAAATTGGATGGACCAACAGAAGAGGAAGAGGTGAACCAGGAAAGGCAAAAGGTAATTTCGGGAATTCAATTTTAAAATTTTTGAAAATATTTTTCAGTTTAATTCTCCATCTGAATCATTGGAAAATGAATTTAACAATATTGGCGAAGACAATGGCATCATTTTTGCTTAATTCGTTATTTTTGAACATTTTGGATGATTTAATTATAAATTAGTTGGTCTAATCAATGCGCTAGCATTTTCGCATAATTCTAATCCATATTCTGAATTTTGATCTCAAATTTTAATGTATTTTTCAATAAATTCCTCTGAATTAACCAAAATTGTTTCACTTTCATTTTTATTTGGCAATAAATAATGTTCAATAAATGTTTTCAAATAACAATTCGAAATTCTATTCCTCCTTGTTCATCATTTCCTGCCGGACTGTTGACCGATATTTGAGCAATCCGGTGCCCTTTCCCACCAAACAATCCAATTTCATATTCATCCTAAATTAAATTACAAATTAATTCCATTTCCAAATATTTTTTTCCATTACCATAAGAATTTGAGCAGAAAATGGTAGGCACTTTTCCTTTTGTATGCCCCCGGATATTTTTCAAGGACTTGACGAATTGCTTTGGTGGCCTTTGGCAAATTGTAATGAGGGATTCGGGTGAAGAAGAAATGATGGGCGACATGGCCTAAAAATAAATATTAAATTAAATAAATAATTGGATTCACCATCTGTAATGTGATGAAGTGCAGTGTCAATGCCGAATCCATAATCTTAATTAATTAAAAATATTTATTTAATTATGTTGAAATGAACATCGATCGATTGTTTGGAGTTGGCCGCGCACAAATGCCCATGTTCCCTCCTCATACACTTCAATTTGTTCATCTTGATGTTGTAAATATGTGATTATTACCATCCAAAAACCTGTAAAAATAATCATTTTAAAATAACTTCCTCCAATCTATCTTCACCTTGGAACATTAATGGCACATAATAATATTTGAAGAATGCAAATGGACTATAATTGAGTAGGGAAAAGATGATCTAAAATATTATTCAAAAACAGAATTATTCAAATTTCCCACAAATGAAGTGAATATGCAGGCAGTGACACTGACAACGCATTGGAATCGTTCAAAATTGTTGGTGAACAATTTGGACCAAGGCCAAAAATGTGAACCGTCGGGAAGGCCCAAAATGGTATAGACCGGATTCCAACTGGAAAATTCAAAAATTATTATTTATTTTATTCATTTTCCCACCGAATTAGGCCAGAAAGAGGGATTTTGGCGAAATTTCGGCGCAGCCAATCGCCCTGTTCATATTCTTCTTCCGTAACCCAAGGATGGCCTGAATTGAATTTAATCTTAATTATTATTTCAACCGCATACCTTTATCCTTCTCCAAATGCGATGTATATTGATGATGATTTCGATGAGATTTCTTCCATGGCCAAAAAGGGACCTATGAATGAGAGAATTGTGGTCAAAAATGGATTCTAAAAATATGCCATTATGAGGGCATGGGAAATATGGCCAAAAAGGTCATTGGCCCATTTATGGTCGGAGAATGTTCCATGGCCACAATCATGGCCAATGCAAAAGAGGGAGGAAAGGAACATTCCAAGAATCCAATACCTTCAATATTTTATTAATTTAATTTAATTCTAATTAAATAAATTTCCACACCAAATCAACAATCCAATCCATCCATATTTTTGCTCAACAAAAGGCAAAATGCAATAAAGGCCGCCGATTGCCACCAAATCAATTGCCAAAAATTGAATAGACCGGGAAAGGGGCTAAACATTGAAATTTAAAATAAATATATTCATTTTTTATTTTGCAACTTTTTCAAAGCATTCTTTTGGGACGGCCGCCCGAATTTCCTCGAAAGAAGGCAACAATATTTGTTGGTCATTATTCGATTTATTGCCATTATTTTTGGCCGAATCCATTTGAGGCAATTTTGCATTTCCGTTTGCAATTCCGGATGGAGGCATTTTAAAATATTTTAAACAGAGAGAATTAATTGATCAAAGAGGAAAAAATATTTGCAAATAAATATTTTTGGACGATAAAATCATAGGAAAAAATGGCCTGATTGATTGAATATGAAAGATGGACCGGCTGGCTGGCTAATTTACTGCTCTGCTGATGTGCAAAAATTGTTGACGGAAGGAAAGAAATTGAGGAGAAAGTCCAAATTATTTATTTACTTTTGTCTCGAGAATGATCAAAAATTCAACTTGTTTTTTAATTTTCGTTCAGTCGATTCAGAGATCAAATAAATCCAAATACCGTAAATATTCTATTTTAAGCCCATGGGCTTAAAAATTTCAGAGACCATTTATGGGGGCTTAAGATAGAGACTGGGCTTATAATTTCAGAGAGTACAAATTAATTCTTTCCGGAAAGGGCAACCGGATAAAGTGCAAATTAATTCTTTCCGGAAAGTGCAACCGGATAAAGTGCAAATTAATTCTTTCCGGAAAGGGCAACCGGATAAAGTGCAAATTAATTCTTTCCGGAAAGTGCAACCGGATAAAGTGCAAATTAATTCTTTCCGGAAAAGGCAACCGGATAAAGTGCAAATTAATTCTTTCCGTAAAAGGGCAACCGGATAAGGTGCAAATTAATTCTTTCCGGAAAGAGAAACCGGATAAAGTGAAAATTAATTCTTTCCGTAAAAGGGCAACCGGATAAGGTGCAAATTAATTCTTTCCGGAAAGAGAAACCGGATAAAGTGAAAATTAATACTTTCCAGTAAAGGGCAATCGGAAAGAGTGCAAATTATAATTCAATTAATCTAAATAAAATAATAGGTTAAAAATTATTAAATTACAAAAAATTTTAAAATTAAACTCGAAAAAAATTTTTTGAGGGGGGGGGGCTTAAATTAGAGACTGAGCTTATAAAAGGACTGGGCTTAAAATAGAATATTTACGGTATTGATGGTTAAAAAATATTTTCTTTTGATTTTGCTTTAAAAGCACGCAAAAATTAATTAAAATTGCCTAATTAGAATTTTAATTAATTAATTTTGAACATTTTCAAATTTCAACTTTCCTTCAAATTCAAATATATTATTTATTTAATTTGAAATGAAAGACAATGAAAAAAAAATCAAAAAATGAGAAATAAAATTGGGCAAAATTGGCACAAATTTTTTGAGTATTCAATTTTCATTCTGTCAATCAATCATTGCTTGGCCTGTACATATGTTGTTGAATGTGTTTAAGCCTCTTTTCCAATTCACGGGTTGCCGATGAATTTGGCGAACTAATAGTTAAAAATTATTAAAAAAATATTAAAATTATCCACCCATTTTGGCAATTTGCCGATGAATCTGATTGGGAACTGCCCCCGGCTGCATCCCCGCCAATTTGTGCCGTCGATTCACTTCCATCCGGTCCACCCAAAAACATTTTCACCTATTTTTGGGGATCAATATTTTAACATTTATTTATGTGAAATTGCCTCTTGGCTATTGTCGCGTCCATGCCTTCCAATCCCACCAATTCCTCCTCCCTCATACGGTTGTTCATCTTCATAATAAAATCCAATTGGCCGAATTGTGGTCGAAGAATGGGAGGAACGGTCAAGCAAAGAAGGATGGGGACGGCCATAAAGGAAATTGGAAGCCAACGGTGAATCAGCCCCCGGGCCAAGGCCAAGGGCCGCCGTCTTTTCGGGGCAAGAAACTGAATTGAAATCGGCCTTAATTAATTTTTGAATTGATTTGGTGGACCAAAATCGTTGTCCGCAATTCGATTGAATCGCAATGAGATCATCCAAATGACGATGACAATGACAATTAGGAGGAAAACAATGGACACAATTGCACTCGTCCAATACACCAACTTTTGAGAACGAGGCTGAAAATACGATATTAAAAATGAATTAATTTTAATTGATTTGCCTGGAAGCGAATTTCGCATCTTTCGCCGGAGAAATTCTCTTTGCAAGTGCATTCCACGTGGCCTAATTTATTTTTCCGACAAATTCCATCATTCAGGCAGAAATTGAGGCAGGCATCTGAAAAAATGTAAATTGGAATGGAAATAATATTGATTGATTTGCCTGTGCAATTGACGCCATTTCCACGAAATCCTGGATTGCAAACGCATCGCCATGAAGGAGAATCCTAAAAGGGATTAAATTAGTGTATTAATTGAATTTTGATTAAATATTTACATTTTCATCGGGTAAATCAATGCATTGTGCATTCCATG
Organism: Pratylenchus scribneri; assembly: GCA_030063045.1. NCBI lineage: Eukaryota > Metazoa > Nematoda > Chromadorea > Rhabditida > Pratylenchidae > Pratylenchus > Pratylenchus scribneri. The sequence continues at coordinate 724,457 of JAQSEB010000011.1, read as the reverse complement.
AGCAATTGTCCTGTCCCAGTGCGCATTGGTCGGTGGAATAACATTGCGATTCACGGGTGGCCCCTTCCTTGGCCGTCTTTAAATTAAATAATATTAATAAATGAATAGTCGAATTTTGGCCAACATTGAATGCCGGTGCACATTTTCGGCATTCCATCTGTAATGGTTGGTCTTGGAATGTGCCTCGAGGGCAAAATTGGCAACGTTTTTCGGAGACCAAAAGGAATTGGCCTGGTCCACATTTTGGAGTATTGCATGCCTTTGAATAATTAAATAATAATATTTTTCAATTTTTTCTATTATTTCCATTCATTTATACCACTCCAAATGATTTCCAGTCATTTTTTTTGTCAAAATTCATGTTTTAAAAATTATACTGGAATTTTTATAATAATTTTTGGACATTTTAAAATATTTTTTCATCTCATAAATTTTTTGAAAAAATTTTCCTTTTAATTTGGAATTTTTTTGAGACAATAAAACAAAGTTTTTTTGGTTAAATTTTCAAAAAATGAATAATTAATATTTCTCTACTGTTCTATAATTATTTATATTTTATTTTGGTTGAAATTACCTCTTTCCCAGTTGATCCAATGTCTTCGGTTGTTGTGCCGGCAGGGCATTCCACGCATTGTTTGTCCTGTCCCCGGGTTCGGAATGTGCCCTGAGGGCATGGTTGGCAATTTCCCCCGGCGGTCAATTGTTCCCCATCCGGACATTCATCGCGGCATTCTTCCTCATTTGTGGATGTTCTAAACGATGAATTAATATTAAACCAATATTGGGCACAAAAATACCTTTCCAATGTGGTTTTTCCAATGCCACAAGGCAAACAATCGATTGCGCCCGAATCGGGTTGATAAAATCCAAAGCCACACGGTTCACATTGGCCACTGCTAATATTCAAGTGATGTCCAGGTTGGCAACGAACTAAAAATTAGAATGGAAATGAAAATATTATCAATAAGGGCCTTTCCTTTCCATCCTACTGTACCCCCACAGTACCCTCCACTTTTTTCCCAATCACCTGTCACCCATCAATCAAATATTGCCCCAATCTGCCTTTTTAATCCCTCTTTTTTTCCTTTCTATACAATACGCTACAACTGGGAGACGGCGCTTGTAGTCGTTAGGGAATAAAAAGATATTGATAATTTTGATATCAATGGCTATCGATAGATATAAAATTTATTTGGATTAGTTAAGATTTGGTCGAATTGTATTCAAAAAACCATATCGCAAATTTATAATAGTGGTCTTATTTAATGGTTTTTAAGTATAACTCTGCTAATTCTTAACTAATCCAAATAAATTTTATATTTATCAATAGTCAAAAGTGCGCTCTTTAATTTGATACAAAATCATCAATATCGGTTGAGCCCTTAATTAGCTACAAGCGCCTCACCCAGTAGTCTGTGTCTGTGTACCTTTCTATATGCTTTTTACTAGGGTTAATTATACGTGGGCGTATCGTATCCGCGTAACGGATATACGCAACGATTTTGGGCTAATTATACGTTACGTTATACGCACCCTAATTATACGCATTATACGTTATACGCACTCTGGCTATACGCCTATACGCCTATACGCAACCTTCTTTAAAGCCACAATTTTAAGAAGGAATATTTTGTCTTTTATGGGGAATTCTCATTTACATTTCAAAATTAGTGTGGCATTTTGTTTTTATTTCTTTTTTGCACATTATTTTTCTTGATAATCATTTTCCAATCTCTAGATCATTTACTTATTTGGAAATTTTTTAAATTTAAGTAAACAAATTTCAAAAAAATACAGTACCTTATAAAGGTTACGTAACGTATCCTATACGCGTATAATTTTCGCGAATGGCCTATACGTTACGTTATACGCACCTGGACTATACGCATTATACGTTATACGCTTTTTCATTATACGCTTGCGTATAATTAACCCTACTTTTTACCCTTCACATTTTTATCAAATTTTCCCGCACAATAAAAAATAAAGAATAATTTTAAAATCGAGTGTCCTTTTATCCCTATTCCCTATCCCATTGCTTGGGCCATTGAGGGCTTAGACATCTGGCGAAGTCATGAAACAACTTTAATCCTAGTTCTAGTCGAGATTAGGACTAATAAATATAATCTGGAAATGGGAAGGACCTTTGCATTCATTTTGGTGAACGGCGCCCATTCCAACGGTGATTGGCCTTTCCGGCGGACATTCCTGACAATTTGATTGTCCCTCATTTGGTTGATATTGGCCAGAGGGACAAAGCTGGAATGGATAAATATTAAAAATTTAAATAATATTATTGACCTGGCATTCTCCATTGTTGGTGAAGAATGTGCCGGGCGAACAGGGAACACAATTGGCATTGACCAGCACAAAACCGGATGGACAATGGAATGCATTTTCCACACGGAATGAACTTTAAAATGGAATGGGAAATAAACAAAAACATTTTTACTTCAAATCGGGTCGACCATTCGGCAAAACATGCTCCAGGGAAAATAGTGCCCGATTCAGGGCCTCATCCCGAATAATTTGGATTGGATCAATTCGTTGTTGGCTGCCGGATGGATCCAAAATTTGGCCAGAATGAATTGGAACTAATTTAGAATAATTCAAATTAATTAATTTATTAATTAAATTACCATCAATTGTGACCCCGAATAATTGTGGTTGCTGCCTTTTGGCTCTTTTGAATGTGGAAATATCCTGGCAATTGATTTGCACTTGAATGCCCATACAATCCCCACTAAAAATATTAAATAATTCGATTCATTAATAAATTAATTGTACTTTTCTTCCCGTGCACAAATATGCCATTTTGCATTTAATTGGCCAATTCTTTGGACCAATTTATCCGAAAGTGTGGATTTTCCAGCCGAATTGCAAAGTGCCAATTGTGGGTAGACCAATTCGATTCGGGCCAAGTGTTCGGCAAGGGATTGGCTAAAATCAAATAAAAAAGATATAATATACTTTTGGGGGAATTGACCGAGTGCATTGTGGATATCGGAATGGCCTTTGTTGTCCTTCATTCGGCCTCCATTCCCCTCCCTCATTGCAGGAATAGAAAATGGGTGGGGGTCGGCTGAATCCAAAACCATTCTAAAAATATATCAAAATATATAATTCAATTTATTCAAAAGGGACTTGGCATTTGATTGAGCATGCCCGATACCGTAATCCCGGGCCCCAATGTTCGCATTGTTGCATTCCATTTGAGGGTGCCTCCGGCTCAGGGCAAAATTCCCTGACCACATTTATCTGAAGAACAAATTTTTTATTCCAAATTCATCATTGAATGTGCCTACTTTGAATTGGCATTTGGCCATTGGCATCGATCGATTATTGTAGGCCACATAAATGGCCGAATATTGGCCCCAAGTGAACATCTAAATTAAATAAAATTAAATAAAATATTAAGTTAATTTCATTTTTGGACCTGTCCTGGCTTCAAATTCTGTTCAATTTTGGCAATTTGAATTCGTCCATTTGTTTCGTCAATGAATTTCGGTTCCTCCCATGAAACATTCACTTCTTTCATTTTTGTTTGTACAAAAATATCCTCCATTGGGCATCCCTCAATTCCAATTCCCCCATTTTCATTTTGTTCATTTTCGCATTCAATTATTCCATCAATTGAACGGCATTGCAAATCATTTCGGCCACAGCTACTAAAAAATAAAATATTAATCCAAATTTCCCCCAATTTTTTGTGCCTTTTTGCAATTCTTTCCACTTTTCCTTCCAATCGATCAAAATTGGCAAATCTCAAAACTAAACCATCAAAAATGACCGGCGAGCCTTGGCAACGTTGAACAATTTGTGGAATTTCCTGCTCAAAATCCAACACTCTATTCCACTAAAATATGATTATTAATCAATGATTTGATTGATTTTGAATGATATTTTGACCATATTCACTCTAGTGATTGACCCAAGAAATTGTTGTTGATTATTTGGCCCATTCTCTGCTGAAGGTGGTTCGCCCAAATTGACCCACAAATTCCATTCCAATTTTTGGCCATTTCCTCCGTATCCTTTGTCCGCATAAAGTCGGACTGCATTCCAAAGGAGGGAATATTGTCCTCCATTCCAGGTGAAAATTAAATTATTCCAAGAATGGCCAGTGTCCGGCCTTTGATTGGATGGGAAATGAAGGGTCTAAAAATGGAGGGAATTGTTCCCAAAATTGTGGAAATATTAATTTGGACCAAAGGTTGTTCAGATGGGAACATTTTGAGGTGGACGGCATCGGCAGTGATTCGCAATAATTCAGTCAAATTTGTTGGCTCATTCGGTGAACTAATTAAATAAATAATTAAATTAATAAAAAGAATATTTGCCGGCTATTGTAGAGGGTAAAGAATGTTGGCGGCAATTTTGATGATTCCCCAACCATTTTTTGGCCTTCGAATCGAACCCAAATACTCAAAGTGAATGAATTGGAGACAAAATGGAAAGGAATTCCAAGTCCGGCGCGGGCTGGCTGATTTGCGGACTCCAAAAAGTGCAAATCATAATCCGGCTCAATTCGTTTTTCACAATTTGCGCCGGTCACTTTAAAAAGACAAAATATTCGAATAATAAAAATGAATTCGGACTATTAAATGGGCATTTGCAATAAAATCCATTGACCAAATCAACGCATTCTGCGGCCAATGGGCACGGGGATGGTTGGCATTCGTTGATGTCCAATTCACATTCAGAACCAGTGAAACCTAATTAATAAATTAATAATAAAAAATTATTATGAGAATAGAAATTGGCAACAAAAACAGTGAATTTGGCAAAAATACTCGTTTTGAAAGAAAGGAATTTTTGAGGCCATAAAATGTGGCCAAATCTGAACTCCGTTTTAATATCTGTCTTAATAAAAATGCTCTCTAAATTCTAATTATTAGGCTTATTAGTAGTTAGTTTTAATCTAGAGAGATTACTAATTTCATTCTTTTTATAAATTATCTCTTTTTGTGAATACCCTGAGGGCAAATGCATTTAAACCCAATGCCAGCTGAAGGCCCTGGGGTGGTTGATGCCAATCCACCATTATTTTGGCCTTCATTTCCTGCATCATTCAAATTTAAACAAGTTCCCCCATTTTTGCATATTCCCGAAAGGCAGGCATCCAATCGAAATTGGCAACCTTGCCCAGTGAATCCCTAAATATCCAATTAAATAAATATTTATTTAATTTTGCCCACTTTTGGGCATGCACATTCCGAATGTGATCCAAAATCGCCGCAAACCCCTCCATTATGGCATGGCTCACCCAAACATCGATTCGGGGCCAATTCACAATTCTTTCCACTCACTCCTTCCTAAAATTATTCAAATTTTCTTCTTTTTGAGTAATTTTTTTCGAACCGGACAAACACAAAAATAGTCATCAACCAGGGGAACACATTTTCCCTCATTTAAGCATGGCTTCTTCTCGCATTGGGATTCCATTTCCTGGCATCGATCACCTGCCAAAATATATAAAATATTGCCAAAAAGATGGAATGCTCAATGCCTTTCCATCCATGTTGGCATTCGCATTGGAATCCGGTGCCCAAATCCACACAAGTTGAATTATTCATACATGGACCATCCTCGCATTGGCCAACATGTTGCTCACAGAATGTTCCCTCATAGCCGGGGCGACAATGGCATTTGAATGCATTCACCAAATCTTCGCATCTTCAACACAACAATTTATCCATTTATTTATTCAATATTTTCCCGAATATACCCCCAAAATGGCGGACTAATTTTTCCTTTATAACTCATACTGAACTGAAAAAGTTTCGAATGTTTTTTTAATATATATTTGATATGACAATGTCTTATCTATTGAATTGAATAGTATAAAAATCATTGATTTTATTTTAAGCAGAGAAAGTTATGTGTTAAATTGACAAAATTGTGGAAAATTTAAAGGTTTTTAAGTTTTGAAAATATTTAAAATTTTCTAAATTCATTTTTAAACAAATATTTTCGAATTTTAAGATATTAATGTGCAGATTTGTCATAAACGGCCACAACACTAATTCTCCCACTCAGCATTTTCCCCTCCTTGCCTTTCAGTCCCAGCTCCATCACAAAGCATTTGTGTTTCGCATTCGTCCACATTATGCTCACAATGTGCGCCCTCAAAGCCCAAATGGCATTGGCACTCATAGGTTGGCCCCCGATTATGGCATGTTCCATTGTTTCGGCATGGCCCAATGGCACAATGGTCCACCAAATATTGGCATTCGTATCCAATATAGCCGGGGGCACAATCACAGGTGAAGCCATTATCCTGGTCCCGGCATGTTCCTCCATTTTTGCATGGATTCTGTGCGCATTCGTTGATTTCCTGCTCACAAAATGTTCCATTCCATCCATTTTTGCAAACACAATGCCGGTCAAAAAGTGTGTCCACACATTGTCCACCATTCAGGCACGGACTTGGCTCACAAAGATCATCCTTCCCATTCATTCATTATATTCAAATTCGTTTAAAATATTTCACCTTAATTTGGCATCGTTTCCCGCTGAATCCATGTGGACATTCACATTCAAAATCATTGATTAAATCATGGCATTTCGCGCCCAATGCACATGGATTATCCGCACAATCATCTGAATTAAATTAAATTTCAACTTGAATATTTTTTATTCGATTTTTGCGCGAATATCCTTTCTTTTTTTCTGACTCATCCAAATGCGCACAAAACCCATCCTACCCTAACCTTCCTATTTTCCATTCATTTTATAAAGAAAAATGGGAAGTGGGAAGAAAGGACAATTTTATTATTCAAAAAAATCGAAGGTTATTTCCCAATCTTTGTGAAAAAGTGGCACATTCATTTTTTTCAAATAAAAACTTTCACACGAATTTTGCGCCATAAAATAATTATTTTCCAGCGCTAAATTCACACAAATTCTCTCAAATTTGTTTTTTCATTTGCTAAAATTTATCATCAAAGCACAAAAAAATGATCAGCTGAATTATTCATCAATGTTTTTGATCATATTTCCTCCTTCAAAACCGGTTTTAATATTCGGGATGATCCCATCAAGGCATTATCCTCTCCATGACAAAATTGTGGCTTCATTTGGCGGGAAACAAGCAGCTGTCCTCCGCCTGGCACCACCCTCGACCCTCCTTTATTTCCCCACAAATTGTCGGTCGAGAGCGACTCGAACACAATTAAATAGGAATGGATGAATGAATGGTAGAATTGTTCATATTTGCTTGCTTGATTGAGTCCCGGCTATCGGGTTTCCTCCCTCCCTCACATTTCTCCATTCTTTTCGTTGATCTTCCCCTCCCCCCCCGGCTTATATCCATTAAAAAAAGTTTTCCCATTAATTTTCATTCTTTTCCATTCATTTCCCTTTTCAATTTTTCACTTTATTTTCTCTCGGGATTGCTCCAGCCAAGAATTGGCCAAGTTCATATATTTTCCAACATTTTCATTCCATCAATTTTGATTTCTTTTCTCACTTTTTAAATTTTTAATGAAGGAAAAATGTTTTTGTTTTCAAATCGAATTATTCTATTCATTTTGGTGCGCCGCCATTTTATAAATTGGCTAATTTCGTTCCCAAAAATGGAATGGAAAAAGGAAAAACGATGTTCTTCAAATCATTTTGGAAAAGAACAATCAAAAATAATTCATTTTGACATATTTTTGGTTGATCGGATTTAAAAGAAATGAGCTTTTCCTTCCAAATTTAATTAAACTAATGGAAAATTCCTTCATAAAAGCATTTTAATGGATTCCTTTTTTAATTTACTTTTCAATTCGAAAAAATTGGCTCCAAATTTAGCTTAAAAAAAGATATAAAAAATACCAGTAAAATATTTCAATGGCCAAAAACCGTCAATATATTTTTTGTTAGCAGCAGGGAATTCATTTTTGCCAATTTCTTTTCGTTTTTTCCGCCATTTGCGAAACATTCCCTCAATTTTGAAAAGCCCTAAAGGCAAAATAGGAAAGGGAGAAATGGAGGGAAAGAAGGGAGGCAGCTTGGAGGATTAATTTGGGGCGAGAAAAATGCTTCAGAATAGCGTGGATTGAAATTGAAATGGAAAATTGAGGCAATTTCGGCGAGTAAAAGAATTCAGAGTTAATTAATATAAATTAAATGCTATATGAATCATTTTTTTCACAATATGGTTTCAAAATTTGCAGAATAATATTATTATTTTTGTACATAATATTTCCTCATCAAATATTTCGAAGGAATGGGCATTTCAAAAAATGAGTCGACAAAAACAACAATTTCATCCACCACCACTTTAAGCAATCATCAAAAAGAAGCAATTTTGAATGCAAAAACAACGAAAGGGTCAATGACCTCAAATTGGCCATCCCCCAGTGCACCTCCACTCCGTGCCCCTCCTCCTCTATTCCTTTACCCACGTTTTGACCATTCTTCCGCGTCTTTGGCCTCAGCCTCATCAACACACTCGCCGGAGGCGGCTGTCCCGCAATTTCACACGTTTCCTCGAGAAATTCGCCAGCTGCCCCCAAAACGGCCGCCGCCTCCCCAACAACTCTTGCGGGCCGACACTCTGCCCAACACGTTGTCTAACCCAACAAATGCAGCCATTCCCTCAACCAAACTTCTACCTCAAGTAGGCCATGGATATATTCTTTTCTATTTTTTGGCCAAAAGAATATGGCCAAATGGGTGGATTGAAAAGGACCGTCCCTTCCCCTCCCTTCGCTGCTACATCGATTCACATTTGCCTTCTTTAAATCCTCCTCTTTGTAGCCAAAACGCCAAAAAGGAAAACCATTTTATTTGATGGGAATTGGGACATTTTAGGCAAATCAAAATGTAGCGGGCAAATCGCAAATGTGAATGGCTTTCCCACAAAACGATTATAAAAATAATATTAACCGGGGCAAAAGACCTTTGGTGGATGGTTCACCAAATCATCTTCATTTTCCCATTCCAATTCCCATATGTTCATTTCCCCCCCCCCCCCCCCCCCCATCCGCCTATGTCATCATAAAGTGTTATTCAGTGTCGATTCCCTATAATAATGTTATCGGGCCAATTTGCATTACTCCTCCCAATTCAACCATTTAATTCCCCCAATTTCCAATTTTATTCAAAATATTTAATTTTCCCATTTTAATTAAAGTTGAAACATTCCGCCCGGATGGCATGTTGCTTTTGTTGTTGCCCCGTTTATCGTTGTGTCCTTTGGTTTTGCGCATTCGAATTGATTTGTTCCATTTATTTTTGGTACAGTCAATTGAGTGATTTGATGCGAACTTATTCGAACGCGTAGGTTACTAATTATTCCGCTAAATATTTCACATTTTTCATAGTGAATTGAAGGATGTTTTGGGTTTATTGATTCTTTCCGGCTGGTTGGTCACTTTGGCCGTTTCCACTTTTTCCATTTTGATTGCCCACCGAAAGGGGGATCCTCAATGGGTGTTGCCCAGATTGGTTTGTATTAATTTGGGTTCCGGAATTAAAAATCCCCTCAAAAAAGGTCCAACAAAGTGGACTTCTGATTCTTGGCTTCATGATGGCCCTCCTTTTGGTCATTTATTTTGCCGGAGGCGCACAGGCAATTAACAATTGGCTAATCACAATTTATGAGGTAAATTAAACTGGGCCCAATCCCCATATCCCATTTTTAGGGCCTCTATTCGGATCCAATTCCGCGCGAAACTCGCCAAGGTGTCCAGGAGGATTTGCGCTTCTATTTTCTTCTCTCCATCGTTTTGACATTTTGCTTCATTTGTTATATTTCCTCCGCATTGTGCGCAACGAAAAAATATTATCGAGAATTGCAAATAACCGGCGGTGGTCGACCATTTCAGGTAAAAAATGCGCAAATTATAAAAAATATTCCCCAATTTTTGCAGCCAGTCAGCCAAATGGCACCACCTCCCCAGCCACCGGTCAATCCATATTATAAAGGGTCATATGCTTAAATGAATGAATCGGGCACAAATAAATCAACAATATTTGGCGAATAATCTCAAATTAATAATTCATTTCAAATTAAATCAAAATCACATCTCAAAATCAATTATTCCAAATCCCACAATACATTCCATTCCCTCCCAATTTTGTTATTTTATTAAAATTTGTATAAATATTTTGTGAAAAACTCACCAATATTCTTTTCGCAATTTATGCCCTCCCATCCGGGCAAACATTTGCATTTGAATCGGCCCAATTGAAGTGGCACACATTGGGCACCATTTCGGCACGGTTGTTCACTTTGACATGGATCCGCAATTTGGGAACAATCTGACCCAGAGAAACCAGTCCTAAACCAAATCATCCAAATTCAATTAAAATAATTTGACACCGGCAAATGCATTTTGTTGTGCCCAATCCGGGCAAATCCTGGCAAACTCCCCCATTTGGACAATGCACCGATGAAATGCATTCATCCGGCCCAAATTGGCATCGGGAGCCGGTGAAATTTTGGGGGCATAGGCAACGGAATGTACCGCCATTGTGCAATTCGCAAGTCCCGCCATTCAAGCATGGTTTCGAATCACAGAGTGGAATTTGTTGTTCACAATATGTGCCCATATAGCCCGGACGACATTCACAAATTTCCTTAAATTTATTCATTTTTGAATTAAATTTAGGCATTCAATTTTGCCTTATGATTGGCCACAACGCATTGGCCTCGATTTTGGCATTTTATACTTTGGCAATCCAACTTTTTGCAATTTTCCTCTGCGGATCTGCCCGTTTCCGATGTGAATGAATCATTTGAGCATTGGAGGCAACGTTGCTGGCCAACATTTGGCTACAAAATAAATATTCGAATTTTCTGATGAATTAATATTTTTGCCTGATAAAAATTAATTGGACAGGGGGAGCAAGGCTCCAATCCGGTTACAGAAAAATGGCCTGGACTGCACGGTTGTTTGCATTGGCTTGGCCCAACTGAACCCAGACGAGCCGTATATGTTCCCTGTAAAATTTGGCAAAAATATTAAATAGATGGAATTGGAGTACTTCTGGGCAAGGATCGCATTGTTTGAAGCCGCCAATTGGTGGAGGGCCAGAAAAAGTGTGGCGGGGACAAAGTTGACATGGAATCATGCCGGACGAAGAAAACATTCCATTGCCACAAACGGCTGAGGGGGAATCAATGTTTAAATGAAGTAAAATTGTGGGGACATACCCAAACAGGATTCATTTGATTGGGCACCCGGCTGAAGTGTGTGGGTATTTTCTGGACACGGCTTACAACGAATTTGGCCCTCCAAATCTTGGTAAGAGCCAAGTGGGCATTGAACACAACTATTATTGACAAAGGCAGTCCCCTTGGGACAGGGAACTGGGAAAAATAAAATAAATTGAATGAAATGGGCCTACGGCATTCTGGCAATCCTGGAGCCGGAGAAAATGATGAATCGCTGCCATCTTGAGGCATTTTCAATAATTCTCCTTGAGAACAGGTAAATCCTTGGGAAAGGCCAATTGCAGTGGCATTCATTGGAGGACATCCCAAATTCTAAAAATAAGTAGAATTCAAATTGAAAATTCCATTTACGGACTTGAGCTGAGGGAACAGAATCGCCAGAAAGTGTGAGGAGGGATCGAATTGGCAAAATTGCCCCAGGAATTCGAAGATCGAAAATTGTGCGCAAAGTCAGGGAACAAAGTTCATAGAAAACATTTTGAAGGACGGTTGGCAAAATTTGGACAGTGAAATTGGCGCCCATCTAAAAATGGTTTAAAGATAATAAAACAAAATAAATTGTGGCACAATTTTCTCATCGATTTGTGAGAATTTGGCATCCAAGAATCGAACATAAATTTGAACAGTGCTTGAGCATCGTTGACTCAACACTTGGTCAATTCCATCAAATAATGAGCCAACCATGAATTCGTAATTCTAAATTGATAATATTTTATTTGTTAATTTTGAATGAATTTACCCTCAAGCATTCAGCGGGCATTGGGGCGGTTAGGCTATAATTCATGTGAACATTCAATTCATAACGAGTCGGCTCCATGGCCATTGGAACGCAAGCAGGTGGCATTGAACTGCGAATAATATTAATATTGAAATACTTTTGAGAATTAAATTTCAACATTATTCATTTCAGAAAACAGCAAGCAGATTTATTCTTTCCGGAATGAAACACAAATAAAAAGTGCAAATTATCTTTGCGGAATGAAAAACAAATAAAAAGTGCAAATTAATTCTTTCCGGAATGAAAAACAAATAAAAAGTGCAAATTAATTCTTTCCGGAATGAAAAACAAATAAAAAGTGCAAATTAATTCTTTCCGGAATGAAACACAAATAAAAAGTGCAAATTAATTCTTTCCGGAATGAAACACAAATAAAAAGTGCAAATTAATTCTTTCCGGAATGAAACACAAATAAAAAGTGCAAATTAATTCTTTCCGGAATGAAACACAAATAAAAAGTGCAAATTAATTCTTTCCGGAATGAAACACAAATAAAAAGTGCAAATTAATTCTTTCCGGAATGAAACACAAATAAAAAGTGCAAATTAATTCTTTCAGGAATGAAACACAAATAAAAAGTGCAAATTAATTCTTTCCGGAATGAAACACAAATAAAAAGTGCAAATTAATTCTTTCCGGAATGAAACACAAATAAAAAGTGCAAATTAATTCTTTCAGGAATGAAAAACAAATCTTTCCGGAAAAATGTAAAATTATTCTTTTCAGAACTAAATTACAATTCTTCGAACTATTTCTTTTCTCATAATAAATCATCAAATATTCTTTTTTTATCCAACTAATATTTTTTCACTATTTATGGAGAAATGCAATGATTTTGCATTTTTGGAGAATCTCAATAATTGCAACTAAAAGGAGAGGAATTTACCTGGGTGTCCATTTCCCTCCTCCATCGCCATTGTTTTGTTGCTCCAATGAACAACTATATCTTTGTGGCAGTCCATTTTGCATCATTTCCCCTCTTCCCAATAATTTCTGCTGAGGGATTGATTCCAAAAAGCGAAATCCTTTTCGGCATTCCACTTGGCAAATTGTGCCACTCGCGTGCCTTTGACAATCCTTTTGTACAGTTCCCTCATCCACTCGAAGGGACCAAGGACTGCATGGTTCGGGCAAAAGGGCCACTTGAAATTTGCATTTATTTCTATTGGAATGGGCATCCGTGACCGACACTTCCACCTGTGGAATTGGCATTAAATGAATCAAATATATTGGGCACCGTGATATGTTCGCCCAATTTAATGTTTGCATCTAATGGTTCGAATGTTGTTTGCACAATTGGGGATATATCCTGCACGACCAAATGTACGGAACTTTCATTGAATTGAAGGAACAATTCTGTTTGATTTTCCTGGGCCCAAACTGCATATGAATCCGGACATTTTACAATGGGCGGAACAGTGTCTGGCAAAGGGGAAATTGTGAATTATTTGGAATAGAGAAAATCATTTTGTTAATAGCCTAAACTTATTATTTCCAATTGTTCCTTTCTAAATTTATTGTTTTTTGAGTGGAACATTACCTGGTATTCGAAGCCGTACAACGCATTCAGCCATATTGCCAGCCTCATCAAATGCTTGATAAATAATATCCGTATCCTGGCTGACTGGATATGGCGGATGGAAATCTTCAGGCTTTGTTCGCCTAAATTTAAATCAATTACCAATTAAATTATGAACAAAAGCGAACGAACATATAAGCAATTCTGCCAGAATTATCAGTGGCTTCAGGCACTTGATAATTTGCTGGCAATAATTGTCCATTTTCATCAGTTCTGACCAATTCCGGCAATTGTGGACAATTTTTGAAGACCGGCGGTTCGGCATCGATGCATTGTGGAATGCTGGAATTCCAGCCAACCTTTTTTTGTTTAATTTAAATAAAATTATATAAATTTTGTTGGCACCTGCAAATGTGAGGGCACTTCATGTGCGGCGGACAGTGGAGCCAAACATCCTTGTAAATCAAATTTTAAGCAAGGATTCTTTTCATATTCGGTAATGCCCAATAAAATGTAACGGGCACGAAGTGGAGGATCCAAATTGAATTGGTGGATTTTCTTATGATTGCCAGAGGGTGTTGTGAATTCCTAAAGAATAAATAAAATGATAGAATATTCCCCTAAAATAATATTAACCATTGGATAATTATCATAATTTTGACTGAATTGAACTTTATAAAAAAGTTGCATTTTTGTGACATGTCCAGCCAAATGCCCATTTCCAGCCACTCCAGTCAATCTTAAATTTGAATTATTAATTTGAAGTTATTATCACCTCAATGTGGTCAAAGTATAAATTCGTTGAAGATCGACGGAAAGGAAAATGAATGCATCTTTTGAGCCACACCAACCGGATGAGGACATTCTAGATTTGTGCGGTTCATAGCCCCAAATAACTTTATCTAATTTATTAATGAAATATTCTCAATAAAATATTATTGTGTATTGACCTGAATTATCCGAGAATGCTCCATCCGGAATGAATCCAGATGAAATGCCAACATCCTCGCTGAGAACGCAAGGAGTGCCCAAACTGCATGTGGTGGCGCCCTCCGGGAATGGACGAAAGCCAGGACGATTGCAGGTGAATCGGGCAATGGCACCTTCCTCCACACTGTCCAAATGGGTTTGCCCTTCATCCGGGTGGCCAGGGTCCACACAAACTGGGCCTAAAGGAACAATGTTTGAGAGAGGAATATAGACTTGGAAAGGGGACCTTCACAACGGAGGTCGCCCAAATCCCAAGTGCCATCCACATTGCATCGAACCATTCGATCATCATAGGAGGATTTGCCCACCAATGAATATGGGGCACGGCACTGAATGAATTTGAATAAAAACAAATTATGAATTAAAATGGCCACCTGGAATAAATAAACGCTGCCAACTTTGAAATTGCCTCCATGCCCTTCATCCCCTTCATAATATGCCCCAGAAAGGGTGGGCGGTGGCCCACAATCAACCAAAGGACAATCCACTTCCGGACCACTCAGCCAATATTCCAGCCCATCCGTTCTTGGGTCAAAAATACATTGGCGTATTTCGCCCAATGCACTGTGTCGAGGTGGTCGATTTGTTTGGGAGCAAATGAAACTCAAATTTTGGCCATATGGAATTGGCACGGAATCGGGCTGCACAAAAAGACCAACTGCTGTACTATTTTTGACTCCATTGCAAGAGGCAGCTGAACAAAAGTGAATTATATTCAAAATTCATCCACTATTCCGTACGAATGCAATTTGGTGTGCTCCCATTCCATGTTCCATCGGCCAAACATTTCAAATGGGATGGTCCTCGCATTTGATGGCCAAATTTGCAACGGAATTCGACCACACTTGGAAAGGCGAATGTTCGATTTTGTTCAATATTTCCTCCATCCAATGAAATTAATTGTCCATTTTGTGGGCTCATCAACGGGGCACAATGCCGGGGAATGCAACTTCGATTGAAACGAAGGGAATCGAATTGACCAAATCCACTTTCGCCTTCACGCAATCGAACACTATTTTGGCCGGGCTGCGTGAAAAGGTCGAAACCTTCATCACAGCTTAATTTAAATTTAAATTATTTTTATTTTAATGGATGGTAAAGCTCCCGCTGGCCCTAGGAATGGGATAGGAATTAGAGGCGTTATTATATTGTAAGGGAAAATATGATGAAATGCATAGATTGGTCGGAGTGGGACGGTTAGTGGCGCGGCCGTTTAGTGGCGAAAGCTAATAGCTAGGCGCCAAATGAATGGTTCAGAATGTTTTATATATCGTTGAAAAGAGCAAAAAATTCTCTATCAGTCCATATAAAAATCAAGTTATAAAACATATTTTTACATTTTTTAAAATTCAAAAACCTTCAAATTTTACACTGTTTTGCCCATATTTATTCAAAAAATTACAACTTTATTTATTTAAAACTTTATAAAATGTTTTTTATATCATTCGATAGAAAATGCATTGCTCTATCAAATGAATATAAAAACATTCAATTTGGTTTAGATTAAGATGAGTTATAAAGCAAAAACTAGTTCGCCACTAACCGGCCGGCCACTAACCGTCGCGTACCCTAGATTGGTAGACCTTGGATTTTTGCAACTCGACTCGACCTGGGCTTGAGCTGGCCTATAATTTTTCAACTTGACTCGATCTGGATCTTGAGCTCCAGGTCTAGATCGACATTGAGCTCAAGGTCTAACTTGAGGTCTGTCAATCTCTGATGAAATGTGAAGGGTAATAAAAAGCATCTAGAAAGGAAAAAGGATGCATTTAAATAAAAAGGCAGATTGGGGCAATATTTGATTGATAGGGTGATAGGGAGATTGGGCAAAAATGGGGGTACAGTAGGATGAATAGGAAAGGCTCTTAAGCATTATTGGAATTTTTACCTGCATTTATGTCCTCCTTGGGTATTATGGCAATGTTGTTCGCATCCACCATTTCGGCCATTTTCGCATTCATTTATATCTTTGAATGAATTATTACAAAAAATATCCGAGGAATTGTTTTCATTTTCACCTTCGCATCCTGTCCTTTGGCATCCAATAAATTCCATTTTTACGCAAGGAATTCCCCCGTGGAATTCAATGAATTCAATTTGCACTTTTGTGGCCTCAATTGGTTTGGATAAAATTAACATTTCCGTTCCGATTGTCCCTTTAAATTAATATCATAATTTCCCTATTACTTTCACTAACCAAGTCCTTTTGTTTTCATTTCTCCATTTCCCTCCATTTTTGTCTCATTTTTCATTGTGCCATTCCCAATTTCAGCCAATCCCAATTCATATTTTTCCAATGGCATTCCCTCCTCAAGAGCATAGGAAAGCACAAATCTTTTTGGCCAAACTCCGATTGAATCATCAATTTGTGGGGCTAATCCCCCAAATGGATCCAAAATTCTCTCAAAATGCAATTTCTCAATTATCTTTTTGGGAGGAATTAAAAATGGAATAAATATTTTGAATTCACTTTTGGCACTGGGAATGTGAAAATCATTGTTAATTGGGCATTTTCCGTGGAATTGCCCTCATTCAATGATGATGTGGCCATTCGCTGACACCATCCATTTTTGGACATTAATTTGTTAGGTGGCACAATTATTCCTTGGCCAGTTTGAACTTGGGATGGAAGAATTGGTGTCGAACCGGAACAAACTAAAAAGAAAATAATGAAAAAATACATTTATTAACAAATATTCTGTTTTTTTTCTGGAAAGATTTGTGTTTCATTCCGGAAAGAATTAATTTGCACTTTTTATTTGTGTTTCATTCCGGAAAGAATTAATTTGCACTGTGTTTCATTCCGAAAAGAATTAATTTGCACTTTTTATTTGTGTTTCATTCCGGAAAGAATTAATTTGCACTTTATTTGTGTTTCATTCCGGAAAGAATTAATTTGCACTTTATTTGTGTTTCATTCCGGAAAGAATTAATTTGCACTTTTTATTTGTGTTTCATTCCGGAAAGAATTAATTTGCACTTTATTTGTGTTTCATTCCGGAAAGAATTAATTTGCACTTTATTTGTGTTTCATTCCGGAAAGAATTAATTTGCACTTTTTATTTGTGTTTCATTCCGGAAAGAATTAATTTGCACTGTGTTTCATTCCGAAAAGAATTAATTTGCACTTTTTATTTGTTTTTCATTCCGGAAAGAATTAATTTGCACTTTTTATTTGTTTTTCATTCCGGAAAGAATTAATTTGCACTTTTTATTTGTTTTTCATTCCGCAAAGATAATTTGCACTTTTTATTTGTGTTTCATTCCGGAAAGAATTAATTTGCACTTTTTATTTGTGTTTCATTCCGGAAAGAATTAATTTGCACTTTTTATTTGTGTTTCATTCCGGAAAGAATTAATTTGCACTTTTTATTTGTGTTTCATTCCGGAAAGAATTAATTTGCACTTTTTATTTGTGTTTCATTCCGGAAAGAATTAATTTGCACTTTTTATTTGTGTTTCATTCCTGAAAGAATTAATTTGCACTTTTTATTTGTGTTTCATTCCGGAAAGAATTAATTTGCACTTTTTATTTGTGTTTCATTCCGGAAAGAATTAATTTGCACTTTATTTGTGTTTCATTCCGGAAAGAATTAATTTGCACTTTATTTGTGTTTCATTCCGGAAAGAATTAATTTGCACTTTATTTGTGTTTCATTCCGGAAAGAATTAATTTGCACTTTTTATTTGTGTTTCATTCCGAAAAGAATTAATTTGCACTTTTTATTTGTGTTTCATTCCGGAAAGAATTAATTTGCACTTTTTATTTGTGTTTCATTCCGAAAAGAATTAATTTGCACTTTTTATTTGTGTTTCATTCCGGAAAGAATTAATTTGCACTTTTTATTTGTGTTTCATTCCGGAAAGAATTAATTTGCACTTTTTATTTGTGTTTCATTCCGGAAAGAATTAATTTGCACTTTTTATTTGTGTTTCATTCCGGAAAGAATTAATTTGCACTTTTCCACTCACCCAATTGTGGTCTATAACCAGATTGGCATTTGCAATGATATCCTCCGGCCATATTCAAACATTCCGTGGACTTTTGTGCACAATTTGCGGATTGTTCTGTGCATTCATCAATATCCTTGCATTCTGCTATTCCACTCAATGTTTGATTTGCCAAACATTTGACCATTTCAGCGCCAATTGATCGAAAACCGGGTCGACATTCCACTCGAAGGGATTCGCCAAAATGCAATTGTCTTCGCCTTTTTTGGCTTTCCTCTGGCGATGGCATCCATTGGAATTCGCCATTTTCCACTTCCGGTAAATCGAAACAACTCAATTCTGGCATAAAATATTGAATATTTGCTGTTATTTTGACCAACTTTTGCACTGTGATTGTGCCGATGACCATTGTCCATTTGGTTGGCAAACAATTGATGAAGGTCCCTCTCTCCAATATCCTTTGGCACAATTAAATTCATAAACACTTCCAAAGCCAATTCCATCGCCGAATACCAAAATTCGTTCACCAAATTGAAAATTGGGTAAAGCTGGGCAAGTATCGGCTGGAAATAAACAAAATATTTCACTTGAAATTGAATTTCCGTTCAACTTTTGCATTTTGGCGCCTGCGTCCAACGTGCTTCTTCCGTACAAAATATTTCCTCATGTTTTTTGCCGGAAGCAAAACTGAATCCATCATAGCATTCATAACGAGCCATTCCAGCAAAGGAAACATTGGTGGCGGAAACGGCGAATCCATTCGCAATTTGGGGAATTGCCGAACAATAAATGGCTAAAAAAGATGTGTCAAAATCATTGAATAAAATAATCATTTCGTACGTTGACAATCTGGCAATGGTCCCATTTGGCTCCATTTCCCTCCCAATTCGCATTCCACGTCAAAATGCCTTCCCCTTCCCGTCACAAATTCGAATCCTCTTTCACAGCTCACTGTCACCCGACTGCCATAGGCGGTATTCTTTGTGGAGAGGAGCACTCGATTAGAAGGAAGAATAAGGCGAGGACAATCTACGGTAATTTACAATATAAAATATTCATTTTTGATTAGAATACTTGTTGAAAATGATATATTCCATCCATTTCCAGTGTTTAGGGCATTTGTGCGCCAAACAATTTGCACATTATTTTGTTTTGAATAAATCTAAAAGTAAAAGTTAATTTAAATTATTAATTTATTTTGAATTTAATATTAATTTTTTACTGTTTTTGGTGGCACATTTTTGCCATTGAATCCATCGTCCGAATGCAATGCTTTTCCTTGTTGTTCTCCTCCCTCCCAAATTTGGAACTGATCACCCAAATCGGCCACATCCCATCCATTTATGGCCAAAGTCAATGAAAGCATTTCATCGATGCAATCAATTTGTGGTGGCAAATTAATTTGGGAAGGCAATTCAATGTTCCATCGACAAATTTGTGAATTTGCATACGGCAAATGGGCATTCCCTGGGGAGGTGATCAGCCCATGGGAACGGCGAATTGTATTCTCACAACCTTTCACACAAATATTAAAAATAAATATTTTTGGATGCACCTTTTTTATAAGTAATTGCGAATCCTTTGCCGGCAATTGTTTGGCTGCTGAAGAAATAAATGTAAACCATTGATTTGGTTGAAATCAACAATTTTGGTTGGGTCTAAACCAAAACATCTTTTTTTTGTATTTGAATTCATTTTATACTTCTTTTCCAGTGAATTTTGCCAAAATTGGTGCTGATGGGTTTTGTCCATCATAAATGACCAAAAAATCACGTTCCAATTCCGTTTCGAATTCATCAATATTCAGCGAAATTAATTGGCCTTCGGGTGCCTCAATTCGCCAAACACATTCCATTCCATTCGGATATGGCCTGGATGGCCATTCTGGACTGTGAAATTGTTGGCTCATTGTTTGCGCCTTCAAATGGCCTCCACAATTCACGGACACTAAATTGAGGGCAATTTTGGACATTAAAGGAATTATGATTTGGACCAGCACGCCAATTGGCCTGGAAGCCTCTAGCCTGAATATTTTGATCGGCCCGAAAGCGGATGGCCATTCTATTTGTGCTGGATTCAAATTGTAAATCTTTGCTGGGCGAACGAAGTGTGCCCGAAAGAGTGGCCAATGAAATTGTGGAATTCTCCGAAGGGCCACCGTCCAAAATTGTCACCAAATCTTGGCGTTCTTCCGTCTCAAATGAATCAAAATTCAACTAAAATTAAATTCAAATAAATTAATATTTCATTCATTATATTTTGGCCACTTGAATTTTTGAATTGATTGGTCCCTCCAAAACCCATTGGCAATTTGCACCGGCTTTATAATTGCCTGGGAAATTTGGCGTTTCAATTCGTCCGGATTCGCCCTTCTCATATCGATGGCAAGATAAATCATTATGGGCGGCTAAAAATGAATCAATTGTGGAGTAGAAAATTGAGAGAATTTGACTTGGACAATTGAATTCATCGCTGAAATCGCCGCATTCATCGAATCCATTGCAATGGGCTTGTTCCGGAATGCATTGGCCATTGAGGCAGAAAAATGAACCTAATCAAAATATTTCCATACTAAAATTGATGCCAAACCCATTAGGCAAGCATTCCGTTGGCAAACAAATGTCAACAATAAATTACAAACATCCAATTGCCAAATTGGCCCAGCGGCCGATTGGCCATCCAAAATGGCCTAATAAAATGATTTAAATAAATTTCCCTTTTCTATTTCTACTTTCGTGCATGTTCCCTTCATTGGATCCGGTTGACCCCGGGCCCAGAATCCAACATAGCGGGAAGTTTGCGTTCCATCACTCCAAAGGAATGTGCCACCTGATTCGGAATCCGCCGAAGCTGGCCTATGCAAAAGGCCAATCCAATGTTCAGAGGTGGAAATTGCACTGAAATTATCGATAAATATGAATAAATTTATGGGAAGAAAATGAGGGGAGGAAATAGGCAAATGGAAATGGGGGCAAATCATTTACTCTATGCTTTCTTTGTTCTCTCCAAATTGTTCACTATTTCTCCCATTCAAATTTAATTTTTTACCCGGCTGTTCGTTGGGGTCGAACGAGGATTTTGGCAAGGAATTCATTTTCGCGTGCCGATTCTGGCTTGGCCAAAGTTGCACCAAATCTTTATTAAATAAATTAAAATATTTACAATTAATTTGGCCCACCGTGAGCAAAAAGCCAATGCCTGGGGCCAAGACCGTTCGATAGGAATTGGCTTGAAGCATTTACCCTCAAAATATTCCCAACCTTCGGCGCATTTCAATTCAACATTGGCCAACATGAATGGAGGCGATAGTTTTAACTAAATGGATGGAGGAATAAAATTTTGGGAATATTTTGGCCGTACTTTTGTATTTTTATTTTTCTCCAAGTTTTTTCCTTCTTTTGAATCCAAAATTGCATTCCTTGGTTCCATCAGCGTTTCTTGGAACAAATGTTTGGCCGATTGGGAGAACAGGGATTCCTCATCATCGTCGACGGCGGCGGCGAATTCGAAATTCTTTGATTAATTTTAAATTAATTAAAATTGAAAAAAATATTTGTTGGGGACTCATAAACGAGGAATTTTTTGCATCATGGAAAATCAATCCAAGTAAGTGCAATTTTAAAATCATCGTCCCCCAAATGGAATTGAACTTTTGCCCACATTGGAAAATGCCCAAAAGGAGAATCCCATTAGGCCAAAATGGAACCCATAAAAAACGCCCAATTTCTTACTTCCTGTGATTCTGACAAAGCTAAAGGAGTAAATGTTGTCAAAATTATTAAAATTAAGAGGAATAAATTATATTTCGGGGCAATGAATATTTTGCTGTGAAATTGGCCAATTCGAAGAGTGGCCATTACAGCAGAAATGGAAAACTAAATAACAAATTATTAAATAAATAGCGAATTAATGAAGCCATCAAAAACAATAGCAAAAAGAATGCTAATTAGCCGAATTAGCCTCATATAATTTAATAAATTGATAATTTATTTTAATTTTTCTCTCTTTTTTCAATCACCGCCGCAATTTGAATCAAAATATGCTCAATTTGGCGGCCCAATCGAACGGAAATTGGAATTGAGGTCAATAAAGATGTGTGAATTCAAATGGAAACAGAACATTTCGGTGGAGGATTTGACGGGTTCAAAATGAAATTCGAGAGGAGGAGAAATTAGATTTGAAATTTGTGGTTGTCTCCTTTTAAATATAAAAGTAATAATCACCACAAGCAACATACTTTGCATGCTCTGCCCTCTGCGGACGGGTTGATAATTATTTTGGGTTTGGATTTGGATGGAACGGATCAGCAAGAAAAAGGATGGAGGGGGATAAAATTGGAAGGAACGTGGGATGGAAGGGATCAAGTCCATCAGGGCGCAATGATCCCCTCGAGAATGATGGCGGCTTGAAGGGGGGGGGGATGGATGGTGCGCGAAGAATATTTGCCTTTGATCCTAACCCCCATTCCCCCTCATTATCAACAAATCCATTCAATTCTCATTCATTTATTGATAAATCCTAATACATTTTAATAGTAAGGGATTGATTAATTAATTGTATTGCCTTTCAATGTCAAATTAGATTGAATAGATTAAGCCTGAAAGCCTATGATCATCTAATCCCAGTGGAATTGCAATTAAAAAATGAATAAAATTTGGTTTTATGGATGAGAACATTGAATGTAAAAGTGGGCATGGGTAAAATGGTACAAAAAGGAGGGAAAAGCAAGATTGGATGAGACGATAAGAATGCCAAAAATGAGGTTAAAATCCAACCAAAATGGGGGCAACAATCGGAGGAGCGAAATTTGGAATGCAACACAAATAAGGAGGCAAAAAATGAGTGGAAAATGAATGAGAATATTCTTTGGAATCTTCTTTATGGATTGAGTATATTTTAACTTAAATTAAGCAATAAATTTATCACAACTTTGGCATTTAATTCCAATTTTATTGTGCGAAATAAGTGTGCGTGTGCGCCAGTTGCGGAAATTCTTGAATGAATTAAAGGACAAAAAGATGATATTGCCTTTGGACGTTTCAAAAAAAATCATTGCATTTTCCTCCTTTGTTTTCAACAAATTTAATCGGCGGCGATTTGCTGGAGGAGATATATGGGGAGGCGGGGATTGGGAGGATGGTCAATTCATTCTCGAATTCCCGAGGACAACGGCGAATTGGGGGCCGAGGCCATTAATGCCCCGCAACCCCCCTTTAAATCGACTTTCAATCTAATCGTCGCGCTCAAAAATTTGCGAAGCTGAGGGGATGGAAAAAGCATTGATGAAGGGGAAGAGGCGATTTTGATGATCCAATCGAGAATTTAAATTCGGCGGAGAATGAATTGGATTGTATTTTATTTGGTTGCTACTTAAAAAAGAGATGTCCAGCAGAAAATACGTGCAATAAAAATGGGCCAATTAATTAATTGAAATTCAATCAAAGGGAATAATTTTAAATTTCATCAGTGGACTTTGAATATTTGTTTTGGAAGAAGTCAATATTTCAACAAAAGAGTTTAAGCCAGAGTTAAAAGTGAAGGTCAAGAAAAAGAAAAAGATGGAGGAAGGGAAGGAGGAAGGATATTAGCTTGAAACTAGCCGATCAACAATTTTGTGACCTTCTCAAAAAGTGGCCAAAATGGGCAGACACTTTGCTTTGGTCAAACAAGCAAATGGAATGGTCCAATCATTTACAAGTCCAGTGTCCATTTATTTTGCAATAATTAGGCTTCAATATTCTTCAATTCATTTTTATTTTTTCCATTTTTTCCAAACAATTTCCATTTTGAATATCCAATTTTCCATCAAAATTTCCCCCGAGCAAATGAGCAAACAAAAATTTTCATTGTTCTTCGGACAGTTTGCTGGCAGATGGGTCATCGATTTAGAGCGACGGGTGAACAAAATTAAATCATCGCCCATCGCCGAAGGGGAATTTGTAAAAGTGGAACTAAACTAGAATAGAATGATGTAAAACACCCATTGCATCCAAAAGTCAAATTCCCATCGATCCATTCACAATAAATTCCGCATGAATCATTCCGAAAATTCAAATTTTATCTGAAAATTCAAATTTTAATGTTTTTACCTTTAGAAAATGTTAAAATTAAAAAAATGTCCATTCATTTTAATTTTATTCTGCTATATTTTTGACTCAATAAATTCATCTGCTGAAGAAAATGCAAATTATTTATTCGAAAATGCAGCAATTTGGCCGAAATCCCCACCAGAAAAAGAGGAATTGGATCGATTGAAGAAAATTGCAGAACAGAAATTTAATTTAGTGGGCAAAAATTCAATTGAAAAAGAAAGACCAAAAAGGGATGGGGCCACCCTGGGATTGGCCGTGATCAGTGGAATAATTGGTTTGAATTGGGGATTTGCCCATTTGGGATGGGACACGGTAAACTGGGCAAAGTCCCAATGGGCGACGGCGCTTGTAGTTTATTAAGAACGAAACCGATTAGGATGATTTTGGTGTCAATTAAAGAGCGCACTTCTGGCTATCGATAGATATAAAATTGATTTGGATTAGTTAAGATTTGGTGGAAGTGTGCCAAAAATCCTGAAAAATACGCAAATAAATGGTCTTATTTAATGATTTTTTAAGTACTGCTATAAATTTTATTTTTATTAATAAATAGCCAAATATGTGCTCTTTAATTTGATACCAAAATCGTCACGGTTTAACCCTTAATTAGCTACAAGCGAGTGCCATCGCCCAGTTGGGACGTCGCCCATTTGTAGAGTATCGTATCCATTTTTATCCTTCGTGCATTTTGATGTTGCCTCAGGAATGACTTCGCATGCCGTCGAGGAATTGACCACTTTCCATCAAGTTCCATCCAATGGAGGATGCAAATGGTTTGGCACCGCACCATTTTGCCATCATCAGTGAGGCCATTCGAAACATTTCCATTTTGGTTTATTTCCCCTCGAACACAGTTGCCCTCCTGAATATGATTTAATTCGTCGCGAAAATGGCCGATGCTCAAATTTTTGGCTTTCCGGTTTTTGTGTTCCCGATGAATCCTTCGGCGAACCGTGTTCCACCCTATTTGGTGGATTCTTCAAAAAGCGATATTGTTGCAAGTAATTCCAACAATAAATTAATTCTAATTGATGGATGAATGAAAGGAGTGATCCATCGGAATGCACTTGGAGTGGACGATGGATGGGGGCAATGGACAATCACAATGTTTACTGTCGTTACAATAATTCAGTGGGCAAATGCGGGGAATTGAGCTGTGCCGTAAACCATTTTGAGAGAAAAGTACAATTAAATCACAAAATATTTTATTAAATATTGTGTATTTTAAAGTTGAAGGCACGTTCCCAAATCGGAGGGGAACATTGCGATCAATTGGAATTTTTCAATGCCTCCGGGCATGCCACCTGCGGATTCATTGCTTGGTACGGAAAAGAGGATGGGGAAATGATCAATTCTTGGTACAAAACTGGATGAATGAATAATTGATGAATAAATTAATATTTTTGACGGGTGAATAAATTAAATATTTTTATTCAAATTATAAATTATAATAACATTTTTTGTTGTGTAAAAGTGAATAAATTAAAGCAATTAATTTCCACAAATATATTCTCATTTTATGAAACGGCCACAAATAAATAAATCAGTCCTTTGGCATATGCCAAAATTTCTTGTCCTCCCAATTTTGATTCCCCGTAAAATCGGTCCACAAATTCGATTGGAATTTCGCCAACGGTGAAACCCATCTTTTTGGCACGGAACATCATTTCCATCTGAATAAATAAAATTAAATAAAATTATTTTTGAATTTACCTGAAAAACATATCCCTTGGAGACGGATGCGGAGACTAATTTTGCCAATACTTCTTTGCGATAAAGTCGAAATGAGCCAGTCAAATCCGAAACACCCGGTTCAAGAAGAAACTGAACAAAATAAATTGGATTATTATTTTCGTAATTTATTCAACTTGGGCAAGGAAATTGGCTCCTCTGCTGATTAATTTCCTTTTCAAATCCCAACCGGACACTCCGCCACCCATTGCATAACGGGTGCCGGTGACAATGTCAAGCTGGAAAAATGAAATGAATTTAATAAAATGTGGAATACATTGTGCCTTTCTTGCAATTCGATCATTTCGGGAATATGTTTTGGATGATGGGACAAATCGGCGTCCATCAAAATCACAAATTCACCTCTTATAATGATAATATTAATATTTAGTTTTAATATAATAAATAACCGTGCATATGTAAGCCCGAATTTGTAAGCACTTCCCAGGCCAAGTTTGCCTTCACGTGTCAATAAAACAATTTTATTATGGCCGCCAAATTCTTTGCGAATTTTCTTGGCAACATTCTAACAAAATAGCCAAAAGATATATTATTTTATTTAATAATAATATTAACCTGTGTTCCATCTGGGCTATTATCATCAATAATAATCACTTCATAGCTAATATCCTTCAAATATTTGTCAATTAACCAAATGCAAATTGGCAAATTCTCCGCTTCATTATAACTATAAAAATATTTTTATTAAAAAATTTAATTAGAATCTTACGTCGGCAACAAAATTGTGTATTTAGGTCTCACTTCATTGGACATATTTTTCCTTTAAAAATGGCCAAAAATAATGAAAAAATAAATAAAAAAAGTGAAAAGAAAACGTGGAAAAAAGAAAGAAGAGGAACATTCATCTAAATTTGAAATATTTTAATTGGCAATTTATTTAATTAATTTGCCAACGAATAAAATAAAAATTAAAAAATGGGAATTGGAGAATAGAATTTAAGCTTAGCTTAATTCGGGAGTGAATGATTCAAGATCAAGAGCTTAATTTGCATAATTTTTAGCAAAAAAAAATTAAAAATGGCCACTGATCCAGGCAATGACAATGATCAACTTCAACTCTGCTTCAATTGTGCCCATTTCCAAAGATCCGACTTCAAAGTTGAAAGGTTCGTGAATTTGGCCAGAAAAAGGGCCACACTTGACCAATTGCACAATGATTTACGGACATATCTTCGACATTTACAAAATTCAATGATTGAATTAATCAATGATGATTATGCGGATTTTGTGAATTTATCTTCCGGATTGGCTGCTTTACGCGAATCCGTGGACAAAGTTAGGGAAGATGTCAAGGTATTGCCATTAAAAAATTAATAAAACTAATTTATTGTTTTAGACGAATTGGTCAAAATTCGATTCGTCAATTTCGGAATTGGAGAAATGTGCCGATTCAGTGGAAAAATGTTTGAATGAATTGGTGGAAGCACGTCATCGGCAAACAATGGCCAGGAATAAAATTTCACTTGTCCAATCAATTCAAAGATTGCATTCATTTTTGATTGACCAACCAAAAAAGGCCAATTATTCATGGTATTCGATTTTTACGGATTTATTAGGCATCAAAAATTGTATTTTTTTTTACTAGAAATGTATATAAAATGTATAAAAATGCATAAAAAGTGACAATTAAATCCGAAATAAAATATTTGCCTCGGGGAGGGTTCGAACCCGGGACCTCAATTTTACAAAAAATGCATCAAACCGCTAAGCTAAAAATGGCGTTTTTAGTTGGATTATTAAATCTTCTTTATAAACCATAACCAATAAAAATAGAGTGGCAAAAACACTAATGTTACCTAAATTTAAAGGTTCTCAAAATTGCTTATTTTGGTTTCCTCCGTTGAATTATGGTGCGGACAAATTTCACCCGAAGCGGAAATTCTCCAACAAATTGAATTGGCCAAATCAAAATGTTATCAAAAAGTGAAGGATTTATTGATTGAATCAATTTGTGAAGAATTGGCCCAAATTGCCGACGAAAATAATTCAAATAATGCAGTAAAATTTATAAATAAACTAATTAAATTTTTTATATTTTTTAGAAAACAAATTTGCCAATTATTTTTGCCCAAATTCAATTAATTAACCAACAAGAGGATTCAATTAGCCGAATTATTTCCGAAGTTATTGGCCCAAAAATAATAGAAAAAATTGGAAAAGTGGAAATTGGAAAACAAAGAAAAGATTTATTATTGGAAAAAATGTTGGATGAATTATTAAAGGTTAAAATATAAATTATAAATTAATAAAAATAATTAAATTTTAGTTACGCGATCGATGGAAAAAATACACAAAAGAATGGAATCAATTTATCGAGGAAATTGCAACATTTTTGGATATTTGCCTACTCAATTTTGTCATTTCATTTTTGGATGAGGTAATTTAAAATAATTTATTTTTTTTAATCCAATTTTTAGCATTTTTCCACAATTTTGGTTCCATCCGATGCCCGCCTATTCCATCGATGTTTCCAGCTGATTAATGGCCGACTAATTCGCCGATGGCCTTCCAAAAAATGTCCAAAACAAATGCAAATTCTTCGATCAATTTTGAATAAATTCAATTTGGTGGTTTATTTCAAATTGGCCTCCCAGCCACTTCTTCTCCCTCTCAAGGACCAATCTGCCCCCGAAGCATTCACATTTACAGTCAGAGTTTAATTTTATTTAATTTAAATTAATTAATTCAGGTGCCATCATTGAATGATTCCGGCACTCCTCTTTGCCTTTGTCCATTTTCCAATTCCCTCCTTTCCACGCTGGAGGCAATTTATTCCCCCGAAATATTTTTGCCTGCTTTGGCCAATAAATTTTGGGATTTTACATTGGAACGAATGCAGGATTATTCGAAATGGACCACAAAAATGATTGAGTAAATGCACAATTAATTTTAAAATTAATTTAATTTTTAAGTTATTTTAATTCATTGGAATCAGCCAAAAATGAACAAAAATCGACGGCCACAATTCCAGCGGTGTCATCTGCTTCGAATATTGCAGGCACAAGGCGATCTGCTTCTCCATTCCAACAAAGAGGTTCATCAAAAATTCCATCCAAATTAAATTATTCCCCTCGATTTTAAGAACCCTCCCCCATTGCCCTTTTGCCGCCAACCCCAAATTGGCTTTCGTTGGCCGCCCTAAAACGTGATTTGGCACTTTTTGACGCCAACCTTTTCCAATTTTGCCTTTCCAATATGTAATTTATTATTCATTTTAATAATTAATTTACCCAAAAAGATGGATTCATTTGCGTCAATTTGGGGTCGACCCAACCCCTTTTGGCCAATGTCTTTCACATTTTTCCGAACAATTGGCCAAAAAAGCAAAGGACATTGACCGGGCATTGATTGGCCAAATTGGGACGGAATTGGCCAAAAATTTGGCCGCCGTCAGTGAAATTCCCCGCCAATATCGGTGGACAAAACGGCCACAGCCAATTGGATTTTCCCAATATTTGGCCACCGCATTCCAAATTTGTGAACGATTTGGCCAAGAAACTGTGGAGAAATTGGGCTGGGATGAGGCGGAAATGCGCAAAATAATCGCCGAATCGATGGCAAATGCATCGGTGGATTTTTGTGAACGGGCAGAAAAGGTGGGCAAAAAAAATATTTAAAAAAAAAATTAAAAATAAAAAAAATTAAAAAAAATAAAAAATTAATTAAAAAGTATAAAAATAATTGTAAAAATATAATTTTAAGGTTTTGGATGCGGTGGAACAAACCGGTTCTTCACTTTTGCGTTTCAAACAAAGAAAAACGGCCGCACAAAATGCCAACACCGCCGAAATGGGCGGCAGCGAAACAACGGATGAGGCAAAAATTCGGGCACAATTATGTTTTGATGTGAATTTGGTCAGGCAAAGGGCAGAGGTAAAAATTGGGAATTAATTCATTTAAATGTGAATTTTAATATTTATTTTTTATAGGAATATGGAGTGGATGAAGGCACTTTGGGGAGATTAAAGCGGATTGAGGAGAGGGGGGCAACGGCAGTGACAAATTCATTGGCCAATAATGCGGTGGAATGAATGAAAATGGACATAATAAATAAAATAAATTATTTAATTCTGTGATATTTATTAAATATTATTTTGATATTTATTACCTATTTCATATCATAATCGGTTCTTCGTTTTTCGTTGTGGTTGCCAAAATAAAATTAAATTATAATCCATTATTATTATTATTTGAATATTTAAGTGCAATTTTTGTAATTTTATTTTGTAATTTTTGCCCTTTTTTTATTGATATTAAATTATTTACTTAAATATTTATTTTTTATTTTATTCATTTTATTTCAATATATTTTTTAAAATAATTTTTAAACAATTTAAAATTTTAGAATTTAAAATCATTTTTAATTGTGAATTTAAAAATGTCGACAACAACTTGGGCGGATATTCAACGGTTGGCCTCAGATTTGCAAAGAGTCCAGCTGACCGAAAGTGCAAAACGGTGCGAAAATATAAAATAGAAACAAAAAATAAAATAAAAATTAATTAAAAATGATTTTAAAAATTTATTTAAAAAATTAATTTAAAAAATATTTTAAAAAATTAATAGAAAATTAATTTTAAAAAATTTTAAAAAATAATAAAAAAATATAAAAAAATATTAAAAAATTAATTTAAAAAATATTTTAAAAAATAATAAAAAAAAAATATAAAAAAATATTAAAAAATTAATTTAAAAAATATTTTAAAAAATAATAAAAAAAAATATAAAAAAATATTAAAAAATTAATTTTAAAAATTTAAAAAAATAATAAAAAAAATATTAAAAAATATTAAAAAATTAATTTAAAAAATATTTTAAAAAATAATAAAAAAAAAATATAAAAAAATATTAAAAAATTAATTTAAAAAATATTTTAAAAAATAATAAAAAAAAAATATAAAAAAATATTAAAAAATTAATTTTAAAAATTTAAAAAAATAATAAAAAAAATATTAAAAAATATTAAAAAATTAATTTAAAAAATATTTTAAAAAATAATTAAGAAATATAAAAAAATTTATTTAAAAAAATAATTAAAAAATATAAAAAATTAATTAAAAAAATATTTTAAAAAATTAATTAAAAAAATAATTAAAAATAAAGAAAATTAATTTAAAAAATAATTAAGAAATATAAAAAAAATTAATTTAAAAAAATTTTAAAAAATAATAAAAAAAATATAAAAAAATATTAAAAAATTAATTTAAAAAATATTTTAAAAAATTAATTTAAAAAATATTTTAAAAAATTAATTTAAAAAATATTTTAAAAAATTAATTTAAAAAAATGATTAAAAAATAAAGAAAATTAATTTAAAAAAATTTAAAAAAATAATAAAAAAATATAAAAAAATATTAAAAAATTAATTTAAAAAATATTTTAAAAAATTAATAGAAAATTAATTTTAAAAAATTTAAAAAAATAATAAAAAAATATAAAAAAATATTAAAAAATTAATTTAAAAAATATTTTAAAAAATTAATTTAAAAAAATGATTAAAAAATAAAGAAAATTAATTTAAAAAAATTTAAAAAAATAATAAAAAAATATAAAAAAATATTAAAAAATTAATTTAAAAAATATTTTAAAAAATTAATAGAAAATTAATTTTAAAAAATTTAAAAAAATAATAAAAAAAATATAAAAAATATTAAAAAATTAATTTAAAAAATATTTTAAAAAATAATAAAAAAAATATAAAAAATATTAAAAAATTAATTTTAAAAATTTAAAAAAATAATAAAAAAAATATTAAAAAATATTAAAAAATTAATTTAAAAAATATTTTAAAAAATTAATTTAAAAAATATTTTAAAAAATTAATTTAAAAAAATGATTAAAAAATAAAGAAAATTAATTTAAAAAAATTTAAAAAAATAATAAAAAATATAAAAAAATATTAAAAAATTAATTTAAAAAATATTTTAAAAAATAATAAAAAAAATATAAAAAATATTAAAAAATTAATTTAAAAAATATTTTAAAAAATAATAAAAAAAATATAAAAAATATTAAAAAATTAATTTAAAAAATATTTTAAAAATAATAAAAAAAATATAAAAAATATTAAAAAATTAATTTTAAAAATATTTTAAAAATAATAAAAAAAATATAAAAAAATATTAAAAAATTAATTTAAAAAATATTTTAAAAATAATAAAAAAAATATAAAAAATATTAAAAAATTAATTTTAAAAATATTTTAAAAATAATAAAAAAAATATAAAAAAATATTAAAAAATTAATTTAAAAAATATTTTAAAAATAATAAAAAAAATATAAAAAAATATTAAAAAATTAATTTAAAAAATATTTTAAAAAATTAATTTTAAAAAATGATTAAAAAATAAAGAAAATTAATTAAAAAAAATAATTATAAAAATATAAAAAAATTAATTAAATTTAAAAAAAATAGATTGACTGATTCGAATTGCGTTGAATTGGTTAGCATTTTGATGGCAAGGGGTTTAATCGATTTGGTGATCAGCGCCGATGGAAAAGTAATAAAATTAGAAGGCAAATTCATTATTTTTATTGCATCCATCATTAAAGGAATATATCACACGAAAATATTTACAAACGGAATGTGCCAATGAATGTTTGGCCGCCGGAGGGCGAATTGCCCTCACAGAATTGGCCACCCAATTGAATGTTGATTTGGACCATGTGAACATGGCGGTGGGCCAAATATTGGCAAAACAACAAAATCGAGGAGGAGGGGAGGAAATTGGGGAGGGAGAGGTGGATCAGGAAGGCGATCAAGGGGCGGCGGAATTCGTTGTTTGTGCCGGCGAATTGATCCATCGGTGAGAATGGATTTGGGTACTTATCGGTTATCCCTGGGCGAGTTTTGAATACCACCAAAGTCACTCCATCGGCACTATTAGTCCTTATCTAGAGTAAAGTTATTTGAGGCCAGCTGGGCCTAGGCTCTTGCACCGGGCCTTCACCAGCAGAGGCCTACAAACCCACAAATGGCCCAATGAATGAGATTGTAATTAATCGGGCTGGACTTTAGTAAATATTTGTTGTACGCAAAAATGAAAAAAACAGCACGTCCTCCTCAAAAAGTGAACATTTTATGGCAAATGAGTGGATTTAAAAACAGGCTTAAGGGCAAAATATGATTGAAATGTGGAAAAAATTGAGGAATATGGTAGGAAAAATAGTTGGCATTGACAGGCATCAATGTCTTCTCACCATTATCCTACGGTCCCAACAGTATCATTTTAATTGATAATTTTAAGGACCTAATATAGGAGTAGATTAGAGCCTCCCTACGATTAACATAGGAACATTCTTTAACGGTGTTCAAAAATCTGTCTAGGGATAACCAATAAGTACCTGAATTGGAATCTAATTAATTGGATTTCTTTGAAGTGAATTTATCGATGATCTTTTTGCTCGATTGGATGCCCGTCTCCAAGAATTGGGCCATCTTTCAATGTTGCAATTAACTCGACAATGGGAGGTGAATAAAACTTGAATTTATGCCCTTTAATTTCTTTCTCATTAGCTCCCAACTGAATTACTCAATTTCCACATTTTGCCTCAAATTGGCACCCGCATTTCGGCCATCCATTTTGAGGACCAACTTTGCACAATTCGCTATATTTCCTCGCTGGAAAATAAATTGCGGGCATTGCTGATTGCATTGACCAAACCAATTCCATTGGCAGATATTCACTCACATTTGGCGATTAGCCAATCATTCTTCTTCAAACTTTGGAATGGATTGGCCGAAAATGGTTGCCGCCATATTCCTTTTCCATAATCATTATTCCCAAAAATCTAGGCAAATTACCCGGCAAATTGATTGGCACTAAAAATTCCCTAAAATCTTTGTATGTGCCAAATATTCATGAAAAATTGGCAAAACAATTTGCAAAACAACAAATTGCCGAACATCATTTTATTGGTGAATTAATCAGTTAAGTTATAATATTAATTTATTGCTTTTTAGAATGTTCCATCCTCAAAAAACTTTCCATTCCCACTGAACCGATTGCATTTTTCCGTGACC
Organism: Pratylenchus scribneri; assembly: GCA_030063045.1. NCBI lineage: Eukaryota > Metazoa > Nematoda > Chromadorea > Rhabditida > Pratylenchidae > Pratylenchus > Pratylenchus scribneri. Next base: position 690,182 of record JAQSEB010000011.1, on the reverse strand, counting down.
TTCTTCCGGCAAAAGATTTTCAGGATTTGCTTTTCTGGCCTTCCGTTGTCCTTTCCGAATCAAAACTTTGGCGAGATTGCGACTCATTGGCCAAAAATTTGCTTCAATCCAATCATTTTTGCCTCCTTGAGGACATTCTCCCATCTCAATTTACCTTCCTTTTGGATGAAGATTATAGCCATGTCGTGGAACGCCTTCAACAATTTTGCAATGGAACAAATTTACGGTCCGAAACATTTCTACCATTTTTAATATGTTTTTAGTGCAACCGAGGATCGTTCGGTTATTTTCGAGCATCCGGAATTGATGCAAGGATGGTTGAAGGGAATTGAGGGATTTGTGAAAGAAAAGGCGGAAAAGGATGCACCAGAATTGCGAAAAGAGCATTTGAATACGGTAATGTTGGCAAAACAACAGCAAAAAGGACAAAAGGCGGGGACAAAGGAACAACAACAGAAGGATGAATCATGGGAATTGGACAAACCCGGAAAGAAGGGAGGAAAAGGAGGCGGAAAGAAAGGCGGAGGAGGGAGCCAACAAATGGGTAAGAAATAGTTTTGTAATAGTTATTTAGTTATAAATAATAAATGCAAAATAATGAAAATAGTTGAATAAAAAGGGGGAATTGGCTTAGTTTATGAGGGAATGAGCACTGTATTCCAGAAAGTTATTTGTGTTTCATTCCGGAAAGAATTAATTTGCACTTTTTATTTGTGTTTCATTCCGGAAAGAATTAATTTGCACTTTTTATTTGTGTTTCATTCCGGAAAGAATTAATTTGCACTTTTTATTTGTGTTTCATTCCGGAAAGAATTAATTTGCACTTTTTATTTGTGTTTCATTCCGGAAAGAATTAATTTGCACTTTTTATTTGTGTTTCATTCCGGAAAGAATTAATTTGCACTTTTTATTTGTGTTTCATTCCGGAAAGAATTAATTTGCACTTTTTATTTGTGTTTCATTCCGGAAAGAATTAATTTGCACTTTTTATTTGTGTTTCATTCCGGAAAGAATTAATTTGCACTTTTTATTTGTGTTTCATTCCGGAAAGAATTAATTTGCACTTTTTATTTGTGTTTCATTCCGGAAAGAATTAATTTGCACTTTTTATTTGTGTTTCATTCCGGAAAGAATAATTTTGCACTTCGGTTTGTGTTTCATTTTCATTAAATTACAAATCAAACACAATTTTGGAGAATCAAATAAAAATATTTTTATTAAAGGAAAAAAGCAGCAAAAGGGAGCAACCACTGAAGAATATTTACAAAGTGATCCACTCTCTTCGGCACAAATTTCAGCAGATGAATTATTCACTGAATTGCAACGAAAATTGCCAACAGAATTTCAAATTCCGGCGGCACTCTGGGATGAATTGGCCGATGATTTTGTGAATGAAGCTAACAAAATGTATAAAAATGGAATTAAAGAAGCATGGCAGAAAATGACAGCGGATTCTGGAGAACAGCAAGAAATGAGGAAGGCATATGAGGAAAAAATGGTCAAAGTTGGGGAGACATATTCGGCAATTTGCATGTTCCAAAAGGGGGCTGAGGCTTTAGAAGGTGGAATTCATCTAATTTATCATTATTTTGGATACATTTTACAGAATCAATAATCGATGATTTGCTTTCATATTTACTTCGTTCATTGGGCACTGAATTGGCCAATTCCCTTTTGTTGGCATTGGCCGATCCAACATCCCCGCAATCTCCAACCTCACTCACATCCAAACAAAGGGAAAATTTGATCAGAACTTTGGAATCGACAGAAATGCAAAAAAGAATGAGAACATTGTTTGAATCATTACAAGAACCGATGATGGAGAAATTCCATGAGGCGGCTGGTCGATTAGCCACTTTGGCCGGATTTATATTGAAACAACCGGACAAGAAGGAAAGGTGGGCCAAATAATGGAAGGGGTTTATTAAAAACAAATTTAGGGCTGATCGATTGGCCACTTTTGGCATTGAATTGCAAAATCAAATGGCAAATTGTTCGGATCCGCCTACTTTTTTGCTTTTGGCCATCCTACTTTCCTTCTATCATTTCCATGGATTGGCCATCCATGCTTCAGGTGTCCATTTCATCAACAAATAACGTTCATCAATTTCATCATTTTAGGCAAATTTGTTTCCTCCTTGATCGCTTTTCTCATTTCCACCAAAATTGTTTCGGGCGGTGATCAACCATCGCAGTCTTTTCCTACGGAATTGGCCTCTTTACTGAATGAAACACAAAAATTAGTTGTGGCCAGCATAAAACAAAAAGACCAAGAAAATGAACAAATCAAGGAAAAATTGGATAAGAAAATTGCCGAATTGAAGGAATTCTTTGCCAACAAAGAAGAGCCCAAAGAATAATTTTATAAACAAATTCCAAATAATGTCAAAATGTTAAAACAAAATTCATTGCATAAAAGAGAATTTAATAATGTCATTTTAAAAATTTTCTCACACCAAAATACTCGTCCAAAAATTCGCTTTGTTCTGCCCAATTCACCGAATAACAATGGCATTATTTGTTTAATTACTCATCAAATACCGTGAATTTGTCACTTTTCGCCAACAATTGATGAATTCTGCAAGAATGGTATTTTGATGGATAAAAATTAATCCAATTATTATCAACCAATTTGCCCTCTTAATTTGCTCCATTTCCCCATTCAATTTGACCAATTTCCCTTCCAAAAGACCCTCACAAATTTCAATTAACCTTGACAAAAATATTTTGAAATTTAATTTGCAATGAAAAATATTGACAAAAAAGTGCAAATTGCAAAATAAGACATTATTTTGTATTTTTGTCAATGGCCACTGGCCAGTCAACTCAAACATCACAAATTACCTTTACTCTGTTTTGCGAGGAATAATATAAACATAAACAAGCTTACTTAATTAGAAAGAAATGAAATCGTCAAAATGGCTAATAAAAGTGCGAAAATGAATTTAATTTGGCTAAAAATGGCATCAAAAAGCGAAAAAAATAAACTGGATATTTACAATATTATTTTTATGGATCAAAGGCGAATAAAATGCACTTTTAATTTAATGTTTAAAAGGGTTTTTAAACTTGGCAATTAGCTCACCGAATCAGTCTCGGGTCTCGGACCAGTCCCAACTTCTTTGAAAACTTCCTTAATCCAAGAACAGCAAAATGCGAAGATAATAAGGAACAAAAAGGGATAATGCACTTTAAAAAAATGTGGCCTTCTCCATAGCCATAAATCCCATTTTTTCCTCATTTTTATTGCCATTTTTTTATACCAATTTCCGTCTGGGGCTCATCAATTCCGCAATCACGCGTTCCAATTCCAATTCATTCGGCCACATTTCAGCTCATTTTTAAACCCAATTCCATCATAAATTTTGGCCCATAAAAATTTATGATTTTGTCCTTTTATTTGTCCATATTTCGAAGGTGTTTTTCTCATTCATTTTAAATAATTTTTTCTGTTCACAAAATTTAAATTATATAAATTTTGGATCTTTGTTCTTTGCCCAAATTAGCTCAATTCATTTCGAATTTGGCCCAAAAAATAAATTCACTCAGAGATCACCTATTCAATTTATAATTTTTATTTTTTACCCAAAATGTCATTCATTCCCTGGGCACGGGAACGGCACAAATTGGGGAGAGGGATAAATAATGGTGCCGAAATGCCAAATTTGGTAAACAAAGGAAAGAAAAATGCCAAAAATAGAAAATTGTAAATCAAAAACAAAAAAAGGAAACCCGAAAATGTTGCCCTTTTTGAAATGCCAAAATGAATGGCACCATAACATTTCTGAAAAGGGCAAAAATGTTATCAATTTAACCCCTGAGGGAATCATCAAAATTTTCCTCCTTTTATTGATGAAGAGAATTTTTTAAGAATAAATATTTCAGGAGCAAAAATTATGTTTTAATTTCCGATAATTAAAATTAACGAGGAGGGAATATTAATGAACATTTTTTGATTTTTGTGTAAACTTTGAGCTTTTTTTGTTGCTTTCGTCACAAAGAGAAAGTTGCTAAAATAAATGTTTCCCAAATGGCCATTAAAATGGGTCGGGCGAGGAGGGAGGACCATTTTGAGTTGTGTCCCAATGACATTTATGATTCATTTTAAAGTTTAAACAGTGTAAAATGAGTTACGTAATTTGGTGAATGGACTTTTATAATAAATTGCAAAAAAAGGACAATAAAATGAGAGGAAATGTTGATATAAAATTCACTTAAAATTGGCAACGAATTTATTCTTAAAATGTTTTCTCGGTTACGCTTTTCCAAATTCCCTAATTTCCCTTAAAATTTCTTTAAAAAATATGCCATTTTAAAAGGCTAAAATATTTTCAATTAAAATATTTATTTTTAGATAGTATTCTACTACGTAATCAACTAAAATGATTAAATGCCCGAAGGCAGAATCAAGCAACAATGGAAATGGGAATAAACACGTTTTGATCACGGGTGGAAATCAGGGAATTGGATTGGCGACGGCAATGTTGTTGGCGGGCAAAGGTGAATATGACATCACAATTGGGTGCCGAAACAGGGAAAGGGCCGAGGGAGCAGTGCGAAAAATAGGAGAAAAGGCCAAAAATGGAAATGAACAGCAAATTGGATGGTTGCCGGTGGATTTGGCCAATCTTCGCTCAGTGCAGGCCCTTTTGGACAAAATTGTGGAGGATGGAATGTGGGTTGATGGAAAACAATAAATCAAATCAATTTTGGCCAAATTTACAGTGTTTTTGATGTTCTCGTGCTGAATGCGGGGATTTTGCTGCCAAAAGAGGCAAAAACGGTGGATGGGCTGGAGCCAACATTCCAAGTGAATTTCCTTGGCCATTTCCTACTTTGCGAAGGAATTATTGCCCATCAACGTGCCAAAATGAGGCCATTGAGGGTGGTCAGTCTGACGTCGGTGATGCACCGATTGGTGGGCCCCGTGTTCCCGGTGGAGAAGGACCCAACCAAATGGGAACAAATGTTCGCTGACGCAAAACGATGGAAAGCCTATGCCCTTAGCAAATTCGCCACCGCCCTTTTGGCCCAATATTTGGCCAACAATGAACAAAACAAGGACCAAAAATTGATCAGTGCCATTGCCGTCCATCCGGGCGCCGTTCGCACTCAAATGGCCGATTGCGCTGGGATCAATCCACGGATTAAAAAATTCCTCTTCTTCCTCAAGCGAATCATGATTCAGCCGGTACAAAAATAATATATTAAATTTTAATATTTTAATTTATTCCAGGAAACAGCAGCCGAAAATGTATTTTTCTGTATTGAAAATGATTTGGGAATGGGTCAATATCGAAATGCCAACAAAATGAGGAAATTGCCGGCAGCAGTCCGAAAATTGAGAAATCAACAAAATTTGGTGGAAATGGCCAAACGAATGATAAATCAAAGAATTTCGAAATAATTTATTTCATTTAATCAGAAAAAAATTCCCAGTCATCTGTCCAAAATAATATTTTTATTTATTTTCATTGGCCCCAATAATTTCTATTAATTAATTTCCTCCTCCTTTATTCATTTTTGAATACCAAAAATATTTTTTGATTTTATTTTTTTAAGTGCAAAATTCTTTCAAAATGCATAAATAAAATTTATTTTATTTATTTCGATGAATTTTCCATATTTATATTTTAATTCTTTGGTCCATTAAATGTTCAATTTTTGTCTAATTCAATTATTTTAATTTTAATCTGAAAATAATTCCATTTTTTATCCAAAAAACCGTACATTTTATTTTGCACTTTTTATTCGTATAATTTTCCCACACAATTTTGTACAAAATTTGGCATTTTCGAGGGAAATAAACATTTTTGGCTTGAATTGGAATAAAAAGTGCATAAAAATAAATATCAAAAATTTTTGTATTTGTTTCATAAATTTGGCCAACAATTGGACAAAAGGTTAATTTGGCGAGCGGAAAATGCCACAAAAAATTTTATTTGCCATTTTAAATGCCAAATTGTTGAATGCTACTTTTTGTCCGGTATTTACCATTTTTACTATAGTTTTACCCAATTATAAATACAAATTTGAAGAAAACATCCGTATAATGTTAATGGGTGCAAATTAATTTCCCTCAATTTGCATTAATTTGGGATCATTTGCTTCTTTTTTTATTGGAATATTATTATTGTTAATTATTTAATTGGATGGTTGCTTAAATGTCCAAAAATTTGGCCACAAAATATTTTTAAATTATAAAAAAGCACAAAAAATTATGGCCAAATTTTGTCCCTCCAAAATATTTCCATTTCTGCTGATGACAGTCCAAATTCAAATTGGTCAAATTTTAGGCAAAAATTGTGGTTCGAATTTTTCCACCAAATCAGCTCATTTTCCGCATTTTTGGGTTCATTTTGGAACAATATTTCCCACAAATAAATTAATTTGTAGTTTTCTTTGAGTTCGGAAAGAAAATATTAAATCAAATTTTCGCTTCATTTTCACAAATCTTTGGTTGCCGTAAAAAAATAGGAAAAAAAGGACAAATGTCACAAAAATGGATAGGAAATTGGCCATCGAGTAGAATTTGTAAATGCCACAAAATGGGATCGTTCTACATTTGCCCAATTTGATTACAATTACATTATTTCTCGGTCCAAAATTTTATTAGTAAATAAATGGAAATTGGTTGGGAGGAAATTAGCACTTTTGAGCTTTGCATTTTACATTCAAATTTAAGAAAAAATATACAAAATGAATACATGACTTTATTTTATGGTACAAAATGAATTAATAACCAGTCCAATATGTTAATTATTAAAAATTACGTAAAAAAAATGGAAAAAGAGATGTTTTAAAAAGTGGAAATTGATTTAACTGATGGGAGAAGGTGTATATTTCGGGAATAAATATGTTTTTATGTGTTTGACTAAAACTAAATGCATTTTCTCTTTATGTTATCAGTGTCATCACTCTCCGAATTGCTGTACCCTTTTCTCTCATTTAATAAAACATTTTAACATTTTTCAATTTTTAGCTATACTTATCATTATCATAAATTAATTAGAAATACAAATGAAATCACTCAATATTTTCACCTGCTAAAATTATAAATTTTTACAAAAATAAGTGGATAATATTCACATCCAGTGTCCAAAGTGCATATTTACAATATTTATTTTATAATTTTATTAGCCAATCATCTTTGATGCCCATTTTTGGCACAAATAAATTTATGTCAAAAACAACCAAATAAATGTAATTTTTATAGGGAGGAAAAGTGCAGGTGCACGGTGACAGACAAAAATGGCAAATACAAAATGGGAAAAAAGAGGAAAAACAAAAACATTGCCTCGGGGAATAAAAGTGCAAAAGGTGGCAAAATTCATTGAAAAATATTACGGTATGTCTAGAAGAGGCATTTATGGATCAAATGGGGATTGGCTAAATTTATTTAATTATAAATGAATTTTAATTTAAATTTATTTGTGTTTTCCAACCGAAACAACCCAATACTAAAATTTGTGTTTTTAACTTTTTTTTTATTTTTGTTCTAATTTTTCTCTGCATTTTTGGAATAAATTTATTTACAATTTATTTTAACACCGAATGGAATTGCATGGCCAATTTAAATGTCATTCCCACCCAAAACCCCCTTCCCAAATTTTTATGGTTTTGACTGATTTACGCCCAATATTTTACCTACAAATTTATGCATTATTTCCCTATGGAATTATGCACTTGGTCATTCAATGCCCTTTGATTTTCCCACAAATTTATGACAAAATGAATTGCCAAATTTGTGAATATATTTCCGGTCAAAGTGCATTCATCTTCCATTGTTTTGATGATTGTTTTAATTATATTTTAATTAGGAATTAAATTAAATTAATCAAAATTAAATTAAATTTGTTAATTTAATTAAAAAAATATATAAAATTTCTGCTTAAAGTATTTCTTTCATAATGAAAAATCATTGGTCATTCTACTCTAAATTTTTTATACCAAATTCTTAAAACAAATTTCTGAATTTGTAGCAAAGAAAATGAAATTTATAACAAAAAAAAAGAAAAAAATAAGTCAATTGAATGAATTAATAAATAGAAAATGGATCATTGAATTGGGAAATTATGATGTGAATTTGTATATTTAAAATATTATGCTGACATTTTTAAATTGGCCATAGTTTTAGTTTTGGTAATAAATTTGCAGAAAATTTGATTAGAAATGAAAAAAGTTAAAAAAATAAATTAATTCCTTTAGAAATTGAAATAATTTCTACTCTAAATGATTTCAAATTGAAATTCTGCAAATCTTAAATTGGAAATTAAATTTATTAAAAAAAGTCTGCCTAAAAATTTAAAATTTCTTTATCAATTTCTAATTCCCAATTTTAAGAAATATATCTGAATTTTGATAGACTTGGAAATTAAAATTTATGAAAAATTAAAGGCAAAAAATGTATTTTGTCCGCCATAAGTTGGAGTGAAGGAAATGCACTTTTTTCCATTTTTTTTTTGAAAATGAACCAAAAAGTTGTTTGAGGGTGGCATTTTAAAATCATTTCGCAAAATTCGTCGCGCACTAATAAAATTTTCGAACAATTTTCCCAGTCAAATTGACGCAGAAAGGCACAAATCATAAAATTGGCCAAATTGAGTTCGAATTTTGAAATGGCAGTCACGGCATTTTTTCACTTTGAAATGCACTTTTGGAGATCAAAAGCAGTACAGCTTGGTACGGAACAGACATGAATTCATTTAATGGTTATAGTGGGAAAAGGAACTGCTAATGAATTTGGCCAAAATGAATGGAAAAATTGATCAAACATTTAGAATTGTTGGGGTAAAATTAAGAGTGCAATCTGACATCATGGAATGAGGATTTGTTGCCTGATTCACGTTTTTTTTATTATTTCCAACGGAAGATGAATAAACACAAAACATCCTTGGGCAATGGAGAATAATGAATCAATTTGTAGACAATGGAATTTAAAAATGATGCTATAAAATGACGAATAATATTGGTTGGAAGAATATATATAAAAGTAAAGAAATATATGTCCTCAATTTAATTTTCAATTTTGGCCAAATATTCTTCCTAAATTTTGCCTATCCCTCATCAGCCAAAACTCTAATTTCCTTCCACCTTTTCATTGTTCAATATTTCCTCCAATTCCAATCCAATGATTTTTTTGAGGGTCAAACTCCAAAAATTTTGGCGACTTTTGGACTAGTAGGGAAAGGGATGCACCAAATTGGCCAAATTGGATGGAAAAAGGGATTAGCATTTTTGGGGACAGCAAAATGCAATTCAATGATAAGCCAATAGAAAAATGATAAAAAATTATGAATGGAAGAATATTTGAAACATTTTGTGGGAAAGGGCAAAAATTGAATTTGACTAAAACCAAAGTATTTAATTTTTTATTAAAATCCTCAATGCTGGAATCATCAATTTTCGGCCCAAATTTTCAAATAAATTCATGGAATATTTGCATCAAAAATATACACCTTTATAACTCATTCCAAAATTCCAAATTTTTCCAATTCCTTGAGGGTTACTCATTTTGATTTTTGAGTAAAAAAAGAATGTGGTGAATTTGATCACCTCATTGAATTCCAGATTCCAGTCCTAGTCCTATTCATTTCATTTAATTGTTTTATTTATTATATGCCTTCCAGCAATAGAGGCCATCCTTTTACCACCCACATCCAACACCCACTCAAACTCACTCCACGAAAATTCTTCCAAATAAATATTTTTAAATTCTTTTTAAAATCGGAATAGTCGAAACTCCATTATCCCTGCAAAAATGATGGGTAATTATTTGAAAAATGTCCTCGGATTTGGTCGATTACCTCAAAATAAATAATTTGTGTCTGTAAAGGAGGACCATCATGGAATTTGGCCTTTTTTCTCGGATTTACGCCATCAAAATTATAATAATCCATTTGTTCAATTCTCCCTCAACTTAATGTGAATAAATACAAAAAAAACTGCAAATAAAGGTAAAGGAAGGAACCCAAATTAGAAATAAATTAGAGACCATTTTAAATGCTTAAATTAAAATATTCACGTCAAAATAAAAAAAGTGGGGATAGTGAAAAATAAAAAATTAAAATTCCAAAAATAATTTATTAAAATTAGCAAAAATTTTGCAGAATTTTTATAGTTTAAAAAAATAAAATTTATGAAAATTTAACCAAAAGCTAAACACAACACACAAATGCCACAAAAGTATGTCAGCTGCCCGAACTTTGTTTCATACATTTTATTGAATTTAATTTCGTATTTTATTTCCCACCAATATATTAATTCCCTGTCCGAACACTAAAATGCCATATTTACCTCCAAAATAGGCACCCTTTTCCCATAAAACCCATTTTGCTATTTACGCAAGTTTTTGCGTGTCCATTTTTTATGGCCCCACCACATAAAATAAACCCACAAAATGGTGCCATTTTGCCCTTTTGCACCCACAAATGAAGGTAAATTGGATTGGCACGCCCATTCCCTCACTCTTAAATACAATTTCATTCATTTTGGTGCGGCAAATTATTTATTGCCGAATGCGCGAAAAAAGAGCAAAAATGGGGCGGGGTTTAGGCCCAAATAAAAGTGCCAATTTTTGCGGCAATTTCACCATTTTATTCCAGATTCAATTTGAAATTCTCAAAACCCAAATAAATCACTGAAAAATGACAATGACCAAATCAAATAACAAAAATAAACACGTTTTGATCACGGGTGGAAATCAGGGAATTGGATTGGCGACGGCAATGTTGTTGGCGGGCAAAGGTGAATATGACATCACAATTGGGTGCCGAAACAGGGAAAGGGCCGAGGGAGCAGTGCGAAAAATAGGAGAAAAGGCCAAAAATGGAAATGAACAGCAAATTGGATGGTTGCCGGTGGATTTGGCCAATCTTCGCTCAGTGCAGGCCCTTTTGGACAAAATTGTGGAGGATGGAATGTGGGTTGATGGAAAACAATAAATCAAATCAATTTTGGCCAAATTTACAGTGTTTTTGATGTTCTCGTGCTGAATGCGGGGATTTTGCTGCCAAAAGAGGCAAAAACGGTGGATGGGCTGGAGCCAACATTCCAAGTGAATTTCCTTGGCCATTTCCTACTTTGCGAAGGAATTATTGCCCATCAACGTGCCAAAATGAGGCCATTGAGGGTGGTCAGTCTGACGTCGGTGATGCACCGATTGGTGGGCCCCGTGTTCCCGGTGGAGAAGGACCCAACCAAATGGGAACAAATGTTCGCTGACGCAAAACGATGGAAAGCCTATGCCCTTAGCAAATTCGCCACCGCCCTTTTGGCCCAATATTTGGCCAACAATGAACAAAACAAGGACCAAAAATTGATCAGTGCCATTGCCGTCCATCCGGGCGCCGTTCGCACTCAAATGGCCGATTGCGCTGGGATCAATCCACGGATTAAAAAATTCCTCTTCTTCCTCAAGCGAATTATGATTCAGCCGGTAAGAATTTTTAAAGGGCATTGCTTTTTCTTAGAAACCAAAAAATTTCAATTTCTGAAAATTTAATTTCCTTCTTTTTTTATTTCTAAAAGTCCAATTCTTTTTCATTTATTCCAAAAGTGCAAATAATAATATTTATTAATTTCCCCCAATAATAATTGAATATACAGGAAATATTAAAATGTTAATTAATTTGCCTATTTTTGCAGGAAGATGCCGCCATTAATGTCGTTTCTTGCATTGAAAATGAAAAGTTGCTGGGAAAAGAAAAACAATACCAAAATGTGAATAAAATGAAGAAATTCCCGGCCGCCGTTTGCAAATTGCGAAACCAGGAAAATTTGGTGAAATATTCCCGGGCAACAATTGCCAAAATTCTGAACCAGTCAAATTGAATGAATTCCAGTGAAATAAATTAAAAAGATTCCCAGAAAAATTAGATTTAAGTGCCAATAATTTATTTTCAACAATTTTAATATGTAAATTAATTAAATCATCAATGAATAAATAATTGAATATTTTAAATAATTTAATTTGATTGTTAATATTACCACGATGAAGCATGATGCGGGCTGAAAACATGAACTGTACAAACGGGTGAACGGGATATAGCTGAATAAAGTGGGATTAAGATAATCAAAAATTGTAACAGTGGAAAAGAAACAGTATCTTGATGCCCTAAGGCATCATCAATAGAGTTTGGAGGGGAGGAAGGGAATGGAAAAATAAAGAAAATTGTAAAATGTTTTTTCGCATTTTTACTCACAATTTATCATTTTTCTCATTCAATCCTCCAACAATTCTGACAATGCCAATCTCGGCTCTTTTCATCATTTTTGTATGAGAATCCATTTGTTGCGCAACTTCACTTCCATTATTTATAATTACTTTAATATTATTCAAAATGAGTCAATCCAACAAATGTCCTTATAAAAAGTATCTATTCCCCTCTCATTAATTGGCCTTCATTACCCATTTTTCCCAAGAACGCAAGGATCATCCCCTCTCATCCATCCCATTCGTACTCTTCATTTTCCCATCCATCTTTTTTTGCTCGAGAGTCCATTCTACCATTCTACTCATTTTCCTATGCTTTTTGATGATTAGAATGCGTCCATAAGGACATTTACCTTAATTAATACTCTTTTTAATGAATGAGTGAATAAATGGATGGATTAGGAACTAAAAAATATATTTTCACCAATTCTTTGCCAAATATGTCCCATCAATATATTTATGCCATCTTCGATTCCTTTTCAATATTGTGCCATTCCTTTTTTGATGAACAAATTATGCAAATTTTTTAATGTCCATCGAGAGATAAACCATTGGGAAAATTTGAGGGAATAAAAATGGATGGAATGGGCATTCAAAATTGATGACCCTCACTGTTGTATATGCCACAATTTATTGTGTAATATTTTTGTGAAAATGCCAACATCCCTTTTGGTTATTTTATTTTGTGCCCCATTTTGTCAATAAAAGTCAGAATATTCGGGAAAAATCCAGGGAATTTTTTCTATTTTACTTTGATTAATCCAACGGTACATCGGCGAACGGTCCTCTGTTCGATTGAATAGGGGAATTGGGGAAAACGGATGGTTGCGCTGATGCGTATTGCGTACCAGTCAACTCAGCCAATCCATCAGCGGAACAAGGAAAAAGGAACACATCATCGCCCACGGGGACATAACATTAACATCATCATCACTTTTTGGACAATTCCATCCTCATTCCATCCATTCCCTCCCATCCATCCCTAACATTCACATCCCCATCCATTTCCTCGCGCAGCAATGTTCCTCCTCCCTTTCAGGCCCATCCAATTGCCCATTTTCCACCTCTACTTTCCTCAACCATTTTTCATCAATCCGTTATTCTTAATTTATGGCTAATTTTTTCCTTTTATATTTTCAATCGAAATGAAAAGATCAAAAATCCCAATGATTTTTTGAATTGTTTTAAACAGAACATTTAGCATTCATTTCAATTTTGGTACTTTCTCCATTCTAATTCTAATTGCCTCCGGCGAAATTGCTTGTAAAATGGAAGAAATTTGGTGGAAAATCTCCCAAAATAATCCTTGTTGCAATAAAACACAACAATTCCCTCACTCAATTCACATTTCCCAAAACCAAATCCAAAATCTACCACCATAGCCAATCCTCTAAATGGTCATGCATGGACACACAAGTGCATTTGCTGCATTTTGCCCTCGGGGCATTCTTTTACAATTCCCCCTTATTCTTCTCAAAATGTTCTTCAAAGTTTCAACATTTCCTTCCAATTCCACTTTATTCCATCCTGCTCAATGCATTTTACGTTGATTGGTTTTAAGTGGAATTGAATTGGTTTTTGCTAAAATAAATTCATATTCATTAAATTTATGTATTCTCCGCTTTAATTGCCTCCTTCTTCCATTTAGTTGATCATCACAAAATAATAATGAAATTAATTTATTCCCAAATAATATTAAAATCCACTGTGCAATTATTTTTAACAAGTTTTTTTGTTGAGGGCATTCATTCCATCCATCCATTCATTTTGTTGCGCATTCAAAATTATTCTCCATTTTCAATACAAAAATAACAATAATTTAATTAACTGTATTCGATTCATTCATTCATCCGGGCAAAAAATATTCAATTTTAATTGAATTTTATTTTCAAAATTTCCAATAAAATCTCACCTTTTTTCATCCATTTTGGAGTAATTTGTCAAGATAAAGTCCGACTGACAATGAGCAAAAAGTTGGAAAAATCGAAGGGGGAAATGGCCTTCAATGGTCCTCTGGGCATTCTGCCAATCGGCCACTCTCAAACATAAATTAAAAGTAGGTGGACTTTGACTACTTGACTAATTAATTCTCTTCCAATTCCACTCCACCCTTCTTTCCTTCCAATTCCCCGTTGACCCGAAAATGAAATAATTTTAGCACTTTGTTTTCACCAAATTTGTGCCATTTTTGAGAAAATTGGATTTCAATTTAATCCAAAAGAATATTTTAAAAACTTGACATTTAGAAATAGAAATATTGTATAAAATTAGAATAACTTTTGGCCATATCCGAAGGAAATTGAAGCAGCAAGGGAGGGCTAAAAGAAATAAATCTTCCTTGCTTCCATTCCTGATGAGTGTCCAATGTCCATCCATTTATATTCTCCCTTTCAATCTTCCACATTAATTCACTTTCCTTTCAATTCCAATTCCAGTCGATTAACATTTCTTCGATGGACGGCCGTCTGGCCCTAAATATAGGGAAGAAGCAAAAACATTTGTTTTTTTTTTTAAATCCATCCAGAAAGTCCATTTATTATTCGCCGACTTTGAATGCAAAGGTAGCAAAAGTGGCTAAACTTTTTTACGATTTCTTTTTTCCACCTCATTTTATTCCTTTCTACACCTGCTTTATAGTCCATTTATGCAAAATTTTCCACCTCTGAATTTTTGGAACACACAAATTTTTCCGATTTATTTAAGGCAAATAAAATATAAATATCCGTGGCCTTTTAATTTTGACTTTCATCAAAATGGTCAAAATTCCTTCATTTTGGTCTTTTTTTCATGAATAACCCTCCTCCATTCATTATTACCCGACCAATTTCCTCCTTCAATTGTTGCCCAATTCATTCAAATGATCCAGTCCCAGTCCCAGGCCATATTAGATGATCTCCATTTGAAGGGTCCTTTCATTCTTCGTTCTGCAAATCCTTTCCAAATAAATTCATTCACCCCACTTTATTTTCTCGCCATTTAATCATTTTCATTATTCCACCCATTTCAATTAGTCATCATCATTTTTTCCTTCCAGAAAATCATCATTACATTCTCATTCGATAAAATGATCCAAAAATTGTTGCTTTTTGTTCACAACTGATAAAATACAACAATAAATTCCCCTATAATTCCATCCAAATCATTCATATTCGCCCCAAATTCCATTCCCCTCATAAAATCAAATATTCTCTTCATTTGTCACAAATTCCGTTATGTCCGAAAATTCCACAATTCGGGTTTTTCTTGAAGGAATTTTTGTTGACAAATAAAAAACATTGCGCCTATTGTTGACCCTAAAAATGGACTCCCTCCAAAACCTTTCCTATTTTGTATTTTGGCTTTAACAAACATTTTATTTTGACTGTGTTCACTTCAATTGCAATTGTAAGGCCTCAATTCCTCTCTCAAGGGGAACGGCGAGAAGGTGGAATATTTGTAATGGGGTGGAAGGGTGTTTGCTTGCTCTTGAGCTTTTTTGAATGGAATGGGGGCAAAGGCAAATGGCAATGGGAATTTGGGGTGAATAATCCGCCCACCGCTCATTCATTCAACAACAATTCATTCATTCATTCCAAAATTGCGCCCACAAAACATTCCACCCCTTTTCCGTCCAAACAGTTCCCATCACAGGCAATATTTCCTCCATTTTTGACAATATTTTAATTCAAAATTAATTTGCAAAGAATATTAAAAATAAGCACAAAATAAACCATTGGAAATATGAAAATTATAGCATCATATCTAAACCTCCAAAAGGACGAAAAAAAATAAAAATGGCCGTTGGATTGTTGGGCGGCAACATTTCCGGAAAGATTTCCGGTGCGAGGAGAATGGCATAATGCAAAATATCCCATCCCCAATATCCCCTTCAATCATCCAATCCACCCACCAAAACAATTCCAGTCCCCGTAGAATGGGCGGCGGTGCATGGCCTTCATAAATGGGAAATTGGGGTCGGGCTTTGGGGGCGAAGGCCGGCTGCCAAAATTTATTGCCCGAAAAGAATAAAGGATGGACAACATTTGTGGAGGACAGTCAAAATGGCATCCTCCCTCCTTTATTCCTCCCTTTTGATTGCGCATTCTATCCCAAAAATATTTCCCCTTCAAAAATTGCCAATGCCCATTCCAATTCTTTTCTATTTTTTATTGTCTTTTGGCGGCATTTTTTATTGGCCTTTATACCTTTCCTTCCTTTATTCAATTTTTCAATAAAAAATGGAATTTTTGGGCCCAAAGAATATTCAAAAAAAGGCAAAAAATGAATTGAACGATGGCACGCGATCCAAAAATACAAATTCCATTGCAAATAAATGAACCAAAATGGATGCAATTTTGAAAATAATATTTTATTTATTCTTTGATCCCATCAAATATTTCCTTTTGCCCCTTCCATTTATTTGCATAGCAAAAGGGCGGAATATGTTCCATCCTCTAAAAGGCGGCCTACGGAGGTTGAATGGCAAAAGGGAAATTGTGACCAAATGGATGGGCAAAAGTTGGTCTCGAGAATAGGAAATGGGGGAATATTGTTTCAACTTTTCAAATGCGCAATCCCCGAAAAAGTCCAATGGAGAACAAAAGGCCGGAGGGGAAGAGTGAAGATATTTGATGGGCAAACAAAAGAAAAGGCTAAAGGAACTCAGGGATGAACAAAGGCCAAAAACTTGGCATTTCCTCCATCGATGGCACAATTTGACGCATCATCCTTTATGGCAATATCATTTTTTGGGGAGAATATCCAATTTTTAAGCCAAAAATGGACCAAATTAGAATGGTCAAAATCCCCTCAAATAAGTAACTAAAGTCAAGGCCAATGACTCCACTCATTTCTCTTTTCCACTTAACCATTCATTCATTCATTCATTCTTTTTGTCCAAAAGCCGAGACAAAACACTCAACAAATCCCCCCATCACCAACATCATCAAGGCCAAGATTTCTTCCCCAAAATCCATTTCCCTTGCTTTCCATTTGTCTCTTTTGTTTTTTGAAAAAAAAGACGCGTTTTTCTCTAAAAGACATCGAAGCCACTTTCCCGTTTAGTACGAAAAATAGGCCAAAATGGGACATTTTTGACATTTTGATGGATTCACCCATTTTCGCGCGCGCAGCTTTTTGAGCATCCGAGAAAAAGAGGGGGGAGGGAGAAAAACCCCGGCGGGAGATGGAGGATGGATTGGCTGACCTTGAATGGCCTTTTTTGAATTCAAAAAAATTGAAATTTGGGACGCATTCAATCCCTCAAAAAAAGTGGGGATTAATTCGACCACTACCCAAACTAATCTTTTTTGCCTTATTAGATTGGATTTGGTTTGGTTTAAATTTATGTTCTTTCCCTCCCTTTCAATCCATTTTCACCTTTACTAATGTAAATTTGTTCAACATTAGCAGAGCAACCCAACATTTCCCTCCATTCCCTGTCTTCACAATCCTGCAACCAACCAACCAGCCACCCTCCCCATCATCCATTTGGCTTAAATGCGCCAAATGCTAAGTGCTTTTTGGAGGTGGCGAAGTTGACCTTCAATCCACCCCTCATTTGCCTCCTCAGCCTAAACTAAACCAAAATAAAACGGTGGATGTGGAATATATAAATGGATTTTGTTGAGATTGGGTTAGCAGAGGAATAGGCCATTATTTCATTCATCAGTCACAGCTACTTTTGGTTTAGATTAATTAAATATTTAATTTTAAAATTATCTCCATCTGATTTGAATCAACTAATTAGAGAAAAATTAGTAGATTTGAAAGAAATTGTCAAATATTTATGACCAAAGAACAAAAAAGGCCAAGTTGTTTTCCTTTTATAGCCATAATATTCTGGCCTTTTATTTTTGAATTAATCATTTTGATTGTTTCTCTACAGAAAGATGTTTATCAAAATACTATGAAACTTTAAGCCAATGCTCAAAAATCAGCCAAATTCCTCCGTTTAAGCCGCTTAATATTTTAATTTGTTTTCCACAGGCCACCACTCCCTTTACAATTCAATTTTTAGTGCGGATAATGTTTTCGCCATATTCCCAAATCAATGTTTCATTTTCAAACATTTTTGGCCAAATTGCATTGATTCTTTCTTACTTGAAAAAAAAATGCTGTTCCCCTAAATTGTTTCTATTTTCGTCCATCCATTTCTTCCCATCCTTTTCCCATTTTGGCCCATCCAAATTTGTCGTTTTTGCCTAAACATTCTCCGGAAATTTTATCGCATCCAAACACATTTTTAAGAATATTCTTCGCGCCTAAAATAGGACAAAATTTTAGAAATAGAATTTAAGAAATATTTTTAAATTTTAAATAATCAAATAAATATATTCCAATTTAAATTTTTCCCATCAATGATTTATTTGGTGGTCCATTCCTTGATGCTATTTTCCCTTTGGTCAACAACCAATTTCCGCTCAATTGGCCCCCACCCCAATTTCCGCAAGAAAAGGTCAACCCAATTCCAATTGGATTTTGGGAACATGTGTTCACATTCATTCACATTTTTGAACGCCAATCCACCAAATGGGAAATAATCCAATCCAATCCCCCATTTGTGATTGGCGGTGGCCCTTTGGGGATTAATTCCAATGGTTGGGTGCGCAAAAGGATTTGAATTTGGAGGAATTCCACCCTCCACCATTAATTATTCCATGGAATTCCATTCCTTGCAAAAATTATGATCTTTGAATTAAATATATTAAATTACATTTATTTAGCCCACCCAAATATATTTGAATTGGCCAATTTTGATGAATGGCCATAATCCCCATTCAAACCAATATTCCCCCCAAATATTCCCATTTCACCTGTGTAAATATTAAACGGCATTAATCGGAATATTTCCCTTTTAATTTATTCATTTTTTGACGTTCCCAGATTAATTCCATTTAGTTTATTTTTATTTTGAATGCCCATTCCATTTTAATTCAATATTCATATCCCCCAACTTTCAAATTCACACGCCCCTTTCTCCTCAATTTCCATTCATTGGCCAATCCATTCATTTTCCCTTGAATCATTCATTTTTATGGCCAATTCCTCCGTTCCCTTGGAAGCCAATTTTTAGTTGTCATTCTTATTTTTTAATCATTTTTTCCCCTAATTTCTTCCCATTTTGTAATCCGCATTCCATTCCCCCTTCCCCAAAACTATCCTTCATTTCTCGATGATTAATTTCCAAACCGGACAATTCAACCAAAAATTCGCGTGACTCAATTCCCACATTTTAAATGGCCAAAATTGTGGCTAATTTTGTTATTCCCTATGTTCAAAAATGTTCCAGACCAATAATAATTGCTGATGAGGAATAATTTATGGATTAATGAAGAATATTTTTGTTGGGTGTAAAGGGCGTGAATAAATGAATTTAACCGGAAATTCATAACAAACAAAATATCCTTCTCACTACTCTAATTCATCTTGTCAATTCGCGCATATAAAATACATAGCCTTGTTCAAATATGAAAAAAGTGGCCACTTTGTCCTCCGTGAAAGCACAAATTTCCCTTCTTTTTTACTCATTTCCTTCCCCTTTTTTTTCATCTTTTGTGATGACCCCCCAAGCACCTTTTTTGCCCTTTTATTTGCGCTTTTTTACCGCTCATGACGCGATATACTTCTCTTGGTAAATGCTCCCTTTAAATCTCAAGAATTCCTATTTTACCCAAATTCTTCATCTTATCCAAAAGGCATTGAATGTCCATTTTCCATGTTTTTCTCTTCAAAAACTATTCAATTGGCAAAATTGCACGTCATCTCCTCCTCTCCAATGAAATCTACTAAATCTTTTTCTTCCTATTTTTTACCAAATAATGTAATTTCCCCGCCGAATATTCCATTCTTTGTCCTTTGCCTTTTCCGTCCATCATCAATTCTTTTTTTTTACATTTTCGGCCTTTTTATCGGCCTTTTTCTAAACTGTTCTTTTGACAAAAAATTGACACCTTTTTATAAATTGCCGAAAAAATCATGTGGCAACAAAAATGGAAGATTTGCGCATTGTTAAATTTGCCAAATTCATTTATAAAGTGTTCACTACTGTAACAATTTTGTGCCAATTAAACAGATTTATATGGCATTTCTTTTTAGGGATAATTTTCTACATTTTTGCTCACTTGCTAAACCCACAAAATCCTCGTCGTTCACATTTTGGACTAAAGATGACCAAAAAAGGTAAAAGAATTCAGCAAATTTAATTGGATTATTTCAACAGAGCTAAAATAAATCCCAGCAAATCCATCCGGTTTCCCAACAATTCTTTCTTTCTTACATTTGCCAGAGGAAAATAGATGAAAAGTTTTCGATCAAATCCAACATCCATAAAAGGTCAAAAAAAGTTCCCCATCACAAATTTTTATACTTTCCAAAATACAAATCCAATTGGATGAACACAAATCTTTCCGGAAAAATGTAAATTAATTCTTTTCCGGAATGAAATACAAATCTTTAAATTAATTCTTTCCGGAATGAAACACAAATAAAAAGTGCAAATTAATTCTTTCCTGAATGAAACACAAATAAAAAGTGCAAATTAATTCTTTCCGGAATGAAACACAAATAAAAAGTGCAAATTAATTCTTTCCGGAATGAAACACAAATAAAAAGTGCAAATTAATTCTTTCTGGAATGAAAATAAAAATCTAACCGGAAAACACATCTTTCCGGAATGAAATACAAATCTAACCGGAAAACACATCTTTCCAGAATGAAATACAAATCTAACCGGAAAACACATCTTCCCGGAATGAAATACAAATCTAACCGGAAAACACATCTTTCCGGAATGAAATACAAATCTAACCGGAAAACACATCTTTCCGGATTGAAATACAAATCTAACCGGAAAACACATCTTTCCGGAATGAAAATAAAAATCTAGCCGGATAACACATCTTTCCGGAATGAAAATAAAAATCTAACCGGAAAACACATCTTTCCGAAATGAAAGACAAAATCTCGGAAAATGCAAACATCCCAAAATTAGCCCCAAATATTGCAATGTTGAATTTGAATCATTGCCAATACCAAAAATTCTCCGCAATTCCCTTTTTTATTCCATTTTTGTTTTGCTCCATACCAAACCAATTTTGCTGCTAAATTTTCCACTCCAACGATCAACAAAGGGGAATAGGGAATGTATGCGCGAATTTGTGAATATTTTATTTATTATTGCCTAATAATTATTAATGGGAAAATTTTATGGATGCGCATTCCTCACATTCCCATTCATCAACCGAAAATTGAATTTGGAGTCATCCAAGCCTCAATTTTATAAAAATACTAGTTTTAATTTTACATTTTAATATATTAAGCTCATCCAAATATTATAAATAATTAAAATTGGCCTCCACATTTTTGCCAGCCATTTTTTGAATGCCGGCCGCCCGTGTCGCCGACCGTTCGCCGGCCTCAATTTCCCTCAAACATTCCAATAAAATTATTCAAGAAAATAAAATTGATGAGAAAATGGAAAGGCACGAAAATGATGCCACCGATGAGAATGATCATTCATTCATTTTGGCCAATAATTTCTCATCTTCCAATGTTGCCAATATTTCTGCTGGTGAGGAAATACAAAAATGGAAATAAATTTATTTAAATTTGCATATTCTCCTCATTTATTCCATATCTTCCAATTTTTATCATCCATTTTAATCTCTATTTACCCAAAAAGGCGTTCCATTGCTCCAATTTTCATTCAAAATTTATACAATGGATTTAATTTACCGCATCAAAAATATTTATTTTCAGTAAAATCTTCTGCGGATTCGGAGGAAAAGGAGGAAGAAGAATTGGAAAAATCAAAAGAATTGTGCCAAATGCTTTTGGATAAAAGGGAACAATTGGAGGAGGAATTGGTCCAAAGAATTGAGGAATTGAAAAAATTGTGCATTGCCGAAGGGGTTAATTAATTGGGAATTAATTGGAATAATAAATGAATATTATTTTTGTGAAGGAATTAACTGGCCAAATGCCCGAAGAAGTTTATAAAACCCTTTTGCCCGGTGAACCGGAACCGCATGTTCGAACCAGAATTGGGACTGCATTCAAATTCCCGCAGGAATTAATTCAACAAAGAGAAAATGAAGTGGGAATAAAAAATAAATAAATAAAATGAATAAATTTTGATTAAGGATGATGAAATTGGCCAATTGGAAGCAGAAATTGAATTGAATCGGAGAATTGTGGCAGCCGCCCAACGACTGGCAAATGATCGAAGTGCGAATAAAAGTGTTCGAAAAAAGAGACGAAAAGATTTGCAAGCGGCCACTTTGAGGCTACGGGGATTGGAAAAAGGTGGGTATTAGACCTAAAATAGGGCTAAAATTGTTTGGGAAGGAGTGGGCCTAGGTTATCACCGCGGGCCTTGGCAGCTAGGCCTAAGCCTCCGTGGCCTAAAAACGGGATAGGGATTTGAAGGGAACTTAATTTGAATTTAAATTAAAATTATTATTTTTGTGTGTGTGTTAAAATGTTGTAAAAGTGAATATTTGGGTGGAAATAGAGCGGTTTTTACACCTCATATAATTTAATTACAAATTCAAATGCAAAGGAAAGGAGAAAGGATATTTGATTGAAATTCAAAATACCTCAAGGTATTTCCAATTGCTGATTGACTGAATGAGAGGGGGAGGCACCTCTGCTACCGTAATTTCCTTTCCTTATTTAAAGAGGCAGATTGGGGCAATATTTGATTGATAGGGTGACAGGTTTGATTAGGAAAAAATTGTGGGTACAGTAGAATGAATAAGAAAGGCCCATAAACATTATTGGCAGAGATATTCAAATTCCACTACTCTTCTTAAATAATTTCTCAATTCAATGTGAAAATTTTTTCAGGTCTAAATCGAATGCGTTTGTCCAGTTCCAAACCCGATGTTTCCTCCCTTGCCGATGGCACCAAATCTGCTGGATTGGTGAATGCTGGCAGCGGATTCTCATTGAATAGTTTGAGTGAGTAAAATCATATATTTTTGATTAAAATTCCCTTCCCCCATTTCAGGGAACTGGCCAAATTTCTATAATAGTATTCGAATAACCACAAAATCGTGCCCATCCACTCCAAGGGGATCTGTGCCTGATTTGAGTGCCACAATCCACAATCATCAAAAAACACGAAAACAAACACCATCGACCACAAAAAAGTTGCACAATTTGCTTAGGTACAAAATTAGATTATATTTATTTAAATATTTTAATTCATTTTTTGAACATTTTAATTTAATTATTAATTAAGAAGCCAACAACAATCCACCAAATCCTCAATTTCATCGGCCACTGATTCTGCCAGCAATGGAAGTGATGGCGGATGTCCCTCATCCTCTTCCTCACTGTCATTGAATGTGCCCGGTGTTTCCCCAAAAAATAATCAAAAATCGACGTCGACCAGCACAAGCAGTGGAATTTCCTCTGCCACAAATGGATCATTGGCTTCAACCTTAAATCTTTTCCTCACTGCTCCACCTGGTCAATTTTTTGGGTCCTCAATTTAATCGGAATTCATTTCTTAGTGCCACTTCGCCGTTCTTCCGCCGGAAATTGTGCCATCACTGTCCGAAGGCCAACTCCGCCCAGGCAAAGGCGAAGTGCCAGTCGAGATAATTTTTTGCCAAAAGCGGAAAATTCCAAAAGAGCAGAGGAGGATTTGGACACTCATTTGTAAATATTTGGGGGAATTGCTTTCAGCGCATATTCAAATAAATATTAATTTTTTGAGATATGCCAACATTGGTTATTGCTCATCGGTCCCATACAAAAGTGCCTATCGCCAATCGAATTTTCCCACAATGCAAAGTCCCAAAAATTGCCAGCAAAATGCCTCTGAAAATTCCACTAATTTTTCTGCCAATGTAAATTAAATTAAATTGGATTTAAATCATATTATAATTTTTGTAGAAACAAATTCCAATTTATTATAATGGACTTTTGGTTGACAATCAAAGTTTGACGGCGGCTGCCTCAAATCAATTGGGCCAAATTGTCAGACAAGTCAATCAATCGATTAATTAATTAATTTAATTTATTCATTTTTAGCTTGATTCCGGCCATCCATCCAATTCCAGGCCAATTCCCTGCCGCCCATTTCTTTCCTCCTCTGCCCTCCCCCAATTTAATCGACTCAATAATAATTCATTGGCTAAATCCTCATTTTCCACTGAAAGTTTGGACCGGAGGGCAATGAGAATGGCCGCGGCCAATGCAAATACAAGGCAAATAAAATTCAAAATAAAAATTGAATAATTATTTTGAACATTTTCAGTCGATTTGTGACCACTCATTCGAGGGAAATTGGCCATCAACGAATTTTGATTGAAAATGGGCAAAAACAACAACAAAGCACAACATTCCCAGTCACTGAAACCAATGAAACAATGTACCCAAAAATATATTCCATTTTATTTTAAAATTGATCCAAATTTCCAGCCGCCCTTTGGAGACCGCTGATTTTGCTCGTTTTCGGTCAATTTCGGCCGTTTTGGAACATCAAAAGAAAATTGCAGGGAATTCAAATAGAAAAGTAAAAAATAGGGAATATTATTTGAATTAATTTTAAAATGAATAGTTGCCATCAAAAGATGAGCGGATGGAAGCATTGTTGGCCTCAATTCACAATCAAAAACGAAATGAAGAAAATAATTCATTTGGAGGAGGAAAAATTGATTTGTGCAATTCACCGGCGGCAATGTCATCGACCAGCACAATGGTCTAAAATTGAAATTGAGCCAATTTTATTCTTATTTTTTACATTGTTTTAATTCAATAAAAATGAATAAAATATTATTGAAATATTTACATTTGAATTTTATGCCCTTGAATTTACCTAGGACAGGACCCAAATTTTTGCATTAACCAATTCCTAGTAATCTTTCAAATTATTAAATAAAAATTTTATCTCATTAAGCTTTAGAATATTTTAAATTCAACTTAATTGGCCAGCAGAGTTTCTTCAATTTGTTCCCCATTTTGTTTGCAATTCCTCTGCTGATGTTGCCTGCAGCAATAAATGAAAAGATGGGAGAGAAGAGAATATGGCATACGGTATACCGTATACTATACACTTGCTTGAAATTTACCTGAGGTAAATTTATTATTTCATATCAACTTTCTCTTCCAATCCCAAGTGACATTTCTTTCTTGTCATTATAATAGCGCGAAATTTTGGTATCAAATCCACTAATTTCTTTCTCTGATCAATTTTCACAAGGTTTTAAGAATAATTGTAATAAATTTGCTAAATTAAAGTAAATATTTATTAGAAATATTAATTTGGTGCGCAAATTTTGTTCTACCAAACGAAAAACGATGATTTTTGCCTCGATTTATTTTTAAAAAATGAAGATAAAAGCATTTATCAATTTTAATAAGAAATAAGAGAAAAAATATTTTGGAATTTATTATTATTATTAAATTAAGGGACTGAATGAATTCGAGATTGATTTAAAATGCAAAATATATAATGGCATGGAATGCCAATTTTGGGAATGAAATAATTAAAATTAAGGCACTGGGTTAATTTTCACTGGTTTTTATTAATTTGTTCATCCATCCTTTTCCCAATTAATTTGTTCGAATTGCCTCAAAAGGCTGCGTAATCCAAACAATTGTGTCGGATCGGCAATTATAGCGACGAGATGCCCGGCGATTGTGGAAAAGGCGCCAACCAAACCAAATGCCAATGGCCAATAAAATGGCAAGAATAACAAACTGAATTGTTCCATTTTTGATTAATTCACCCAAAAGGAAAACCCACAATTCCCAGCATCAAAATGGATTCCATCTTTTTTGGCTCCACCATCAATTGAGGCGGTGCCGTATTCCGGTTCCTGTGCATTTTATCACTGGCAAAGAATTGGTCCATCGCTGCCCTATTTTTCTTATCGTTCGGCGATTCAAATGACTGAAACAAAAATTCAAAAATTATTATTTTTTGCCAAATCCAATCTCACCGAATTTCGTCGAAATCGCCGCAAATTTTCTTCCATTTTTTTGGCCACCTCAATGTTCAATTCAAATTGGTCAGCGCTCAATGAAGTCCAAGGGCTGGCCTAAAAATATTTTTAAAGGAATTTTTAATAATTTACTTACTTTCTTTCCCACTTTTTGGTCCTCAGATGAATCCTTTGATTGGGTGGAGGGAATTGGTGGATTGAGGTCGATAAATTCCCGCTTAAAATGAATAAAATTAATTTATTTAAAAATAAATTATTTATTAACATTTTCCTCCAATGATTCCTTCCCATCACTAAATCCCTTCATTTCCTCATTTTGTGGTTTCATTTTTCCATCTTTTTCCTCATCAATGGATCGAATCTTTCGGTTGGGGCGGAGAAGAATTTTGCGGCGGCGATTCGCCTTAAGTGGTGGCACTTGTTTGGTTGTCATCATCGAATTTGTGGCCTCTGTTGGATTATTTTGGGCCATCGTTGTTGGATTGGAATTGGAACTGAAATCAAAGTGAAAATATTCAAATTTTGGATGTACCGTTCTAAATGGCGAATTGCAGCCTCGGCTTTGTCCAATCGAACATTGACCCAAAAAAGTTGATTGTCGATCATGGCCAGGGAAAGCATAAACCAACAGAAGAAAAGAATCAACACAAAAATGGGCCATCCAAATTGTTGAAGCCATTTCGGGATTCCCGGAGAGGGCAAATATTTGGCACACAATTTTGGAAGTGATTTCCACTTTTGTGAAGTGGTGGCCATCATCAGGAATGCCGATTAATTCACAAAAAGATTTAAATTTGGAACAATTTGCTGATTAAAATGAGTTTAGATGGGTGGAAATATACTTTTTATGCTATTTAAGGGAATACTATTAGGAATTAGTTTTCAAATACAGTAATTTATTATTCTAAAATGGCATTTTATTTTCCAAAATTCAGATCGGTTAGATTGGATTAAACTTTATTTAAACCGTGAATGAATTTTGATAAAGGTGGGAGAATGGTTTGGATTGAAAATGAAAATGAAGTGCAAAAATGGAAATGGACGATGACAAAATGATATGGCTAGAATCGATCCATCCACATCCACCCATCCATCCATTGGCCAATGAATGTTTTTTTTTGTCCAAGTAATTCACGGACAGGACGGCAGCTTACTCACCAACAAAAAAACATCATCAAATCGTCAACAACAAATTCATTTCAACGAACATAGTTCCCCCTTCTCCCCCCCCCCCCCCCCCATTCATTTTACCTTTTTACTTTTGGATTGGATTGGAAGCTTAAAAATAAAATGGACTATTATATAAATAGGTAAATATATTGAAATGAAAATTGTGGGCGAAGATCATTCATTCCCTCATATCCAAGCATTTTGATCCGATGATTTTGCATTTTTGGAAGAATTGTTAATATTTTTTTGATAAGAATTTTTTAGGCCATTTACTTAAATTTAATGAGATATAGTACTGCAGAATACTAATATGTCTTTTGTCCGAACAATTCATCAGCAGATTAATTCGAGCAAAAATTAGCATTTATAATACAATTTAAGAAAATTTATTTATGATTGAGAGACCAAATCAACATTTTGGTACAATAAATTGATCTGCATTTGAGCAGAATATATTAAAATTGTTTCATTCCATATTCTTTTTTATCATTTTATCCATATTCTCGGTACAATGGAGATTGAGCTCCACAAAGGGAAGGGGGATACTGTGAGGCAATTCAACCTGTCAATCAAAGTTCAATCACTGGCAAATGGTGAAGGTGTATTCCCTTTTCCCTATCATTTACTTTTTTTTCATGACTAGGGTTTAAGTTTAAGCTTGGATTTATGATTAAGACTATGGCTTAGCTCTTGGAGAATAGGAAAAAAGTGAAAGTCAACGATCGCAGAAAAAGCAGATGGAATTAAGTGAAAATAAACAGAACTTAAGTAAGGGAATATAAAAATTTTGGGTTTCTTTTAGAGAAATGTATTCCAATCTGCTGGATTTATTCATAAAAGATTAATTGTTAAATATTTCTTTTATTCTTGATTATTCTCTTCAATTTTTTCTTTGCAATTCCCTGCAATAATCTTCATGTATTCAAAATGGGTTTCATTCCTCCAAATTCAATGCCAATGCCATTCATTCAACCAAATTGCCAGCCAGCCAACAATTTCCATGGCACCCAAATGTGCGGAGTGGCAGCCGACACAACAAACAATAATGGAGGGGGGGGGGGGGGGGAATAAGCGGATATTGTGGCCTTAGTTAGGGGCAGTCTAGCAATGTCCAAAGGGAAAATTATAAAGAATTGATTGGGCAAAGTGCAAAATGGTCAAAAGGCGTATATTATTTTATATTTAATTATTTAAATTAATAAATTAACTTCGATGATTGAATTGGTCCATTTTGATTACCACAAATTAATACCTAAAAGAGAGAGGTTTATCAATCAAATGTGGGCCTAATGTTTTATAATATTTTCCACGCAAAATGAACCCTAAAGTGCATATTTTGTTGATTCCATTTTTGTTCATCAAAATTCAACCAACAATGATTCATTCCATCCAAATTCAAAAAACTTTTTCCCATGCGCCCAATTTTCGTTCCCAATTTTCCTCATTTTTCGATCCCAATTCCTCCGCCAAACAACCAATTTTCCAGCTGGGAGGAGAGAATTCGACTGCCGATTAAAAGATTTTGATGGCATTCCCCACCTCAACCCAACCAAATCCGCGCTGACTCATTCCATTCATTCCCCCGAATTTATTCCTTTTTTAAATTTAAATCAGCCCTTGGGGGAGGAAAATACCCGAAACATTTTTAAATTTTTTGATGCCAATTATACAACAAAAGAATCCGAAATGTTCACTTGTGAATTTTATATTTATAGATTTAATTTTTGACTAATTTTCCTTAAAATTAACCAATTTTCTGATTTAATTTATTCCTAATCCATTAATTAACCTAATTTTCTGATTTTAAAACATTTCATTTCGCAAATAAGTTGCGGCTGGTTGCATCCTTCCTTCCACCTCCCTCCACTCATTCCATTCCCCAATTCCAATCCATCCATTTGGATTTGAATAAGATTGGAAAAGGAAACCGGTTGGAGATGGCTTGATGCTGTGCTCAAATTGAAAATGCTGGACACATCCTTCAATTTGAATGAATGAATGGATTGGATGAATCATCCACCCATATCCAATGGATTAATTATTCCTTTGGGTGGAACAATTCAATATTAAATCCACGTGTATTTTGACCATAATTGTGTCGGTAATCCTCCATAAATTGTTCTGTTTTGGCCATTCTTTTCCCCAATTTTATTGATCTTTTGTTGGCCCGCACTTTTGAGGGCATGTGACAATCTTTTGACAGCCGTGAGGATGGGGGTTGAATTCCTGTTTCTGAATTTGTTGGTTGTTTTGGTGAATTCCCACTCCCCAATTTCCCATCTTTCGCAGGTCATCCTGCACTCATAATCCCAAATTTTCATTTTCATTTTGAATTTAAATTTTCATTCTTTGTTTCTTCGAATATATTCCAATTATTGGCTCCAGAATTCTCCATTATCATTGAAATATTCCATTTCAGAAGTAGCAAATTTTAATTTTAAGGAAAATCAACTAAAAATGTTTGTATCCTTTGATGTCTTTTTTGACCACATTTGACCACCAGAAATTCACGTTTTTTAATAAGCTTATTTGCGCATTTTCTGCTGCCTTCCACGCTTTATTGCTTCCCATAAAAAGTAGGATTGATGCATCCTTTCCATCGATGATTCATAAAAAAAGGGCTAAATAATGAGGGGAATTCAATGATGAATATTCTTCTGAGTTGGGCACATTCAACTAAAATAAAATTCATTTCAAAAATGATACTTTCTTTGAAATAATGTTGTTTTATTTTACCTCAAATTCATGGTTGAGTTTACAGTAAATATTCCATTATTTTCTTAGCAAAAACATTCATTTTCTCCCTCATTTCCATTTTGCCCATTTATTTCTTCTATTTTTGTTTACAACCAAAAACAAGACTGGAAAATGCGCGGAATGAGACAACAAAATTTGAGTCCCAATGTTTTTATAGATTTTTGAGGGAGATAAGGAAGAGGCCACAAAATAGTTGATCAAAAATTTACTCATTCATCAACTGGTTTTCATAGATGTGCCAATATTCTCTACATTTCACTCCAAATTTTCATATTCAAATGGATTTTAAGCTTTTCTAATTCGATGAATTTACTAACAAATTAATGGAATTTTAATTTAAATATAATGGAAATTGTCTCAAATTTCATTTCCAACTTTTAAAATCAATCATTTCACAAAAAGTTTTTCTCCCTAAAGTCATTCATTTTTTAAAGGGAAATATTGCCAACCGATCATGGCATTTTCCTCTCAATCCACCTTCTCTCTCACAACCAAACCCCATTCCCAGCTATTTGTCCTCCAAAAATGTCCTTCAATCGGCCAAAATCGTCCATCGGCTGTCATCCATCCTCCTCCACTTTCAGCGGATGGTCCCCCACCTTCGAATTGTTTGCTTCGGCTCATTTACAATTTGCTCTGTCCCCACAACCAGACGACGCAATTCCCTCCCCCAATTCCCTCTCCTCATAATGGGTTTCTGTGCCCAATGAATGGCCTACATTTGTAATTATTACAAAAAAATGATTGGAAAAATCCAAAATATTTATTTGATTATTTCCTAATCTTCTCTTTAAATAAATGTTTTAATCGCTTAAATCTTCTCCTTTCAAAACCACCCATTTTATTATCTTTCAAAATTTTACCCTTTTTCCCGATTCTATGCCTCCCGGCCCCCATCATTCGGATGCCCTCGGTCATAAATCGAAATTGGCAGCCAGTCGGAGGGCAACCAACCAACTTGCGCGCGGCGAATTTGCTTTGGTGATTTTCATCTGCCTTTCCCTCCCCCATTTTTGGGTGTCCATTCCATTTACACATTTCCACCTTTGCTACTGATGAAAATGCCAATCGACCGGTCAACAAAGGGCGAATTTGAGAATTTGAATTGCCCAACGCAGCAGCAGGCAATCGAGCTGTGGAGCCAGCCATCCATTCCCAAAATATATAGGAGGGTGGCGATTTTCGCCCCCGGGGGCAACAACATTTCCTCATTCCTTTCTCATTCCATTCTTTCAATGCGCAACGCAACCATCTTCGCATTTTGGTCAGTCTTCTCCGTTGTTGGGATGGAAGATGACCTTGAAGATGAAGGAGTTGCGCTGACCAATGTGAAAGGAAGCCGAATGGTCATTCTCGCATATTCCCCCAAATATCGAATATTTTTCATTTACATTTCTTCTGCCAGTCGGTCATGAAATATTACCTAAAATAATGGGCAGCGGTCATGAAAAATGTGACCTATAATAATATTCAATTGTTAATGCCAATCTTTATAATAGTCAAAATATTGCAAATTTATCGAATATTTTGTCCTCTTTTTATGTTAATTTTCCATGTCGGCTGGCAGCAAAAGGCGCAACCCCCACCCATTATTAATATTTTATTGATTTGTGGCGAACAATAATTCATGGTCCACTGAATTTATGCACAAAAGACAAAGAATTCTCCCCACAAATTTATTCATGAAAATAAAATAAAAATCTATTCAAACGTTCCCAATTTCCATTTAAGGAAAAAATTTAAAAAATATATTTAAAATGGCCGAAACAATACGAAAAGCGGTCATTTTTTGTTCAGTTGTTTTCACAATGATTGGAATGGGCCTTTCAATTGCGGCCATTTTGACGCCTTCTTGGCAGGTTTGAAAAGGGAATTACTTTAAATGAATATTATGGCCCCTTTCCTTTTGTAGATTGTGAATTTGCAAGAATACAATTCAATTCATGAACATGGCCTTTGGCTGGATTGCACCAGACATGCCCGCGATGGAGGCGGCGTCCTTTTGAGGAGGTAAATATTCAAAAATAATATTAAATTAATTAAATTCCTCTGAAGATATGCCACCGTAACTGAACCATTGCATTGTGTCTATAAATTCGATTATGACAAATATTCGGGCACATTCGACTTGGAGGATGACAATTCCCCCGTGGGGGAAGTAAATCGGCACAAATTCTACGGATGGCACACGGCCACTTTGATCATGCTGGTTCGAATTGAAAAATTAGATTGATTGGCATAAATCATAAATGGAATTTGATTAAATATTCCATCTTAGCATTAAAATTAATTAACTAATAATATTCAGCCAGACCCATTTAATTAGGCGACAACGCTTGTTGCTCATTAAGGAGGAAAACGATTAAGTAAGATGATTTTGGTGTCAAATTAAAGAGCTCATTTCTGGCTATCAATAAATATAAGATTTATTTGGTTTGGTTCAGAATTAGCAGAGTTGTATTTAAAAAACCGACTATTATAAAAAACTTTTTAAAATAAATTTGCAAATTTTTTCATGGTTTTATAAATACAACTCTGCTAATTCTGAACCAAACCAAATAAATTTTATATCTATTGATAGCCAGAAATGAGCTCTTTAATTTGACACCAAAATCATATAAATCGGTTTTGTCCTTAATTAGCTACAAGCAACGTCGCCCAGTTGGGGCGTCGCCCATTTGTACAGTAGGCGTACCGTAATATTTATATTTACCTCCCCCTCCCTTCCCAGGCATTGGCCCTGATCACTTCATTCAGTTCAATTTGCCTGGGGGCATGTGGCTGCTGTTATGCCTCTCTTTCTTTGGTGTTCACTGCCACCACATTATTGACAAGTTTGTGCCCCCAAATTATCATAAATTAATTCGAAACTATTATTTTAGCTTTCCTTTCATCCGTTGCCGAAGGTGTTTTCTTCTTTTTCTCCCATCGAGCCGACAATCGATTCATCAAAGGCATTGTTGGCACCTATGAGGTGAATAACCCCAATTTATTATTTTAATTATTCATTCCATTTTCAGCAACGTGTAGGCCTCGCATTTTTCCTCCAAATGGCCGCCTGCTTTTTCCATTTCATTGCATTCCTCGTTGCGATGGTTGCCACATAGTAAATTCAACTCTTTGAATTAAATGAATTTATTTTCATTTTTCAGTTTTGCATTCACTCGAAAGGGCGTTGTCTTGGACCGGGAACGATTTTCCATCCAAAAATCCTCCAACACAAATATGACAAATATGGGCAGGTAAATTGGGCCACAGTGAGAGGATAATTTTCATCGAAAAAACTGCTCGTTCCTTATTTTTATTTTTGCCCTTCTTTTCTCATTGTGCTATGAATTAAAATGAATTGTTTTATTCGTTTTTTTAAATTTACCCCTTCCCCTATTATTTTTTTATTAAAATTTATGTTATTCCTCAACCAAAATGCCTCCATTTTTCCTCTTATTTGATGCACTTTCCCCAAAATAGCCTTTTTAGTTTCTGCTCATTCAATATATTTAAATTTTTGCACATTTTAAATTAATTTTCTGCCAATCAGCACAATGAGAAAAGTCCAAAAAAAAACATTTAATAAAAATGAATGAGCAGAAGCAAAAAGGCTATTTACCCATAATATTTTCCCCCATTTAGGGCCAATTTTGACCGAGATGGCAGTCGACCACTTCTCCATCAGCCGCCGGCATTCCTTCCAATGGCACCACCTTCATTCCATTCACGACCCGTTTCCTCCTCTGCAATTTTGTTCGACTCCATCCCGAGGGGCCCTCCAACCCCCCAGGGCTCAATTTCAATGCAATCTGCCCCACCTCCTTTGCCCCAGCACAATCCACATTTAACATCCAATTTTGTGTTCCCCTCCACCCACACCGGCGCATCAACTCCAACAATTCGGCATCAGGATTATGCCGAATTTTCACGGCATGCCTCACTGCAATTATTGGAAACGAATATTAGATGAATTTTCGAAAATATTTTAATCTCATTGTTAACTCAAAAATCAAATCCACATTTATTATCCCATTTTGTTCACATATTTGCCCATTGTATTATGTATTCAATTCAGTACTTATCTGTTATCCCGGACTAGATGATTTTTAAATAAAGGGTCCTCCTCCCTTATGAGTGAGTTGGATAGTTACGGATACATGCAATGATAGCCTATCCCTGGATGACCCTAACCTTATATCGGATGACTCATGAGTTACCGTAATATTTCCTATGTTATCCAAAAAACCTGGTCCGATATCCGGTTTAACCGATAAGTACCTACAATTATTGACAATTTGCCACACAAAATTAATGTTGAATTTAATCCAAATTGTTTATATCCGTTTTGACTCTCTGCACTAAATTTATATATTTTAGTCAATGAGCTTATTATTCTCAAATATTGCATTAAAAATGGAAATAAATAAAATAAATAAATTTAATCTGATTTTGTTGATTTAATAATAATTAATCCAGATCAATGGATTTTGAGCATCCAGTTTTTGTGCAACAAAACCCGAATCCAAGTGCCAAACCCCGGGCGCCTTATTATTTAAAACAGCAACAAAATGAAGAATTTGACCGGGCTGTGGCCGATTCAATGCCAGAATTGAGCCATAATCGAAGCATTCAAGTGAAATAATTTATTTATTTGTAATTATTAAAAGTGCCATTTTCAGTCCGATATTATGGCTGGCCGAATTCGAAGAAAATCCGAAACTTGCGTTTAAAATTGATGGAATAATATAATTAAATAAATATTATTAAATAATAAATGGATGCATTGCCGATCTCCCTGCTGGCCAAAACAAATAAATAAATGATTGGAAAGGGAGAGAATTATTAAATATTAAATAATTTCATTCATAAATTGTTCATTTCCCCCATTCAATTTTGCCCCGTTCTTTCCCATCATTTTGTTGCCTCAAAATTTTATTCAATAATTTAATATAAATGAATAAATGAATCTTTAATTATGAAATTTTAAGAATTAGCATATTTTTTGCACTGGATTTTTGAATTATTTATGTAATTTTTCCTCATAAAATTTTATTATTTCTAGGATTGGAGGAGCGATGAATGAATGAAGCCAACAAAGGAACTTGTTGATTTTGCATTAAATTTTTTAAAAAATGGACAAATTGCGAATCAAAATTCCCCTCTAAATATTCCCCGATGACCAATTTTGTATAATAACGGTAATTAATGAATCTACTTAATGTGGATTACAGATTAGGGATTCAAATTCAACGATTGAATTTGAGGCCACCGATGACTCATACTCTCCATCAAATGTAAAATGGAGCAATGCATACAGAATGCAGATTACCTGTCTTCTCCCCTCCCACTCAATATTCCCAAAAGCCCATTTCAGCAGCCTAAATTCCCAAAATCGCAAATCCACCAAATCCGGATTTGCCTCTGGGGCATCCATCCAACTAAAAAGGTGGTTGTCCCCAATTCCATCATCAACATATTTCCCTGCTTTTAAGCCTAATAATAAATTGTATCCAATTTTTGTTGGAACAATTGGATTTGTCCAATGAAATCTGTGCACTTTTGTCGCCAATTTTCATCCCTTTATTCCTTCACATTCTTGACCAATTTCCCCCAAAATATGTGCATTCTTCATCCCAACAAATTCTTCTCCCATTCATTCATTATATTCCTTTTCATTGCTTTGCTTGAGCATTTCATGCTAAAGTGGGAGGAAAGGACAAAATGGGGTTTTGTGGGTGTGAACATTGTTTTGCCGTCCATTCCCTGTCTCCCACCTCACAAATGACCTTCTTCTCATCATCATTTTATTATTATTATTATTGCTTCGCGCAATTGAAGGTTGGGTCCTTGCCTTGGGTTGCATTCACAGAACAATCCAAAAATGAAATTAATTATAATTAATAATAAATAAATACAAAAAATTAATATTTCCATCCAGCAAAATAATTTTGAAAATATATTTTCATATTCAAAAGCCTTTTCCATACTTTTTAGTCAGCCTTGCGCATCTTTTTTCCCGAAAATTTTATTGGTTTCGCCGATAACCATCAGAGGAGGAAGGAGAGGCAAAGAAGAAAAACCGATTATTGGGGATGGCTGTGATGTTTTATGGTCATAGTTAGCCTCTGAATCTGAATGGATTTGATGGAATGTTAAAAGATTGGCTGTGAATATTTTTGTAAATTTTCCATCGAAATTGAAAATAACAATAAAATTTTAATATTTTTTGATTCAATTTAATTTAAAATTCAATATCCTCCTTCCTATATTTGTTTGTTTTGGCATTGGTCAGCCGGTCATTCTCCTCTCCCCCTCCCCCAAAACCAATCATCTGCTTTCGATGCGCAAAATAAATTTGAAGGCTTGACGCCATCCATCCATCCGAAATAGACAGCCTCCTCCTTCCAAAATGGGCAAAATGCTTTTGGCGAATTTTGACTTCCCCGAGGGGCAAAAATGGACAACGGGGGAGGCGCATTGCCGTCCCCGCCGGTGTTTCCAACCATTATTCGGCTGTCCTTCAAACCAATTCATTCATTCATAGCGGCGTCCATTCCCTTTGCTCCATTCCATATTCCCCCTTGGGCGTTCACATGGAAAGGAATCCTTTTCTCATCATTTCCTCATTTTTGGACTTGCGCACGGAAATCGATAGCCCATTTTCCCATCAAAACAATAATTTATGCCAATTTTTCATTAATTTTTCCCCAAAAGTGCCATTAATAATTCAACAAAAAAAAATGCCGAATCGAATTCGGACGACGGGTTGTTGGCTTTCATTTTTCCTCTTTTTGTTGGTTTTGGCCACAACTGCCCTTCTCCTGGGTTTACTCACTCCAAGCTGGCAAATTGTTTATTTGGAGGTGCAAAAATGTTCACAATTTAATAATTTAATTTTAATTGAATTGAAGGATGGCCGAACCGAACATCATCATGGCCTCTGGCTTGATTGTAAAAGGGATTTCTCCTATGATTATGGACGACCGAGGGAATATTATGAAACATTGCACAGGTGGGGAATTAATTCAATAAAAATAAATAAATTAATTAAAATTTGTAAAAATTTTTTGACCATTTTAATAATTTAAATTTAAAAGCAAATTTAATTACGGGTAAATTAAGGATTGTTTTTTAACCCCTCAAAAATTTGGAAAATTTGAGGTCATTTCTTGACATTTTTTAACAAATTATAGTGGATTTTGTAGAGCTTTAATGGAATTAAGAAAAAGCAATAAAATTTTTAAAGTTCATCCTAATATGAGCTATTGGTCCTCAAAATTGAGGGCGGGGAATTATTAGAGGCTGGAGTATTAAAAGAGAATTTACGGTAAATTAAATTGGAATTATTTTTAAATTTTAATTAATTATTTTAATAATTTGAAGGCGATTTGATTTGGCCGGTCCATTCGACCAATTTTGGTTGCCTTCGCTGAATTGTGTGTTCAAATTTGATTATTGGTTGGATGATGAGGATTGGTTCGAGCATAATTATGACGAGAATAAATTGTGGGGCGATGCTTATCAACATTTATTTTTGGGTCAATTTAATATTCCATTTTAATTGAATTTTAAACAAAAATTTAGGCTGGAAAATTGCCTCATTGGCCGCCCATCTCCTTTCGGCAATTTGCGCATTATTCGCCGTTATTTCCCTCTTTTGCGCATTTTGTCATCGGTTTTAAATATATTTCTCGAATATTCAATTTACCAATTCATTAATTAGTCTTTGCACTTGCATTGCCGCCGTTTTGGTTGTTATCGCCGTTCTGGCTGGCCTCGTTGGCAATATTCTTTTTTATTTATTCGCATCTGATCAGGACAATAATATTATCAAAGAAGAGGATGGAATTTATGAGGCAAAGACCAAAATTTAGTTAAATTATTCAATTATTTTTAGCAACATTTTGGTTGGTCATTTTGGGTTTCCCTAATTGGCAATTTTTTGATGCTATTTTGCTCAATGATTGGATGTTTGGCCACAAAAATTGTTCTCGGAAATGGGCAAAGGACAAAATTCATTAAAATTCAGGTAAATTTACAATAATTTTTGATTAATTGTTGAATTTTAGTTGAATGATTTTGACGATGACAATGCCCATTTACTCAACCAAATTTGCGGTACAAATGGTTCATCGACTGGGACAACATCAATTGGATCTTTACAAGTCCAAAAAAATATAATAATTAATATTTATTTTAATATTAATTAATTCAGCGTCCCCAACAACAGCCTTTTCGCCGTTCCCGTTCAACGGTTTACAAAATAGATTCGCAGGAATTGAGAAGTTGGGAAAAAGAGGCAATGAGGAGTATTCGGCAAAAGCAAAAAGCACAAGTAATTTGAAAAGAAGGGGGAAAAGAATACTCAAAGGGGAAAAATAATTGAATTTGCCAAAGGCATATTTGATGGGAATTCTTTGACAAATCAAAATTACCGTATAATCTCTTTTCATTCCCAGATGGGAATTATTTTTCAACCTCTTAGAAATTAGGAAAATTGGCGGATCTTCTAATTCTTTAATTTGTGGACATTTTTGAACAAATTATAGCGGATTTTGTAGAGCTTTGAAGGAACTAAGAAAATATATAAACAAATTTTTTTAAATTCACACTAGGGTGATATAGGTCCTCAAAATTGAGCGTGGATATTGTCCACAATTATATGGCCATAAATCAACCTTATAAATCAAATGAAAGGGAATAAGCCAATTCCAAATTAAAATCATCCACCATTTTTCCCATATTCATATTTTATTATAATTTTAGATGAGCCAATTCAAGCGAACAAATTCGATGCCTTCAATGAAAAAAGCTGGCGGCGGAATTGGCCAATCCAATTCGGACATTTCCCAGGCAATCACTGAACCAATTCAAACAAAAGTAATTAATATTAAATTAATTACATTTTCCTCTAAATGATGGCCAATTCACAGCAATTCATTCCTCGTCGGCAACCAATCCTTAACCAAAATGTCAATGCCAATCAAGCACAAAATGTTGGCACCCCATCAATGGACATAATTTATGAATATGTTGACCAACAATCATTCAATGATTCTACATTAAAAATGGCACAGGAAAGGCAACAGACACCAATTGAGGATAAAAGGCCAGTTTAATTGAATATTTAAGGCCATAAAATGAATAAAATGGGGCGAATATTATCTTCAACTTTATTCAATGGAAACATTCAACCAAAATATCTCAAAATTAACATTCATTCTTCCAATTTCTTCACTTCTTATTGGGGAGTAGTTGGCAATGGCATTCGCATCGTTGATTCCTCCGATGGCATTGGAGAAGTGTGGCCACCCATTCCCATTGAATCCATTGTCGTCCATGCCGGTCCAGTATTCCCAGTTCGGCGGCGCATTTTCGTTGGTCCCATCGTTGTCATTCCCATTGTTGGCCCATTCATTGATTCCTCCGATGGTTTGAAGGAAGTTGGATACATTTTGGTGGTCATTGGCTCCATTGTCCCCATTCGATGCACTTTCGTTGGTCCCATTGTTGATTCATCGTCCATCATTGTTGTTTCCTCTGCCATCATTCCATTGGTCGATGGGGGAAATGGACGGGGCGAATTGGTTTCCATCATCGGGGTTGAATCCATCCATTGCCCAGTGGGCATTCCATTGATGGAGGCAATGGAAATGAAGGCAAATAAAATGGCAAGAAAATATTTGAACATTTTAGAATGATTTTTTGGGGATGGAAAAAATGATGAAAATTATTAAAATGAAAATGAATTCGAATTGATTCGCCTTTTTATGGGGGCTACTCTCAATATAAATCAAAAATTCATTTTTAAATAATTCAAATATTTTCCATTGAATAATTTTAACCGATTAATTTCTTTTTGCCTTTTTATGATTCGCCGCCATTTTTGGTGAAGGTAAAAAAGAAATGTAAAATTGAAATAAATTATTCAATGTTCAATGATTAAAATTTTAATATTAAATATTACTGGTGTTCACGTGAATTAAAATTAGAATTATAAGGATGAAATTATGGAAAAATGGCAATAATCAGAGGCAGGGAAACTTGGGATTCCTTCGATTTTTTCATTAAGTGAAATATCATAGTAACTATCATATGCTTTAATTTTGGTTATAGTTGGACAAAGTAATAACCATTGAAAGTGATATACCATTTGTTAATTGATTTAAGAAAATTTATGAATATTAACTCGAATTTGGAAAAATCATTCATTTTACAATTTTTTATCATTCAAAAATTAAAAAAGCCTCTTATTTAGAGGACTTTTAGAGATTTCGAATGGCATATCCTCTTCCTGAATCTGATTTGACCGATTCCCTGTTAAGCTATGGTCATAGCCCAGCAGCAGATTACTCTGTCTCATCATATCTGGGATAGACATTGAATTATTATTGTTGATTACATTTGATTATTTTCCATCAATCATTTTATTATAATTCAAAAATACCCATTCAATTATACTAAATATATTTTAATTAATATCATTATCCCCTTTAATCCTCCTCCTCTTTCTCCAATTCATTTCCATCCATTCCTCTCATTGGTGGGCCAATTGGATGTGGTTTTGAGCCATCATCTTTGCCTCCCCTCTTCCTCTTTTTCGCGCAATCCTCCAATTTGATGCATTTTCCCTTTCCATCCATTCTTTTGTTCACATATCCCGGATTACATAAACAAAATGGCTTATTCGTCTTTTGGCATGGCAAATCATTTTGTGAACAATCCAATGGCATTGAATCCGGCGGATTTTGGCACGATGGAATGCATCTGGGCTCAATTTGGCACATTTGTGGCGATGCATTTGGATCACCGCAAATCTAAACAAAAAGAATATGGCCAAATAATTATAATTATTATACCCGATTTAATCCATTTCCATTGTCTTCTTTCCAATTTTCTTCATTTTCCCCCATTGTTTTGCCATCCAAAATTCCCCTTATTTGAATATTATTCCCATCCTCCTCCTCCTCATCCAAAGGCGGCGGTGCCGGTTCATGTATTTCCTCTTTTTGTGGACATTCCTCCAATGGAACACATGGCCCTTGGCCCTCCGGCTCCAATGAGACAAATCCTTTTTTGCAAATGCACCTTGGCCTCGGATTCATTGAACATTCCCCGGCAGCTGTCCAGCAGCCAAATTCCCTGGGTGGTTTTGGATGTTCGCAGGTTGGAATGCATCGAATCGAAGCAGTGCATCGATTCAATTCCGCATTCGGATCATCACAATCCTAAATGAATTTAAATCAATTTAGGCCGTATTCCCCCACCTTATTTTGGCATTCCTCCAATTTGAGGCATTCCCCCTCGCCATTTGACAATTCGGACACGAATCCTTTGTGGCAAAGGCAACGGGGAATGCAATCATTGGTTTTGAAACATTTTTGATGGTCCGGTTTTGGGATGGCACAACTCGGCAAACATTCATTGTAGCCGGCGGCACATTGGTGCAAAATGGAATTTGGCCGATTTGAGCATAACTTAGAAATGATATTTAGTTAGGAAATATTCTGTCAATGCCAATAGTGCCTAATAAGGACCTTTCCTATTCATCCTACTGTACCCCCACAGTACCCTCCACTTTTTGTCCAACTCCCTGACAGCCTATCAATCAAATATTGCCCCAATCTGCCTATCCTTTTTCCTCTCTTGACTTCTTTTTCCCTTCACATTATTCTAATATTTTCCTCACAATAATAAAAAATAATTTAAAATTAATTTCATTTCCCCATTCCTTGTGCCATTGGAGGCTTTTAGGTCTCCGGTGAAGGCCCAGTGTTAGAGCCTTGGCCCAGCTCTTGCCCCAAACAACTTTAGGCCTAGATTGGGACAAATATATTCAATTTTAAATTACTTCGGGCAGCGTCAAATTTGTGGCATCCAACTTTTTGTGGCAAACAACCTTTTTATGCCCATTTTGATGTGTTTTATGTTTTTTTGCAATAATGGAATCGAAATTGAGGGAAATTAGGAAAATCAGACAAAAAAGCGAATAAATGGACAAAGTCGACATTTTCGTAAATTGACCAAAATAGACGGGGAATATACTAGTAATGATGGAAAAATAAAGGAAAAGGAATGCCAACATTCAGCTTACATTGAATTAATTTAATACATTTATAAAATATTTTTTAGGAAAATGCGACCATCCAATTTTTATGATCCCGTCCCATTGGCCAGCACATCAATTGGAGGGGGCGGATTAAAAAGGGAACCGCCAAAAGGAAAATTGGTTTGGCAAAAAATGGAAATAATAATAAATTAATGGAAAATATTCAGATTCAGCCGGTTAGCACATTTCCCGGCGATTCAGAATATTTGGCACCAAAAAGTTTGAGCAGTGCCGACAATTCGTCAATTTCCACCGGGGGAA
This sequence comes from Pratylenchus scribneri, assembly GCA_030063045.1. Lineage (NCBI taxonomy): Eukaryota > Metazoa > Nematoda > Chromadorea > Rhabditida > Pratylenchidae > Pratylenchus > Pratylenchus scribneri. The sequence continues at coordinate 647,746 of JAQSEB010000011.1, read as the reverse complement.
GGAGAACACCATTGATTGTGCCATTGCCGGATGCAAAAGGTACAAAAGCGAATATTTTAATATTTAATTTGACAAATTTGATTAAGGAATTTCTTCCCCAATGGAACAAAGGCCAATTGGCTGGGGCAGCAGTACATTTGGAGTGGACCAAGGTGGTCAACAATGTCCTCCACAAATTCCACTTTCCACATTTCCAATTGGGAAACCGGCAATGGCCGAAAACAAATTGAGGATGGAAATGGAAGAAAGAACAAAGGAATTGAACATGGACAAGGAGGAGAAGGAATGGCCAAAAGCGGTAAAAATATTTAATTTTGAATCAAATTTGGTTAAATAAAAGAAAAAATATTAAAATGGAAAAATAATCAAAATTGCTAAAAAATAATTATTCAAATTCATCCAAAAAAAATCTGCCCAATTATTTTCTCCCCTTCAAATCAATGTTCCATTCCTCCATGATTGGTCGAAGGGAACGAACATTAACACTAAAATGTGGAATTTTAGTTCAAATTAATTTAATTATTTTTGTGGACCCAGCCCAAAAAGCATTCACAATTTCCTGGGCCACAATTTGTTGAATTTGTTCCGCCCTTCGATGGTCTCCTTTTGCGAGGGAATATTCAAATTCCTTCTTCAATTCTGGCGTAATTCCATGCAATGTTGGGTCCCAGAAAATGCGGGCTTAATAAATTAATAATTAAATTAAAAAATATAAATTTACATTCTGCTTTAAGCATTGAAATAGTCAAAATAAATAGGAGAATAAGTGGAATAATAATAAGGGTATCGAATTTGACCATTTAGATCTAACTAAAAAGATGTCCTTTAATTTAAAAATTCTAAAAAATTCATAGATGAAATTTTTAGATTAAATTTGGGGGTAAAAAATTACTATTAATATAAAGGGGAATTTAACTATTTTTTTTGGAATTGAAAGAAAGTAGGGCCAGTGAATAGTGCCAGCCACTTCTCGAATTCATTTTTTGAGTGGTTTTGGTTTATTGAGGAAGAAAAATATAAAGAAAAATAGATTTAAGGAGAATTGAATTGGAAGGAAAAATAGGAAATTTTGTTGATGAAAAATTTGGTAGAAGGAATGAAAAGTTGGATGATTTAGGAAGGTATAAATTGGATGAAAAAATGAGGGGTTGAAAATAAAAACAAAAAACAATAAATGGACAAATTGGATCAAAAATGGACGTAGAAATTAATGCGGATGTTTTTGATTTTATTTTGAGTACAAAATAGAATGGAAATACATTAAAATTGAATTATCACAAAATTTATTTATTTATATTTTTCAGCCAATTCGTTCCATTTCCACACATCGCCTCTATCAGCCAACAATTTTGAGTGAAGTTCCACCAATTTTAGGGGACAATGCCATTCGAATAAATACATTCCAACAACAGCAAGATGGCCCCCAAAATGGACAAATCAATCATCGATTTAGCAAGTCAATAATAAATAAATTATTTAAATTTAATTTCATCCTTTTTTAGGTCCATTACGAATTTGTTGCCTTTGTCCTCCACCCAAAGCCCTTTGGCCGCCCGCCTTTTTGACCGTCGATTGACGGAATCCTCCGAACGAAGCACCACAGAGGACACATTGGCATCCTCCAGCAATGGGGCACCAACATTTTTGGGAGGATTGAATGGAGGAGGAATTCACGGAAATCAACAAAAAATTGGAACAATCCGGGACAGGCTGGAGTCCATTTTGAGTTCACCAAAGTGAGCACAAAAATGAATTTATTTAAATTTAATATTCGTAAATTCACAGTCGACGAGCCCCTTCCGAAATGGACCGTTCCATTGGGTCAAGCCGAACGGCAACATTCCTTGGCATTCCCACTAGTCCCCCAGATGGATTGGATGGAAAATTGGATTTGTCGACGGCAACGGAGGAAAGCGAAAGGTGAATTTTGGCATTGAATATTTCAAAATTAATCTTTATTTTACAGTAATATTACCGTAATCCAAAGGAATGTAAAAAGGATGGAATTTGGGCAGCAAGCTTGGACAGATGTTTGAATAAATTAATTAAATTGAAATTTAATTGTTTATTTATTTTTGTATTATTTGATTGTCCATTTTTTGATCTCCTCAAATTTATTATTTTAATTTTTATTGTCAAAAGAATATAATATTTATAATAAAGACATGAGTTGCTAAAAAATATTCATATAATAATTTATTAAAATTAAAAGGTAAGAAGTTAAATAAATTCATTATTGAATCATTAATTTTATTATATTATTAAGCTTTTAATATCCTCCATCCAATTAAAATTTCAAATAAATTAGTTTTTTCCCTCCAAAATTTGCCATTTTTCCTTTCCAATATTATGGCCATATTATGGCCAATATAGGATGTTGTCCCCTTCACTTGTGTGACTTTGCCAATTCCTAGGCAATTGCCCCTTTCCTCCCCATTCCCATCATGGCCATCTTCTTGAAAAACACCGCCAACCCAAATTTGGGGGCCAAATGGAGGATAAGCCGAAGCTGGGAAATATATTTGGGGGAATGATACGCCCCCGGGGCAGAAGAATTCCCCTTTGCCCCTTTTTTTGGCCAATTCAATTCGTTTTTGGTCCATCCTTTGACGAAAAGCACAAACAGGAGGAAGGAGGGGGGGGGGGGGGGGGGGGGCTAATTGAGTTCCGATTGATTCTTTCCCCGACGACGGCCCTAAACCCCTTTACAAAGTTATTCTCCTTTCCCAAAAAATCCAATCCTTCTCTTCCTATGTTGGCCAATTTCAAAGGAAAATGCCTTTCCGATTTTTTATTGCAATTTCCTGTCTATTTGGATTTTTGTTTTTTATACCCGAAAATAATAAAAAATTTATTAGCAAATTAATATATTGAATATTTAATCGAAGAAAATGATTAAAAACGCGGCCACAAAATGGTCACTAAAATCCAAGGCAAAATCATCCGCCTCTGCCCCAGGGACCACTCCAACCCCTCGGCCAAAAACAAAAAGGAAGGGGGCCAGGACACGGTTTGGCCAATTAATTAAATTAATATTCCATTGATTAAAAAGAAATCACACTTTGGCCAATTCAATGCCGGCTGTCCATATTCGAACGCAGGACATGTTGAGTCCATTGGAAAGACAATTTTTGGATGCAGCCGAAAAGGGGAATCGGCCATCATTGGAGGCCTGCCTTCATCAGGTCCATCCCCCACAATTTTAATCTTTATGGGAAAATTGGAAGAATGAAATAGAGGAATTTGAATTTGTCTAGGCAAATATTTTGAAATGCCACACCAAAAATGGGAATATTCTCTTTATTTGTTTTAAGAGAAGCCGAATCCCATTGAACATCAACGCGGTGGATGCGATGGGCCGAACGGCCATTGAAATTGCGGTGGACAATGAAAATGTGGAAATTGTGCAAATGTTACTTCAACAGGTCAACAAATTAATTCACTTCAAATTAATTTAATTATTTTTTGCAGCCGGATGTCCGAATTGGGAATGGCCTTTTGGTTGGTTTTTTCAACAGAATTCACTCATTATTAATTCATATTTTAAGTGTGCCATTCGTGAAGGAGTTTATGAATTGGTGGAGGCATTGGTCAATCATCCATCAATCACAAGTTCCCCTCAATTCATTTTGGCATTAATTTGGGACCATTTTTAGAGGATATGTTGGGCGAAGGATGGTCAAAATATTTGGACCCAACGGAAACGGCAACGTCCGAATATTCGAGGTTTTCATAAGATTTAGTCATAATCAAGGGTTAAAGTTCTTTGGGGCGATGGGCTTTTAGGCTCTTGCCTAAACCTTCAATGGCTCGATGATAGGAATTAAAGAGACTGGACTTTAATTATTATTTATCAATTAGGCATGAAAATAGAACTTATAAAATGAATAGTGAAAAGAATTCTTGGGAGGAAAAAAGGGCTCATTTATAAATGCGGATTGGGGCAATATTTGATTGATTGGGTAGCATAGTGGAGTGATTAGTGATTGGCTAAAATTGTGGGTACAGTAGGATGAATAGGAAAGGCCCATAGGCATTATTGACATTGACAACAAGGAAAGGAATTATTTTGGTATTTTTTCAGTGACATTTCGCCCGTCATTTTGGCCGCCCACATGAATCAATTTGAAATATTGCAAATGCTTTTGCGGAAGGATGCAAACATTGAAAAGCCACATAAACATTATTGGTTTTAAACCCAAAAAATGATTGAAAAAATATTATTTAGTGCCTGTGAAATATGCGAAGAGGAGAGAATCAACGATGGATTGCATCGTTCGCTGAAGCGAATAAACACTTATCGGGCATTGGCCAGTCCAGCGTGGATTTCGCTGACCAGTTCCGATCCAATTTTGTCCGCATTCAAATTGAGCAGAGAATTGCAGAAAAGGGCAAAAGTGGAGGATGAATTTAAGGCAATTTAAATTAAATAGACATTTATTTTATTTGTAATTTAGGATCAATATCTTCAATTGGCCGGTGAATTTATCGTTTTAAATTATTATTTTTTGCCTTTTTGAAGAACAATGCAAACATTATGCCGTCGATTTGCTCAGCCAATGCCGAAGCACGGAGGAGGTGATGGCCGTCCTCAACAAAGAGGACAATTTTTGCAATGAAGAGGCAAATTTGGCTCTTAAGATCAAAATCAAATTTAAAATAATTGATTTTAAGGTGGATTTAAATTCGGCAAAATGCTCATTGGCTCGGTTGAAATTGGCCATTAAATATGAGCAAAAAACGGTGGAATAAATATTTTAAAATATTCAATTCATTTTTAATCTTTTAATCAAAGTTTGTGGCCCATCCACATTGCCAGCAATTGCTCACTTCAATTTGGTAAATTATTAATTTATTTTGGAATTTTATTTTTTATTTCAATTGTTTCATTTCCCAAGGACATTTTCAACCCCTACCCTTCCAACATTCTTTGTTCTTTTCAGGCAAATAGTGGCAAAATAAGTCAGCAATTATTCATTTGTATTCAAAACTTTCTAGCCAATTATTTTTCATTTTGATATCAAAAATGATTTACATAAAGATCCTTAATCCAATGGACAAAAATTTTTGAGATTTAAAACCATGAGCAACGGCGGGTATCTCTCTGTAAATGCCAATAATGCCTAACGCCTTTCCTATGCATCCTACTGTACCCACAATTTTTTCCTAATCACCTGTCCCTGTCACTCTATCAATCAAATATTGCCCCAATCCTCATTTATAAATCAGCAGCAGCCATTTTTCCACTCCTTTGGCTTTTTACCCTTCATATTTGTATCACATTTTTCCGCCTAATTTAAAGTGGCTCTCGCCCCAAACGACTTTAACACTTGATTAGCACTAATACCCTTTTTCACCTTTCATAATCACAACTAAATTATTTTTTAATCCCATTCCATCTAATTATTTTAGGTACGAAGGATTCCCATTGAAAAGGCATCGTTCCTCTTTCCTTCGAACTTTGCTCATTTGCATCCTTTTGGTGTTGGGTTGGCCAATTCTCGCATTCTTCTACATTTTAATGCCAAAATCGAGGATTGGCGAAATTGTAATCAAAATAAAGATTGAGAGAATGAATTCTACCAAATTTTCAGATGCGTTCCCCCTTCATGAAATTCCTCTATTATAGGCAAATAAATTTAAAATAATATTTCATAAATAATTTCTAAATATTTTTTAGCATTTCTTTTGGCTGTTTTCTGACTCTTTTGACAATGGTCAATTAAAATTATTCAAATAATATTAAATTTATTCATTATCTCAATTTTAGGTAACATTCGAAGCATATCGAGAACAAACGGGCGAAGTGAAGGGAGGAGGCGAAACTAGGGTCATTGCCTTAAATTTTTCAAAAATATTTTTAAATGAATAGGCCGCTGATCGAGGCCCACCTCCCACTTTGATTGAATGGCTTGTTTTCGTTTGGGTGATGGGAATGCTTTGGTCCGAAATGAAGCAACTTTGGCAGGAAGGATTCCACAAATATGTTCATCAGGTTGTGAAGGGCAATTCTTTATTGAATATTTCGCATTGAGTAATAGGAAGAACCATTTATGCGCATTGGCAAATATCTTTTAATCATAATTTTAAGATCGAATAAAGTTTTTGCCATTAGTTTAATCTTATTTCTGTAGAGCATTATTGATCCAAATATAATTGGCCAGAAAGTTATGAAGCTGCTCATCAACTTAAGCTTATTTAGGTTATTTTTAGTTTCCACTTTTTCTAATCAACACATCCCAAAATATACCAACTTTGCTAAACTTATAAATAATCACTTCAAAAATTGATTTAATGTGCAATATTCGGTACCAATGCCTCTCCCAATATTTACAAAAATATGTTGAATTGACTATTTCTTTTTGCGCATTTTTCACAGTGGTGGAATTGGCTGGATTTTGCCATGCTTTGCCTCTACCTTTGCACAATTGCAATTCGTGTTTCGGCCTACCTAATTTATGTCCAATGGAATGATGGCCACCCAAAAATAACTCCTCGCCATGTTATTCGGACACACTGGGACGCATATGAGCCAATGTTGGTCAGCGAGGCACTTTTTGCCGTTGGCAATGTTTTCAGGCATTTATTATGGCCCAAATATTCCCCAAAACTTTGTTTTTTTTTGTAGTTTTGCTCGAATTTATTATCTTTTCCAAACAAATCCCTATCTTGGCCCACTCCAAATCTCGTTGGGTTGTATGCTGGTGGATGTGGCCAAATTTTGCATAATTTTTGTGCTAATAATTTCCTCATTTTCCATTGGATTGGCTCAACTTTATTGGTGTCCATTCCATCCATTAAAATATTCCAAAATATTCCCCCAAAAAAGGTATTATGATGCAAATACGCCAGTTTGTTTGGCACCGGATCAATGCAAAATGGCACCGAATGCATTCTCCTCAATTGCCAATTCCTATATGACACTGTTGTGGTCACTTTTCTCCATAACCAAAGTTGAGGATACTGATGTGCGTTTTTAGGTGGAAATTGGGAATAAATTATGGTCATTTTAAGGTACTTGAAGCCCATCATTTCACTGTTTGGGTTGGCCAAGGGTAAAATTAAATTAGCTTAATTTTTGAATTGAATTTCCCAATCAAAAAAGGCTTTTCATCCTCTACCATATGGCCTCAATAATTGTCCTTCTGAATATGCTAATTGCCATGATGTCACATTCATTTGAACGAATTAATGTTTGTGAATTATTTTTATGATCAAATATATTACCACAAATATAGGATCATGCCGATTTGGAATGGAAATTCCATCGGAGTAAAGTGAGTAAAATTAATATTTAAATAATTGTGAATAATTTTTGCAGCTTTGGATGGCCCATTTTGACGAAGGTGATTCCTTCGAATTTTAATTTTATGCGAAATTTTAGGCTCCACCCTTTCGCCCCCATTCAACATTATAATCACCCCAAAGGCATGCATCAAAGCCGTCCGATCAATTGTGAATTAATTCCCTCTTTTTCCCAAAAATATTAATTTTGACCGTAAAGGTGAACACAATTTGTTGGTGTTTCGGCCGATATCAATATGATTCAAAAGATGGCAGTAATCGAGCCACAATTCGAGTTAATTCATTTTTGAATTTAATTTATTCACAATTAAATTTAGCGACCCGGATATAGTCGAAAATCGAGGGAATTGGAATGTGGCGCAGGCGGAGAACCAAGTCCACCGAAAAAGCCAGTCACCTATACGGAAATTATTCAACGCCTTGTCTCCAGATTCATTCATGAACAGGTCAAAAATGGGAATGGCATTTTGATGTCGTGGAAATTAATTAAAAATTGCAGAAGAAATCAATGAAATTGGACGGAGTGAATGAGGATGAACTGAAGGAAATTAAGCAGGACATTTCCTCATTAAGATTTGAATTGCGCGACGATCGAAGGAAGGAAATTGTGCGGTCCTCCTCGCATATTGATGCGGTGAAACGGGAAATTATGCGAAGTAAATTAAATTTGAAATATATTTAAATTGGATTATTTAAGGTATGAGCACATCAACGAGGGCAGCAATTGTCCAACCAAAAAGGCAACTTTCAGTGAAGGAAAGAAGTGGTGGTGGGGCAATGGTCGAAGTGGAATCAGCGGAGGATTCCGACGAAACTGAATCCAGGCAAAATAATTTGAGGGAGAATAATTAAGAATGGCAAAATTAATGGATACTAGGATGAATTCATGAATAAATTTTGACTTATAGAAGTTTATTCACTGGCACTGGCACCGGAGCCACTCTTTCGCCCACTTTCTCCACATTGGGCCAACATTTTTTACCGCCGGCAATCACTGTTGCCGGTGATTCTGGCAGCGGAAATGGAAATAATCATTTGGATGAACAATTCAAATATGCAATCAATACAAAGAGGATGCCTGGCCTCGCATTCGACTTTTTTGTGGGTGGAGGAAGTGGCCCATTAAGAAGCCTTCAATATCGAAGCCGACCTGCGGGCCAACGCGATTCTGTTCGGTAGGATGGCCCAATCCATTCAATTTATTCACCGATAATTCCATTTTAAGCTCCGATTCTGGTGCATCTCGTAAGAAAACTTCTTTGACTGCAAAAAAATCGGCCCCACTTTCAATGTTGGCCGCCCCATTGTCGCCTGGTAAAATATTTATAGGATTTTCTATTCCAAATATATTAAGGTGATCCATCATTGAGCGTTTCAATGGAAGCAATTCAACGCCTTCGTGAAAGTATAAATGAACAATTGGACAAATTGGTTGAACAAATTGAATCACAAAAAGGGACATTTGCCCTACAAGGTGACCGAATTAGTTGGGCGGAGGATGAAGCAGAGGAAGAGGAAAAGGAAGCGGATACCACCACAAATAATGATGGTCGCCGTGTTTCGGCAAAAGGTTCGCCATCGCGCGTTTCATTTGGTGGCACATCATCCATTGGAAAATAATTTTAAAAAAAACAAATTTTAATAATCAACATTTCAATACAATTAATTATTTTTATTCGAGTATTTAATTTGTCATATTATTTATTTTCCTCTTCAATAAATTCATTTTAGCTTTGGTTTTATTTCATCAATGATCCCAAAAAATACAATCAAATTTCACAACCAATTTTATATTTTTATTCCATAAAATTGCCACTGCTTTTCTCGCCCTTCCACCACCACCATTGAAGGCCACAATAATTGCCCATGGCCGATTGGATTTTGGGTGTCCTGCTGTTATTTTCACTTTTGTCCCCAGAACCCATTGTGGATTGGGGAATGGATAATAATTTTCTATTGGACGAACATTGTTGGAAATGTGGAGGATAAAATTGGTTGGAATTGGCCCCAAATTATGTGGGAGAATTTGGTGGATTGGAACATTCAGCCAAAATGAATGAATGAACAAAAATGGAATTATTCCAAACAAATTACAATGGCCAATCCATCCTTTTCAATTGATAATTGGCCTTTGACTCATCCATCGAAAAAACATTTGATCCACCAAACATTTTTAATGTCCATATTCACATAATCCCATTTACCATTTTAACAAAAAAAAATACTGAATTTTGTTAAATATTCACAGTAAAAAAGAATGAATTCATCTCCGAAAATGGCTGTTCCCCTCCTTTTGCTCGGCTATTCCATTTTAACGGCAAATTTAATTAATGGAATGGATGGTTATTAATTAATTTACCAAACTTATTTATGCAATATTTTTAGCCTCAATTCCATCAGAGGCGGATGAGGCAGAAACAATGAAATTGCCGGGTGAAAGGAACAAACGAAATTTGCCATTGGAGGGAGAAATGTTGACATCTTCGGGCGAAGGAGGCAGCGACGGTGGCACTTCAATGGAATCAAGCAGTCAACAGTGAGTTGGCCAAAAATTCATTTGAATAACTATTTTAGGAATCGAGCAAAACGGGATGAGGACGATGACACGCCATTGCATGAAAGCGAGGATTATGTGGTGGAAAATGATAAATCCGATGTTGGATTGGCCCAAACATTGAGGAATGGCACAAACGGTGGAAGTGGGGAAAAGAATTTGACAGAATTGATGCATTCGGCAGAGGCGGTGGAAATACAAATATATATTGAAAATGAATTTAATATTAAACTTAGCAAAATGAATTAGGCGGCCATTCCGGCGAAATGCATCATCATAATTCCAGTTCATCGTCGGCGGAAGGGGCAAAAAGTGGGGAAGAAGGTGAACATGGACATCATTTGAATGATGAGGCCATTGGCCACCATCCTGAACATTCATCATTGTCCCCATTCGATTCATCTTCTACAATTTCCACTTTGCCATCGGCCGAAATGGAGGGGAAAATACGCGAAAATCGGCAGGCAATTCAGCCAATAAATAATCCTGAAAAGGAACCGTTTGGAGGAGGAGGCGATGAAAGTGAGGGAAAATTAACATTTTGGCAATATTTTCAAATTCAGATCCTCCAACAGAACCTTCAATGGCCAATGATGGTGAAGGAGGAGGTGGGTCAATTGAGAAGAAAAATGCCAAAGAATTATGTTATTAATTAATTTAATTCAATTTGAATTTATTTCCAGCAGGCAATGAGGCCGAATCCACTCCCGAATTGCGCCCAGTCCGGGCAATTGGACTTGGCCATCGGGCACGAAGTCAATCGGTGTAAAAAAGCCAACAACAGGCAATCAAAAATTAATAAATTAAATTAATTTTTGGTGTTTTTTAGGCTGGGCGAGGGCCAAAAAGTGATGGAACGGATTAATTTGCTATAAAATTTTGATGAATGGAATCCAATCAATCAATTTATTTTTCATTAAATAATTAATAATTAAATGCATTTAAAAAAAATAAAATTATTTGATTTATATGAAAGAGGCACTAAAATATGTTGATAATATTTATTTTATCGGTTTGATTTAATGTGAGTAAAATTAATTAATTTGGTTGAAATTTGAAATGAAAAGCAAATGTTTGGGAGGGTATTAAAAATGTTTTACGATTTTTAAACAATTTGATTTGGGAAGAATTAAATTACATTGGTAAGGGAAATTATGCAGAATCAAAAAAGCAAAAATTATATCTAAATCTAATGGCACTAACTAAAATAATATAATAAATTAATGTGAAAATGATATTCAATCGCAATTCCAAATTTGTGACAATTTGCGTTTAGCCTCGTTTTTCTGGCACCAATGTTTTGTAGAGTTTTTCGGGTTCGCCCATCACCAGCCTATCGCACAATTCTTTGCCCTAAAAGAACATTAAATATGACACTTTGGTTTTGAATTTGGGGCCCTGCCTGAATGAAGCAATGGTCCTGATTGGACACTTCATATTTCCAACCGCCAAAACGACCACGGCTATAAATTTGATTGTCCTCCAATGCTTCATGAGCACGGGCCAATTCCGCGTCTCTCTAAATAAAAATAAAAATTTCAAATTAATTTTTAATATAAGAATCAATTTTTTATTTGCTTTACAAATAGCAAATGAGAATTGAATTAAATTGTAAAAATAAAGGATACTAATATTTGGATAAAAAAGTAGAATACCTACGAAGGTTTTAAATTATCTATATTTATTTTTACTTTCTCAATTTCAACTATTTTTCAATGGAGTATGGACCCATTCTTCCTAACAATGCCAATTATGCCTAAAGTTATTTTCTATTTTTCCTACCGTACCCATTTTTTTGCAAAATAGTTTTTACCCATTCATTAATCAAATATTGCCTCAAGTCCCCCCTTTTTTAAACCAATCTTTTCTATCTAAAATGTTCACTTTTTTGACTTTCTTTTATCATATTTTTCTGCACAACAGATAAATAATAATTTAGGTACCTTCCCAGAAAATCCCTATCCCACTCATTAAGCCACTTTAGGGCTTTTAAGTCCTCGGCGAAGACCCAGGGTGAGAGCCTAGGCCATTCTTGCCCGACCCGAACCACTTCAGTCCAAATTAAGCATAATAATTCCATAATCAATTATTTAAATATTTTTTGATTTTGCCTGAATTGTTGGAATTGGATATCCGTATGGCAATGTGATTGAATAAATTGACACAATTTGTTCACGTTTTATGATGGATTTGAGGATGAGGCCATCGATGGCACGGTCACGGATTTCCTTTTCGGAAAGCTTCAAAACAAAATAAATTAAAAATAATAATTTTTATTTTTGTCACTGGATCATCGGACTGTCGGGCACATTCGCACATCACTGACCAATATTTGCCACTGTCCGGGGTCACTTCCCCATAGCTAAAATGTATTTATATTAAAATTGAATGAAATGGAATTGACCGTGAGAAGAATGTGACCCGATAGAAGGGCACATCGGGGTCAGGGAAATAAAGCCATGTGAAATCCTGTTTATTTTTTAAAATTATTTCTAATCATTTTTTATTATTGTTGGACCTTGCAAAATTCGGTGAATGGCAATTCCAAGCCGACTCCAACAATTATGACCTTCAAAATGAGCATAATTAGGTCCATTTATTTAAACAATAAGCTACATCTGGGCGACGGCGCTTGTAGTTCATTAGAGAATAAACAGATATTGATGATTTTGGTATCAATTTTAAGAGCGCATTGCTGGCTATCGATAGATATAAAACTTATTTGTTTTGGTTCAGAATTAGCAGAGATGTACTTAAAAACCATTATAAAAGAATTTTTCCACGGTTTTTGAACTCAATTCCACCAAATCTTAACTAATCCAAATAAATTTTATATCTATCGATAGCCAGAAGTGAACTCTTTGATTTGATACCAAAATCACCAATATCGGTTTAGCCCTTAATTAGTTACAATCGCTGTCGCCTAGTTGACCATGCCCCTTATTTAAATTGCCTTATTATGTTCAAGGCGGAGTGGCGCACAAATTTGTGTATTTTCCACGAATTGATCAATTGGACTTGAATTGATCAGTGCATCGTAGGTCAACATTTTTGCCTCCTCATCACTATTGCCTCCATTTTCCACGTAAAATAGTCGTTTTTTGGTGTGATCAATTCGAGTGACCTTTTTAATAAATATATTCAAAATATTCATTTTTGGCCAACTTTTGAATTGAATTTGAACCAACGGGAAGGCAACATTCCGGCCATTTGTTCCCAAACTGCACCGGTGCCCCCATATTTTGGAAACTTGGCAAAGAAAATATATTTAAATTATTTAAATTAATTAATTAAAATGGCACATTGAAACGAGCATTTGGGCCCCATCCAAAGTCAGCTTTCTGAATAAATTTAATTTTTATCATAATTTAATTATTTTCACTTTTAATTCCTCTTGGCTCATTTGGCAAAGTTCTTCCAATTTTTCCTGCGGCAATTTGGCCACTCTCGTGCCAACCCAATTTGATGACCTACAATAAAATTATTGCCATGTTTCCTCGTCTGCTTTATTCATTTTTCTTTATTTAACATTTTCCTTCTAAATTTCAAAAATAAATCCTATTAAACCAATCCATCATAATCATAACCAAATTTCCCTCCATTTTATTAATTTGCTTTAGGCATATTTCAATCCAATTTATTTGTTACAAATTTTCCTTCAGCAATTGTCTTTTTGCCCTTTTATCGTTGCACTTAATTCAGTCATCTATTGGAACACATTTCCCCGGATATTTCACCAACAAAAGTTCATCTGCACTTTTTGGAGTGCAAATGAACTTTAAAAGGGGAAAATGGAAGGAAGGAGGAAATGATGGATTTGTTTTTGGTTGGCTTTTATGCCTCACAAAAATAACAAAATTGAATGCCATTTTATGTTTTCTATGGGATTTAAGGCTTAAAATGAGCGCACAAAATATCAAAATTTATTATAAAATATACAATCCCAAACATAACTAAAAGAATTGGATTTTATAGTCATTTTTGATGCACAAACTTCCTCCCTTCAATTTTATTATTCTCTGTTTTATGTTTCCCTTTTGTTTTTGACCCATCCAATTATTATTATTAGTTTTTTACCAACATTTTTGCTGTGTCCACCGTCCAAACTTTCATTGTGTACGGTTTAAAGAAAATTTTGAGAATTTTTGGTCCAAAATGGTGCAAAATCCATTCCTCAAAATCGGCTGGGGCTGAAGAAGGCTTTTCCTTCTGAATAATTAAAAATATCAATATTAATTTTAATGAATTTGCCTGTTCATATCGATCCTTCAATTCCTGCAAACATTGTCGCTTAATTTCATCCGGGAAAAGTGGAACAGCGAATTGGGCTGGATATGGCACCAAATTGATGCCTAATATATAAATTAAAATAAAATATTTAAAATTAATTAATCACCCTTTTCCCCGTATAAATAATTGAGGTCCACCATACAATTTCGCTCCAAACCATTCCATTCTTTCACGGCTTCTCTTGTTGCTATAATAATTAAATAAAACATGAATAATAATAATAAAATTAATCCAAAACCCTTTTCATAATATGGGAAATTGTGCGAAAATGTGATATGCCCTCCCATGTCCCAAAGGAAACCATTCTCATCTTGCACCTAAAATTAATTTCATTTTAATTCAATTCATTTTTATTTATTTTACCGTTCCCGATAATCCTCCAGCCAATGGTTGTTGCTCCAAAACCAACAATTCCACTTCATCTGCCCCCTCAATTCCTTCATTTTTCAATTCATTGAGGCGATATGCAAATCCAAGGGTGGTTGGCGCACATCCAATGGCCAATATTTTCATTATTCAGGAAATATTAAATTGAAATTGAATTATTTTTGTTTGGAAAAATGAATGAAATGATGAATGAGGGTGGCAGTCGGCGGGGAATGGATGAATGGCATTTTTGCACCAAAATCGGGTAAAGATAAATATCATCGCATCAATTCAATCGAATGGATAAATGGACTGGATGAAAAGATAAACCAATCCAAAATCCAGTTGGGGCATCAAGATCAAGGATGAGAGATTTATTCGCGCATCCGGGTCAACCAATCCTTCCATCCCATATTAATATTATTTATTAATAGCCCAGAACCAATCATAATTAATTTTTTCATTCATTCATCGTCTGCTGCTTTGATCCTTGACAAATTATAATCGGGAAAATGTTTTTATACTTTTTTGAAGAATGGAATGATGTGAAAATTGGTTGGAAAATATAATAGCATTTGGCTACATTTTAAAATTTTAATATGCAAATTTATTTTATGGAAAATTAATTGGAAATAATATTTTTAAAAGGTTAATATGGCTGTATTCTGTTTTCTGGTGGATAACAAATGCTAAAAAAAATATAGAGATAAGAAAAGGTATTGGTTTGATTTAATAAGGCGTACGGTATTCTGAAAATATGTTTTCTTTTGTTCCGAAATGAAAGAAAACTAAATGGAAAAAGGGCGAATTAATTCTTTCCGGAATGAAACACAAATATAAAGTGCAAATTAATTCTTTCCGGAATAAAAAACAAATATAAAGTGCAAATTAATTCTTTCCGGAATAAAAAACAAATATAAAGTGCAAATTAATTCTTTCCGGAATGAAACACAAATAAAAAGTGCAAATTAATTCTTTCCGGAATGAAACACAAATAAAAAGTGCAAATTAATTCTTTCCGGAATGAAACACAAATAAAAGTGCAAATTAATTCTTTCCGGAATGAAACACAAATAAAAAGTGCAAATTAATTCTTTCCGGAATGAAACACAAATAAAAAGTGCAAATTAATTCTTTCCGGAATGAAACACAAATAAAAAGTGCAAATTAATTCTTTCCGGAATGAAACACAAATAAAAAGTGCAAATTAATTCTTTCCGGAATGAAACACAAATAAAAAGTGCAAATTAATTCTTTCCGGAATGAAACACAAATAAAAGTGCAAATTAATTCTTTCCGGAATGAAACACAAATAAAAAGTGCAAATTAATTCTTTCCGGAATGAAACACAAATAAAAATGCAAATTAATTCTTTCCGGAATGAAACACAAATAAAAATGCAAATTAATTCTTTCCGGAATGAATCACAATTGTTTCCACAAACCATCACATGCTTTTTTCATTAAATCAAATCAACTCTTTTCTTTTATCATCTAGACACAATTTTTTTGGGAAACACTCCATTTTTCATTTTAGAATTGAAATAATGGCAAATTAATTTAAAAATTCAGTGATTCCCTTGTCATTCTCATATTTTTAGCCAAATTGTTTTAAAATATTTTTATTCACCCTTTTCTTCATTTTCCATCCAATTCCGCCCAATAAATTCGCGCACAAATGTCCCAAATAGAAACAATGAATGAACATGGCTGATTGACTTTTCCTCTCCTCATTTTGTTGGATGCATAAATCGAAGCCAATTTATTCGCTTGGCCAATTCCCGCACCAATCCATAAATTTGACAATGTCTTCTATCCAAATCCATTTCTCATTCCAACAATGTATCCTTCCTCCAAAATTGTTCGAATTTTTCTTCCCCTAATTCATTTTAATTTGTCACATTTTTTCATTTTTATTGAGGCTATTCAACGAATTGGTTGGATTATTTAACTTTTGGGGCCATTCAACCAATTTCCAAGGATTCATCGATTTTTGTGATCCATTCGACCCCAAAAGTTGTGGCCTAAATGGCAAATGCCTTCGATTGGTTGCCGGAAACAGATGTGAATGCCCCGATGGGTGGATGGGGCCAGGGTGTAAAAGTGAACACAAAAAATAATCAAAAAATATTCAAATTTTGCCCAAATAGGACCCTGCCAAGATGTACATCGTTCCTGTGGCCGATGGCATCGTCAAGGTCGTTGCAATTGGCACAAATCCATTTTGTCCTCATTTTTCATTGATAATTGCGCCTTCACCTGTGGATATTGCCATCAAACAATTAGGGGACAAAAAAGTTGAAATGAATGGAATATTTGCATAAATTTATTTGTACCAGAAATGTTGATGCCATTGCCACCAATTTTGGAGCCATTAGCCTGGCTAATTGGCCGATGGCAAACTCAAACAATTGGAAATCGAACCGATCGATTCCCTGCCCCGCTTTCTGGGCCATATATTGAGGC
Source organism: Pratylenchus scribneri (assembly GCA_030063045.1). Lineage (NCBI taxonomy): Eukaryota > Metazoa > Nematoda > Chromadorea > Rhabditida > Pratylenchidae > Pratylenchus > Pratylenchus scribneri. Next base: position 630,766 of record JAQSEB010000011.1, on the reverse strand, counting down.
AAAAAATGCAATAAAATAAATTAAAAAATGAATGTAGATTTTGGACATTCAAATTGGGGATGCACCGGCATTCGACCGACCTTCGCTGAATATTTCAATTCGGGCTTGGACCACAAATTCATTCCCTCCGGATGAACACAATGAATTGGGTTTTTTGACGGTTAAGCCGGCAAAAGAACAAACTGGATTCATATTGGGCACCGAATTGGATACACAAAATGATTTGGTTGCATTGGAATTGGCCTCAAATACAGGCAAATTCCTAATGAATTTAGGCGGATTTAATTGAGAATCAAATTTAGGTGTTTTAACAATTGAGGAGGGCAAAATGATTGGCCAAAATGAATTGGAATTGAAAACAAATTGGCATCGACAAATGTGGCCAGCCAAAGAAGGAGGCATTAATTTCGATTCGGTATGAATAAATTCCATGTAATACATTTGCCATTCATAGACTCGTCGAATATTCATTTTGGCCAAACAAAATATATTGGAGGAAAGATTGGAATTTGTTTTTAATAAAAAGGAAAAAAGAAAAGTGATGAAAAGATTTAAAAAAGTATTCGATTATTTTGAATAAAATGGCATTTTTATTAAATATTTAATTAAAATTGGTGTTAAAGTGCAAAATGTGCTCCATATTTGGCGATTAAAAGGAGCATAAGAAGTGCCAAAAGTAGAGTCCAAATGGCATCATTCATGGAGGAGGCTCGTGGCGATGAATTGCATAAATCATCCACACAACAGCAAACAAAATCTGCAAAAAATTGTGGACAAAAATTAGACAGAAAAATGCAAATTTTTGGTGGATAAATGCCTCAAAATATTTATATCTTGGGGGTTATTTTTTTGGAATTATATATTTTTGAATTAAAGAAAGAGAACTGACTGGTTAATGAATATTTTGGGAGAAATTTGGTGGTCATTGACATTGATAAAAAAAATTGGTCATAAAAATGGTGAAAAAGAATATTGGAATGGAAGGGCATTTTATGCTCCTAATTTTTTTATCAAATTTTTGCCCTTGGGGAACATCATTGTCGATGCCAAAGAGCCTTCCTATTCATCATACTGTACCCACACTTTTTGCCTAATCACCTGTCATCCTATCAATCAAATATTCCCCAATCTGTCTTTTAAACCCATTCTATTTCCTCAATTTTTTACCACTTTTCCAAAGTTCTGTTGACATATTTTTTCCACACAAAAGATTAAACTATAATTTAAAGGTTCTTTCCCCTAAAATCCTTATCCCATACTTTGGCGGCGAAGGCCTGGAAAGACAAAATTGAGACTAATAATAACCAATAATATTCATTTTTGAATATTCATTTTAACTAGTCTATGAAATAAAAATTAAAATTGCCTGTTGTGCCATCCTCCTCATATGTGATTGGTGCGCAAGCATTGCCCTACATATAATAATAATAAAATATTTATTTATTTATATTTGCCTGGGGGCATTGTGCCGATGATGCGCAATCCCGAATAATTCGTCCATCATAAACATTGGCCTTTAGGCAATATGTTGGACTTGTGGGCAAGGAAGGGGCACAACGGACCTAAAAATAATTTAATTAATTATTTAAATAATTAATTAATCAATTTACTTTGCCAACCTCTTCAATGCCCAATTTGACTCCATTATTTCGATAGCAGCTCACTGGGCCCACATTTTGAGTGGACACATAAAAATTAATAAATTCAACAAATTAATGAGTATTTGTTTTACCTTTTCTGGCAAAAGTGCTAACAAAAAATTGAGCATGAAAAATGAAGAGGGGAAAATGATTATCCCATTCTCGCCGCCCATTGATGAGAGCGGATCAAAGGCAAAGACAAAGGCGGTCGAGGATCGAATTGCCTTTCATCAAAGGGAGGATCAGCAGAGGGGGAATGTGCCCTTTGGAAGACCAGTTTCCGGTTGGACTGTTTTTTTGTACACTTTGATCAGTCGGGGAATGGATGAATGGAATGGATGGATGTTTGCTTAGAAAATGCAAAATAAACAAAAAAAAAAACAAATGATTTTAATGGCAATGATCAATTTTATGGCAAATGGGGGATTAACGGGATTAATCTGGACCTATTAAATTGGCCCCCGGCGGGTGAATGGATGATTCACATTAAAATATTGAATTCATTCAAAAAATGGGAATATTCATACACAAAAAAATTGGACAAAAATGTCGAGAGCCCAATTTTGGGGTAAAACTCGATCAACCTTTTTTGCGCGCATTATTCAGAACATGGAAATGGCCATATTCAATTGATGCGAATGCAAAAGGGAGGAAGGAATATTGGCGTCAAGTGCTCTTCAGAGCAGCATTTGCCCCGGTTTTTGTCCATGAAACATGGAATATAATACCCCACCAAACCCCCCCCCCCCCTTCTTTGCAATCGATCCTCGCGCACTTGTCATCAACAACACTGGCTTTGGAGGACTGTTCCCGACAATTTTCCTTTTCCTTCCAAATTGGCCAACCTGCTGCCCCCAATCATTGATGAAAAAATTATCCATTCAACCATCTTTTGGATGTTTTTTTGTAGTAAAATCGGCGATTATATTTTAAATTGGCCAGAAAATTTGTTAAAGGCATTTTATAACTTTCCTTCAAAAATATAAACAACCAAATTAAATTTATTGTTGATGTCAATTTTGCCACTTGAATCACAAAAGAATACGGTTCTAATGTTGAATTTTCATTTTCAACAATATTTCAAATAAACTTTTTGTAAATTATCCTTTCACTATTATTCAATTGAATTTTGAATGACTATTCCATAATCCAAATTGTGAATCATTTTTATTAACTATTTAATTTATGGAATAAATTGAAAACAATGCTTAATTTTATACAATAAATAAAATATATTGGTACAATGATTGGTTAAAAATGAGCAAAAATAATAGTATAATTGAGGTGACGAAAATATTTTTGAATATAGGATTGAATATGTGAATAATTCTTTGGCACTAACAAATTGAGAATAATTTGCGGGTAATTTATATTGTTAAAAGATTCAGCGGGTTCACAAATTATTATCACATATTAATTTGTGGTGGAAATTGTGTGGATTGTTGCGGTTGATCGGCAGAATGTTGTGGCATTTGTGAATGTTGTTGTTGATTTTGGTCATTTGTGATGGCATTTTGTTGATATTGTGAAGAGGGGGTTTGCGATGGTTGGGATTGGGTTTGAGGGGATTGATGGACAATGGCAATTGGCGAATTGTTGGCCAACACCAAATGACGATGATGATGGGAATGAGGATTTTGATGAATAGAAGAATGGAAAGAAGAAGAAGAGGAGGTTGTGGGGGCATTGGAGGTGGATTGAATACTTCTGTGAAAAAAATAAATATGGTAAAGAAATAATTGTTTTACCCAATTTGGAATGCATGAGAATGTAAAAGGGGGTTATTGGCATTGGTGGCAGCTGCCGAAAATGATGGATGTGCCATTTGTTGGTCATTTATTGTGCCAATTGTCATTATTGTGGGTGCCGAATTTGGATTGGCCGGAAAAAGCATAAATGAGGAGGAATTTGTGGCCTGGGAATGGGCCGGCATCACCACAATTGGCATATTCATTGTTGGCATTGACGTCGAATTTGTGCCGAAATATAATTGATGTTGTTGCTGATTTTGATGATGCCGTTGGCTGGGATATGAATCCTCCACACTGGATGCCAATGCCGTGGAAAATGAGGAAGAAGGGGTGGATGAGGGGGGAATTTGGCCATTTGAGGATGGTGCCGGATTGGATTGGGCCATATACGAAGGGCTGGGACCATCTTGTGCCAATGGAACACTCAAATAAAAAGTTGGGGGATTTTGCATTTTTTGTTCAGATTGGGTGGGGGCAGATGGCTGGAATGGAATCGGATAATGAAGGTGAATTGGATTTAATTTACTTGTGCCGAATCCATTTGGGCACCGTAATGAATTAGTGGGGCATTATTATTATTATTATTCCTTCTTTGTTGTGCCATTCTCGACAATATTTCCATCGCTTGTTCCGGCGTTTTTCCATGTGTTCTCAACAATTGTTCCAAATTTTTTTCGAATCCTCCATCATCCACTGAGCCAACTTTATTGCTCTAAAAGATAAAATATTCAATTTAATTATTTAAATATAATTTTAGTATTATAGAACTTCGAATTTTTCGGTAAAATTTAATGAAAAAAGGGCTAAAATAGACTTAAAATCTGGTAGTCTTTGTGACAATTCCAATAATGTCTGATAAGGGCCTTTCCTATTCATCCTACTGTACCCCCACTTCTGCCCAATCTCCCTGTCACCCTATCAATCAAATATTGCCTCAATCTGCCTTTTTAACCCCATCTTATTTTCCTCTACTTTTGGCTTTTCCCTTCACATTTTTATCACATTTTCCGGCTCAATAAATTAAGAATAATTTAAAGTTAATTCGCCTCTAATTCCTATCCCCATTCCTTGGCCACAGGGGGCTTAGTCTTCCGCCGGCGTAGGCCCGGTGCAAGAACCTAGGGCCCCAAACAACTTTAGCCCTAAATTAGGAATAATAATGAACAGAATTAGGATTAACTAATTTATTGTCCTTACATGTTCCCCAAATTCATCGTCCGGTTCATTGTTGTTGTCGGCCGTATTTGCTTTGCATGTGACGACGGCAATTCGCATTGTTGTAAAACTATTCAAAAATATTCCAAATTCATTATAAATAGGGAAATGGGGCGTGGTTCCATTTAAAATGATGCAATTTAAATTTGATTTAATCAAAATGATGCAATCCAATTCCAATTTAATTTAGCCCACCTAATTCGATGTTCCTTCTCCACTGGGCCCGGATGCATCGCATTTGAAAGGACTTCGCGTGTTTTTGGCTGGCTTGGCACTTGATCCCCCGGTGATGAACATTTTTGGCATCTTTTCATCACTTCCGCCACATGGACCCATTCTTTGTTGGAATCCAATACAAAATCCACCTAAAACCCAAACAAGAATGAGAAATGTTCTCTTTATTTTGTCCTATATAAGAAGAATATATCATTATTCGGAACAATAATTAATTATTCTTGTTTGGAGTATTCCCCTCCTCTTTTCCACCCACTTTTTCGGCCAATATTATGTCCTTTAGGAAATCGTGCAAATTCTTTGCCTGCAGCCTTTTCACATCCAACGGTTCCAAATCCAACAATTCCCCATTAAAACATTTGACTGTTATGCAAACACAGGCACCGGCCACCAATGAAAGTCGCATAACCAACCCAGAACCGGGCAAAGTGCGCAACATTGAATGGACCTTCAGATTAAATTAATCCCTCTTTTGGTCACTCACTGTTTTCAATTCCAAAAAGCCTTGCAATAATCCGGCCTAAAAATTTGAATTATTATTCATTTTATATTAAATCCTCTTCATTTTTTACCTCCCATAAATTTCTTGTCTCCGTTTTTTGATCATTGAATAAATGCAATAATTCCAACATTCCTCTCCTATATTTATTATTTAAATTAATATTTATTTTATTTTGAATTTTCCCCCACCAAACACTAAAACGTAAATCGCATTTTGCGGCACTAAAATGCAAATGAGGACACAAAACATTTTTGAAACTGATTCGGGCCAATGGCATTTGTTGGCTGGCGGAATCTTTCATGAAAGAAATAAATGGTAAATTAAATGAAAATCTAATTTAAAATAAAATATAAAACGAGGGAATTGAACCACTTCTTTCTACTAGTGTGGAATACCACACTCATGGTTCTTAAAACGGTTTAAAGTGGAATAAGAGTCAAAATTCCTGGAATAAGGATATGGAGGTAATAATTTGCCAGATTTAAATGGAATTGGCGGAAGAATGAGAAGAGTGCCGGAGACATTCAGATGGCACTCGGACATTGCTGTAGCCTCAGGTGCGCGAGAAAATACTGCGATTTGTGAAAACAGTAAAGCGGCGGAATGTGGGTCAAAATTCCGAGATTAAGGGAGAAATCGGCTGGAGAACAAGTGAGATTGTGTTGGGGAACTTGGAACTGAGGGATTAGCTGTGCGCGAATAAAGTTGGAATGCTAATGGCAGTGAAATCTCACGGAGATTCTGATCATGAAATGGCCGAATGTCGGTGGCTTGGTGGGCTATACCTCTTCGCTCTTCCCCAACTAGGCCCCAGTATATTTGATTAATTATTTATTTTCACTTTCTGTGCATTCTGGGCAATGCATTTTTTGTTGTAAAATGTTGAAATCCTCGTCCGTGAATGTTCGCATCACTTCCGCATTCATCGCAAAATAGAGGGAATAAAGCAATTTGAAATGTTTCCATTCAATTTCTGCACAAATAATTAATTTTATTCAATTCTTTTCCATTCATTTTTACCTCCATCAAACCATTGAATCAGTAAACCATCGAGCACATTTGTGCCATATAGCCAAAAGCATGTTGCCGTATATGAACTCATCATTCGTTGCACTTGGCAATCCTAAATTCCATTCAAAATGATGGAATATTTATTTGCAGCTAATATTGAAAATTAGCTAATTCCGGAATTAGCTAGGACCCTGGGCTAGTTAATTTTGGATCTCTGCTTCTAGCTGTCGAACAGAATCGAAAGTAGGCTCTTTCGACCCAATTTCACACGAGTATGAGGGTGTTTAGTAACAATTTCCGCTATATTCCTGTCCCGCCTCCAGCTTCTAACCTACCTAGTCCTAACCCTAGCTAAAACACTCTAAACTGATCTGAAATTGAAATTTCATATGATAAATCGACTATGTCCAGTCGAATGAATCTACTCTCAAATCTGTAAGACACCTAGAAGCCCAGATTTTCAAGCTCAATCAGTGCCTAGCTAATCCCGGAATTAACCAATTGCCAATATTAATTTGTGACATATATAATTTGGAATATTCAAAATTGCCTGATTTCTTCTTGTGGCAATTGTGAATGGCAATGAGAGAGTATGGGCCGTGGAAAAACCGCCGGAAAAACTGAATAATTCGGCGCGGACATGAAAATAGAACAATGGCCTTTTGCCAGTTTGCATCGCCGAACGCGTTTCCAACAATGTGTCCTAATTTTGGGCATATTTTAGGTTAATAACCACCCAATTCAATTAAATTTATCAACTTTTTGTCTTGTTGTGCACAATAAATGTGGGTATGTGGCACACCATCCAACGTGTTCGGCATCAAAAATTGGCGGAATCGAAATCCACTCTTTGGAATTCACGTCCGACTTTTTGTGTGCCGTATTTCCTCCTTCTAATGGGAATAAATTGGAATTAAATTGTTTTAAATTGGTATGAATGCCTTCGGATGCCTTTGCATTGTTCCTTTTGACTCCAGTTGCCGGTTTCATTGCCAACAATGCGGCGGTTTGAGTCCTCAAAAAGAGAGAATTAAATTGGTTGAAAATATTTGGTTCACTTTCGGATTGGGGAAGGTGGGTCGAATGTTTTTCGGTGGCGCATTTCCTGCTGAATTTGTTGGGCAACTTCTTCGGAAACAATTTGCAGGGAAAAATCACGAAAAAATGAAAATCGACAAAGGGAAACAATTTTCATTGGGAATCTGACAAAACAATCAAAATTTAAATTGATTAATTTGGCCACTATACAAATTATTGGTGACCAAAATTGGATTTTGACTTGGCTCCAGGCAAATGATGCTGTCACTGAGGAGAACATCCGCCATTTGGTAGACCATTGCCAACAATGGTTTCACCAATTCCCCAATTGCCGCCTTTGACCCCCTCAATTCATAGGAAAATCCCTTTGAAGATAGGCATCAATTTTTATATTCTCTTTATTATTTTAACTTGAAGTCTGGCAGCCAAAACGCCCAAATTGTAGAGCATATGAGCATAAAATGAAACGGTGGAATCCAGGAATCCTTTATTCTCATAACCAAAATGGGTCATTTTACGGATTTGATGTTCCCTCAATTGGCGCCAAATCATGAAGCCATGCTAAAATGTGAAAATATTTAGTGAAATTCAAATTTATTAATAATAATAATCCACCAAAAATAAATATATTAACATATTTCTTATTAGATTCCCTGGGGCAACTTCATTTCAGTGACCATCCAAAAGAAAGAATATAACTACTGTAGATGAGACTATGAGCAAATAAGAATAAAAACACGGTATCTTAAAATCTCCTTGGATTTATTCAATTATTATAAATGAAACGAACGCAATTGGCGAATTCTCGTTGAAGGACGAAACATGCGACCATTTGCTTTTTGAAATGGCCAATATGAGCTTCGAATTCCGAGTACATCATTCGATCATTCCTTTGGCTCATTGTGTACAATTCGTGCAGAGAAATCAATGCTGTCACATAGGCCTACGATGAATTGGGGAAATACATTACAAATATTAGGCAAATTGGCAATATTGGAATTGGCAAAAAGGCTTATTTTACGCGGGTCTGTTTAAATACATAATGGACAATTCTTTTGGTCAATAATTCATTAACGAAGCAGCCAATTTTGGAAGGCGAAATTCCATTCAAAAACATGCAAAATATTCTCTTAAAAAGTAGCCTTCCTACTTTTTTGAATACTAAAGTTTATAAAATAATCTGCTTTCACTTTTCCTCTGAAAATTTCGTATTAATTACATTCTAAAACAAAAAAGTTATTTTAAAGTTAGAATCTATAAAATTTGAAAAAAGCTAATTTTAGAGGAAAATCAGGCCTTTCTAATGTTATATGGCTTTCCAAATTTGATTGCCGCCTCGTTGAATTCGATTCAAAAACGAATCAAAAGGTACTCAATAGGCAATGTTAGTTGCCTTTGCCTTCTAACGTTACCGTATTCTCCAAATTTAATATAACAATTGGAGGGGATTTTCACATTCATTTTTACCTGATAAAATCTGTCAAATTGTTGATCATTTGATTGGACTGTGGGCGGTGGTTGCATTCGATGTGCTTTGTTCACCAAATCCACCAAAGCTGCGTGGATTTTCTCCTTCAAATTGGCATCCAATATTCATTGATAATTAAATTAATTTGCCTGAAAATGTTTTCCCCCATAATCCAAAAGGGCAATTTCCTGTGCATCCATTGCCTCCAATCGATTTATGATCAACAAAAGTGCCCAGGCAAGGAAACTCCATTCATCGAAATAGTCGGAATTCACTGGTTCTAAACCGATATATCCAAATATTTAATTGGTAACCCTGAATTACCAGTTGTGTTTGGGAGAATGATTATTTTGGCCTCAATTTCATTCAGAATTTTGTACATTGATTTGTTCACCAATTCTGCCCTTTGCTCATTCCCCAATCCAATGTCCTGGATTAATTGGCCACATTGGGTGGTGTCCTTTGATTGGATTCGTTTCACTCGATGGAAAGTGCACAACTTGAACAGATAAATAGATTATAACCAATTAAAAGTATTCCCCCCTTCATCCATTTCCAACCAATTCGAACATTTCCAAATGCAATCCGGAATAATCTCGGCTATTGTCCTTGGCGGATGCCGTCGCTGGGGTCGATTGTTGCCCAACTGTTGATGGTGGTTGTTGGCATCGTTGTTGGCTACTAAAACTCATTGCCGATGGCATATTTTGATTTGTGGCAAGGGAGGAAGTACTCGGACAAATGCCCGTGGATGATGATGTCGAAGCGGAATGCATTTATTATATTGAGATTATTGCCTTAATATTTGGGTACACGTCAACATGTTTTGGTCACAGAAGCAATTTATATTAAAAATATGATTTTATGGTGAAGGGCAAAGGCAGTCCGTATCAAAATTGGACTTTTTTATCAAATTTTTATTATTATCAGTCAATCCAGCCACCCGCCAAACCTTCCATCTTATTATTAAAGAAAGGCAAACAAATTGTGGGTTAAACCAAAATTTAATCAAAATTAATGCTTTCAAAAATGAATAATAAAATATTCATCAATTGTTCTTATTCCCGAATAATTTAATGTCAACACGTGTTGGCCAAAAAGAGAGATTAATGTGGAATGGATCTTTGAATTGGCCCTTGATAATGATAAGAATAAATTTTGTTATGATTTTCAAAATAAAATGAATATTTTTCTCCACCTCTGAAAAAGTGGCGCAATATTTTTGAGAATGGCCTTTAATGAGTACGTGGTAATTTGATTAATTAATTGTTATCATTTTTATCAGTAATTCTCAATGTGCCACGTGGGATTTGTTTTTGTTTGGAAATAATAAATGAATTCCTAACAAATTAAAATCATTTTAAGGCATGGATGAATGGGGCTTTATTTTTGATCTACTTATTATAAATATTGACCAATATAATTATAAATAAATTAATCGGATAAGAATGATGCAACCTAAAATGATGGCCGGCAGCACAAAAGGTGAGAATTAGTGCGCAAAAAGGGTTAAAGATGGGAGAAGGGATGGGACATATTAATGAAGAAGAATGGGTGTGAATGAAATTGGAGTAAAAATGTGAATTAAATTATTTGGAAAGGGTGGCCGGATGGAAGGATCGAGAGCAAATTGGGCAAATTTCGTGGCTGATCATGACGATGAAATTGAGCAGAAAAGAGACGAAAAGGAGTGGCGGGAATTGGGAATTGGTTGGCGTTGAAATTGAATTGCGCATGATTTGCCTCTGAATTCGGTGCCGAAAGCCTTTATTTAATTCTTTCAACGATATAAAATTTGAAATTATTTCTTTGGTGATGCAAAATGCATGGATTTTTGCATCTTGCTTGTTTTTTTTTTTTGAAAATATGAAAACAAATTGGAAGAAGGTTTTTTAGTGACGAAAAACTCGATTTGATTGGGAGAACAATTTTCCATAATAATAAATGCGCAAAGAGGGAAAAGCGGATGGAGAGAATTTGTAGTTTTGGTTTTTTCCACATCGCCGAGATTATTATTAATTAATTATGATCAATCGAAGTGAATTGATAATGCAAAAAGACCAAAAGCAACATTTTAAATGATTATATTTTGATTTATTTGGTTTAAGGCAAAATAAGTCTCATTAAAAAGGGAAAAGTATATTTAAAAGAAGAATATAGTCAATAAAATAAATTGATAACAAATTTTGCATCGATTTTGAGGGCCACCATAAAATTGTTCATAAATTTTCTCCGCCATTTTGATGGGTCCATCCACAGAGCAGCAGCAGTTCATGGCGAACTCCAATTGCACGGGTTGCGGGTGGGCACAGAAAACAAGCAAATTGGAATGCGCAATTTGGGGCCATCAATCTTCAATTTTATTATTTTTGGGTCCATCCAAAAATGTCTCATTCATTCATAATGGTTGCCCATAAAAAGGTTGAAAATAGTTCACAAAATCAAAACCATTCAATTGCCCCCTAATAATCACATTAATATATTCTGGGCTGATTTCTTTCCTTGGACAGAGGCCAAAATAATAAAATGGACTGAAAAATTGAATGAAAGGGAGAATTGGGCCAACTCTTTAATTAAATTTTAAATTGAAGTAAATTTTATTTGAAAATTAAAATAGATAATTTTGGAGGACATTTTGCTCTTTCAAGTGGAAAATATTTTGATGAATTATGGCCAAAAGATGACCGAAATTTTATTCTAATTTTTTATATTGGAGAATTAATATGCAAATTTATTAAAATAAAAGTGATACAAACATGCCAACAAAAAGGGCAAAAAGAGATGGATAGAAAAGGGATTGGTTAGCTTTAATAGAAGGAAAAGGAAGGCATACTGTATGCTGAATATGTTTTCCATTTTCCTTTCGATAGAAAAGAGGCAATATTATTCTTTCCGGAATGAAATACAAATCTAACCGGAAAACACATCTTTCCGGAATGAAATAAAAATCTAACCGGAAAACACATCTTTCCGGAATGAAATAAAAATCTAACCGGAAAACACATCTTTCCGGAATGAAATACAAATCTAACCGGAAAACACATCTTTCCGGAATGAAATACAAATCTAACCGGAAAACACATCTTTCCGGAATGAAATACAAATCTAACCGGAAAACACATCTTTCCGGAATGAAATAAAAATCTAACCGGAAAACACATCTTTTCGGAATGAAATACAAATCTAACCGGAAAACACATCTTTCCGGAATGAAATACAAATCTAACCGGAAAACACATCTTTCCGGAATGAAATACAAATCTAACCGGAAAACACATCTTTCCGGAATGAAATACAAAACTTTCTTCTATATCAATGAATTAAAATGCAAATTTATTAAAATCTTTTACACATATTAAAGCAGTAATATTTTTTATTAATTAAGCATTTTATTCTGAATATTTTTCTAGTCCGTCTCATTATTACTCATCTCCTCTTCCTGTTGCTGATGAATCCCTTGCCTCGATCAATTGATTACAAATTCGATGTAATTCTTCATTTTCTTTCACCTAAATTTTAAATTAGATAAAATAAATCTAATCCACCCCGTCCCCCCTCACTTTTGAATTCAATGCCGTTTCCAATGAATCCACCTGGATTTGTGCCCTTTTCAATGCCAATCGAATTCCCAATGTTTTTTGCTCATTTTCCCTCTCAATTCTGGCCAATTCTTGATTTGCCCTAAATTCAATGTAAATGCCATTATTTTATCCCAAATTCCAACCCATCCAATTTCTTTTGTGCCTCCTCCAACAACTCATTGTACATTCCATAAAGTGCCGCATATTTATTCGCCAATCCATCCAAATCCGCCCTCAATTGTTGTTCCACCTTTTTAAGGGAAAATATAGGGCTAAAATGGGGAAGGGCACTACCTCTTTTGAATTCACACAATTTTGCCTCATTCTTTCATAAAGTCGAAATAAATTCGAATAATTTTCCTCTAGCGAATGAATTTCGGCTTGAAGTGCCGCCTCCTTTTCTGCATTGTCTCCATTGCCAAAATCGCCACCAGCCGTCGATGATGGACTCACCAGGCCACCTTCCGTTGGGGTGGATGCTGTTGAATTTTGGCAATTTGTGATCACATTTATTGCCTGTTGCCGCAATCGTAATTGGGCCAATACATTTGGCCGACATGTCAAAATTCCATCCAAATCTGAGCCAAAATAATTAAATATCCATTTCTTCTAACCAATTCCTTGTTCATCACAAATTTTAAAAAGTTGATTTGCTTTTTGCATTGTTTTATTGGCCATTTTCAATTTCAAATTGGCCAATTCTTCCTGCATTTTCATTTTTTCTTCACTCTGCGTAAATTCACATTAAATCAATGCCAAAAATATTTCTCCCACTTTTCCCATTGCCAAATTCCATTCATTTTGCTTTGTTTTGGCCACATCCAAAATTTGGTCAATCAATTCTTGGCCAACATTTGATTCCGCCAAAATTTGTTGAATATTTTGGACAATCGAGGGAGGTCTGACAATTTTATCAATTTTAATCATTTTTTCTTGATCAATTTGAGTATTCCTTCAAATCAGTAAATTATTTTAATGCCCGTAAATTATCAATTTTCACATTTCTTTGTGACCATTTGTTTCCTCTAAATTGGCCTTTTGGGTGCCTTCGATTTCGGGCAGTCCAGGTCGACGATAGGACTTTTTTGACACCACAATTGTCCGATTTTGCATTCTAATGGATCATTTTTGGGGAGTATTTAATTGAAAAAACCCAATATTTACGATGTTCTCGAGCCGAATGGTGCAATCGATGATGGAGTAGAGGGGGATGCACATTCAGCCATTTTACTTAATTAATTATGGCCATAAAGCATTAGCAAATTATTTTCTAATTAATTTGTATTTTTATTTGCCGGATCTTTTCATTAGAAATGGAATTGAAGAGAATGGTCACCAAAATAGGTGAATGAAGGAGTAATTATAAAATTGGAATATGTCCCCAACCAAAATTGGCATGTTTTGGATGTGGCTAAAAGGAAGGGGGACGGAAAAGGTGCAGGAAAATGAATTTGCCTCTGGGATGGATGGAGCCATGAAAATGACCTTGGAGACCGTGGAATAAACATAAACAGAGGAAAACTGGAAAGCCAAAATGAAAAAGAATTTCAAATCCAAATTATGGAAAAAAAAAATAATTAAAATTAATTTATTTCGGCGCAATTTCAATTCCAAATGTGTGGGGAATTAGTTTATTTTTGCAATATTTATTCCATTTCATTTCGGTAGTTCGGTCAAGGGCCATTTACCAATCGGTAGGCGGCGGTAATGTCCAGTTCCACCAAGACAGAAACTTATATTTGGGCGGATATTTAGCCGTGTTGAAGTGGAAGACAAACAAAGAAGGAAGGAAGGAAAGAAGAAGCATAAAAAGGTTGAAAAATTGTAAAATTTCTCAAATAAATCTATAAGTTAAAAACCAAATAAATTAGTGAAAATATGGGGTAGACGTAGAGTACATAAAAAAAACATGTTTTAAAGTGACGAGGATGAGAAAATGGAAGAAAATTGGCCATAATTTGAATTGGAAAAGACTAGTAGGAAAAAAAAATGAACAAATTTTAGTGAATTATTTTGGGATTGTTTTTAAAAAAATGAACAAAAAGGAAGGAAGAAGAGGCTAATGCCAAAATTGGGAATCAATAGGGCAATGGACGGTCACCAAAAAATGGATGAGAAAAGCATTGGCAATGGCAGCCTCGAATTTTTGCAGTAAAAGTCCCAAGAGGCAGAATTTTAGGGACAAAAATGGAAGGCCGCTTCTTCTCCGTGGGTTGGGAAATGCCATAAAATGGGAAATGGAATGGTTTTGAATGATGGATTAGGCCTTTGATTTTTGCAAATAAAAATTAACGTATTTGTCGGCTTTGACCCTCTTTTTGTTGAATATGGAAAGGGGTAGAATAGGTATGAACCTCAAATTTGGCAAAACGAGCGCTTGAGCCTGGCCTAAAAGAAGTAAAAATTGGAGGCCGAATGAGTGAAGAAAGCTATTGGATTTTTGGGACAAGGTGGTGCTCAATGAATGCCGAAAGTTTGGACTTTGGAAGCAAAGAGTCACTACAAATAATGCCTTAATGCTTAATCGCCTTTCCTATTCATCCTACTGTACCGCCACCTTTTGCCCAATCGCCCTGTCACCCTATCAATCAAATATTGCCTCAATCTGCCTTTTTAAAATAACCCTTTTTCCTCTCCTGCCTTCTTTTTTACCCTTCAGCCTTCACATTTTTATCACATTTTCCGCATAATTAATAAAGAATACCGGTAATTTATTAGTCACAAAATACAATGTCTGCCACACTGCCACTACACTATTTCTGTCAGAAAAAAAACGAGATCGGCTGCAACATATACAAAAAAGGGGACCCAAAGCCGAGAAGAGTATCAAAATGAGTAATGAGGATTATTTGTTGAAGTAAATGTTATCAATTTTATTTAATTATTCACAAAAATGCAATAAAAATGTGGTTCAAATTTAAAATCCATATTTTTGTCTGCTCATTTTCTTATTCTGTTTGCTCTCTGCCCATTTCTCCTGGAGTTGTTCCTCCCTTGAAACAGCCTAAAATAAAAATAAATTAAACAAAATTAATTTTTGGGATAAACTCACCACTTGGGCCAAATGTGTGATTTGATGTTTTCGTTTGGCCAATTTGTCCTCCTCACTTTTCTTCAATTTTGGCAATGGACCGAGTGCAATTTGGGCCTAAATTAATTATTAATTCCTTCCACCCAAACCAAAACCAACCATTTGTTTGTTGTTGAGGTTTCGAATCAAATTTTGCCGAACATTTGGGCCCAATGCCGCATCCACGCTCACATCGATCATCCCAGAGACGGCATCCTCGGCGAGGACGGAGCTCACACCAAATGGGGCCAATTCCTTCTCATAAATCATTCGACTCGCCTCCTGATTGGTGATTGACCGAATTGGACCAGCACCGGCGATGGATGAGGAAGCAATGTCATCATCGGCTATTGGGTGGGCGGCCAATGGCGCTTTTGGCGGTCTAAAAATTATTTTAAATTAATAAAAAATGTTGGATCGGATACCTTGCTGGGCCCGGGGCCACTTCATCAATGAAAATTGTCGGCTCATCAATTTGCGCCGAACCATCAATTTGACCATCCAATTTGGGTCGCTTTGGCGAGGATAAACCGAAGAAATCGACTGGAAGTGAAGCTGAACAAGTCGAAATTTACTTAATTTTGTTTGGAAACTTGTCACCAATTTTATGAGTATTATCCTCGTCCGCATTGTTGTCATCTTCCCCTTCTTCACCATCCGAATCCGATGATGAGCCATAATCCATGCCGAGTAGAGGTCGATCCACAAATATTTTCGGTTTTTCTTCAAGTGTGTTCTTTAAATGGAAAATTATATTTAAAAATAATCTTTCGAAAAACCTTATTTTGTGCGATGAATTGTGATGGTTTTGCTGGTCCCTCTTCCGGTAAATCCTCCTCCTCCCGTTGCTGATGAATGGCACTGCCCAATTTCTGTTCAAATTCTTCGTCGTCTGAGTCCGATTCACTGGTCTAAAATTGTTCAATTATTTTGTTTAAATATTTTTATTTACCTTTGCCATCCGACTGTTGGTGCTCGTCGTCGCCATTCCCGTTTTTGTGAATTGCTTAGGAGGAATTTGTCTCGGTTTCAATGCCATAAATTGTTTGTGAATTGCTGCCTCCGGTTTGAATGTCCCATTAGCTTCTAAAATTTAATAATAAAGCTCAATTTTTGCTAAATTTTGAACCTGTTGAAATTTTCTGCTTTGCTATTGTTGATGACATTGCCGCACCTTTGGGTTTTGGGAGCAATGCCAACAATCCGCATTTCGGTTTTTCATCCTCTTCTCCATTCATTTTTGCTATTTAATTCGGCAAAACCATAAAAAGATTAAGTTTAGTTTAACAAAATGTTTAAATAGGTATTAGGTAATGATTTGATCGTAAAAACGAATTTAATTTGAATCAAATATAATTGATATGAATGAATAATAAATAAAATTTATCAACAAAAATAGAAACAAATATTTAATGCAAATTCACACCAAATTTAATAACAATCCTTGCTTCCGCACTTTTCCGAACAATCAATGTTGCAATTTTGGCCAAGAGTGATGATCATTTCCTCCATCTTTAGGATTAACCAAAAGATTATAAAATTAAATATAAATCCCCTACCTTTGTTCGCAAATCCAAATCATCTCGATCGCGGTCTTTCTTTCGCCTCTCAATCATTTCCATTTGGCTTTTCAATTTTGCCCATTTCGATGCAAACATTTCTTTATGAGAATTAAATTTATTTAATAAAAAATATTTACAACCAATCTCGGCTCCCCCAAATCCGCCAATTTCATTGACAATTGCTTCGCAAATTTTGGACGCTTCCATCAATACAATTGGCGATTCCTCTTCCTCCGGTTCCAATAAATTCATTAATTCGGATATACATTCAATGAATTCATTGTCCGGTTGATTCTTCGTTATTTTCATTGATTCCTCCAATTGGGAAAATGCATTCGTCAAAATCAAATTCCTTTATGAAAAATAATAAATTAAATTTGGCTTTATATTCTTTACTTGATTTCATCATTGTCAATATTTACTTGAAATAATTTTGCCCAATTATCGGCCAATTTATTTCCATAATATTTGGTCAAATATTGAAGGGCTAATTGCCGCAGGGATTCATTACATTCCCTATTCAATGAAATTGCCAATAGTCGGTCAAAAAGTGCATTTGGATCTGAATGAATAAATGAATTTAAATAAAAATACAGAAAAATAACCCAATCCATGTTGTTGTCCACAGAAATTGCTGAGAATGCGCAAAGCGGAATCCATTATTATATCAGTCATTGAACAATTAGTTGGGCAATCTGCACAAATTAAGAATAATTTCAAATGAATTCCCCAATTTACCATCAATTTCGTCAAACAAAATTGGCTTCAAAAAATCACTCAATGGTTTCAATAATTTTGGCCGTTTTTGGAGCAATTTTTCGCCGCCAATCTTTTGAGAAATTCTTTCGAGAATGATAAGAGCCGATTGCTTTATCTAAAACAAAAAAAAAAATTAAATTTAATAATTATTTTGTGAATTCACCAAAAGATTGGGTATCAGAATGGATTCAACAGTTTCCAGCAAAATTTCATCCAATTCAGGGTCAATGTCAATTAATGCATCCAAAATGGCCTTTAGACCATCTGCCGAAAAGCTATTCCTCCAAATATTGTTTTGCTTGAAAAAATTCATTAGAAAATTGCCAAAATCCTTTAATTTTTGTCATCAATAATTTAACAAAATATTTTCACCTTTTCTGAATAAATTTCCCGGTATTTTGGCAGCAATGGGCCAATCAAATTCAAATTAAAATTGGACCCGGTTGCCAATAATTCAAGGATCATTTTATTGTTCCTCCTGTAAAAATAATTATTTAAATATTTTTTAATTTAATTTTACTTAAATTCTTCGTCTTTTCCTTCAATTTTTGGCAAATTTTCAACAATTTTAGCCAAAACCAGGGAATGGTTGAATTGATTCTGGAAACAATTTGCGACGGTGTCAAAATCAAAATGGTCATTTTGGAAATGGAATGAGCTGAAAATAAATTAAAATTACTAATTTAAAAGTGAAATAATGCCCACATCAATTTGGCCACCAATTCGGCGAATGAATTCCCAATTCTCTGTGTTCTGCTCTTCGCTTTCTGAATAATTCTTTCATAGAGTCGTTCTTCCGGTAAAGTAGAAAGTAATTGGCCAATATTTTCACTAAAATGTTCAAATTTAATATATAAAAAAATAAAAACCAACCATGAGCAAAAAATGCGGGAACAACTTTCGAAGACGAGTGAGAAATCGGCTGCCAACAAAACTTCAGCCAAAGGGATGATCAATTCCATTTTACCGGCAAAATTGGCAGCAACATTTTCATTTGAAGGCCCTTGGGCAACATTAAGTTGGGCAATGGCCAATTTTTCGATGCTTTGACGAAGGGAAATTGGCGTCGATTCATCCTCCAATGGAGCAATAACCAATTTTTGGATATCTAAAATTAAAATTAGATAATCAAACCAAAAAAATATGAACCAATTTGGAAGGGCCAATATTTTATGGGAAATTGCATTTTGTGAAGTTCCAGCAAAAAATCATATGAAAGTTGGCAAAGATTTGAAGAAAATTGTGTTGAATGGCGATTGAAAAGTTGGCATTGAAATTGGCGAGTAAATTCACAAATTTGTGGTCGATCCTGGAGAATGGCAGGGCCGGAAGACTAAATTTGTATAATTTGAGAATTAATTGAACTTTAAGTAATTTAACTTGAATTATTCGGATCAAAAGGCAAATGTAAAATGAGAGGAGAAAATTTTGGTTTAGCAATCGATCTTCATTGTTTTTTGGAGATGAATTTTCTGCATTCTCTTTGGTCTCTTCCAGGATTAAACATTGTAATTTGGCGAGGCCGATTTCATCTGAAAATTCCAGATTTTTAAAACAATTTTTTAATATTTTATATAACCTTTTTGGATATAAATATCAACGAATTGTCGAATGAATGTGATGTCCATTTCGGTGCATTGTGAACGAATCGCACCACTGCGAATCAATTCTTGCAAATGTTGTCGGCCACTATCGGTCAAAATATTGTCCTTCATAATTAAATTGTTCCCTGCCGCATGCCCCAAATTGTTTACGGTTTTAACCATTCTAAATTGACTTTTTTTATAAATAAAATGTTCAAAATCCAATTAAGGTATTTTAACATAAAATTAAACATAGGATTTTCAAGCAAATTCAATTATAATATTAAAAATTTATAAATATGGAAAAAAGAAAATATTAACATAATAAAAATCAATAAATTGGTATTAATCCCGAACTTGAAAGAATCAAAATGTAATAATGAATTCAAGCGGAAAAAATATGTGAACAAATCCAAAAAGAATTTATAAAATTTCGATATCATCCTCATCCTCCATCTCATCATTCTTATTACCCTGTTGATGTTCTTCTCCATTCTCCATATTTTGATTCGATTCTTCTCTCTCATTGGTTGAATCTTAAAATATTATTTTTTTAATTTAATTTTTAAAGTAATTTCCAACCATTATTCGCATCCTTCCCATTTTTCTCTTCATCATCCTCTTCCTTTTCTTCATCATCGCTGCTTTCCAACAAAACAATTTCATCAACTGGAACATTATTTGAAGCAGATGTTTGCTGTTGGACTCGATTTAAAACACCGATGGAATTTTGAAAACGATTCTGATTTTCTCGAGCCTAAAATGAAAAAAAAAAATTCCACGTAAATTGTATTTAAAAATTACATTTGGAAGTAAAAAGTTTCCATTGCCCTCCCTGACCAAAGCCCGATATCCCTTGACCAAAGTGAGCATTTTCTCATAATGTGTTCGACTGCATCCATCTTTGTCCCCGCAATCCTGCTGTTTATGACCCAAATTGGCACATTTTGAGCAGAGTTCACGCAAATCACCCTTCGTTACAATTCCATCTTTGCAACGAGATTGAAGCTATAAATTAAACCAATTTAAACTGAATATTAATTTATTAACCTGTAATCCAACGGGATCGATTGAGCCAGCTTGTTCGATGGCATCCATCACAGTGAATGTATCGAACTTTTGGGAGAAATCGACCTAAATTTGAATTTATTTTAATCAATAATTAATATTAAATTTGACTGACCAAATTATTCTCATTGAGATGAACGAAGAAAACTTTGGTGAATTCCTCAAGTGCCTGGCAAACTTCTTTATAAATTGAACGTGCCACCTCCCATCTTTTTTTGCATTCGCTCGCATTGTGATTGAGACTTGAACAACGGGAGCAAACCGAACGAATCAATTCCTGTTTAAGTGTATTTGAATTAAAATAAAATTTAATAAATTTATTTATGTGATATTAACAATAATTTAATTTACATTTTAATCTTTTTATCCCAATTTTTATTCTGTCAGTTAATCAATAGAAAAAATCATTTACATAAATCCCATTAAAAAAAATTTAAAAAATTGTATAAAAAGTGATCAATTTTGAAGTGGAAAGTTGGAAAATAATATTCGTAGAAAGAGATTGTTTTTAATTCTATGAGTAAAATGAAATTTGGGAATCTTAAAAAAATGTGATGATTTTAGATAAATTGAACTTTTATGGAATATTATGAATATATTTTTTTTATCATCAATTCGGAAGTTCGCCCACTTTTGTGATTTTTCCACGTGGCGCCACTTCCCGGAGACGTTCAATGAAAACATCCTTGCGACGGACTGGATACTTTTCGGCCTTCCTCTTCAATCTTTCCTTGTCAATTTCCTTTCGTCGTGAATTTTCCTCGGCTTTTCGAATTTTTCTCTAAAAAACAAATTTATTGTGATTTTATTTCCATCCCCTTTTTCACCTGTAATTCATCATCCGAAATGCGGGAATGGCGACAACCAAATTGAGTGTGGCCAGGACGGCCACAATTGAAGCAAATACCCAAACTGTGCAATTTGTTACGTTCCTTCTCCACAACTTCCAATTTTTCTTGATTTCGGTCACGCTCGCGTTCACGGGATTGCTAAATTTGAATAATTTATATGTATTTTAAAAGAACAAATTAATTTAACCTTGTTCTTATCCACCGGACAATTTATTCGCGAATGACCAAAACATAAACAATTTGTGCACAATTGAGTGGATGAACCAGCAGATTTTGGAGTTTGCATTGAAGATTGCATAATTTCATTGATTGCGCCAGAATTAAATTGAGAACTAGAGCCGGGCATTTTTCCCGTCAAAAATTCTTGCTGAAGACGAGCCGCCTGACGCCAATGATCATCATTTGAAGAGAACTTTAATGAAATGGTCAATAATTATTCTTTTAATCATGAACATACAAATTGTTTTTGTTGAGTCGAAAATGGCATCCCAGGAGTGGGAATTCCCATTGGAATTGTCCCACCACCAATGCCGAGTGAAGATGTCCCAATCATTGGATTAGATGGTTGACCAATGCCAATAAATTGTTGCGAATGATTTGGGGGCACAGGTGGGAACATTTGCATTGGTTGGTGAGATTGCTTAGAGACACCGGCAGCAGGCGATTGACCGAACATAACATTTGGCGGTGATCCCATTGCCAAAAATTGAGCTGCTTTAAATTACATAAAATTAAAATTAGTAAATCATCATTTGGCAAAATTTATTTTTTGATTTTGGACTAATAAAAAACCATCAGCCGCCACTGAGAATCGAACCCGTGACATCCCCCCCTTCCCAAGCGACTTACTAATGCGTCAAATTGCTCTAACATTAATTTAAAATTTTTGCCCACCTATGCGGCATAAAATGTTCCTAACCTCCTAGATTTCGCCACCATTTGTTAATTTACCATTAATTTTTATTATCAATTTATTTAATCCTGACTAATTCATATTTTTATTAATTAAATAAGCCAACCTGCTGCCTGTTGAGGATTTAAACCACCCATTCCTCCCATTGGCACTCCCATTTGTCCTCCCGCCGGTGCATTAATCCAACTTTCATTCGTCGATTTATTCAACATTGACGGTGGCGGTGGTGAAATTGTCATTGGCTCTTGACCGCGTAAAATTGTTGGCGGTGGTGAATTCGACCGGCGCCGATCACTTCGCCTTCGTTCATCATATCCCCGCCGGTCACGGTGTCGTGAACGACTGCGACTTCGGTGTCTTCGTGAATGGCTTCGCGGTGAAGGTGAACGGCTGCTTCGATATCGACGGCCTCGCTCTCGGTCCCGCTCAATTGATGGAGATCGACGCCGTTTTTCTCGATCCATTTCATGGCGTTGATTTGGGCGTTGGTCAACCATCATTTGTGGTTGCATTTTCATTTGTTGCGCCGCCATCATTTCTTCTCGTTCTTCATTTGCTATTCTAAATATTTTATATTAAAAATAATATATATTTTGTATTTTTTATTCACCGTCTTTCTAATTCCTTTCTGGCCGCCAACTTTCTCAATTGTTCCGCCTGTTCAATGTGTTCATCAAATGCGGTTCGCTGTCGCCATGAATTTGGATCTTTCTGAGCAGGATGGTGCCAATCATTTGGATCATCATCATCCAAGAGTTCGACAACCGATGGTGGACGTCCATGTCCATTATTTGTGGATGATTGGTTCATAATATTCTATAAATTATTTTTGGATTTTTTTGGTTTTATTTTTCCATTATTTTTTGCAACAGTGTAAAAATTTCTGATTTACTTATTTTTTCAAATGTAAATGTCACACCTTTGTGATTTGTCGTTTAAATTGAGGAATTGCTGATTGTGAGGATGTCGATCCTGCTATTTGCTTTTGTTGCTGTTGAATTGTGGCGAGTGAAGCTTCCAATGTTTTTCGTTGTTTTTGCAATTCCTCGGCCAATGCATATTTTTTTGCAATTGAATTCTGATCAGTGGTGGTGCGCAATTCATCATGAAGCATATTCATAAATTCTGCATTTTGTTCAAGTTTCTCTATTAAATCAGCCTTCAGTGCAGCCAAATCATTTATGGATGGAATCTAAAAATTATTGATTTTTAAATTTGCTTATAATTTCTAAAATCCTTTTATTCAATGAATCTATTTTAATTAATTTTATAAAAAAAAGAAAGAATAAGATATATATTCTGCACCAGTGGACAATGTTTTTGCGGGAATGAAGTTTAATTTTTTAAATCTAAATTTTTTAATTATAAAATTAAACCTGTTATTTCTTCTGCGCCTATGGCTGTGCATTAGGCATTTCATCTTTTTTGGATGAGAAGAGAAGATAAGAGATTATAAGGAAAATAAATATTTAGTTAAGAATTTTGATTAAAAAGAGAGTTTTTAGAAGAGATATTTATTTAAATATTTTTAATTAATATGCATCAGTTATTCGATTCAGATCACAGACTCATGAGACCCACCACCCACCCTCCCCCCACCACCACCCCAATCCGAATTTTAATTTACCTTAATCTTTTCGCCGCCATCCCCAGCCCGACTATGCCCTTCAACAATTTGGGGAGCATTTTCACCAAATGGTGGTGGTACATCCATTCTAACTCTTCGCGTCGTTCGTCCCTCCACATCAATTTTCTCTTGTTGGCTAAATTTTTGTCGAAATTGGAAGTCCCTCTCTTCTTCTTGAAGCCGCGTTTTCATCTCAAGGTCGCCACCTTCACAATTAATATATGCACTGAATTTGCTGCACCAAAACATCCACTAAATCGAATTAATTTAAATAATTGGTCTCAAAAATTAAATACCTGATTTGTTTTTGGATTGTAATAATAGTCGGATTTTGGATCATAATAAAAGCCAGATTTGTTGTCATAAAAATAGCCGGATGTTGGTTCCAATTTGAAGGTTTTGGTATCCGGTGGCTCTGAATTTTTGTGGTCATTTATTAAATGCATCAAATAAAAACAAAACCATGAATTTGAAGTTGACCGAATGGAGTCATCACAGTGCCAACAGCAGCAGATGCTGGTTGTGGTGGCGGTTGAATGGGAAGAGGAAGGGGTTCAGCATTGATTGGCCTCCTCACAATTCCCTGCTCTGCCAATTCGTCGAAAGAATATTTCGAATAATTGGCGATCACTTTAATATTTTTCCCTATTAGTTTGATCAATAATTTAAACCTGCACAATTGTCGACATGTGGAACAACTTTCTGGAATGAATTTAACATTGCGGCTGCACTCCCATTCGATTCCAATTGAACAAATGCATAACGACGAGATGCAGAGATTTGAACGCGTTGGATTGGGACACCCGAAGAAGCCATCAATGCTTGGCCAATTGAATCTGCTGTGGCTGACGATGGAAGTTCGCGGATTAAAAGTGCTTAAATTATAATTAATATTTAAAATGTGATGTTTTGCTTACTATCATTGGGCACAACTCCGACCATTGTATATCCTTTTGCATCCAACATCTCTGACTCATTCCGTGATACACCACATTTGAAACATGTTTGACGTCGATTGTAATTTTTTATTGAACACTAATAAAAAGTGTGTTTTATTTCTCTTAAACCAAGTAATAAAAAGTAAAAACCTTAATACAAGTCCATTGATCCGATCTATCTTCTCTTCTTTTATTCAATTTTGGACTCGGAGTTCGATTTCTACGGTTTGATGAAGAATGTCCGCCATAATTGTCTTCGTTTGACCAAATATCTGCTCTGGATCTATTGCTTCTGCTTTGGCTAATATTCATTTTTGTTCAACTTATTAAGAAAGATTGGAATTTGATTGATTATCTATAAATTGCAGTTATTAATTTTGTAAATTTTGTGATTTGTATTAATCGATAATGTTTAGGATTAATGAAATGTGATTCGTATTTTCGTAAACATGTTTATTGGATAAGTCACACTAAAAATGATATCAAAAAATAAGACTTATAATTGAATTATTCTTGCTAATTTAGTTTTGACTTTCTCCCAGCAGCAGAGCAGTCTTTTAAGGAGTTAAGGTCGAGTCGAGACCCAAGAGTTCATCAATCTCACGAGATTTTCATTTTTAATAGAATTTATCCAATTTAACTGTTCAGTAACTTTTTGTGTTATTTTGGTTTTATAAAAGTGGGGTTCGTTATGCACTTAAACATTTTTTGTTTTCTTATTTTTCCTTCCTCAATTCCAGCCCAAAACCGTCACTATTGTTTCCTTCCATTTTGCCCATTATTTGGCCTAATAGGAAATAGGAAATAGCTCTGGGAAATAAAAATTTTAGATCGACATCTTTGTTCTTCTCTTATCTTTTCCAAATTCCCGTTCCCATAATATTCATTTCAATTATTCCCGAAAATTTAGCTATACTCATTCTAAAATTCCCAATTATTTTGCACCTCATTCATTCATATTTACTGGGATTTATTTAAAATCAAATGTAACATTTTTTAATTTTTATTTTTACTCAAGTCACAATCCGAATCCTTCTTTTCGGAGTTTATGATTTTTTATAAAGTGCACAAGCACAAACTTATTAAGATAAACACACTACACACATCACACACAAACATCATAAACACATAACACACTCACCTCATTTTTTTTAGGTAATTTAACATAAAAAATTAAAAGAAAAATATTTTTGGTTTAAATGCAACAATCGTCACAACAAAATTCATCGATGCGTTCATGTGTAAATGTTGGAAAACATCAACAGAAACAACAAATGAACAATTCTGAACAAGCTCATCAGCATAATTGTAAGTTTATGGGATTCAATGTGAAAAAATATAAAAAATTTGCGGGAGAAATTTAATGGCTATTCTAATAAACCAAAGAACCACTCGTTTAGGAGCATGTATAAGAACTTTGATTACCTTGGGGACTCTGACCCAATTATGAGAAAACTGCCAAAAACATTCCCCAAATAATAATTTGAGCAAAGAACACTTAAAAAGCAGCACAAGCTGATAAAATAAATATATATTTATTTTTTGCATTCCCTTTTAGTCAAAATCAAAAAGAAGGGTTTTATTCACAATCCAAAACCTTAAACATGGCCCCATATATGGAAAATAGTCTCATTCTCATATCATTTTCCTTTCAATTCAATTCACAATCAATTTATCATTAAAATAGCAAATAAGTATTTGTTTAAAAAATGTGCTTTATTGACGATCAAATAACCGAAAATGGTACTAAATTGGTCAAAAATTTCAATCAAAATCGACTCAATAACCTTCAAAATAGATTAGGAGGTCGAACTTTAAATTTCTTTTTAATTTATTCAAATTTTTTTATAGCATCGACTACATTGTCCGTTCGTCCAAATCGTGCCTTCTCATCTTCCGAACCACTTTTGCCTGAAACCATCAAATTAATCAAGGAAAACTTGGAAAAATATGGTCAAGTTCATTTTGAATTGCCCCACATTTTTGTTGTTTTTGGTGCATCGGTAAGAGATTGTTTTATGGAATAAATTATTCATAAATTATTTAAGGGTGATTTGGCCAAGAAAAAGATTTATCCAACACTTTGGTGGCTTTTTCGTGATGGACTTTTGCCAAGAGGTAAATCAACAAAATAATTAAGGAAAATTAAAATCTATTTTAGATACTTACATCATTGGATATGCCCGCTCCAATTTAAATGTGCCAAAATTGCGAGAACAATTCGAAAAACATTGCAAAGTGCGCCAGGATGACCGGGACAAATTCGAACAGTTCATCCGCCATTGCTCCTACATTTCTGTGAGATTCTTTTCAAAAATATTTATTAATTTAATACCATTTAAGGGACAATATGACACGGATGAGGGGTTGATTGAATTGAATACGGCCATCACAGAAATGGAGGGAGAATTCAAAAGTTTGTTCAAAAATTATATTTACAAATGCACTTTTTCAGAGCCGGCCAATCGAATTTTCTATTTGGCATTGCCACCGGAAGTTTTCCAACCCGTAACGGAATATATTCGACGGTATTGTATGAGCACCGATGAGCAAGTCATTCATATTTAAATTAAATGTAACCAATTAATTTGATATTTTAGGCTTGGACCCGGGTGATCGTTGAGAAGCCATTTGGCTATGACGACGTCTCTTCCGCCCAATTGTCCAATCATTTGGCCCGGCTATTCAGCGAAGAGCAAATTTATCGAATTGATCATTATTTGGGCAAAGAAATGGTCCAGAATATGGTCGTTTTAAGGTTGAAATCAATTAATTAAATGATTATTAATTTTAAATTTAGATTTGGCAATGAATTCATTTCTCCCTCCTGGAATCGACATCACATTGCATCCGTAACGATCACCTTCAAGGAGGATTTTGGCACTCAAGGGAGGGGCGGATATTTTGACAAAAGTGGAATCATCCGGGACATTATGCAAAATCATCTGATGCAAATTCTGACAATTGTGGCGATGGGTAAAATTTAATCGATTTTGGCAATTAAATTTATTATTTTTTTGAAGAAAAACCAGTCAGTTTGAGCGCAGATGACCTTCGAAACAAGAAAGTGGAAGTTTTGAAAGCAATTAAGCCAATTGGCATTGAAGACGTTGTCTTGGGTCAATATGTGGCAAATCCGGAAGGAAAAGGCAAATAAAATATTATTTGATTTTATTTTATTTTTTATTGTCAGATGATGACTCAAAAATGGGCTATTTGGACGATAAAACAGTGCCAAAAGGCTCAATCACACCAACATTCGCCACTGCCGTCCTTTGGGTGAACAATGAGCGATGGCAGGGGGTCCCATTCTTTTTGAGATGTGGAAAAGGTTTTAATTAATTTAATTTTGAATAAAATTTTTATATATTTTTTAGCATTGAATGAACGGAAGGCGGAAGTCCGTATCCAATACAAGGATGTTTCGGGCGACATTTTCCCAGCGGATTCGCTAAAACGCAATGAATTAGTCATCCGGGTGCAACCGAATGAGGCGGTCTACATGAAAGTGAACACAAAACGACCCGGCTTTTCCGTCCGTGAAGTCATCGAATCGGAACAAACCGAATTGGATTTGACCTTCAATTCCAGATATACTGTTGGTTTTTATTATTTAAATTGGATTTAATTAAAATTAAATTTAGGGTATTCGCTTCCCGGATGCGTATGAACGATTGTTCTTCGATTTGTTCAGCGGTCGTCAATACAGTTTTGTGCGGGCCGATGAGCTGGAAGAGGCATGGCGAATTTTCACACCTTTGTTGAAGCGGATTGAAAATGAACGAATTCAGCCGGAACAATACATTTATGGAAGGTTAATTTTAGGGGAAATAATTTATTTTTTAAAATTCAATTTTTCAGTCGTGGTCCGGAAAGCAGTGATTTGCTGATGAAGAAGCATGGTTTTGTGTTCACCGGCACTTATCGATGGAATCCGCCGAATGCACCGTCCACCGCCGTAGATGGAAAAGCAGAACAGAAGAATGTGACCGGTGGAAATAAACTTTGAACATTTCCTCCATTTAATTCGCTATATTTTTCTCCTCTTGCATTTATTTTTGTGATTATCTACTTTAGAATATACACAAAGCTTTTTTTCAAATTTACTTTTTTTTTTTGATTTTTGCCCAATTTTGATTTATTTTTGCTCCATTTATACAAACACCGGTAGAATAAAGAATAGAATAAATATTTGTAATTTTAATATTTTAGAAAAGAGTGAAATTCATTGGCCAGTGAAAACCAATTTATTGGTTTCGAAAATTGAGGGGATTATTTTAATCCGATTTCGATTTTTGTTTTCATTTCCGCGACAACCACCACAGTTCCATCTACTTTAAAAATGAATTTTTTAAGCATAAATCATTTTTATTTAAAATTGGCTTCAAGAAAGAGAAAATATTTCATTCATCAGTGAAAAATTGTTACAGAAATATATTCTTCCTCATCAATTTCCATCGACATTTATTCTTCTTATCCATTGTTTTTTCCTTTCATTAATTGTTGGATTTGCTCACGCAATTTGGCACATTGACGTCCGCTTTAAATAAAAAATTAAAAACGAAAAGAAAATAATTAAAATACTTTTTGGAGAGAATGAACATTTGAGCTGGCCTTGGCCCACCACCGCCGGCCATCATCATATTCGAAGAATGATGTGAAGAATTGGTGGGATTGGCAAAAATGAATTGACGATGTTCGCAGAGACGTTGGTCCAACTAAAATGATTTTTAAATATTCATAAGAATTTTTATGAACCTTTTTCATTTCGCGACGACATTCCACCAATCTTTGTTGCATTTTTCGTAAATTTTCGATGGCTTCTTCCTCTTCCTCTGGTGCAGGGAACATCAAAGGTTGTAAAGCCAAGGCAATCTATAAAAATTAAACCAATAATTAAATTATTATAAAATGTTTACCTTTCGAATCCGTTCTTCCAACATTTGAATTTGATGTTGTCTTCGCAAAATTTGACTCTTCAAATCGGTAATTTGGCGAAAAATGTTAGTGAGCCGTAGTTGGGCATTTTCACGAAATTGTTCAACTGCTTGGAAACCGGCCAGCAATAACACGGCTCTAAAATTAATTTCACCCTATTTGTTTATATTTTATTTTGAATTATTAACCTTTGTGTGGCAAATTCGATGGCATTTTGACGGGCGGGCAATGCACGTTCCAACAAAATATTTTGCATCACATTTTGTACCAATGTAAGATTTTTCAAACGTTGAGCCAACTTAAAATAACAATAAACAATTATTTTATATATTTTCAATTTTACTTACTTTTTGTTGTTCATTTCCATCGACGATTTGATCATCAAATTTGATGGTTGGCAAAATGTTGTAATTTCTTTCGCCGGCCAATTGACGGCGAATTTCCTCCGAAATGGATGGCAATTTTGGCAAATTTCGTTGTTGTTTTGGTTTTTGTGAAGGCGGGGAAAGCAATGAATCGAGCAAAGATGGCGAAGAAATATTTGTTGAATTTGACGGCCTAAAATTATATTTAATTTATTTTTCATTCTTAAAAATACCCAGAATTAATAAATGTTGCCATAAATGAATGTTTCCATTGCAAAATTGGCGATGTTTTTCCATTCCCATCAATTTGTTTTTGTGCTGAATTATTTGCGCTGCACATTGCGGCCAAAAAATGTTGCCGATGTTCATTTTCCAGTTCCTGCTGTTGATTGGAAGAAGTTGATGGTCCCAAAAAGTTTGAAGATTGCAATTCAAGTGAACAAACGGAAGTAATGTTCGCATTCTTCGAATAAATATAAATTATTTTTATTATTATTAAAAATAATTTACCTTTCCTTCACCGCTGTCCATGAACATTAACATTTGATGGACAATACTTTGAGGTAATTTTGTTGGAGGGAATTTTTGAGATTGATGAAAATTGGCACAATTTTGGAGTAAATTGGCAACCAGTTCGGTCAAATCAATCCGAAATAGATCCCGAGAACAAAGGGCAAAATAAGAAGGCGATGACGCATTTGGGAGATCTTATAAAAATATTTAAAATTATTTAAATAATTTAATATAATACCATTCATCAATCGAAGAATTTTTGCAAATTGATAATTGGTTGTGGCCGTATTTTTTGTTAATTTTGTTATATCCCATAATTTGGAGGGGACGGCCTTTCTTGGATCTTCTTTTTGTTGGTCACTTCCTTCAATTTCCAAACATTCCAATGCAAAAAGTTCAAATGGCGGAGAATGTCCAGCAGCAAAATTATTTAACTAAAAATAATAAATTAATTCATTTTTTTTTTATTTTACATTTTTATTGGCTCCATTCCTTTGAGATAATGCAAAATGGATAAGAATTCCATCCTCCGAAGCCAATGACCACAACGAAATGTGTTGGGAATGAGAATGACGAATTGAATGGAGGTCGCGAGCAGTGCACAGAAGACGAGATGAAATTGGTGGTTGAGTTTGGGGAAAATGACAAGGCAATGGGCCAAATGGAGGGGGGCTAAAATTATGAAAAATCATTTAATTTAAATTTTTGAATTACATTGCATTCGAATTTTGTTGTTGAAATGGGAAAAATCCCATATAAATTTCCCCATTCGAGTCCATCGCCAGTAGAGAACCAAACAATGTGGTGGATTTAGTCGATTTACTTCCGGCGGAT
The DNA here is from genome assembly GCA_030063045.1 of Pratylenchus scribneri. Taxonomy (NCBI): domain Eukaryota; kingdom Metazoa; phylum Nematoda; class Chromadorea; order Rhabditida; family Pratylenchidae; genus Pratylenchus; species Pratylenchus scribneri. The sequence continues at coordinate 599,305 of JAQSEB010000011.1, read as the reverse complement.
GATTGGATTGGACCAAAATCGAAGGAAACTAAAAAAAATAAAATTTTAAGCAAAATTCGCTAAAATATGAACCAAGTTGGGTAATGAATCCGAGTGTGGAATGAGGTCGACTGATGCTTCCCACTCCTCCAATTTCATCGCCACTTTCACTGGCAGCCGGACTCCAATCAGGCAAAAGTGTGTTGAAATCCAATTGGAATTGTGGACGATCCATTAAAGATGGAATATTATAAAGCCTTAAATTCAATTTTATTATTATCGATTTCCATCCAAACACTCACCGAATTACATTGTCAGAGAAGAGCAAAGCGAGCAATCCATTTGGAATTTGAGCATTTTTGAAAATGCCATTTCCTTCTGGTCGATGTTCAAACCAAATTGCCTTCAACACTGTTGGTGGATATTTGCGCATAAACAATGTGATGTGCACCAAATCAGTTCTGAAATTGAATTATTTTTGATTTAATAATAAAAACATGAAAACCTGGCAAAATATTGAGGTCTCAAATGTTCGACGGAGGCCTCAAAATTCAGTCCTGGAATATGGCGGCGATCCCAAAATTCCGGGTCCATTTCCACAACAAAAACCATTTTTTGGCCGATCAATGCCACCAAACTTCCCGTTTGATTGACCAAAATTTGATCGAAATCCATATTTCTGGGCAACTCAGGCGACAATGAAATTTTCTATAATTTAATCTCTTTTAATTATTGTTTTGTATTTCGCTCACCGAAACACATTTGAAAAGCACATTTTGTTTGTCATTTCCAACATCACTTTTGATTGCCGAAACCAACATTAATTCATTCTGTTTGGCCGCACTCCAACAAAGCAAACCCATTTGGCGGTAGGCGGAAAAGATAAGTGAAGATTGTTGACTTGTTGTTGGGAATAAGCTCAGAAAATCCATTTATTGTTGTTCTACTTAAAATAATCTAAAATTATTGAAAAATATTTGTAAAAAAATTGCAAAATAATGTGAAAGTTTTCAACAAATTTTTAAATAATTTTGCATCAAATAAACTGTCAAAATTTTATCGGGAGAATCAATGATTAAACAATTAAAATTATTGAAAATAAATAGCATGAAAAAACAAATTTTCTCATCAAATTTCCATCATTCTTTTCTTCTAAATGACATTGGCTCAAATTGTTGTATTTTACTTCTTCCTTTTTCGCTTCCAGCGTAAGAATTAATGTAGCAAAAGTAGCAATAAATTCGTCCATTTTGATCTCCATTATTTGCTTCTTTCTTTAGTCGAATTGGACAAATCGCTTTTTGTAAACATTCTTCACAAATAATTGGAGAAAGTGGATTATTATCAGATAGGAATTTTTCTGGTGATTTTTTGAACATTTTCACAATATTTCGTTGTATAATTGCCAAAAGTGGGCTCAATAAAATGATCATTTGAGCAAAAGAATGGCCAAGTATTTCTCTATTCAGGGCACCAAAATTAATTTGACCTAAAAAAATTCAATTGAGAATTGAAATGTTTTAAAAGAATTACCTAAATTGGGCTTTTTATCATAAATTGATTCAATTCTGAGAAGTTTTTCTATGAGTTTTGCCGGCCCTCCTTTGTTTATAAAGTAGAAAAAGTAGAGAAAATCGGCCAGTTTGAATGCCAATTCAAATTTATCCAAAAGGATATGTCGCCAATATGAATTTCTGGCCATTGATTGAGAAAGAAAATTCATTGACGCAGGAATAACTATGCCCACAAAATAATTGATAATTCCTTTGAATAAGTTGTAATTTCCATAACGAATATTCATCAGCCTTTGGCCTGAGCTTTGACCTTTCTTTTTGTCAAATTGAATTTAATCGATTTCATTTTGTATTTACCATTGATTATTTGTGTTGAATAATAAGCAAGTTGAGCAGTGAAATCCAAAAACATTTCAATATAGTTGTACATCCATTGATGCCACCAATTTGAATTAACCGGATAATCAGGCAGTAAATTCCTCGCAATTTCATTTAATTGTGTTCGAAATAATGAAACGAGTGAACCATCTAATATTCTGGCATCCAATTGTACAACTCTTCCAGTGTAATATTTTTCTTCCATATGAACCATTAATATGTTTCGTTTCTAAAATTTCTTTTGATATCATTTTCATTAGGTAATTGTAAATTCAAATAATTAATTGTTATTTCACGAAATAATTTAATTCAATATAAAAACCAACAAATACTCTTTATCGAAAAAAAATTTAAAAAGATTTGAAAAATGGAGAGTGGATGACTGAATGATAAAAGTTTTCGAAAAAATTGTGATTTAGCTCCAAATATATATTCATTGATGAGTTTACATAAATATTAAAGGTCCGAATATCATAGGAAAAAACAACCATTAACACATCTTTCTTCTTCTTCTTGCTAATCTTGAGGAGAGCCGGATTTCTTCGATGTGGTCGATGGCGAACGGCTACGGGAGTGAGAACGCGAACGAGAGTGGCCATTTTCGGCTGAAAAACAATTAATTAATTAAATATTAATTTATGAAAATTAAAACCTGGTGAAGGAGAGTGCGACGGTGGTGAACGACTACGCGAACGATCGACGGGCGAACGGCTTCGAGTCCGGGAACGACTAAAGTTTTTTAATATTATTTTTGAGAATAATTTTACCTATGCCTTCCTCCACCACCGCCTCCATATCCATCGCTATCATCGACCAATTTGATGCGACGACCATTGATGTCTTTGCCTAAAATTAAAATATTATTTTAATTTAAAATGTCCCGATAACCTTGGTATTTGTCGATGGCTCGTTTCAAATCATCATGGCTTGCAAAACAAACAACCCTGGAAATATTGGATGTTAATTTTTTATTATTTTGAACTTACGCTTCATTGCGAACTTTTTTGTGTGCATCGGCGTAGGTAACCTCACCAGCATTTCGCATCAAGTCCTTGAGATCCTGAATTTTATTGAATTAAAATTAATCAATTTTGTAAATGAAATTAAGAAAAAAATGTTCCCATCCCAAAATTTGGTTAATATTTAAAAAAAGAACACACCAGCCTCCAGCCGACCTCTTCTCTTCTCTTCCTCCTCCCTCCGAATCACAATCCCAACCAAGGCTGGCATCGTCGGTTGGTGGAGTTTTTGGCATCTCTTCTGACCTCGTTAGGTGAAAGTAACCCCTATGTCCGACTCCAGATTGAAAAAGAAAAACAAAAATTGGTTTGTAAATGGATGGGTGGGATCGAATCAAAGTGAGTTTGGTGGTTCTTTTCTTTGGCTCATCAGAACAGAATTTGCTCATCTCATTCAGTGGCAAAGTGGTGGTGACCCAGAAGAGTACATCCCTCCTCCTCATCCTCACTCCCTAGACATCCTCCTTCATTCATCTCTTCCCTTCTTCTCTTCTCTTCAGTGCACCTTAATTATTTTAAAAAGTTTTTTTCGGATGAATGAATCGGATGAATGAAGAGAAGGATTCTTATCTTAATGAACATTTGGATTGGAAAATCTTTCATTTTTTGAATAAATTGTAACTTAACGCCCAAAAAATTTTCATTAATACCTGCCATGAACAGCGAGTGGATAGATTGTAGACGAGCATCCGATAGCGAGTTTGAACGGGTGGACCATAACGATTGTTGAAACGACTTAAAATTTGGATAAATTTTGGAATATTTAAATTAAAACTTACGGCGGTCCGCCACCACGATATCCACTAAAACTTCCTCCACCTCTGCCACCACTGAACCCTCCACCAGCAAAACCGCCGCCGCCTCTTCCTCCATAACCACCGCCTCGTCCAAATCCGCGTCCACCATAGCCACCACCTCGATAACCATTATCAGAGTAACTGGGACCTTAAGTTTTATTTGAATTGTAAAATTTAATAAATTGTAAATGCTTACGTTCTCGACGGGAAAGTTCCACCACAACTCGTTCGCCAAGCAGTTCACGTCCATTTTGTTCATAGACAGCGTCTTCCGCATCACGTTCATCATCAAATTCCTAAATTAACCATTTATAATTTATTAACAGTTGATAAAGCATACCACAAATCCAAAACCATTCTTCACCATTACATCGCGGAGTCGGCCAAAGCCTCGGAAGAAATTCTCCAAATCGCGTTCATTTGCGCGAGAAGATAAATTACCAACCCAAACTCTTGCTCCACCCATATTTTTATTTAATTGTCAAATTGAATAATAGTCAAATTTCTAAAAAATATTAAAAATGAGAAAAATTTTCATTAAATAATAATCGATTTATGGTATAAAAAATTCTATTTCGTTGATTTTTTTGGATTGCATGGAATTTCGTGGATTGTCTTGTGGGATATAAGCAAAAGGAAATGAAGAAAAGTAGATTCTTTTTATTCAATAATCAATATTAACTACTCGATTTTATTGATCGAATCTTAAAGAAATAATAAAAAAATATTTTAATTGAGTGTAAAACTCATAAAAAAAATGTCAAATTATCAAATAAATATTAATTTTTAAAAATTTATTACTTTTTATCAAATAATGTGGGTGAATCAAAAAATTATAATAAAAAAAAAATGAATGCGATGAGGCACAAAAATATATTTGGCTTGAAGATCATTTCCATTTCCACTAATCCGTAACCATATGGGAAAATGTATTGGGCACCAAAATTATTGTGGGCGGGTTCATCATCATCATCTTCATTGTTTTCAAAATGTTTTGATGTGACGTCGAATCGGAAGAAAGGGAAAGCCAACGTAGTACCAAAGTCGATAGGTTACTGAAATATTGATTGATCAAATTAAATTTGATTGGAGATTTCACCTGCCCAACAAAAGACGGCAATGCTAGCACCGATCAATTTTTGTATTAAGTTGTGATAATAGAGAGCAGTCACGCATAGTGAAAAATCCCAGAGCAAGCACAGAATGAAAAGTAATACAAAATTCCACTGAAAATAATTAGAAATTTTCATAACTTTAATGGAAAAAATACTTGAATAAATTTCGTCTTTTGCTGAAAATGATTATAGTCCTTTCGTGTTGGAATATGTTGCGCTGTTACCCGGGGTTGAATTGGCCAATTACGGAATGAAGTTGCCTCTTCGGTGATTATTAGAATGCTATAGAGAAGAAGAAAGGCATGGCCGCTGATGTCAAAACCTTTAATCGAAAATAGTTAATGAAAGAATATCAGAGGAATTAAACCAACCAGGAATCCACTTGCCACCATCCACATAGCAATTATTGCGTGAAGAGCCAACAGAACCATGGCATCGACCAGTTTGATATTCTATTTTGATAAAACTAAAATGCGTTAATTAAAACATTTCAATATTTCGTTTGGTACAAGTGCAACTCACAAATTCGTCCAAAAATACCATGCAAATGTGGCGATTAAAAGTCGTAATTGATCAAAGGAAGCCTTTAAAAGACTCTCATGATGTAGAAGGGAAGTCAACCACCTTAAAAAGAAAAGAATTTATAATAATTAAATAATAATAAAATAATTACATGAATGGACAGAGCAGGAGAGAAGTCCAAAACCAGCCAATTTTGATGCCGAATCGGTTTAAAACATTATGTTTCTGAAAATTTAGAGTTAAAATAGAATTTATAACAATTCAAATTAATAACCTGGACCAGGTAGTAATCTCGTGGAATAGGAAAAACTTCCGCTATCAAAGAAAGGATGACAACCACCACCAAATATGCCATCGCTTTTTTTGCCGCATCAATAAATAAATAACGACGTGCTATTTGGGTGAGCATCCCTTTAAAAAAATTGTTTATATTAAATAAATTTAGTAATAAGATTATAACCTAGAATAAAATCCATTATTGAAGTCGGCGCCGGGAGAAATTTTCCATTTTCGAAGTTAACTCTATTTATGTTGTTGCCGATAGGTTGGCCATTTGTTTCTGTCACCGCATTACCATTTTTTCTTTTTGAAGAATTCGATTCCTGCTGCTGTTTGTTTCGATTATCCAAAATCTCAGTATCATTTATTGTCGATTGTTGTTGTTTATTAGGCGACATGGTAATCTAAAAATTATTCGTTTAATATCGAAATTGGGTAGAAAATAAGGCTACGCTAGGCTCTTTATTGTTGTACCAAAATTTCATAATCAAATCATTTATTCATCAGGCGATTCATGAATTAAACAACCTAAATGATCCCCACGCTTATAATATAACTAGCTAGCTAGATTGATTTTGCAATAAAAAAAAACTAGTGATATAAACTAAAGTGACTAAAAATTAGCCAATAGTGCCATGCGCTCTTTGTACTTTACTCTATCTTTTTCATTTGATAAATCAGCTGAGCTGTGCATTTAAAAAAAATTATTGCCAAAATTTTATGCAAAAATGTTAAATTGAACGAAAAAGTGGACAGTCAATTTATCACAAAAATTGTTTAATCATCAAATATTTAAAGGACAATCAAAAATAATATAACTTAACAATAATTGATAAGAATTGGAAAAAATGTGTAAAAAATGAAGGTTGATGGTCTGGCTCCCAGAATAAAACAATAAGAGATGGAAATGGTTGGGCGATGGATTGGTGGAGGAGTCCAAAGAAAGATAACAAAAATGAATCAGTAAAAAAAACCCAAAACTTTAAAATTTGAGATGATTTGCGTCAAAAGCTGGCCCATACTTCACAATTCTTCATGATGTTCCTCTTCAACAACGATTTTCTCTGCTTCATCGGCTGCCTCCTTCTCCTCCTCAGTTGGTTTACTTTCCTGCTGTTCCTCTTCCTCATCGACCTTCTCTTCCTTCTTCTCGCCTGCGGTGGTCGATTCTTCCTCATCCATCGCTTCAATTTCCTCTTCAACTTCAGCGTGCGGGCTCAAATCCAATGTTTTACGCAATATCTTAAATTATAAAATCCATATTTTCATAAAGTAAAAATAAAAACTGACCCCTTCGATGCGTTCAGCAAATCCAACTTGGTCACTGAGAGAATATCCGGAACGAAGAGTGGCCGTTTCGAAGAGAAGTTGAGCAGTCGACTCGGCCACCGGATCCTCGGCATCATCTTGCACTCGTTTCAGCAGCTCTTTGATGACCGGATGACGAGGATTAATCTCGAATGTTTTCTTCATCATTGCGTAGAATTCCTGCGATGGATCCTTGGCTTTGGCATACGCTTGCGATTTCATGATTCGTTCCATATTGCCGGACCATCCCCAGGCAGAGGCGACCAAGGCGGATGGCGATTTGGTCAATCGTTGAGAAATGACTGCTTTTTCAATCTAAAAATATTCAATTTTAATTTAGGCAAAATTAAATAATTTACTTTATCCTTCAACCCTTTGTCTTTGAGCCAATCGGTCAATGGCTTGAATTCTTCTTCCAATTGTTTGAATACTTCCTCCGATTTGCCCTCATCCAATTTCAGGCCTTCCTTTGCCACATTTTGGAACTTCTTCCCCTCATATTCCGGCATGGCTTGGATGCAATATTCGTCGACTGGTTCCGTCAAATAAAGCACTTCATATCCTTTCTTCAGCAGGCGTTCCACAAATGGTGAATTCTCCAATTCCTGAACCAATCAATTAATTAAATTTATTTAATAAAAATTTAAAAATACTTGACGAGAAGTTCCGGCAACATAAAAAATGGCCGGTTGTTTTTCCTTCATTCGCTCCACATATTCTTGCAGAGTGCATTGTTTTTCGGCATCTGCTGAACTTTGGAAACGCAACAATTTGGCGAGGCGAGTCCTGTTTGATGGGTCTTCCATAACGCCAAGTTTGATGTTGGTCGAATATTCCTATAAAGAATAAATTAAAAACAATTAAATTTCATAAAACTTACCTTCCAAAATTCGTTGAATTTTTCGGCCGGAATTTTCTTCAACATATCAAGCACTTTTCGGACCAATTTCTTTTTGATCACTTTCAATATTTTATGTTGTTGCAGAGTTTCACGCGAAACATTCAACGGAAGATCATCACTGTCCACAATTCCTCGAATGAATGACAAATATTTTGGCAGCATATCCTTGAAGTCATCCGTAATGAATACTCGACGAACATATAACTGAAAATTTGGTTGATTTATTTGGTAAAATTATTTCTTTTTACTTTGATATTTTCTTCGGTTTTTCCATAATTTTGGAATGCGTCGGAGGCCAATGTTTTTGGAACATATAAAATTGACTTGAAACTGACTTCGCCCTCCGCCGTAAAATGCACATGACCCTAAATTATTGGTTTTTATTGGATTAATATTTCCCATTTATTTACCAATGGTTCGTCATAATCTTTTGTAATTGACTTGTAGAATTCCTTATATTCGTCTTCGTTCACATCCGTCGGTTTTCGCATCCAAATTGGTTTCATTGAATTGACTTTTTCCCAATCCCAGATGGTCTTTTCAACGGTTTTCGTTTTTGGTTTCTTTTCTTCTTCATCTTTCTTCTCCTCCCCCGTGGTCTCTTCCTTCTTCTCTTCTTCAGCTTCCTCAACTGGTTCTTCCACAGTTTCAGTCTAAATTTTGAAAAATTTTTCACAAAAATTTATATTAAAAATTACTCTGCTTTGCCACAGGAAAATGTCAAAGTTGATAAATTGGGAATATTTGTGGATGAGCTTCTTCAAGGTGTCCGGTTCCAGGAAATCATAGGCTTCTTCCTTCAAATGCAATGAGACTTGGGTGCCCCGTTTCAGTGTATTTCCGCGCGGATCATCGGCAATCGAAAATTGTTGAGAGTCCGATTCCCAAATGTATTGCTTATCATCATTGTTTTTGGTTGTCACAACGACCCGATCAGCAATGAGGAAAGCGGAATAGAAGCCAACACCGAATTGACCGATCAAATCCTGAAAATTATTTGCCGAATTAAATAATAATTAAAAGTCGAACCTGTTGTTGTTCACTGCTTGTGGATGAATCGAGCAATTTGGAAATGAATTCGGATGTTCCAGAACGAGCTATGGTTCCCAAATTATTGATCAAATCTTGTTTGGTCATCCCAATGCCTGTGTCGGTGATATGGAGAATGTGATTTTCCTTATCCGCCTAAACATTATTCAATTTAAATATATCTTTCACTAATTAAACCTTGATGCGAATAGTCAATTCTTCAGTCTCCTTTAGGGCGGTTGGATCGGTCAATGAAATCAAACGGATTTTGTCCAATGCATCGGAAGCATTTGAAATCAGCTCACGAAGGAAGATTTCTTTGTTTCTATAGAGTGAGTTGATAATCAATTTCATCATCCGATTGACCTAATTCAGTTTATAATAATATAGAAAATTTGAATTTTAGAAATTACCTCTGCTTGAAATTGATGTTTTTCGGCACTTTCCCTGAGTTTCTTGAATTCCGAAACAGAAAGTCCGTCCAATTTAATTGCTTCTTCTTCTCTCTGCACGGTCTGATCATCTGTTCCCTTGGTTGTTGGAGCGGTCGTTGCTTCCACAGTTGGTTCATCTCCAATGGTCTCGTCTTCATTTCCGTCAGAAGCAGTTGCAGAAAAATTTGGCAAAATTGCTAAAATTTGAGGTTATCTTTTTATTATTTGTTTATTTGATAACCTCCAAATGCGAAGAGAGCAATTAGCCAAATAATTAATGCTCCTCTCGAAATTCTCCTTGTCATTTTTGGTAGTTGACGATGAAGATGAATGAATTTGGATTTTAAAAACAGGCAACAAATAAAAAACCCTAAAAATTAATTGAAAGAATAATTAAATTTTTTTATGGGATTATTATAAGAATATAAATAAGAAATTGATTGGCCAGCAGCAGTAAATTATTTGTCTATTTTACGTTGCGCTGCGTGTAGTCTAGATTCGAGAAAATGCGAAGCCAAAAGGGTAAGAATGAGTTGGCTTTATTGGTTTGTTATGGCGAATAATAATGGAAATGGAAGTCTTTCGTGTCTCGTCTACCATTTCGAGTGCAAGTAAAAGCCAGCCAATGAAAGATAGCCAGCACAAATTGACCTCCTATTTTTCCTACTAAAATTTTTCAATGTGACGTTGCAAAAAATGAGAGTGATTTGATTCAAGACTTTTACTGAGACGAGAATTGAGATTAATAAGATTTGAAAAAAAAAATCAAAATTTTACGAATCAATCGGAAAAGTTTTGAACCTGAGTTTGATTAATTAATGATTAGAACGGGCAGAAAAAGAATAGTTTTCGATTTTGACTGCATTTGCATAAAAGCATCAAGATTAAATCATGATGAATGGAATAAAAAATCAATATAATTTAATTAAGCTAAAATGCGTGCCAATTGATTTCCAGTTTTTTTATTCATTTAATTTAATTTATTTCTCATTTTTGTTAATAAAAATTAAATTATAGCAAAAATATCGATCAACTTGGGTTGGAATAAAAAAACAAATTTCATTTGCTATTGAAAAAAAATGATTTTAATGCAAACGACACCATCAACAATTGCTGGGAATGATACGGTTAAAAATGCTACACAATTCACTTTTGAAGAACAGGTTTTTGATTTATTCACTATCCTCAATTAGTCAAAATTATACAGGTCATGGCATATTCTTCGCTTTACGTGATGGCAATTATCTGCATAATTTGGGGAACAATCCGATCATTGGCTTTTGTCCAAGCGCAGATTTCAAAAAAAGAACTGATTGAAACATCAATTACAACGAGAGAAGCGAAAAAGTTCCCCATAACCGCCAGTCTAGTCCTCTTCACGCTGTATCTGATATTCAAGTATGATCTTTCGAAAATTAAAATATTTGAACATAATTTCAGGACAAATGACGCTGGATTGGGTTTTATTATGGACAAGGTGCATCCCTATGTCACGCCCGAAATTTATGAACGCATGGAATGGGCACAGAATTTTATACAAAGCAAAATTGGAGGTATTTATTCATCCACATAATCTTATACTTCGAATCTTATTAGGAACAAATGCGACATTGGCCAATGCAACGACTGGAGCAAATTCAACCGCAGTTAATGGCACTTTATTCGGCGGTGTTGTTCAAAAAATTTCCAATTTTCATCCAATTGGCGCAAAAATTGTTTCATATATGCCAGAAATGAACAAACAAAATCTCATATTCCTTCTTCTTCTTTTACTTTGTTGGGAAGGTAAAATTAATCATATATAAAACTAATTTAATAATTTAAGGATGTGTTGCTTTGGCCACAATTCTAAAACCCGTATTTTCTTTGGTGCTATCCATTTTGCCAATTGGCGACCGTTGGCCTCGCCGAAATATTCCTTGGGTGCTGGTCATGAAGCGGGGCAAAAAGCCAATGAAAGAAGGCCAATTGGAAAAAGCAGGCAAAAAAGAAGTGGTCGGTCTATTTTTATTGAATTTTCGAAATAAAAATAAATTTTATTTAGGATTATATTCTTTTCTCGGAATGGGATACACATTTGTCAATTGCAATCCTCTGTTGCTCTGTTGTGGGCATTTCCCATTTGTACAAACGCCATTGGATCACCAATAATTTGTTGGGAGTTGCTTTCTCAATTTTTGGAATTGAAAATTTGCATTTGGCCAGCTTCAAGGTTCCTCAATAATTGAAATTAATTTATGCCAAAGCATTGACACTTTTAGTCTAGTGGTGAAATACATAGGTTAAAGGGATTAGGGATTACAAGTTCAATTCCCAATAAAATTTGGAATATTTGTCGAGCAATGATTATTTAGCCACGAAGAGATTCTGACACCTCTTATGCTAGAATTTGGTTTAAAACCCAAATTCGATGATTCAAACAAATGCTAATTAGGATCAATGAGCTCGACGCAGAAATATTTTAAAATTTTTATAACTTTTTAAGAAATAGAATTAATTTTTTAAAATTTTAGGCCGGAGCCATTCTTCTCTCCGGTTTGTTCATCTACGATGTGTTTTGGGTTTTTGCCACCGATGTGGTAAGTTTTTTGAGTATTTAAACCTATTAAATATTTTTTTAGATGACCACAGTGGCCAAAGGAATTGATGCACCAATTTTGTTGATGTTCCCGCAAGATTTACTCCGAAATGGATGGTTGGACGCATCAAAACATGGAATGCTTGGTATTAATAATTTTATTGAGAAAAATCTTTTAAAAACATTCCTCATTGATAGAATCAATTGCTTAAATTCGATAGGTTATTGATTAGAGAATGAGGGAAAAACAAATAATTATGATCAGATTATCGCCTTTCATTTGTTAAATATAAAAAAAAACATGAAAGGTTTTGCACATGGTCAACAATAAAATAAAAATAATTTGAATATTTTAATGACCATTTTTCTCAAGGTTTGGGCGACATTGTTATTCCTGGCATTTTTGTGGCTCTCCTCTATCGCTTCGATCATTACATTGGAACGCCGCAGGCAAAACAAGCCAAGGGGGCCAAAAACCGTTTCTATTGTTGGATTGTCATTTTTGCCTATGCTTTTGGACTTTTCATCACAATGGGTGTAATGCACTATTTCAAGGTGGATTCCAAATAATTTAAATTTATGAAATGTTTTTGTATTTTCAGGCAGCCCAACCAGCCCTTCTCTATTTGGTCCCTTCCTGTTTGATTCTCCCCTTGATGGTGGCCACATGCCGCGGTGAACTTCGCGCCCTTTGGAATTATTCGGAGGAGCATTTGGTCGAAAGGGATGATGAAGAAAAGAAGAAAAAGGCCGCCGCTGCTGAACAACAAAATGCAACTCCGGATTCCACCGGTGGTGGTAAGAAAAAGCAGCAGGAAAACAAGAAATCAAAATGATTTGTTCCTTTCCATCAAATACAAAATTCCCAAAGATTAATTTTAATTTGCTTTCTTTCTATTCCATTCTATCTTATTTTATTAATTTATTAATTTTAATTCGGTCTTTTCTAAAATGTTGCTAAATCTAATAGAAATGTTATTGTCCACCAAAAAAATTTCCCATCTATTTTTAATGTTTCGGTTCGCTTTTGCATATCTTTAATTAATTATATTGGACCTTTCTCTTCAGATTCAGAGCAGCAAATATCCCCCTCCCCCATCCATCCATTCATTATTGAATTGTTTTTTTTATTCATGAAACGTATAATGATGAATTATTGTTGAAATGATTGATAAAAGATTGATTGTTGATTTTAAATTATAATTTAATTAATATTAAAAGGGATTCGGTTTATATTGGATCCAAACCGGGTCACCAATTTTCACTCTTCCCGGCTTCACAATGGCCATATTCACACCGAAAATTGGACTATCCTGCAATCATTTTAGATTATTTTTCCATTTTTTTGCCTACTTTATATTGTTCATAAAGCTTTCCGGGCGCCAATCGGTATCTAAATCCAATACAAAAAATTGTAATTACCGTATTTTCCTATTGGTAGCCCCTCCCTCTCTATTAATCTTGGAGGATCTTTGAAATTAATTAGCCCCGGGGCTTCTAATAGGAAAAAACGTGTATATACTTTCGTAATTCTTTCAAAGGTTCCATTTTGCTGCACTTTTCGCCCGTAATCGGATCAACAGTAGTCAAAATGCAACTTTAATAGATTCTCAATTTGTAATTTTAAATAGAGAATTAATTCACCGGGTACATGGCTTATAACAAATAAATTCCGCTTCGCCAGCCTGAATCCGAAGCCAACGATCTTCATCAAAAGGGGGCAGCCCGGAAATGACCAAATTTGGTCGAAAGTTTCTCGAATCTATTTTAATGTCTTGTCCGGCCAAATGTGCATTTAGATCCTCCAAAGATCCAAGTGAAAATGCCATATAGGAGGCCAAATCCGAATATCCAATCTTTTATTAATTGATTAAATTTTAATCAGCATATTTTTAATACAGTACTTTGTCATTCACTTCTGGCACCGGATTATTCATCCAATAATTGCCCTTCGAAGATTGATCCCTCTCCGTAAATAATTGATCATTGGCAAACCTAAAATGGCATTGCCTTTATATGGTAATTCAAACCAACCAAATTAGCCTAAATTCCCTTTTGTCCTTTGGAACACCCAAAAATTCATTAAATGCCTCTCCAATTTCATCGCCACAATCCAAGCCTTCAGTTTGCATATTTCTATGGAGACTGGAAGAAGAATTTAGGGACATTTGACGTTGCTGGGAGGCGGGCCAGGATCTAATTCGAACTTTTTGGATTCATTTTTGGAACAAAAAAAGGAAAAATCAGATCAGAAAATATAAAGTAATATCAGAGGCATTCCAATTTCCACTGACCGTGCCCTTCGAATCTGGTTTCTTCGGCTTACTTCTTTCAAATTAACATTTATCAATTTTGATGCCGAATTTTCGTCTTTAAAGAGAGTATAAATCCAAAACATGGCCAATTTTTACCAATGCTTGGAAATTGAACAATTAATATTTGGTCTTGGATATTCGCCTCGACCAATACCCAAAAAAACAAAGAATATTAAACCAATGAAGCATCAAAAATATCCCACCATTTTTGGATAAACTCGAGCGGTTAAAAACAAATTATCCTGGAGGACATCAATCAACTTTAAAATCATAAAATCAATTAAATAATTTGCATATTTTACTAAAAAATGTCTGTCCCTTTCTTCACCATTAATTGGGCCACGTTCCCCACAATCGAGCCAGTCCACCTTAAAATATTACTGTATCCATAATTGGGAATTTGGATTGTTCTGATACATTTTTTGGTTTACAAGATTTAATCGGATAAATGAACAATTCGTGAATTTTGCCTGCCTTCACAAATTCATTAAAATTTTGACTTAAAAAAATTAAATATTTAAAATTGTCAAGAATTTTCACCCTCTTTTCTTCCTCAGCCTAAATGTAAGCCAAATTGCAGTGAAAAGGACACCAATGCTAATAGTACTACTTGCCAACAAAAAATTAGAATTTTGAAGTGCCATTATTCATCATCGGAGAACGGGGAAAATTGATAGGGAAATGGAATTGTATTTATATCATTGGAATTGATTGAATGGCTACCAACCCCCGCTATTGTGTTGATGATTGATAAAACCAATAATTAAAGTCCTTTGCTCTATATTCCTAATAAACTCGTAAAATGCGGTCAAAGTTCTCTGCCTTTGAATTAATTTGTCATTTCTTTCAAAAGTTAAACCATAAAAAATTTATATAATACAATAAAAAATAAGTAAAATTGAGCTAATAATAATTGGGAATGTGGTCCTTTTGTAAAGGAGAATAAATTTGAGATTTTCATAAAAAAAAATCTGGGAATACAAATTTAAAAATGTTGGAATGTCATTTTTAAAATCATTCGTGAAAATGAAGGGAAATTATTTTGGATTGGATGATAGCCTTGGGCAATATTCAATTTTCATTGATTACAGTAGCATTCGAAGAAGAAGAAGTTGGTGGATTGATGCCGCCTCCGGCATTAATGCCGCCATATGGATGGAATCTTTGGGAGAAGAATGGTAAAATATATTGGAATATTCAATATTTGCTTTTTTACCGATTATTGGAATTGGGTAGGGCGGTGGCACCTTTCATTTGATTTGTTGGATTTGATTGTTGCATTTTGGAATGATCTGCCATCATCGAATCGACTTCTTGGCCAGAAGACATTGGCAAAATGGCACCATTGGCCAGTTGGATGGACGAGGATTGAGGAATTTGGTTGATTGGCCTGAATTGACGATTGGAAATATTTACAATTTTTAATGGTCTACCCAGTCAAAGTGTATGTGAAGCTCAGTGCCGTGGGAAAAATGATGCCATCCTCGTCGCGCCCTACCAAAATTGGCACATCCAATTTCCCATTTGTTGCATTGGCCAAAGCTGCGTCAGGCGAAAATCCGTAATCGGAACAAACGGAAAAAAGTGGTGGAATTGAACAGGAAAGACGCTCAGGGGTGCTGAAAATGGGAGAAATTGGAATAGATTGAACAAAAGAGAATTACAAACCAAAAAATGGTCTCAGTGGGAGTAGCGCCGAACCAAATTCGATGGGATGGCGAAAAATTGATACCGTTCAATTCAATACTAGTGGCAGTCGATGCTCCCTTCAAGATATCCACTTTTTGTTGTTGGCCATCAAACAAATTCAAACTGTTCACTTGGGGCATTGGGGAGACTGGTAATCGTGCAATTCCGCCGGTAGTGCCCAAAAGTGGCTGAAAAGGGAATTGGTTAGGTTAATTTGGCATTAATTTTGAGTGAATTTACTCTAAAAGAAGCAAAAACGATGATGGATAAAAGAAAAGGGGAATTGGTTTGATTAAATTAGAAAAAGTGGACAAAATTAATCTTTCAGGAATGAAACATAAATCTAACCGGAAAACACAACTTTCCGGAATGAAATAAAAATGTTTCCGGAAAAGTGCAAATTAATTCTAGGAATGAAACACAAATAAAAAGTGCAAATTAATTCTAGGAATGAAACACAAATCTAACCGGAAAGCACATCTTTCCGGAATGAAATACAAATCTAACCGGAAAACACATCCTTCCGGAATGAAACACAAATCTAACCGGAATGAAATACAAATATAACCGGAAAACACATCTTTCCGGAATGAAATACAAATCTAACCGGAATGAAATACAAATCTAACCGGAAAACACATCTTTCCGGAATGAAATACAAATCTAACCGGAAAACACATCTTTCCGGAATGAAATACAAATCTAACCGGAAAACACGTCTTTCCGGAATGAAATACAAATCTAACCGGAAAACACATTCTTCCGGAATAAAACACAGAAAATCAAACCAATTCTCCCATTTCTTTTATCCATCTTCCATCTATATATCTATTATAGAGAAATGAAATATTTGAATATTTTTTTGTGGAAAAAATACTGCTATAATTGGTAATCTAATTTTTGATTCCTATAAATATCCCCTAATAAACCACCTCAGCCCATTTGTATTCAGTTTTGTCCGTTGAAATGATCGTCCATGCGGCACCATCGCTGATTTGATGTCGATGAGGATCAATCCGAATTGCCTAAAAGGAGGAGAGAATTTGAAGGGGAAATATTTGCTTTTTGGCCACCTCATGTTGAATGATTTTGTCATGAGAAAGGCAAAGATAACGGGTTTCTTGGCCGCCCATTGGCGGTGAGTCGACGACCATTTGGAAGGCACATTTGTGCAATTGACTGACCGGTTCACCTTTAATATTGAGATTTTATTCAAATTAAATTAAGTTAATTTATTGCCTTGTCCACTGGGATCCAACAAAACCATTTGTTTATCCACTTTTCGAATTCGCTGAAAAATTAAAAATGTAAATGTCAAAATGTTAAAATATTAACAAGTCTTGGGAGGGCAATATTCGATTGGGAATCGACCAATTGGACGGTTGATCCATAGGTGATTATTGCCGAAGGATGGCCACCATTTTGTTGTTGATGATGAATATTCCCGTTGAAATGGTCGTCGACAACTAAATATTGTTGTTCAAATTATAATTTATTCGCTTTTGACTGACCAGATTGAATAAGGAATGCGCCCCATTTAGTGGAGCTGGCATGGAAGCATCCATTCTCCACATGCAAATATCGGGTGGAAACAGTCTGGGAACGGAGTCGATTGAAAAGGGCAATCTTCAAAAGGAAGGTGAATTGGCAAAAAAATGTTAAATTGGTCAACTTTGCTTCCATTGCTGACGCACAAATATTTACAATCCGAACTTTTCATTGACTGCTTCTTTTTGGATGGTTTCGAGATGACCTTAAATATTAATATTGGCCAATAAAATGTTTAATTTTTCTTTCTTGCCTTTATTCGTTGAGAGGGGAAATGGCCCAATTCGATGGCACCACCGGCGTAGGAGAAATGTGCCTAAAATATTTATTTTAAATATTTGATGTTTTTGGGTGCATGTCAATGACAATAATATCTAGGGCCTTTTCCTATTCATCCTACTGTACCCCCACTTTTTGCCTAATCACCTGTCACCCTATCAATCAAATATTGCCCCAATCTGCCTTTTAAACCTGCTCCTTTCCCAATTAAATATTCATTTCCCGCTTTTTCGATGTTCTGCACTGTTATTATATCATTTTTCTGTACATCCAGATAAATAATAATATAATAAAATTGAGTTCCCTTTATCCCCATTCCTTCGTTTGGGCCACTGGGGGCTTAGCCTTACGGCGAAGGCCCGGAGCGAGAGCCTAGGCCCAGCTCCCGTCTCAACAACTTTAGGCCTAGATCTCTAGCCAAAACCAAAATTAACATTAATAGTACACCTGTAAATGAAAATATTTTCGTTTGTCCGAATCGCTGATGAACAATGCTTTGGCGGCACAATAATCCTTTAAAAAATATAAAAATAATAATTAAAAGTGCCTCACTTTTCCATTGGAAAAATCCAATTGGTGGGCACTTTGTTGGGCGGTCAATTTCTCCGCCCCTTGGGCCGAATTTATTCCAATTGTGGCCACCAATTCATTGAACATTTCTCGACCACTTTCTCCGCTCAAAAGCATCGAATCCTTGGACAATGTTGGCCTAAAAACAAATTCTTTTGTACCCAATAAAATGCCATTTCCAATTCCACCTTTTCCCTGTGCCCGCCTCTTCCTTCAATTGCCGAAAAATTTGATCCAATGTTTTTCGCCGTTGGCGCCATCCATCGCCCAACAAATAGACACAAGGCGGAGGGCAGAAAAACCTTTAAAATATTATAGGCATTGAAAATGCTTTAAAATGGATGACCCCCTCTTCAATTGGCAAAATTGTTGTGTAACATTCATTGGCCTTTTTTGACCCTAATTGACTGGCCAATACAATATTCTTCCCCTCAATTTGTCCCCCTCCTTCCATCATATTTGCCCTAAGGATTTACTGACCCTCCTCAAAATGGTGGTCGTCCCTTGTCCTTCTTCTTAAGTGCCCCCTCCACCCAAATGGCCCATTTTGCCTTTCACAGTGGAACATGAAAATGTGTAGAAAGGGAAAGAAAGGGACAATTCCCCATCAATGATGTTTTGTGTCCATTCAATATGCTAATTCCCCTCACCCACAAATGTTGGCCAAATCTTACTCAATCCCTTCTTCCAGTCCTCATCTTCTTAATTGACCATTTCCCCATTGAAAGTACAAAAATGGAAAATGGACTAATTTTGAGGGAAATTGGAAGGGGAAATATATATGTTTTGGCCCTTTCTTCTCCTCCCCTCTCGCCTCACCTTTTCTCATTCCCATAACTTTTTTGGGCCACTTTTGCGTGGAAAATCCAAATGGCACATTCGAATCGACTTGGATTGGCCAAATAATCACGGACAGCCGTGCGAGTGAGGCATTGGGCCGGTGGGAAATGGGCGAGAAGAGGCGACAATTGTGGGGGACGATGGCGAATTGAAGGATTCTGGAATGGAGGATTTATAAATATTTTATAAATTAATTGGAAACAAATTTATTTTATATTAAATTAATTCTTTTGATTAACCAAATCAGCGTTGAATAAATCGGCTCCAGCTGCTGCTGAAGGTGAAGAAGAAATGGCAGCTTTTCCCGCTGATGAACCTCCAGAGGAACGGCGAGAAGATGATTGGCCACCGCCGGGCACTGTCAAATGTTGGTTGGGAAAAGCAAAAGATGATGAACTGCTTGACGAAGTTGGGCCTTAATTAATTATAATAAAATAAATTCAAATTTATTCCATTTTTATTCATTTTATAATCCTCAAAAATTTGCGCATTATTCCAAATATAATTAATTGCTTTTCCCCATCCATATTTCAACAAAAAACATTGGAATTTGGATGGACCTTTCCTTGCATTTCCACCCAAATGTTGTTGCCTTTTTACACCGCCCCCATTCGACGATGTTTGTTGGCCGCCGACTGCAGCGGCGGCCGCAACTGCCATCATTTCGGCGGCCGCCACATTTGTTTGCTGTGGCCAATCAGCGGCAGTTGGGCCAATTGCCATTATTTGTTGGCCATAATTTCCATATCCAGCATTATATTCAAAATGATATTGGCCCGTCGCCGTCATTGGATCACCGCCACTCCCATATGAGGCCATTGAGGTGGCCCATTGTTGGTGCCATTGTGGAGTGCCGTAAAAATCGCCGGCCATTGGCCAAAATGCCGCATTTCCTCCCATTGCTGTGGAATGGCCTCCGCCCCCAATTTGACCGGCCAATGCGGCCAATGAATCGTAAACCGAAAAAAGTTGATGATGATTTTGATCAATGGGAATGGATGAATCATGGTGGACTGCTGCTGGAGGTGGATAGGTGGCAATGGCCATTTGACCATAATCAAAGGAGGAAGAGGAAGGAAATTCAAATGTTGAAGAAGTGGAAGGTGGCATCAATGCGGATGAAGAAAATGTGGGAAAATGTGAATGGTGGCCGGCATTTTGATGTTGGTCAAGCCATGCCGGGAAAAGCGGAGTGCCCGGAGGCGGCATTGATGAAAACATTTGGCCGGCACCCGGATTGGAGATCGAATCGGTGGTGGCGGCGATTGTTTCCGTCTTTCCCTGCGGATGGCATTTTTGGTCTTCCCCAATTCCAATTGACTCATTTACGGCAGTAGGAATTTGTGCCTTTTGTTCGGATTGTGAATGACAATTCCCCTCCAAATGTTGAACCCCTTGAAAATATTCCACCATTCCAGAATTCGTTGATTGGTCATAATTAGTGGCAGCGGACATTGGCTAACAAATTTACATTCCATTATTCTTTTATGGCCAATATTTCCCTCAATGCTTGATTCTCCCATGGATTTGAATGGATTTTGCCCTCTCAAATCGCCTTCCTATTTCCCCTTCATTACGGCGATGGGAATCTCCCACCACCCAAATATCGTTGGATGTTTTTGATGTTTTGTTGCTGGGAATTAGGCGGTCGTGGGATGGGTACCCTAAAGGGTGGAAGGGGGGCGGTGGGATTCTGGGTGGGTGAGGGAATTGTGGAGCAAAACGATGGACTTGTTTGGGCAAAAGGGGGAAGTGATGGGAGAATTTGGGTGGCTCACAGTCAAATTGTTCCCACAGCTTTTTGGGCCACAATTTGGAAGAGCATATGTGTGTGTGGGATCTTCTCATTCAAGTCAAAATAATGTGAATATTCTCAAAATATTCCCCCTTTTGTGATTGGATGATCAACATGGGGGGAAAATGCCCTCAAATTGTGGGTTCAAGAAAATGGAAATGGAGGAAGGCGAGTGGTATATTCAATGAAAGGGGGGGGGGGGAAGAATGTGCCAATATGGGTTGGGTTGGAGTCCCCTTCCCCCTCCACATTTGGCCCATGGAAGCTTTTCCCCCTTGTTTGCCAATTCCCCTTCCAACCAGTCCCTTTCCATCCCCTTCTTCTCGCCCATTCGCTCCCCTTCCAATTCGGCTTCTTCATCCTCCAACCCCCAAGACTGGCTCAGATGGCCCCTTCCCTCCCTTCCTTTTTGTATTCAAATGTACGGTACTTTGAATGAATGGGCTAAATGGAGTGGAGAGGGAAGGAGGGGGAATGGCGCAGTGTGGGAAAATTTGGCGCAATGCCGATGGATGCCAAAAATCTCCTTCTCCGAAATGCGGCAAAAATACTTTACAGAGAGGAGATTGGTGGCCAATGAATGGCCACAATTCAAAGGAATGTGCGCAAAATTGGGTAAATGTTCCTCCATCATTCCGACGAATTGGATTCCATTGAATTGTAGTTCAAAGGGAAAATTTGAATACAGTAGGAAAAATGATGGATTGATTGGTTTATTGGATGATATTCTCCAATTAATCCATTAATTTTCATTTATTTTAATTTTATATGGTCAAATTCAATAATATTTTGAAATCAATTTTTTAAATTCAACAAATCCTCCATTTTTCTATTTAATATTTATTTTCCCACCAAATTGATGGTCTCCAATTTCGCATATTAAGGGCCCTTAAACTTCTGCTAATTTTCTCTTTTTAATCGCCGATTTCCGCCTTCTCACAAAACTTTTGAATGGGCAAATATTGCGGCAAAAAATAATAAAAAAAATGGAAAATGCGCAAATTTTTGAGATTTCTATTTCGTTTTTTGCTAACATCTTTCTTGCCCACCTTTTTTCCTTGTCGTTCCATTACCATTTTGTTCATTTTCCAATTTGGCCATATTTTCGCTCAAAAACAATGAATTCCAAATTTGAACAGAAAAAGGGGTGGAAAAATGAAGATGGACAAGCT
This sequence comes from Pratylenchus scribneri, assembly GCA_030063045.1. Lineage (NCBI taxonomy): Eukaryota > Metazoa > Nematoda > Chromadorea > Rhabditida > Pratylenchidae > Pratylenchus > Pratylenchus scribneri. The sequence continues at coordinate 577,244 of JAQSEB010000011.1, read as the reverse complement.
TAAAATAAAATTGGGAAATGAATTATTTTGTATTGCGGGAATGAATTCAACTTTCTGGCCAAAATCCAATTGAAATCCAAAAGTTTGGGCCAATTGAATGAAATGGAGGAAATTTTCAGCAGTTGGCATCAAAAATTGAGTGGCATTCAATGCTAAAAATGAGGATAATAATTTAAAAATATTGCTTTACCTGTTGGAGCCAATGCCGACAAATTTGCGGGAATTTGGCTGAATTGATGGGCAGCCAATGGGATGAAGGAATTTTGCTGTGGAGGCGAAGATGATTGGACAGTAGCAGTTGGTGGTGATATGGAGGGGGAAATACTTTTGGAAGGCCATTTTTGATTGGCATTAATTTGCTGTGAGACAATGGGGCTGGGTTCAGGAGTGCCCAATGGTGGCATGAAAATGTTCTATGAATTTTATTTGTAATTAATTCAAGTTCGGTCAAATATGCTAATCATTTTTTAAAACATTGAATTTTATGAATACTTCTGCCTTTTTTTCCGTTTAGATTTGTATTTCATTCCGGAAAGATGTGTTTTCCGGTTAGATTTTTATTTCATTCCGGAAAGATGTGTTTTTTTCCGGTTAGATTTATATTTCATTCCGGAAAGATGTGTTTTCCGGTTAGATTTATATTTCATTCCGGAAAGATGTGTTTTCCGGTTAGATTTATATTTCATTCCGGAAAGATGTGTTTTCCGGTTAGATTTATATTTCATTCCGGAAAGATGTGTTTTCCGGTCAGATTTGTGTTTCATTCCGGAAAGATGTGTTTTCCGGTTAGATTTGTGTTTCATTCCTGAAAAATGTGTTTTCCAATTTGATTTGTATTTTCCGGTTAGATTTGTGTTTTCCGATTAGATTTGTGTTTCATCCCAATAGATTTATAACTGGAAAGAATAATTTTGTAAATTTTCCAGAAAGAATAAGTAATTTTATATCCAAATTTGTTTCCCTAATTTATTCGATATATTCTATGGCCAATTACAAACATACCCTTTGGATCGGCATTTCCTCGTCCACAACGGAAATGATCATTTCTTCCTCTCCGTCATCATCATCTTCTTCCATTTTGATTGCCTTTTCTCCAATTTGTTGCTGCTGGAATTGGTGTCCAAGTTGCGTTATTTGTTCAATTCTCATTTTTATTTATTTTTAAATTAATTTGCTAAATGAATTAAGGGAAATTGGCACCTTATTGGCGGGAGAGTGGAAGGGTTTAAAGGTACAAAATGTTTGCATAAATTTCTCGATCGAATGCCCAAAAACATTTGGAGGAATTTTGTGAATGATCCAAATTTGACAGCCCAAACCCAGATCCGCCCTCCAGCTTCTTCTCCTTCGACTTTCCCTTTGTGCTTTTGGTTGCCCAATGACCATCTTCCTCCCCTTCCATCCCATTTGCCTCTTCCCCAAGGTCTTTTTCCCACTTTCCCATTTTATCTTTTTTTGGCGGCCCTGTGGGAATTTCCCAGCATTCGGAAGGATTGAGGGCAATGTGGGAAGGGGGTTTTGAGAGGAAATAATGCGGCCCTGGGAATTCTCGTCGTAGCCCTATTTTGCCCCATGGAGTCATTTTTGGAGGCAATGATGGGTTTTTTGAGGGAAAAGATGGGAAAAACATTTGGGGCTTGGATCCGGGAAAAGGGATATGAATGTTAAAATGATATTTTCGATTTGGCATTGTAATGAATCCGAGATGCCAAAAGTAAATCTGGAATCTGTATGAAAGGACAATTCACAGTGATTTTCTTCACTAAACCTTTTTACTGGAAGCTTGGATCTTTTAGCGGTTGGTACTTGGTACCGATAGTATAACCTCCATTAGTTCTCCGTTAGTATAAAAGCCTAAACCTTTTTCCTAAAATTCATCCTCTGAGTCCCAAAACCAAAACATAAACCTAGTCCTAAATCCAAAAATGGCGGCATATACTTTCGGTGCCAAAATGGCCCTGTCCCACTTTAATGAACTTTAATCTGATTAAATAAAAATGTGAATATTTTTTCCTGAATTATGAAATCGCAAATGAAACATGGATATTCCCCCATTGGTTTGCTATTTCTGTGATTGATTTCACATCATTTCGAGCAGTAATTGGACAAAGGGGAATTAAAAGAGCAAATTAAGCAGATCTTGGGTGGATCAGAAACCAATGAGGAATGAATGAGGAAAACATTTTGGGAAAAACTATTTATTTTTTTATTATGAAGAGTGGATGAATGAATGCCCAATGCCCACATTGTGGAGCATTGACCGTGTCAACTGGGATGGTGGTTGTGGGAAATATGCCCGATTATTGGGGTTGGCCACAATGTGAATGCCCCTTCCACTTCCATCCAAATATCCCATTTTATTTTCCCATCCCTTTTGGACTTCATCCTCAACGTGGGAATCAAGGGAAGCGGGAATTGAAATTGCCCAAGGGAAAGTGTCCAGTCCAATAAGAGGAAGGATGAGAATCGTGAGAATATTAGGGGCAAAATCATGATGGCCAAATTTTTGAGGTGGAGGTGCTTTACGGAAATGGCCAAATTTGATGAGAAAGCTTGTTGAATTCGCACAAAAATATTGAAATTGGGTGGTTCAAAAAATGGTTCAATTCAGCCATTCACAACAATGGAGAAGGCCCAAAATAGGATATTTAATTAGAACGGTAATTCATACCATCAAAAATTCATTTCTTCAACTTCTTTTAAATGCAGAATATTTGTCAAAAAACCCTCATTCATCCAACTTTCCCAGGATTGGAATAAGTGCGAATTTGCCTCCTCTCGTCCCATCTTTTCACCTCCCAAAACCCAACATTATACTTTTTGTTGCCGCCTTCCATTTTCTCAGCCCCAGCCAATTCTTTTATCCTTTTTGCCGCCATCAAATGGGAAAACTTTTTCATGTCCCCCTTCCCCGGTCATCGGAGAATTTCTCACCAAAAATTGTCGTCAAATTTATGGTTGGGAAAAATTGGCGCAAAAAAGTGGAAATTCATTCAGGCCCTCCCCTTTTTAAATGTTTTTCACAATTTTGGAATAATTTAAAAGACAGTAAAGTATTTTTATTTAAATAGTGTGGAAATATTGGCATCGTCCATGGAATGGATTCAGGTGTAAAGGAAAAATTGAAAAAAAACGAGAGCCAAAAACAGAAGGGAGACAAAAGTGGAAATAAAAATAATAAAATGGGGAAATAAAATTGCATTAAATTTAATTCAATGTGTTCATCCATTTTCCTCCAAATCCAAATTCAATGTCTTCGTTGTGATGTTCGCCGTTTTGTGGCCGAGATGTTCGCCGCCGCCGACGTCCCCGCTTCTTCCAATTCCATTCCGCTGCCACTTCGGGTGATGATTGCCTTCGTTGGAGGAGTCGATGATGAAGTCGATGGTTGCAAATCATCCTAAAATTGCAAAATATATTATTCATCAAAAATATATTCCCCTGCTTTCCTACCATTATTTCTTGTTTAATTGAGGCCACCGAACCCTTTCTTTGTTCATTTCCTCCGCCGCTCATTTCTCCTCCACCGATGCCCATTCCTCCGCCGGTGGAACGTCGATTCGTCCGCTGAGGTGTTGCTGCCGGTTGTTGTGAAGTTGATTTTGTTGCATTCGTCGATGCGGTTGTTGTGCTGCTTCGCGAAATTCGTCCATCCCCCGCATCGCTGCCGCTGGCATTGCTTTGCCGACTTACAGTGCCACCACCCCCGCCGGTGGCCCCAATGCCCAATGGATGTGTTTGTGCCCACATTCCGGATGGATATTGGACAACCTGTAGATGAGAATAATTTTAATAAATTTGGCGGTAATAAATAATTTGGACGACCCACCTGAATGCATTTAAGGGCATAGGCGAGCATTTCCCTGGCATATGAATTCACATGGTGGCCAGTGCTGTTGTACATGCATGCATTGGCGAACATGAGGAAAATGTCCTGGCTGAATTGGCCAAATGTTTGGATGGCGCCCGACTCAATGCGTGCTTTCAATGTCCTCAAATCCATTGGCCTTTATTTTTAAATTAAATACAATTCAAATTGAAATTATTTGATACATTTTGATGGCGGAATGGTAGCCGGGCACTTCCTCCTCACTGACGGGTTGATCGAAAACGTAGGTGTACCGATGGGCGCGAATGTCGTTCCAAAGGGTGAGCAAAACTTGGCGAGGGATTATTTCGTTGGAAGTATGGTTGCCGGGACGAAGGAATAATCCATTCTCGCCAATACTGTCCACGGCGGGTGAGGGAGTGGAACTGAAAAAAAACAATTGTTTGAATATGTTTTGTAATTATTGTACAGTATTGATTTATATGGTTTGATCGATTAATTCAGAGTAAGTTTTATTTATGTTTCTCTATTTAAATGGTTTGAATATAAGTTAAGGTGAATTGAAATTTCGAGGGTTTTTAAACCGGTTTAACTTTTTTAAAATTGAATAAATCTGGCCAGAACTAGCATTTTCGCAACTAAAAACGACGAATCGAATGAACTATAATTTAAATTTAATGCTCTAGAATGCCTTATGAACCAATGAATTATGGCCATTTATGGTATTTTTGATTAATTTAATATCCGCAGAATTGGTTTCAACAAATATACCAAAAAAAGATAAAAAAAAATAGGATTCATTTAGTAGGACTCACGTGGCCAATGCCGCCCGGCGAAGGGAAGAACGCAATTTTGTGTTGATTGCAATTCGCGACAGAACCGGTGGTTCTTGCAACTCTTCGGGAATGACAAAAGGAGAAAGAGTCGGCGGTGGTGATTCGTCTCTCGGCATTGGCTCCAGTTTTGGTGGTGGCGATTGAACTGCGGGAATCTCCGATTTTGGCGATTGTTGAACGACGGGAATATTTGCTGTTGTTGAAGGAGAAGTTGAGGCGGACAATGTAGCGGCCGATGATGGCATTGGACCTAAATGAATGTGAAATTTAAAAAAAATGAATAAAAAACTGACTCAGTTGATGCGAAGAACGACGCAAATTCTTGGATGGTGGTCCGGCAGCCTCGAGTGAATCTTCTGCCGGAATTTGTTGCTCTCCAATGCCGGATGCCGCCGTTGTCAACAAATCCAATTCACCACGTCTGAAAATGGGCAAAAATTTAGATAAATTATAAATTGAATTTATTTTTAAACGCGCCTTATTTCTCGTCATTTAATCTACATTTTTAAATCCTAAGTTAAAACTCAAATTTGTTTTTGTTTAAATTAAAGAATATAAATTGGTAATTCCAAAATTTACTAGATGCTTTTAGGCTTATTAGGTTTATTGATTCGACATGGGATTGGGATCGTAAATTATAAAATTTCAATTTCAGATAGAGTTTGAGCTTGTTTAAAAAACTGAACCATTATCTATACCAAAATCGGTTTTGGTTTACTTTTTACTAACTTTTGTAAAAACCATAAAATGGGTCTGAAATTTTCCGGGATTTTATTTAAGGCGACATTTATATTGTAAAAAAGAAAAACAAACTTTCTCTTCTTCGATTTAGGCTGCACCACCACATTTTCTGTTGTTTCGACGGCGGCGGTCATTTCCTCCTCTTCCTTCATCAATGTCTTCTCCTTTTCCTCTTCCATTTCTTCTTCCTCTTGTTGTTGTTTTTTGGGTGTTGCCTCTTTTCGCTGGGAAGTTCTTCGTTCACGTGTGCTGGCCATTTCGGCTTGTTGCATATTTGTACTGGCCTCCTGCGCCACTTCTTTTTGTCCTTGTGCCCATTGTTTTTTCCTCGTCATTCTGCCCGTTTCCGTCGCCGCCACATTTTCCTCCTCCGCCGTTGTTGTTCCGCTGGTCGATTGTCGTTTTTCTCGTCCCCGTGTCAATATTGGAGGCGGAGGATTGTGCACCAAAATGGGCTCTTCACGGACCACCCGGAGTCGTTTGCGAGGAACAACAATGGCCAAAGAAGTTGTTTCCTTCCCTTCTTCCTCCTCTTTTTCATTATTTGCTGGGCTAATTGTGAATGTTGGCGGCGGCGGCGGTGAAGCATTGGAAATGGCAACGGCAATTGATGATGTTGTTGGCGTTTTGATCGGTGATTTGGATTTGGCTGAAATAATAAATTGTTTATTTGGTATTTCATAGGCCTTTCAAAAAAGGATAAATTTTCCCTAAAAACATTTCACTTTCGCTCATTATTTCCCTCACCCTTTGGGGTTATTTCCCTGGCCACCACTGGCATTTGAATGGTCATCTCAATTGATTCCTTGATGGTATTTGCTACATCCAAAACAATTTGTGTGGCCTCCTCATCATTTTGTTTGGTAAATTCGGAATTTTGGCAATTTGTTTTGGATAAAATGGATTCGTGGGTTGCCAATTCGGCGAAGGCCCTCTCAGAATGTGCACAAATTTTTTGTGCGCATAATTCGTTCGTTTGATGGTTTTTGTGGAATTCGAAATGAACTTCGATTTCCTCCTCCTCCTCTAATTTATTATTTTCTTCCATCTTTTCCTCATCTGATTTTTGTTCAATTTCATTTTCTGTGGTGGTCTCAACCATTTGGTGGATGTCAATTGAGGGCAACTCATCTTCTTTTGTGCCATTGTTTTGGATGTCTAAATTTGCCCAACTATGACTTCGTCTTAATTCTAATATTTGGCCAATTTCTCCTTTTTCACCAAAATTTCCATCAATTATTTCAATTCCTCCTCCTCCATTTTTACCCAAAATTTCACCTTTTTTTCTCAATATTTTTAGCACTGCCATTTCCAATCTTCTTGGTGTTTTACTATGCCGAAGGCGGGGGACAAAACCTTTTTTTTATTTTTGGAAATTAAAAATTTTTGGATTTGGGTAATTTGTGAATTATGGCGAAAATGAGTTAAAGAAAGGATTCCCCAATTATTAAAATATTTTTGGAAAAAAACCTTTCAGCACTGGCTCCGGTGAGCCGAATGAACGCGTTGGACTGGCCAATGTTGGAATTTGTTGATCGAATTTTGATTGAATCGGCGGCGGCGATGGAATTCGATCACCACGAACATAATTCATGTAATCTTCAGTGCTTCGAATCTGCAAAATATTTCATCAATCATTATTGAATGGAAGCAAACAAACATTTTTGAGTCCATCCGGATCAAGTTTATCAATTGCCTCCTTTATTTTCGCTTCATAAATTTCACTGTCTGCCCTCTATAAAAAGATTAAGTTTTTTTTAAAATAATTTAAACTTCACTTGAGCATCTTTCTGCCGTTGCTCTGTCAAAATTGCTTCCATTTCTTCGGCTGTGACTTTTCCTTGTTGATATCGATGGATCAGGTCCATGTGCCGGCGAATTGCCACTGCGAACATTTGCTTTTTGCGTTCAATAAGTTCGGCGTATTCCTTCCGAAAATGTTTGAGCCAAAGTTCGGCGGCCTCTTTGCCCCGTGGATGAATAGGCATTCCGCAGATGTGATGTTCTGGATTTGGTTTACTGAAAATTCGATGCAATTCTTGGCGAACATTCTAAAATGATAAGCAATTTAACCAATCATCCATAGATATATTTTACTCACTGTATTACTGAAAAAATCAGGTGATCGTCTTTTGGCAAATTCCTGCTTTAGAATGTCGCATCGTTGGTCCCTTAAAGAATAGATCAATGTTACTTAATAAATCGTTTATATTTACCATAACATATCTTTGTCTTTATCGGTGTATAATTCAAGTAGACGAATTTTTTCAGCCAAAGTCCAATCAGCAGATGAGGAATTTTGATGAGGCGAATGAGTTGGTGAAGTCATTTTTTTATTGAATAATTCGTTTATAAAAATCTGGAAATTTCTTAATCCTTATCAAATTAGCACACGGTTCTATTTTTTCGATTGTTTATAGGAAATTATTAGATTGCCGATGCCGATCCGATAAAATGCTCAAATCTCAAAATCAATGAACAAAATTAAGTCGAGATCGAGATTCTAGAAAAGTGGAAGGAACATGAAAACGTGGAATGGGGAATGGGAAAGAGGGATTCATCTAGCAAACTCGTTTATTCAAAAAGTTTTATATTTCTTTCTTCATTTCTTTTTATTATGTACTATTTTTTCCATTTTGGATAATATATCATAATTCACTGCCGCGAATTTAAAAATGGAAAACGCAAAAAAGTTACAAAAATGCAATGCCGATCCTTGAGCCGGGTGCTAATTCCTAATTCCCAAGTGCATTTGCCAATCTTCGCTTGTTGTAATTGTTGTGTCATTTTTATTTATTATTTTATATATTTATTTTTTATGCATAATTAATTTTATAATTATTCTTAAATAATTTAGATTTTTAATTAAATAATTTGGCAATAATTAATAAAAATGTGCTCTCATAATCATGGAGGCGGTGGTGGTGGACCTTGTTCTGCTTTGGCTGCCGATTTTGACCACTATCAACAAGGAATGCAATACAATATGGATAAGGTAAATATTGAATAACTAAATTGGAAATAATCATCAAATATTTATTTAGTACATCAACAAAGATAATGTGATTGTATTGAATGAATCAATTGAGGGTTCCGGTGTGAAAGTATTCAAAAGCTGGGCAGAACGAATGGATAAGTGAGTAATTTTAATTTGATTTGTATTCAGTCATTTAATAATCATTTTTAATAGAACAAATTTCGTCGAAAGTGATGTCGATGAGGAACTCCTATTTTGTATTCCATTTACAGGTTAATATATTAAATTTTAATTAAATAAAAATTACTATAAAGGCAATGTGAAACTCACAGGCATTACTTTTGCTGGCCCAATGGATAAAAGTTTTCCGGCCAGAGTGAAAATATTCAAGGATCGCGAAAATGTTCGTTGATTATTCAAAATCTAAATAATTTTTTTTTAAGATGTCCTTCGATGATTGTGCCTCAGCCAGACCCGATCAGCAAATGGAACTCAAACAAGACGACAGTGGATCCGTTGATTACCCATTTGTGGCCGGTAAATTCTCATCGGTTGGCCATTTGACTTTGCATTTTCCTGGGAATTTTGGCGATGAGAAAACCATGCTATATGTATAAATTAATTATATTCAATTTAATCAAAGAATTATTTATCATTTTCAGTACATTGGATTGAGAGGTGAATTCCAGAGTGAATTTCGTGATCAAGTCAGTTTTGGGAACATTTAAAACCATTAATTTGGCATTTTTAGATTGTCATTGCCACCTATGAAGCCCGCCCTGTTCCGGATGATCATAAAGCCGATATCAGGGACCAAATGAATCATCAAGTATGCTGAATGAGATTGTGAGAAAGTGATGAATGTTTTTTTGATGAAAATACAATGTTTTGATAATTATTATTTATTATTGACCTTCTTTCGCCCCGCTCATTCATTATTTTTGGTATATTCAATTATTTTAAGGGACCAAGAAGAACGATGAAAAAGGAGATCTTCAAATTCATGAATTATTACGTCAATGGCGGAGGGAAATGACAAAATTACCCAAATATTCTTTATTTTTATAATTTATTCGCCAAATTTTTTTGGCCAGTGATGAGCCGGGTTTCCATTTATGAATAAAGAAATAATTTTAAATGAATTTATTTTATTTTGTTTCAACAATTTTATATATTTTTCACATAATTTATTAAATTATTATCTACAACAAAGTAAATAGATGAGTTCGAATAATGTGAAGAAGCCAAAACTGGGTAAAAGTAATAAACAAAAAGAACCAAGTTTATTGCTTCGAATTGAACAAATAAAATATCGAAAAAGTGGGCCGGGAAAATCACCGCTGGGCACAATATGCATTTTCGAAGACCGAATAGAATGGACGAATGATTCGGATAAAGCTGATCAATTACTGGTGCATTTCTCCAAAATTAAAGGTAAAAATATTTAAAATTATGAAAATTTATTTTAAATTTAAGGCCAACGAATTTCACCACCAAATAAGGCAAAAGTGCAACTTCAACTTTGCCTTCTCAATGATGATCAGGCCACTTTTGTGTTCATGAATTCGGCACATTCCCAGGAGGAATTGGTGCAAGAGAGGGATTTGGTGAAGGAAACATTGCAGCAAGCATTGGTTCAACATCGACAAATTGTCAATCAGGTTTGGAATATAAATACCAAAATAAATTATGATATATTGAGTTGGCACAAAAAGCGGCCAGAGGTGGAACGGACAAAGAGCAGGAGGCAAAAATTAAAATACTCGAACAAAATGCGCACCTTCATGACCTTTATTTGCATTTGGTGAAAGCAAAATTAATAACCGCCCAGGATTTTTGGTCATTCCATTACAAAACGGTCAGTCAAAAATAGTGTTAAAAATTAATTATTGTTTTTAAAGGATGAAAAATTGGATAAAAGCAAAGAGGAGGACGGAAATGATGGCCGAAAGCGAGTTGGCATTTCCGGTGGATTTCTCAGCTCCATTCTCCAATCAGAGGGAATTGGCGGCGGAATTCGATTGAATTTGACCAATGAAACAATTCAATCAATATTTCGGACATATCCAGCAGGTCAGTACAAAAATATGCTAATTTATTATTTTTATTATTTAGTTGAACGAAAACATTTGGAATTGGTTCCACACGAAATGAGCGAACAAGAATTTTGGTCCCGCTTCTTCCAATCCCATTATTTCCATCGGGAGAGGAATCCGGCAGAGCCAAGCACATCCGCCGCCGCCGCCGCCCAACAAAATGATCCATTTGCGGATTGCGTCCAAATGGATGAAAAAGGTTCAAATAATATTCAATTTAATTAAATTAATTATTATTTAGATATGCGAGAAATTGTGGAAAAAAGTCAACGAACACTGAAACGGCATTTGGATTTGACCTACATCAACGAAGATTTGGGCATTCTTTCGGAAATGGTTTATTAAATGAAAAAAAATGAATTATTTTCCATTTTAATTTTTAGCGTTCTGCACAAATTTCCCTCCGAGGATCATCCGAGGCCAAAAGACTGCTGGTTCGCCGTTGCAATTATCATTCGGAAAGAGTTTTGAGCACAATGGACGAAATGGAGGAGGGAGGAGGCAGCAGAGGATTGGCCAAAATGAACAATGCCCAAAATGGAATGAATGGATCAATGGAAATGGAAAATGTTTGAGAAAATTTAATATTTAATTACTCTAAAAATATTAAATAGGGAAATTCGCCAATAAAAAATGGAATGGCCAGAACATCGAAAAATGTTCCTGCCGAATCGACGGCGGCATCAAAATCCACCAATGAGGACCGAATATTCGATTTGGACTTGGAAAGTCAAGAATTGGCCGAAATGGATGAACAAGGGTCAGCCAGCGATTTTTAATTATTTTATTTATCCATTTTTAGGGAAGAATTCACTCCATTTTCGGCCTCAAATTCTCCAACAAAATCGGCGGCACAAAAACGGCCGAATGAGCAAATTGAAAGGGCAAAACATGCATTGGAGAAGGTTTTGGCCTCATCGGAAAGTGTTTTGGAGGAGGTAAAAATAAAATAAATGTTCCAAATATGTCAAATTCAGCAAAGTCAATTTGACTTTTTCAACAATTTAACTACAAATTCGTTGGATGCCAATGAAGGCCGAGAAGATCAGACAAATTCGGCCGCAATGTCCACAATTCGGTTTGAGGGATTGGCCCGAATCGATGTGGAACGAATTCGAACTGTGCACGCATGCTTGGCCGAATTGTTGCGACATTTTTGGCATTGTTTCCCGCCGACTTCGCCGGAAATGGAAAATAAGGTTTTGCACAAAAATAATTCAAAAATTCATTAATTTTAGATTCATCGAATGGACGAAACATTGACCAAATTTGAGCAAAATCAATTGGCCGAATGCGAACAAAAATACGGGTCAATTTATGTGAGTTTAATGAGGGAATATTTATCCGATTTTATTGATTTATTTAATTGATTTATTAATTTAAGGTTGAACATTGCCGAGATATGTTGGCATTGGCCAGGCAACGATACCAGGCATTCAACAAAGGAGCACAACAAAGGCGTTGACCCAAAAATCACCTTTAAATTAACACTTTTTTAATCTCATTTTGTTATTTTTTTATTGTTTTTTTAAATTGAATAAATTTTTACAAAATTTAATTTTATTATTTTTCTATTATTGTTTTGGTTCAAATTTATTTTTTAATTTATTTAATTTTAATATTTAATAATTAACCAAAAAAGATGAATTCGACAATTTTGAAAACGGCGGAACAATTAATCGAGAAATGGGGAGTGCTCAAATGGCCCCGGACAACGGGAGGAAGTGCAAAAAGTTACGCATTAATTGGTTAGACAATTTCAATTTAATTTATAATTTAATTTTGGATATGAAGGGACTTTGGCCGATATGGAGCGAGCTCTTTTGGATTATGCATTCGAATTCATTTTCGGTCGATTACAAAAGGAGGATGGCATAAATGGAATTCAATTGATGAAAGTGGATGACATTTTACCGGTAAATTCCCACCCAAATAATCCAATGAATAAATTAAATTTTGAAAAGGAAGGTGGCAACCACAAAGGCCTGTGGTCTGCAACAATGTAGCGGACATCCAATCCAATACCGGGTTTTCCATTCGCATCGAGTATTCGGCCGGGATGAACAAAATGCGGGCACCGCCCAATTGGATTTCAGCGAAGATTCGCCGCAGGCATTTTGCCTTTCGGGCACTGCCGAAATGGGAATTGCCGAAAAGTAAGTCCGCTACAAAAATTAATTCAAAATTATTTTTTGTTCAGATTAAAAGGACGAATTTTTGATGAAAATCAATTGCCAACTTATTTTTTGGCTGAGAGCAATTGTTTTCGCCCGGAAGTGGCCGGAGGCGGGTTGGAAGGTGGCCTTTATCGGGTGCATGAATTCAAAAAGGTTTGCGGCCAAAATATGACTAAAAAATCCAAAAAATTTTGATAGATTGAAATGTTCGTTGTTTGTACGGAAAAACAAAGTGAAAATGAATTGGGGCGAATTGTCCGGATACAAAAGGATTTATTCGATTCCCTCAATCTCGAATGTCGGTTAGTTTAATTTACTTTATTTAATTAATTAATTTAATTGATTAATTCTCCAGTATTTTGGATATGCCCAGTGAGGAATTGGGCGCGGCGGCCACTCGAAAATTTGACATTGAAGCGTGGATGCCGGGCAGAAAAGCATGGGGCGAACTGAGCAGTGCCAGCAATTGCACCGATTTTCAGGCACAACGGCTTAAAATCCAATACAGGTGTCAAAACAATTAATTCCTTCATATTTATTTCCATTTTTAGGCCATCTTCCTCCTCAAATTCGCTTCCTTTTGTGCACACTTGCAATGGAACTGGACTGGCCTCGTCCCGTTCGCTGATTGCTCTCATCGAAACCCATCAAAAACCAGTAATAATAAATATTAAATTATTTATTTATTTTTAATTTTTAGAATAATCGATTGGATTTGCCTGCGGTGATCAAGGAAAGAATGCCATCCCAAAGAAGTGCCACATTTAAATGTGGATTAGCATCGCCCCATAAATATAATTTTGATTGAATTTTAATTTTGAAATAAATAAAAATTTATTTATTTATTCTCCGAATTCATTCGTAAAATTTCGATAATATTTTTTAAAAATTTGTTTGCATTAATTTCACCAAAAAAGACTAAAAATGGATAAAATTGAGAGGAATGAACATCAACAAAATTCGGCAAAAGAACCAGAGGAATGGGAAGAAAATGTGGATGAGGAAGAAGAGAAGGAATTGAGACGAATGGCAATCCAACTTGGCCTATGCCATTTGGCCAAATTCAAAGAGGCGGCAGAATGCGGAGGCAAAGGGATGGATGTAGACGACAAAATGGAGGTGGATGATCCTACTACTTCTGCTGCTGATGGAAATGGTGAGAAAATATTTCTAAAATTCATTTATCCAATTTATTTTAGATTTTGATGTCCAAAATCGCAAAGCATTGTGGTCACTTTTACGGGCAATTCGCTGTTTGCATGGTCGTCACCCAAAATTGGAGGCACAATGTTTTCGAGAAGGTGGGGCATTTAAATGGATTAAGTATTATAATTATCGAATATTTTTAGGTGCACTTTACTTAAATAAATTGGCCAACACGCAGAAAGGAATGCAAAAGGAAATGCAATTAAATTTGAGGAATATTTTTGCCCGATTGCTTTATAAACAATAGCAGAAATAAGAAGGATTAACTCATTGATTCCATTTATTTTATTCCATTTTTTATAAATTCATTTGCATAAATCCGGATGCCACTAATTTGATTAGATTTATTTGATCCTATTATTAAAATATTAAGCATTTATTAGTCCTTTCCATATAAAATCTGACCTATCAAATAGGTAAATAAAATTTTTTAAACTTTGGGAAAATAAATTGGAAAAACTCAGTTTCATCATTTTACCATCTATGAACAGGATTAATAATATTTCACCATAAAAATTCGTTTATTTCCATTTTTTAGTACCCCCAAAATAGTTTCTTTGATTTTTCGTCCAAATGTCCATGCTAAATTTGTTTTTCCTTGACCATTGGCTGGCCGCCGAAAGCAAATAGGCCGAATTTGTTGGAAATTGAATGGATGGGTGGACACTGGACATGATGACTTTTTTATGATCAACCAAATATGTGGACATTTATTCAAAAAAAACCGGCTAAGCTAGAATGAAACCCTTTTATTCAAACCAAATTTATGCAAATTATTTTTATTTAGGGCCATTTTCCATCTGATTTATTGTTATATTCAATCCTCTCATCAACTTTTAATAAAGAATTGCCACCATACTTTTCAATAAGTCCCTTTCTTTGGACAAAAGTGCCCTCCTCAAGGAGCTGTGAAAAGTTGCATCCACTTTTGCTTTCATTTTCTTTCCCGTCCAATGTAAATCAAGTTGAATTTGCCCTCTGAATCTGAACTAAACAATGAATATTGAGAATTGAAAGAATGGCCCTTATGTTTCCCTAAACGAGACATTAAAATTGGACATTTTCGTTAAAATGTTTTAACAAATTTACATCAGACAATCCAATTTTTGATGGTTTAACTCCATTAATTTAACCTCCTTCATTTCCTCAAAAATATTCCAGAGGGTATGCCGCACCCATTTTTGGTTTGAGGGTTCTCCCCTTTTTAATTGACTGATTTTACCATTGAATCACCTCCAATTTTGGTTTGATTTTTATTGCGGCGGAAGGAACCGATAAAATGAATTTGATAAGGAAGAAGGAAAGGGGCAGAATGGCATTTAAATGCTTGGAAGAAAGGGGATGACTAATTAGTGGCAAACAAACAAAAATCCCAAATATAACTTATAAATTAAATTTAAATTAATTTTAGCAATGCAATTTTCCTTTCATTTTCCCTCAATTCTTTTGCTCCTGGCTTTTGGCTTCTCAACATTTTCTGATGCCCTAAAATGTTTCACATGGTGAATTCACATTTGAAATCACCCACACCCCTTCCCCATACATTATTTAAGTGATGGAATTTGCGATTGTCGAGACAACCAAGTGCCCGAAACTTGTGCCCCCGATGCATTTTGTTTCACAGTGAAGGCGGCAATGAGTGGACAAAGTTGGAGAATATTATCACCAATTTTAATTACTTTTTGTGTAGTTATTCGAAAGGGATGCACTCGAGATTGCCGGACAATTTCCAACCAAAATTGGCAAAAATGCCATCTTTGTGACGATGGAAACCTTTGCAATGACCATGGTGGGGAAGTCATTTTTAGAATCCATTTATTCGTCCAGAATATCGAGCCGGCCTATTCGATGATTGTGCCGTTGAGGAATTCATTGGAATGGGCTTCGGACTGCCACCGGCAAAACAACGTCGCCCGGCAAATCAACAATACCGTCGTTCACTCCATCGATATGGGGAAAGCCAGGGACCGGCTCAGAATAATTTGGGAGGAGGAGGAGGATATGTCCAAAGGTGAGGGAATAATAATGGAATATTATTGGATAAGGATGGATTTATCCTTTATATAGAATTTGTTAGCCGATAATTACTTAATTTGATCGAAATAAAATACAATCAAAAAGAGCGGTGAATGGTTGGAATGATTTATTGGATCCTTGGAAGGGAATAAAGAATATACGGAAAGGAATGAATATGTTCATGGGAAGGGCGGATGGCGGCGAATGATTAAGCAATTTGCCCTTCAAAAACAGCCCAAAAGGGGAACTAGTTTTTCTTTCTTGCGAGCAGTGTGTTGAATTCGTAGGGAAAATAAAATGGATGTGTTAATGTAGCAACGGTGGTTCAGTGGTAGAATGCTCGCCTGCCACGCGGGCGGCCCGGGTTCGATTCCCGGCCGTTGCAATTCTTTTTTCCCAGAATATAATATTTTAAAATTAATTTTTTGATAAATTAAATTGATTTTATTCAGCCCCAGCCAAACAGATGGATATGAAGCATCTGGACCACAGCAAAATCAATTTTCTGCCGCTCAACAACAATCTGCCGGGTTATGAGAAATTTATTGTGGAAATTGAGAAAAAATTCTTTAGGCCAAATCAAAATTCATTTTTGGTGAATTCCCCAGCCGTGAATGCAGCTGGCAGTAGTAGTGCCAGTGAAGAAGAGGTTTCATCCCCCGGAATGATCGAAAGAGGCAATGGAGGTGGTCAACCTGCATCCGCCCGAATTAATGCATTCCTCGATCGAATGTCACCTCGAAGTGTTCCAGTTGGCTTTTTTGGGCAACAAAGTTGGCAAACGAATTCATTTTGTTTTAATTTTGCAATTTTCAGACACCAATTCGCAGCCTCAGCCACAATGGCCCCAATCTCATTCGCCTCAATTCAACAATAATCATCTCTCCGGAGGACCACGCCAAAATTCATTCGGTGGAAGCAACGGTGGCCCGCAACAAAATTCAGGATCCCCTTCCATGCAATTTGGTGGTTCTTCCCCATCCCAAAATGATTTTAATGGAGCAAGTAGGGAATTGTGGACATGAAATTGATCAAATGTTTATTTATTTAGCCATTCCCTCTTCGATGAATTCGATGCTGACATTGGCAATTGCCGCTTTGTTGGCCGTCCTATATTAATCTTTTAATCCATTTTTGGCAAATGAATATTTTTAGAAAAGGATGGATTTATATTAAAAGTAAATATGGAAATTTGATGCCATTTATGAATGAAATTTCTTTTTATGGGCGAATTTTACAAAATTTTAAATGGAAATAAATAATTTTTAATCCTCCTAAATTTATGCTTTATCGATTTATATTCTTTCTATTTTTGACTCGTCATTTTGCCCGCCCCGCCGGCATAAAAATGTAGGAGGATGGCATCAAAAAAGGCAGACTTATGGACTGAGGAATGAATCCAAATGTGGAAGCCCTTTTTCCTTCACCCCAATCCATCTTTCGCTTTCAAAATTCCCTCAAGGGGATTGTTATTGGTTGGCTCGATTTTTTGCCGCACAAACTTTCCACGAATCCCCGTAAATCTGAAAAGTTGAACAAGAAGACCGCCGACTACTCTGCTCTGTTCGATGCGATGACACCGACGGCATTCATTCATCCATTTCCATGGATTCCATCAAATTCAACCACCCCATAATAGACAATGGAGGCGAACAAATAATAATTAGCACGGCACAACCTGCGCCGAGAATGCCACCATTTTGCCTTTCTGCCTTTTCTTTTTTGACGCAAAAGCGCGCACAAAATGCCGGCCCAATGGCCTCTTCCTCCTCCTCTCTAGGATTGTCCCATTTGGGATTTGGTGGGGGAAAGGTGTGGGGGAAGTCGGATTGGGCCGACCCATTTATTTATATATAATATTTACGGCCCGGCTATGTGCATGGATTTTGCGCGCACCGTCTCCCTTTCCCCCATGCGCCCTTTGCTGATGACCGATTACGTCGAGGACGGCACATTCCTTGCTTTTCATTCACCTTATTTGGTGGCATAAATGCGGGCACAGAATGCAATGGATTTGGGGAGGGAGAGGATTTGGGAAGACTTTGTGGCCCAATTCCCCTCCAATGCGTCACACAATATCCATTTTCAATCCATTCTTTTTTACATTAATTCTTCCTTCTTTCATTCATTCAGAATATTTTCGACTTCAATCCATAATTTAAGGAAATTAACAATAATTTTTGTAATAAAATATTTATTTATTATTTATCGAAAGAATTCCTTCCTCCCGCGAATTCTTCAATTTCCTTTTCCATTCATTTCCTACCACCTTTTAGTGACCGCATAAAATGGGCCTTGGCCAATGCCAATTCCCTCTCATTCCATTAATTCCCTCCATTTTCAATTCCTCCCTCGCATTTACATCCATCCTCCAATGCTCATCAATCGAATGTCCAAAATTCATTCAATCGCTACAGTTTCCAATGAATTTATAACCATTATAAAATAAACATTTTTCTGAAGGTTTATTTTGCATATTTTTATGCCTAAAAAGTAATTTCGGCCCTTTTGCCTCTGCCATTCATCCTTCCAAATTCATTTTTGGATGGGCTGTGCCCCAAGTGTGCATAATTGGAATGGCTTTGTTGGCTCATCCACCGCTGTTGACAAACAAAGAAGGTGGCCAAAAAATAGAGGGAAATAGGTTTTTGGCACCTTTATCAAATTTTTGGGACATTTCCAATTATCACTTTTTGGCAATAATGTCCCATTTTCCCCTGCCCATTCCAATTCAGTCCGTGTTGCCAATTCCTTGTCGAACATTTCACTTCCAGCCATCGACGGCCTGTTTTGGCTGAAGGCGGCGATCTTGAGGAAATTGATTTGAGCCTTCATCGGGTGCTAAAATTGCAACCGCCCATCACAATTGGTCAGCAAACAAATTTGAAATTTGAATGTGTCAATTTGTTTATTTGTTTTTTAGAGATTGGCTCCGGTGTGAATCCGTGTGCAGACCAAATGCAAACCGTCATTTTCATATTCGGTCAGCCACATTCCAATTCCAACCGAATCCATTTAATCCATCCTCAAAAATGTTTCCTTTCATCCAATGTTTGTTGACGTAAAACCAATGGATTTTGATGATAAAAAGGGCAAAATAGTCGTCAATTTACGTCAGAATCCACATTTCTGTTGAAATCCACCCTCAATTGATTTGGATGAAGGGGAAATTGGGCCTATGGTAGGACATCCATCCAATTTTGCTAGAGGTAATAAAAAGAGGAACGAGGAAGCACTATATTCAAAAGGGAGATTAGAGAAGGGAAATGGTAATAAAAAATTGGAAGGAAGAAAAATAAATGAATTCCAAATATTTTGCAGGTGGACCAGGCAGTATGAAAGGCATTTTGACCCAGGAATTGGCGCAAGAATTCGATTTTGTGACCATCGGAATTGGTGGGCCAAATTTATTTGGAATTTAATAGAAAAATAAATTGCAGAAGAATTAATTTTTGCGTATTTGCCGCATAAAGTGGCGAATACGGTGCAAAATACAACGGAAATGCAGGATTTGCTCAAAGTTGCCTCAAAATTTGGTAATAATTAAATTTGAATTAAATTTTGAAGCGCGATCCGGCTGTCATCAACCTTCGTTGGGTCCTCCAAATGGTCAGTGCCAGAATTGCCACATCCACGGCACAGGTCCCCGAAAATGAAATGGAAATGAAATTGAAAAAAGCCAATTTAAGCGTTTCATTGTGGATATTGTGCCCGAATTGTCATTCATATTAAAATCAGCTGCCTTCACAAATTTGGACCAATCAGAGAGGATGGACGAATTTGACCGAAAAGTAGAATAAATTCATTTGAATTTAATGATTATTTTCAGCATAATTTGCTTTTTGCATTGGAATTGTTCATTACGGGCGAACATCAATTACTCGGTAGGATTGAATGAATTCAATTGGAGTAAATATTTATTTTACAGAAGGTGGAATGGCATTGGAGCCGAATTCTCCGTCAAAATCGAAAAAGGATGGAGATGGAAAGAATAGCATGAGCCAAGCGGAATTGAGCCAATTCATCAAAGGAGTGGTTGGAAATTAATATTTAATACAATTTGAATATTATTTTTAAATTTAAGGATGAAGCGGACAGGGGTCGGTTGGAGGTACAAAATTAAATTACTTTTAAAATTATTTTTATTTCCTATTTTAGAAACGCCTTGAGGCCTTCCATGATTGGTCCTCCAAAATTGACTATCTAAAATATTCAATTTTATAAATTTTAGTGCTGAACCCTTTCTAAAATTTTTTCGTAAACGAAAACGCGTTGTTCGATTGGATTTGAAGGTGGCGAATTTGTTTAAAAATTTATTTTATTTTTTCCATTTTTGAGGTTCCCAACAATCAGGACCTATTTTGGACTGTTCGACAACTTTTTTGCGATCTTGGCTTCGGCCGAAACAATGATTCAATTCGAGTGGTCCTCTTTTTACAAAGTCAAACAAAAAAAAAGAGAATTGAATTGAAATTTTGAATGCACTTTTAGGTGAATATCAGGCAGAGGAAATTGACACGGAATATTATAATTTACGCAAAATTAAATTACTCGATATTTGCCATGACAAAGAGGAAACACTCGTGAGTAATAATTCCCAAAAATATTATTCCAAAATTATATTTTGAAGAGCAATCAAGTGCGCGGAATTCGCAAATATATTTATCGAAATGCTCAACAGGATGAACACATTTTGGTGCTGCTCAAAGGCCTCAATAATACGGATTACCCCGTAAAAATTAAATATAATTCCAAAACAAAATATTATATTTCCAACAGCGATTAAAGCAAAGGATCAATTTTGTGGAATATAAGACGACATTTTTGGATTTTTACATTCGAAGCCATTCAAAGGATTCACCGAGGCAAAGGTACATTCGGAAAAGGAAAACTAATCCCCTTAAAAAAATATTTTTTTGCAGATGTAAAATGCCATTCAGGGCAATCACATCTACCAAAGGAGAAGTGGGAATAAAAATAAATTCAAAAATATATTTTTATTAATTCAGGTATGTCTCTTTCCGGAGTCAATGTCATCCCGTTTATGCAAAAAAATTGGATATATTTTTGGTGAAAAACTTTCAATGACGGAAACATCCGAATCAGCAAGAGTGAGTAATTTTATTTGGTTATAAATTTGCGTAAATTGGCCAATTTATTTACTCATTTAAATTAAGCTCAAGCGAATATAGATGATTGACTATTGAGGATAGAATTATGGCAATGAAGCCAAATCCTCATTCTGGTTTCTGGGTGATAATTAGCCCACAGGCATCATCCATTCTTTATAAGTAGCATTTAAGATTTTTTTGGCTCACCTGCTGGGGGAAGGTACCGGTGATCCCCCGATGATCCCCATGGGTCCCGGTATAGGGTTAGGGTCCTTATAGGGGATAGGTTATCATTTCACTTATCTCTAATCCTAACTCTAAACACCTTAAGGGGAGACCCAGGTGAGCCAAAAAAAATCTGGAGGTAGATAACATATAAGTACCACCAATTAAAGAAACTAATTTCATTTCCTATTCACTCGATTATTTTTCAGGATCTGCCAAGTCGTACTTCTCATATCAGCGTTTCGCCTTGTCCACAGAATAATTCCTTGTTGGAATTGACGGGAGGAATAAATTCTTGCAGCAGCAATGTGCCACCCCATTCTCCAATTCCGCCCCCTTTGATGGTTGCCGAAAGGAACAATTTGACTAAACTCGAAAATGGCCATTGAATGCGAGAATGAATAAGATGATCTCATTTTTGTTACTTTTTGCTCCACCAGAATTGTGCCTTTTATTTAATAAAATACATTTTCGCCCATTAAACTTACATAATTCGTGATTTATCAACAAAATTTTATTTGCAAAATAAATGTAAAGAATATAATTAGTATTATTAAAATCTAATTTTTGGCCGGTTTTAACTTTTCAATCAACTTACAATGGGAGTGAGTGAGTGGAATATTGTAATGATGTATTTACTATTTATTCACCCTTAGGGCATAGGGGAGGGGGACCCTTCCTTCTTTTTTTCGCAATCTCAAGTTCTCAACAAAAAAGGGATAATTTGGCGATTCTAAGTTGTAATTGTGAATTGTAAATTGTAATTGCGATTCTAAGTTGTAAAATTGTAATTGCGATTGTAAATTGTAATTGCAATTCTAAATTGTAAAATTGTAATTGCGATTCTAAATTGTCCGAAAAATGTTCGCCAAGTTTTATTTCTTTCCGGAAAATGTTCGCCAAGTTTTAATTCTTTCCGGAAAATGTTCGCCAAGTTTTAATTCTTTCCGGAAAATGTTCGCCAAGTTTTATTTCTTTCCGGAAAATGTTCGCCAAGTTTTATTTCTTTCCGGAAAATGTTCGCCAAGTTTTATTTCTTTCCGGAAAATGTTCGCCAAGTTTTATTTCTTTCCGGAAAATGTTCGCCAAGTTTTATTTCTTTCCGGAAAATGTTCGCCAAGTTTTATTTCTTTCCGGAAAATGTTCGCCAAGTTTTAATTCTTTCCGGAAAATGTTCGCCAAGTTTTAATTCTTTCCGGAAAATGTTCGCCAAGTTTTATTTCTTTCCGGAAAATGTTCGCCAAGTTTTATTTCTTTCCGGAAAATGTTCGCCAAGTTTTAATTCTTTCCGGAAAATGTTCGCCAAGTTTTAATTCTTTCCGGAAAATGTTCGCCAAGTTTTAATTCTTTCCGGAAAATGTTCGCCAAGTTTTAATTCTTTCCGGAAAATGTTCGCCAAGTTTTATTTCTTTCCGGAAAATGTTCGCCAAGTTTTAATTCTTTTAATTGTAATTGTGATTCTAAGTTGTAATTGTAAATTATAATTGCAATTCTTGTAATTGTGAAGTCAATAGCGGATAGGTTAAAAAATTTAAGATTTTAAGAAAAAAAACCCGTTTTCCATCTACAAAAACATTATCGAATAAATAATTAGTGTGAAATGCAAATGCGGAATGCGGATGTGGTGTGGATAAGGGTGCGAATTATTCAGTTGAGGAATGTTCAAGGTTCAAAAAAATGAATATATTATGAGTTATGACCCTACTTTGTCGCCAACAATTTTAATGGAATGTCAAAATAGAATAAAAAATATCGAAAATTCACAATAATTTATTCACAGAAAATAACAACAAAAAAATTTGAGATGATGAGGGAATAATTGAGGAAAAAATAATTATAATAAATGAATGTATAGGTGGAAACTGAAAACAATAATTGAGGAGGATTACAAATAAAACACACAATATAAAATATAATACAATACAAAATATCTTTGCCATCTTTTGCTGGATTCATTCAATTCTCTTCCATACATCCATCCATCCTGATTCGACACATCCATTAACATTTGGTACCCCTGAAAATTTGGAAAAATATTAATTGAGGATTAATTAAATTAATGTTTTGACTGCTTTTTGGTAATTCAGCTATTAAGCAGTAGGCTTTACCATTACACATTTCCAAATAATCATTTCAAAGTAAAATTAAATCATTTTCAGATTAATTCAAAAAATAAATTTGAGAAAGAAAAAGCAAAATGAACATTCGAGTTTCAACTTGCGATGATTTGTTAAAAATGCAAGATTGCAATTTGCTCTGCCTGCCCGAAAACTATCAGGTTTTCTATGAATTGACCAATAAAGAATTAATTTTTCATATTTCAGTTGAAATACTATATGTATCATGTGGTAAGCAATTCATTTTTCTTTCAAATTAAATCCAAAAAAAAAGCTTTCATGGCCTCAACTTTCATTTGTTGCCGAGGATCAGCGAGGAAATATAATCGGTTATGTTCTGGCTAAAATGGAGGAGGAGGCAGATGAAGATCCGCATGGCCATATCAGATATCACATCGCTGGCAGTGAAACGCACTTATCGACGTTTGGGAACTGCTCAAAAATTGATGGACCAAACAGCTCGAGCAATGATTGAAGTGTCTGTGAAAATCAATAGAAAAATGAGTAATTAAAAACCACCATTTTAGTTACAATGCTCGATATGTATCGTTGCATGTTAGAAGCACCAATCGAGCCGCCCGAAATCTATACCAGAACACATTGAAATTTGATATTTGCGATCTGGAGCCGAAATATTATGCAGATGGCGAAGATGCTTATATGATGAAGCGATCATTGGTATTCTTTTGGTAATTGGTCAAATTAACTTTTAAATACACTTTCAGGTACAATTCGCCCAGGAAAACAAAATTGAACCAGCCGATGCCACAACTTTCTTCCGTCCCATTGGTGAGAAGCGACAGAAGAAGCAGCTCAAAGAAAAGGGGGAACAAAACGTCGGTGCCAATTTGGGCGGAGATCCACAACAACCAAGCACATCATCAGCATATAAGGAAGAAGAAATTGGCGAGAAAAAGCCGTCTTATGGTGACAAGAAATGAATTGATTGATATTATGATCTATGACTAAAATGATATTGTTGTTTTCTTTTTTGTATAAAAAGGTTATTGTTTTAGCAATTTATTATTTGAAAAGAAGGTCGCATATTGCTCTAACAGTTACTGATTTAATATAGTTAAAATATATAAATTTATTGGGTTATTAAATAACCTTTATTGCCAGACAAGTTCATCAATAAATGGCATCCACAAAAATACGGCAGGTAATTTGGTTTTTGATTTAATTGATAATATCAAAACAAATTCCATCATCCATAGCCTTTTCCCAATCCCCAAAGCCTATAGATTAGATGTTTGTTTACTCAAATATTTAACCCAAAATCATCAGTCGACTACCTTTTACCTCCGCCACCAACGCATTCTACTATTTTATTCTTTCCCGACCGATTAATTTCTCGAAATCGGCAGAATTCCCAATTTTTAATGAATAAAATTATCAATTTTTTTTCCAAAAATGGTCATTCATTCATCCTTTTTATTCTTTTTTAGAATAGAAAACAAGCAAAAATGAAAATGGGTGGAATAAACAACACTGAGAACAAAGAACAGCAGAAGGACAAACCGCAAGAAATGAGGGAAAAATATTTTGGTGAAGCAACCGCTGGAATGAGAAAAAGGAAAAGAACCGGGTCGACGACAGAGAAAGGAGGTAAGGAAGGCGGAATACTTTTAGGGGCTGAGTGAGGCTGACTAAACTATTTAAAATAATTATAAAAAATAATTTAAAATTTTTTTGTCAATTTTTTAAAAATATATTTATGAAAAAATAAAATTTTAGAATTTACTTTTTTTCCATTCATTTTCTTTTATTTTTCAGCAGAAAATCCATTGGAAATGACATCTTTGGTTGAATCGGCCGCCTACAATTCGGCAACCGACCAAATTGATTTGGAACCATTTGGAGCAAAAAAATCGACATCAAATGGATTTGGGAATTCGAGGAGCCGAAATAATGATGCGGATTTTGTGGATTTACCGCCAATCGGAGGTCGAGATCCACTTCAACATTTGGGCAGACCCGAGCCGGCATTGGTTCTATTCTTTGAAGTGAGTGATATTTTTAAATAGTGATAAATTCCTTTTTTTACAGGTTTTATTCCCATTTCTCATTGCTGGCTTGGGAATGGTTTTTGCCGGTTTGGTTTTTGATAAAGTCCAGCATTGGGCATTTTATCAGGTAAAATTATTTTTTCCTATAAAAATGAGCAGAAATTATGTAGGAAGTCCCACAAGCGCTAATCTTGGTGCCGGCATTGCTTGGCTTAAAAGGCAATTTGGAGATGACTTTGGCCAGTCGTTTATCAACCCAGTCAAATACCGGAAAAATGGACAGTCCAGAACAGGTAAAACAAAATAAATTAATAAATCGATTAAAATTTTTATTAAGATTTATTCTATTGTAATTTCAAACATTGCTCTAATCGAAACTCAAGCAATTATTGTGACGGTTGGTTTTTAAATAATTAAAAATGCAATTAAATATTTATTTTTAGTTTTTGGCAACCGGCGCCGCCATGGCTCTTTCCTGGATTCCTCGAGGCCAATTGGATTTTGAACTTGCCATTTTATTAGGGGCCGCTGCACTTAGCACCGCTTCATTGGCTTCTTTGGCACTTTCGGTTAATATTTTTGATTTACTTTGACATTTTTGCAATATTTTAGTTGATAATGATTTGCGTAATTTTGGGTGCAAAAAGATGGCACATAAATCCAGACAATGTCGCGACGCCAATTGCAGCTTCATTAGGTATTTTTGTAAAAAAAAATAATTGAAATCAAATAAATTTGAGAGAGTCAAACACTAAATTGAATCGCAAATAAATTATCGATAAAAAAGGAGTGTTCCATTTAATTCCTTCCTCCTCCACTTGGGAATTATTTAAGATGACTGCCCCATCAGCCGCTATAGCTCAGTCGGTTAGAGCGTGGGTCTAATAAGCCCAAGGTCGCAGGTTCGACCCCTGCTAGCGGCAAATATTTTTTGACCATTTTCTTTTTTAAATTCTTTTCCATCTTTCATTTATTTTTTTTAAATTTAAGGTGATTTGACGACATTGAGCATTCTCTCTGTTTTTGGCAACATTTTCCTCAGTGCCTACAAAACACAACATTGGCTCAATATGTTTGATTAAATAAAAAAATATTTTAAAAAATAATTCGCCTTTTTTAAAGTTGTGTTGTTCTTTTTTTCCTCTTCATCCTCCCAATTTGCACAATTTTGGCAGCAAAAGATAATTCAGCCTGGCAAGTTCTCCGATATGGATGGTCACCAATCATATTTTCCATGTAAAATAATTATAATTAATATTTTAATTTTTAATTCATTTAGGATGATCAGCAGCAGCGGTGGATTTGTTTTGGAGAGGGCCGTTATCAATTACAAGCAAATGCCACTTTACCAACCAGTCATGAACGGTTTGTCCACAAAATTCAATTCAATTAAATTTAATTATTTATTTATTTAGGCGTTGGAGGGAATTTAGCGGCTGTTGCCGCTTCAAAATTGTCAACATTTTATCATCGCAACTCAATCCTTGGAACTCTCCCATATGATTGGACATTGAAAAGGTTCCAATCCTTTTCGCGGGCATTTTTCTCCGCTGATGAGGTAAAATAATAAATATTCGATTAAATTATTATTTTTGTTTTTCTGCAGGACAGTCGATCGGCCCGAGTGTTTTTGCTGCTTTGTGTTCCCGGACACATTTTCTTCAATTGGGTCATTTCCGTGCTCCATTCCCAAACTGATCAATATGTCCAAGGACCATTGTTCACTGCTCTCTATTTGAGTGCTGCTCTGGCTCAGGTCAGTTAAATTGTGAATTGAAAACATTTTTATTAAAACTAAAAATTATATGGCAAGAATTAAATACAAAATTAATGAAAAAAGGAATATATATTTTTTTTTTTAATATTCCACTAAAATTTGCGCCGTTTCTCCTCCAATAATAGGCTGTAAATTTTCCTTTTCCTTTCCAGTTCCGCAGAAAATTCGCTCTGCAATTTTTCGCATTTTTTTGGTTCCCGCCAATTTTGGGTATTGCCTGAAAAAATAAAAAATTAACCTGGTATTATTATTTTTGGTCCTATCCTACCCCAATAAATTGCGAATTGTTTTTTCCAAATCCAATGCCACACATTTATTGTCCTTTTCAAATGGACATATTTTCATGTATTGGTCCAAAGTACGGAAAAACAACTCTTTGACCTCATCAAACTAAAATCAAACTAAATAAAAAAACAAATATTTGCCAATCCACCTCATCATGGCCATAAGGGGTTATTTGAAGCCAAAGGGCACAAATTGTTGAGGCCAACAAATATTTTAACTGTTCAACATTTTGCATCTAAAATTGCCAAAATTTTTCTTTCCATCTTTTTTCCTCCTGTTTTAACCTGTCCATCATTCTCTTCTTCCTGCCAAGCTGGCTTAACCCTCATCATAATTTCATATGCGTCCGCACATTCCGCCCTCAATTCCTCCAACACTGAACCCCAAAGTTCATCAACAACAAATGGGGAATTGTCCATTTGATTCAAATTTTATTTTCTTTTTTTTAAGATTTATTTGGGATTTACCTGTCTCACCACGCGACTTATTCGCTCATGAAATTCTCGGGTATGCTCAATCTGCGATAAAAAATCAAACAAGTTTAAATTTATGGATTTTTATTTCCATTTCCCCTTATTATTATTTAATTAATCCTCACTCCACGTAGCAACGGTGGTTCAGTGGTAGAATGCTCGCCTGCCACGCGGGCGGCCCGGGTTCGATTCCCGGCCGTTGCAATTCCTTTTTCCCTTTTCAATTTTAATTTCCAATGCTCCCAAAAATATTAGTTTAGCATTTCCCATGTTTTTTAAATTTTTTTGACCTTTTCTCTGCAAACATCAGCCAAAACGGCCATTTCGTCGCTTCTCAATTGTCCATTTGTGGCAATTAATAATTGGCAAAATGTATCCACCGCCTTAAAATTTAAAATTTTTTGACCCTTTCAATTTTTTACCTGGCTAAGTTGGCCTTTCTTTTGCTGCCTTTTTGCTGTTTTCAACAGAAATTCCCGCAAAAAATCATCATCTAAAATATAATTGCATTTAAAAATGCCCAAAAATATTCCACCTTCATTTTTGTGCTGTTCCTTTTGGATTGAGCGAATTAGGGAATCAAATCCTTGCAAATATTCCGTACAATTCTACATTAAAAGGGAATTTAACAATTTAATCATAGCTACCCTAAATTTATCGGCCAAAAGTGCATTTCTAAGTCTGCATTCTTCGGTTAAAGATTCCAATTTTTTTCTATTTTTCAATCCGCCATTCTCAAAAACCAACGAAGAATTCCTCCATTTTTTGGAGCAAATTTGTAATTTTCGCTAAAAATAATTGAGTACTTTTTTGTACCCCAAATTCACTTTTTGCTCATTTTCCAGCCGTCCAATTTGGGTCCTCAATCCGCCCAATATTTTGACCATTTCCTTTTCCATTTCCGCCAATTCATCCAATGCATTTTGGGTTGACCATCTTTCATTTTCCTCATCTTCTTCCTCCATTTCAAATTGTTGTTCCTCGCCTTCTCTGCTCCAAATACCCAAAAGCATCTGCCAAAAATTCGTTTTAATTTAAATTAAATTAATATTTTATTTTCCACCCACCACTTCCTCCCCTTCTCCTCCTCCATCCCTTTGTTGTTCTCCAATTCCATTCAATTGTGCCGTACTTGCACAGCTTCCAACCCTTCTGCTCACCGCCGCCCTTTGATTTTTATTGCGAATCGCCTTCCGGCAAAATTTTCGTATTTTACTGGGACGCCCACCCATAATTTCGGATAATTTTCTAAAATAAATTGGTAATTGAATAGAAGTGGGCATTATACGCGTGGCATCCTTTCCTTATTTTATTTAAAATTATAGGGGAATTAATGAATCCAAAAGAACATCCAATTGAAGAGGATGGGCTTATTTTCGTCCTTCCTCCCTTTCCAAACCATATTCCTTTAGGCCCGATATAAGTTCATTAGGCGGCGGACTCATCAAAGCAAAGTCTGGTTCATTCAACCACATCATTCGGTTACTTTATTTTAAGATTGAATCAAAAATAAAATATTTTGTGAGGGAATTGCCTGAAGTGATGGGCAACCAAAAATGAGCATTCATTCATTTTTGATTATTCCCAGTGGGCACATTTTATGTAAATCATTTTTTGCGGCAATAGGGGACAAAAAAATTATTATGCAAATTTTAAATGAGGAAAAAGTGCAAAATGGCCAAAAATCTTTCCAAATCCCAGACTTCTTTCCTAAAGACCTATTGGGACAATTTTGACTCTCATTAGGCAAAAAACATTGAAAGTGACAAATTTTTGGCAAAAAAAAATAATTCATTTGCGATGAGGTCAGTGGGATGAGCCATAATAAATTAGTAGAGAGGGGATGAATGAATATGGAAAATGGGAATTGACGACATTTGGAATTTGGATGGATTAGTGAAGTGAGGGATGGATATTGGATATGTATGGAGGAATAAATAAATAATCAAAAAGGGGAGAAATGAATGACAACCGGAAATGGATAATTAATTAAGGGGAATGATATTTTAGGGAATAACCGATTTTTTAAATTCAATTTTAAACTGTCAAAAATTGGGAGGAGTAAAATGCAAAAAATGCACAATTTTAATTTAAACTTTTGTACTTTGAAAAGCGCACGAAGGAATTAGAAATGGGATGACATTCGATTCCAATTTGGTTAATCCAATAATCCTCTTTCCCCACTTTTTGCGTAAATTAATTTGGCCAATTTGTCGGGGCATGTCCCCAAAAATATATCATAAAGATTGGGAGAAGGAAAATGTTTGGGAAAATAAAAATCAGAATAAAATGATGAATTGTGATTTTTCTATATTCGATGGAGGGAAAAGATGAATTCGGGCAGAAAATACCTTCTTAGCCTTCGTAGCAAAGAGAGAGGGGAAGAAGTCAACCGGAAAATGCCACTCCAACTCCTTGGCCCTCTTTTGGACCAATGGGCCATGGCCAGGGGGCATAAGTGCATTATTATTGGCCGGGGGAAATGGAATAGACCGTAAAAGGAGAATTGGGAAAGGGGGCACTGGAGAATTTGAGTATTCGGGGATTGCGACACAAATACATATTTGGTTAATTTATTCACATAAAATCATTATTATCAAAATGATTATTAAATTATAATTGGCTGCTTCATTCATCAAATAAAAATAAATGCCCTTTTAAGTGTTATTCCACTTTCGATTTAATATAATTTATACATCACTTTAGACCATCGGTCTTTGAGCCTTTCTTTTACCCATTCTCATTCATCCCATCTCCATCCCATTCACCCATTCCTCTTTCCCTCATTGATGAACTTTTAAAATTAAAAACAAAAAATTTAAAATATAAAAAGTTATATTGTATTATTAAAAATGAATTTTCAGGTGATGATCCTGTTGTTCGTTTGCCAATGGCTCGTTGCCCTAATGTGGCTTTGGAGACAGGTTCAAAATGAATTAAACAATCACAATTTTGAACGCAATCATTTCTTTTCAGAACCCTGACAACGCGGCCATTCCCTATTTGACGGCATTGGGCGATTTACTTGGCACCTCATTCTTTTATTTGGCCTTTTGTACATTGGAATTGTTGAAACCGGAAGAATTGCATTCGGCCACAAAACCCCAATTACCAGCAGAATCTACTCCATTACCAACTTGAACCATCCCCATTTTTTGTATAATAAATTCACATCCACTTTCCACTCTCATTTAAATTGTGATATATAATTTCGTCATTTAATAATCCTCCACTCATTCCCCCAATTTTTTGTTTTGCTCCCCAAGATCCATTGGTCACATTGTTTTTCATTCTCCAACAATAATGTTCACATTGAAATTGAAGCATAAAATCAGTTTAAATAAATTTAATATCATTCATCAATAAATTCAAAATAAAGTTGGTTAAGTTTAATTAATAATGAAAGAAAAATAAGGGGTATTATTAGAAATTTTATTTATAATGAGTAAAATGACCCATAAAGTAATGAACCAATTTTGTATCAAATTATTAAAATTAGTGAGCAGACCGTTGACTATTCAAAGAAATTAATTTTATTCAAATTGGAACATAATTGATTGAATAATTCATTAAAAAAACTATTGATTTTTAGAAATTTTTTAAAAAAACAAATATAAAGAAAAATTTTAAAAAATGAATTCTTCAAAATCTGCCCATTAGATTTGTTTCAAAATTTTAGAATATTATTAAAGCTAAAAAATACAAAAAAAAAAGACAAGATCTCCGACAGTTTTTTAGTTGATTAAAAAAATTCAAATAAAAAGGAAAATTTCATAAATCAATTTTTCAAATATGGCTCGTTGTTAGAAAAGTCTCAAACTTTATTATATGCTAAAAAAATATAAAAAATTCGAATATGGATGTTTGACAGTTTTTTATCTGAAAATAAATTGTAAACATTTTTTTTGGCAAACATTTTCCGGAAAGAATTAAAACTTGGCGAACATTTTCCGGAAAGATTTAAAATTTGGCGAACATTTTCCGGAAAGAATTAAAACTTGGCGAACATTTTCCGGAAAGAATTAAAACTTGGCGAACATTTTCCGGAAAGAATTAAAACTTGGCGAACATTTTCCGGAAAGAAATAAAACTTGGCGAACATTTTCCGGAAAGAATTAAAACTTGGCGAACATTTTCCGGAAAGAATTAAAACTTGGCGAACATTTTCCGGAAAGAATTAAAACTTGGCGAACATTTTCCGGAAAGAATTAAAACTTGGCGAACATTTTCCGGAAAGAATTAAAACTTGGCGAACATTTTCCGGAAAGAAATAAAACTTGGCGAACATTTTCCGGAAAGAAATAAAACTTGGCGAACATTTTCCGGAAAGAAATAAAACTTGGCGAACATTTTCCGGAAAGAATTAAAACTTGGCGAACATTTTCCGGAAAGAATTAAAACTTGGCGAACATTTTCCGGAAAGAATTAAAACTTGGCGAACATTTTCCGGAAAGAAATAAAACTTGGCGAACATTTTCCGGAAAGAATTAAAACTTGGCGAACATTTTCCGGAAAGAAATAAAACTTGGCGAACATTTTCCGGAAAGAAATAAAAAACATTTTCCGGAAAGAATTAAAACTTGGCGAACATTTTCCGGAAAAGAATTAAAACTTGGCGAACATTTTCCGGAAAGAATTAAAACTTGATTAAAACTTGGGGCGAACATTCTCCGGAAGGAAAAAAAACAATTTTAGTATTATCCTGTATATAAAAAGTCGTTGCCTTGTTGTTGTAAATTGTAAACCAAAATAAATTATTTTATAATTTTATTTAAAAAGAAATATTTCATTGAAAAATATTTGTTTTGGATTGGAATATGCTGTGAATTAACAACAAATCTACAAAAAAAAACAATTGGGGAACAGATCATAGAATAACAAAAATGAATTCAATGATAAAGTGAGGCCGAAAAAACAATATCCCTTTTGAGCATCACTCTGGCCCTCTCAAACATTCCCTCCATGGCTTTATCGCCCATCGATTTAGCCGCATTATTCATTTCTTGGAGCAATTCGTCCAGACGACGCATACAACGGATGATACTTCCTTAAATAATATGTTAATTTATGGCTGGCTGTTTTATTGAAAAAATCAAACCTTCAAAAAGTTCAGTGTCCTTCATAATTTCCGCAAATGTATGGCCTCTGCACCATTTGTAGACCACATCGATCATTCCGGCTCCAAATTGTTCAACGTATTTTTCCTCGTTCAGTTCCAATTTTGATTCCGTGCAAACTTGGGCAATTCTTTTGGCATGATTCTTTAAAATGGATATATTAATTTGAATTTATTTCACAATTAAACCTGTAAAGATCGAAAATGTGGGGCCATTGTGTCGTTGATTTTTGTGTTTGGTGCCCTCTCCTCAAAAACAAAACAAGTGAGCAAGGCGGCCGCCTCTTCTGGCTTCAAATTGCTGAAAGTGCCCGCAAAAATGAGTTCAGTCAGCAACAATTCATCGGCCGAACTTAGTTCGCAAGCCACCCGACCCTAAAAAAATTAAATAAATTTTAAAACAATTTTTTAATTGCTTGTACTTTTTCTGTGATTGTGTCCTCTTCAGTGGCAAATCCCAGCCGGCGAAGAACTCTCTTTCTGCATTGCAATTCATCGATTTGCAGCAGCTTACGGCCATCATCGAATTTCTTTTTCGCTGCCTTGTACTCATCGGCCAATTTCAATTTTTGCTGATATTCCCGGTAAATTTTGTCGAAATCTGGTCGAGCCTAAAATTAAAATTTAATTTTTTAATTCAATTTATTTGGCCTACTCGAATTGGATGTTCATTGTATCGTTGTTCGTGTTGCTGTAACATTGCCAAATCATTCTTCAACGAAGGATCCTCAATTTTCATGTGCTCAATTGGGTCTAATTCGGGGATGATGCCCTCAAAACGTTTCTTGGCTTGCTGCAAAATAGAAAAAAATAAATTAATTTTTTTGGTTTTAAATTTGTTTGGCATTCGTGATCGTAATTATCCAAAAAAAGTGAATAATTTCGTCGGTTGATTGCCCACCCAAAAATGGGATAATTTTGCAACAAAACGAAGCCCAGGTCCAATTTTTTTTGGAGGACCTGACCTGTCTGAAGTTGCATTTTCATTTTTGAATTAATTCCCTAAGTTTAATTTTGAACTTACTGCCAATGAGTTGCCGAGTGACTCGCGCGCCTCTCTCGCTTTCAAATCTTTGGCCAGCTTCAATTTGATTGTGCTTATGGCCGTAATGCAATCGAATGTGAATGGCAAAATGGAGAGAATGCCTGGAGCGCCCTTCGCCGGTGCCCTGATCATACTCAAATTCGGCAAATTCCGCTCACTTTCCAAACTGATCAAAACGCCCACTTCCACAATGTAAAGCATTTCGGGTGAAGTTGGGTCCAGCGGATTTGGTACTTTCTTCCAATTCACCAGCACTCCCCAATCATAATCTTGTTCAAAATGTTTCATCTGTGTGGAAAGGCAATTTAAATTTAATTTTGAATCAAATTAACCTTAAGCAACCGGCCTTGCTGGAAGAATGGCACCAATTTTGCCGGCCGAATGACCTTCTCTTTGATTGATTTTTTCAGCTGTTGAATTCGCTTCTCAATGTTGTAATAGCCTTCAATTTCCAATTCTTGGTCAATTTTTATACCATTTAAATCCGCTTTTTTATCCTTCATTGCTGAAAATTTTAATTTAAATTAATTAAATTGAATGAATTAATTTGCCTTGGAAAAGTGAAGGAAGTGAAGAGTAATTTTGCCATTGGTAGAAGGATTTTTCCATCATAAATTCTGGGTTGATTTCGGGTACACGCAAAAGGTTCAACACCATATTATAGGTCAGCCGAAATTGGGAATTCAATGGGTCACTGTTGCCCTAAAAAAATTAAATATTTAATGGATAAAAAGTGATTTGTGAATGAAAATTAATTAAAATGCAATCTAATTTATTCAAGTTGGCATAATTTAACATTGATTTTTCCCTCTTAAATGTTTTGATAATTTTTCACAAAGTAAATATTTAGTGGTTTCTTTGGTTTATGAGGTCGAAAAATTGCTTAAAAATGGATCATGGATTCGATTCGCGTGGAGTAGGATAATTTTCTAATCGAATCCTCCCGAAAGAAGCACTTTTTTTATGGGTTTTGAAGGCTCAAATCCATTTCCCCTTGCAAACCTTCATCAATTGTTGCGCCTGTTCCGCACTCATCTGCTGGTCCATCATTGAAATTACCAATCCCTTTTCGTCCTTTCCCCTCCGCCCTGCTCTTCCACTCATTTGAATGTATTCTCCGCTGTTTATTGGCCGATTTGTGGTTCCATCAAATTTGCGAACTGAAGTGAAAAGCACCGTTTTGGCCGGCATGTTCACGCCCATTGCGAATGTTTCAGTGGCAAAAAGGGTCTTAAAAAAGTCGGATGAATTCCAAAATAATTCTAAATTTAACCTTGATGAGTCCTTCGCCAAAAAGAATTTCCACAATTTCCTTCATAATTGGCAGCTGCCCAGAATGATGAATGCCAATGCCGCGCACCAAAAAAGGGAGCACATTTTGGATTTGGGGCAATTTTCGGTCCTCTTCCGATAACAAATTCAAAGCATTTAAATAAATCAATCGAATTGTTTCTTTCTCTTCTTCTGCAAATTTTTGTACATTTTTTCAATTAAAAATGGAATATTGAAACCTGTATTGAAATTAATTTTTTTGACATTTGATGCGTGCATTTCGCATTCCTTTCGGCTGAACGAGAAAATGATGCACGGAAGCATATCCCTTTGTTGGATTGTTTCAATAATTTTGACCACACTTTTGTTCAGTGCATCGCCGCCGCCTGCTCCACTCCTTCGTTGCGACTGAACATTTTCGCCGATTGGCTGTGAATCCACCAAAAAGCCCATTGCTTGTTGAAATTTGTCCGAGAGGAAATTTCCCTGAAAAATATAGGTAAATTATTCAAAAAATAAGGCTGATCGTTGAGAATTATAAACCAATATTTTATGGCCTCTACTCTCTATTGAACGAATATGAATTTGGCATTGAAAAAGTATGAAAATGTGGTTTTATCAAGTGAAAAAAAAAACATTTGCCTACGAGCGGTCTCGAACTCGTGACCTAAATTTTGCAAAAGTCAAAAGCCTTACCTCTAAGCTAAAATTTCCAGTATGTATTTTGGCAATCTTCTTTATAAAGAAACTAAACCCAGTACTTTAGTTAGCCAAAATACTAAGCTAACAAAGCCAATATCTCCAGCAGAGGTCGGAAGGTGCAAAATTTAGGTTTCGCGTTCGAAGCCACTTGAAAGTAAATATTTTTAAGGCGATAAAACCACATTTCAATATTTTTTCAAAGCCAAATTTGTTCTTTAGAGGACATAAAAGATGGATTTAACCCAAAATACTTTCAAAATAATCCGAAAATTTAATTTCCAAACCTTTATATCAACGACTTCATAGAGTCCAGTACCACCGGCCGGAAAAATCAAATGCTGGAGTGGAACGGGGCGCATATTCGTGTAGACCACATTGCAGGGTTGATGGTGCAAATAGCAAATCCACTCGGCGAATTGGGTGGCATTGGGGATGGTGGCCGACAAAAACACATAATGGGTTGTGTCCGGCAAAAGGATGATTGTCTCTTCCCAAACGACACCGCGTTCTAAAAAGGAGGATTTTAATATTATTTTTAATTTAATACTTGTTATTTACCTTTGTCCCGCATATAGTGGATTTCATCAAAAATCACCCAGCCAACTTCCCGCATAATTTCGGTGCCACGATAGAGCATAGAGCGAAGGATTTCGGTGGTCATCACAATGCAGGATGCATTTGGATTGACCGTCACATCGCCGGTCATCAGACCAACATCCTCAAATTCGTCCGAAAGTTCCCGGTATTTTTGATTGCTGAGCGCCTTGATTGGTGATGTGTAAATGACGCGTTGTTTGGCTTGAAGTGCAAGTGAAATTGCATAGCTGGAATTAAATGAATTGAACGGTTTTATATTGAAAATGGCCGCTTACATTGCCACAACAGTTTTTCCAGCAGAAGTGTGAGCCGAAACGAGTACTGATTGGGAATTGTCGAGGCAACAAATGGCCGCTTTTTGGAATGGATCCAACTCAAATGGAAATTCCTTTGCCGGTTTCCCAGTGTTTATTTTAAGTGGGGCAAATTCTTGGTCAAATGGCATGCAGACCTGAATATTTTAAAATAAACTTTTGGATAAGCTTTCAAAAAACCTCATGATTGCAATTCTTATCCGTTGTTTTTATTCGATATGTGAGTATTTTCTTGTTTTTCCTCATCATTTTTGCAAAATCCTGTTCGTCTTCTTCCACATCTTCTCCCTCTTTATTGTTTGTCTCGTTCTCAATATTTGCTAAAAATAGCAACAGTGCTTTATATCCATTTTAACTTTCAAATAAAACCTCGCTTTGCCGACGGTGGAATTGCATCATTTTTGCTGGTCACCTCTGCCATTGAATCTGTTGAAGGACGTTTGAGGGTGGCAGCCTGACTGGTGCCAGACATCCTGGCCAGAAGATTTTTTGATAATGCACGAACTTCACTCTGTTTTTGGCATTCCAAATTTTGTGTTGATGTTGTCGGCGGTGCTGCATTCTGCTCCCGTTCAATATCGTCAAGTAAATCATCCATTGTTGTTATAGGATGATATTAAGTTGAATGTAAAATTAATCCTAAAGATTAAAAGTGTGTTTTTTTGTAAAATCTTTCAATTAATTTTAAACTTTGTCTCTAGCAATAAAAACTATATTAAAACAATATTCTACAATTAAATGAATAAATTAGTAACTTTGGAAAAAATTAGACAATTTATATGCTTCTCAATTAATTAAAGATAAATTGATCGTGTTTACGAAATTTATTTCAATTTATTTATAATTTATAGCTTTAATTTATTTAACCAATGATGATCTTTATGGTTTTTCATTCCCCAAAAACAACAAATAACAATTGAACAATGTTTTTATATACCAAGATAGGTAGGATAATATTCTGGGGAAAAATATCTCGACAAACAAATTAATCACAAATCTAAATAATATGGGGAAATAATATAATGAATGAGGGAAAATAATCACTATCACAAATATTATCATTGGTCTCATTCAGCTTCTTCAATTGTTTCATAGTCGTACCAGTCGACCACCGTTTCACAGAATGGTTGCTTGTTTTCATAATCATCGTCATCGTCCTTGACTTCTTCTTCGTCATTATCCTCTCCCTTTTTGCGGCAACACAGACAGTAGATCACAAGGCCAATTAGGATGATTCTGTGAATAAAAAATTGAATGAGAATAGGAAAAAAGTAAAAAAAACTCACAGAACGATTACGCCAGCGACAATTCCAATAATCAGTAGAGTATTGTCCGAAGAATCTCCGCTCTCTGCTTGCATTGGTGCCGTTGCTGCAGTCTCATTTGTTATTGATCCATTTGCTATTCCACTTGATCCATTTGTTATTCCACTTGATCCATTTGTTATTCCAGTTGATCCCATTTCCGTGCCCTCTGATCCAGTTGTCGCTCCTTCTAAGCCAGTTGTCATTTCAATTGTCGATTGAGTCGATGGTAATGGTGTCCTCAGCTCGGGCTTTGGTCCAACCATGAGAATGCCCTTAGCAAAGGAACGAGGCTAAAGAAAATCAAAGATTATTTAAATAAACAAAAATTAAATCTCACAAAAACAAAGGATTGTCCTTCGCACTTTGGCCCACGCCGATTCGACCTCTTGGTTTCATCAATCTTCCATTGGCCGTTTTCTCTTTTGTGATAGACCGTTGCTGATTTTGGGAAGAAGTGTAGACTCAGAAGGTGTTTGCCATTGAGGAATTGATCAGTAGATTTGATTTCCCAAGATGATGGTGTTCGAATGGCCTCGTTTGGAATATTGCAAATTGGTTGATCTCCTTTCTTTTGTTCAATAAATTGAAATCCTTCAGTTGCACCGGGCTTTTTGATTAGGTATTCGATTGTCAGTTTCCCTTCCTCCATGCCCATTTTCAATTCGACATCCATCTTCCCCTTCCATTCCCTTTTGTTCATCTCGATATACCATGAAGAAACTGGTTCACCAACTAAAATGCATTAAAATGTAAAGTATTGGTTGGTTGTATTTTGTATAACCTTGATGCAAATGACCATAAATTGATTCGTCCTTTGAGCGACTCCATCCAATTTCAAGCATTGTCAACTCAATGCATTTGCCATCTTTTCCGTTGTATGCTGTCTTGCATTCATCTGTTGCTTTATCATTTGGACATCTGCCTCCATGAGCAGGACCGTTGCTAAGTTTCATCAAGTTAGTATTTAGATAGCCAAAGACGAATGGAATTCTGAAATTAAAAAGCAAATTTGATTATCAATTTAATCAAATAAACCCACATATTATCGTTGCTCCTCTCCACAATGTCATCTTCCTTTTCTGCTTTTGAAATGCAATCCGTGTTGATATTCTTCATTTTTGCAGTGAACAAGGCTTGGTCCATTTTATTGACTAACAAATCCACGGTGCAACCTCTGTAAATTGCCATCTCATCATAGAACACTTCACTGAAAAATAATGTGATTATGTGGCAATTATTCGGTTTTAAACTCACATGCTATCACCGCTGATGTCCACATTGCATGGAAGGGATGTCTTATCCTTGTGTTCGTATTCTGCGTAACCATAGCCGACCAATTCCTCCTTCTCAGTGATGTACCAACTATCTTTGGGCAACTCCACAATTGATATTCCTTCGTTTGTTATTATTCCGGCAAGTCCAATCGGTTCTTTTTGTTCTTCTGATTGTTGAGCTTCGGCCGCAATGTTGTAGAACATCAGCAGTGTGGTGCAGAAGAGCCAGAGCAGCACTGTGTGTGATGAAAGCAGCGTCGATGGTGGCCGCATGATTATTTGTTTGAAGATTGCGTTGTTTATTGAATGAAGTTTTTGTCGTTTGCTTGATGTTGAAGATTATTTGGTCGAAAATTGTTGAAATGCCGAAAAGTAGCAAATTTTTAATAGGTATTTTAAAATTCGAAATGTTATTGAGAAAGCTATTTGCAATTCCGAGACATCAATCAATAAGTATTTGATTATTACATTTAAAAAAATGTTTAAAACAAAGGGTTGATGGGACAGGAATGGAAGCAAGACGCAACACTGATGAATGAAGACTGGAATGAACATGAACCGCGGTGCGAATTGGCGGAATGCGACTCGACACCCGACTAGTACTTTGATTTTGATGGGTGTTGATTGATTATTGATTGATTTCATGCACAGTACTGTTTTCATTTTAAAAAATTTTAAAAATTTTTTTAATCTTTATCGATCAATAAAATTGTTGCCATTGGCATCGGCAATCGCAATGCATGCAGTTAATCAAAAATCAAAATCCTTTATTGCTATGCTAATAATAATAATAAATAAAAAGTACAATTAGAATTTAGAAATTACAATACATTAATTAAAATTTTAAAGCCATTTTTTAAAAATTTCTTAAAAAATGACAATTTTTGGTTAAATTTTGGTTTTGGTTCAAAATTTTAATACAGCGCGGCAATTTTGATTCAAAATTTTTCACTAGCGTCTTTTTTTGATCTAATTTTTTTCAATGCGGCTTGCAAAGCCATTTCCTGGTGCTCATCAATTTTTTTTTTTTGATTTTTTCGAAACAATTTATCTACATTAATATTAGAGCAATTTCCAATTTGATCTCGAAAATTTTATTTTTAGATATAAAAGTATTAAAATTTAAAAATTATGTTGGGTGAATCTTCTCTTGAAAATCTGCCAGCAATAGATGATCCTGATGAAGAAAATGCACATATGATGGAAGAAGAAGAAGAGGAGC
Organism: Pratylenchus scribneri; assembly: GCA_030063045.1. Taxonomy (NCBI): domain Eukaryota; kingdom Metazoa; phylum Nematoda; class Chromadorea; order Rhabditida; family Pratylenchidae; genus Pratylenchus; species Pratylenchus scribneri. Next base: position 536,520 of record JAQSEB010000011.1, on the reverse strand, counting down.
CTGAACCTCAGAAAACATTGGAAGAAGAATTGATGGAAATTGTGCAAAATATTCTCAACAAATCACCACCAATTGCGGTCAAAGCGATGAAAGATCTGGAACAAAGGGTTTCATCGGGAGAAAATATACCGGAAATTTTGGAGGCTGCAAATCAATTGGTCGAAAAAATACAAGAAGAATGTGATGGACAATTGAACTTTACATCGCCAACCAAATGCCAATTGGTCAACTTTTTGCTGCTTAGAATGGGCGAGGAGAGAGTGAACATGAAGAAAGCGGCAATTCTTGCACTTCAGGTTTTTTCCATTGCTTGATAAAATATGATTAACGATTTTAAAGGCATTGTACCTCCGAATTAGAGATCCTGCAATTGTGAATGTTTGCGCCGAAAGGCTTGCATTGAAATGCCGGGATTTGGCATTGGCAATTCGAAAACAAGCAGCTTTAACACTCACAAAACTACTCCAAGCTACACCGGAATTTGATAAGCTTCGCACTGCTTGGCTTCATGCCGTCATGCATTTGATCGTGGACAGGGAACCCGGAGTGCAACAATATGCGTCAAAACTCATCTCGGTTTAATATATAAAATCAATTTTTGGCAAAACTTTCATCTTAAGGAGGTGCTGATTGATCCAATTATGCGAAATGAGGAAGATGGCTTAGTCTGGACACTGCTCTCGGCCATTGAGGAGGAAGCGGATCTTCGGTTTACTTTGCATTCCAAATAATATTCATTCAATAATTCAATTTATAGTCGTCTATTACTTCGCACACTAGAACATTTGCACAAGGAGAAGGCACTCTCCTCACAAATTGTCAAAATTTTACTGAAAAAAGCCAGTGAAATTCCCAATTTGGCCAATCCTTGTTGGATGATGCTCAGCGAATTGAGTGCATTTTTCGATGTAATTCAATAAAATCAATAAAATAATTTCATCATCCATTTAAGGTTTCTCCAAATGTTGCCATTGAACATTGGACGGATCGATTGCAATTGGGGCAACCAAATCGCTTAATTGGCTATATGGCAAAAGTAATCGGCAATCGGGCAGAAAATCTCAGTTTCCAACAACGCAATTTTCTCAAAGGCAACATTACCGAGGCACTCATGAAATTCAAGTAAATAAGAGAAAACATTTTAAACCGTAATATATTTTTTAGAATTCATCCAACTTATATTCCTGCCGTCTATTTGATGTTTGCCCGCGTCATGAGGGGAATTGGTGGTGAATCCGCACCGGGCTATAAAGATCTTCAAACATTCAACCGAAAATTCTTTGAGCAAATATTTACAAAATTGGACAAAATGCTTTATGCCACCCAAAAAGAACGCTATTCCGTGTTGGAACAATTGCAATTGGAAATGCAAATCAAGCAGGCCCGGGGCGAAACCGATGAAAATCAAGCGGTTTTAAAATATATTTTAATTCAAAAACCAATTTTTTAAAGGGAGGCGAAGATGGAATATTAACATTCGAGGGCGATGAGAACCAGGAAAATGGCGAGGATGTGCCCATCGAACAATTGATGGCATTTGAACGGTCCAACACAACTATATTGGCTTCCCCGGCTCGAAATGGAAAAGGAGGAGGCGGTCGAGCAACTGAATTGCGAGGAACTCTCAGGTCAGTCAAATGGAAAGTGGAAATATTCTCTCGTCAATGAATTATTAATTCAGCGAAAACAGCGAGAAAATAATTCGTCTGCTCAGCAGCCTTGGGGAATGCATTCTATATACACCGGCCCTGATCAACAGAGACATATTCAAACTTCTCCAAGCGATCATTGCCAGCGATGTCCTCCAAAAAGTTCACCAAGAGCAAATTGATCAAGGCAAGCTAAGAATTTACTAATTCAAATTTATGTTAATTTTCAGCCACTCCAATGTGCAATACGCCCGCAATGACACCGATGCGAGGCGCCTATGCATATCCTGGCTTTCCAATGTCCCCGAATACTTCGTTCCACACTGAATTGCCAGGACTGCCAGGTTTAATTTGGGGTAATTTCTCCTTAAATTTGATATAATTTCCGGTGGTCCATCCATTGCTCCCTCCCATGCCGGCGGCAGTCCAACTCATTCGGCCGGAACGGGAGAGGAGGGAGGCAGCCAGGCCGCCCCATTCCAAATGCGCATCAAAAAAAGGGTCTTCCGCAGTGAATTGATGACTCGCCAGGTCCGGGCCACCGCCCTTATCACTCTTGGCAAACTTTGCCTTTCTGTCAGTTTGTTCAATCAAAAAATGTTTCAATTCCACCTTTTAATTCGTTTAGGATGAACAATTGGCCAAAAAATGCATTCCCGTTTTCATGAGGGAGCTAAAAAATAACAGTGATCATTTTGTCCGCAGCAACATTGTCGTCGTCATTTGCGATTTATGCATTCGGTTTGTGCAGTTTATTCGGTTAAATTGAACTTATTTTCAGTTATACATCAATGGTGGATCGATATAGCACAATTTTGGCCTCCTGCCTTCGGGACCAGTCCATTTTGATTCGACGCCAAACTTTGATGCTGCTCACAAATTTGATCAAAGAGCAATATTTGATTTGGGGAGGACCGGTTCGTTTAAATTTAAAAAATTAAATTTTATCATCCAAAAGTTTTCCAAAACCTTGAATTTTATCATCCAAAATACAAATTACATTTTTTTGCAGATTATTTATCGTTTCGTGACCACTCTTTTGGATTCGGACCCGTGCATTCAACAATATGCCAATTTTTGCCTGGTATACTTTTTTACATCAATCCATTTTAAATGCAAATTTCATATTTTCAGGAGGACATTTTGATGCCTCAATTCAAGGAGCGAATGTTTTTCCATCATTTCCTTGAATGCGTTTTCATGTTCAATGATGTCCGGCATGCGTCTTGGATTCCCAGGGAGGGTGAATTTGCGTTGGATGCCGAAGTGGACAAACAATGTTCCCTGGAAGGAAGGACAAAATTCGAACAACGAATGAAACTTTACAAATATATGGTCAGAGGAATTGGGATGGGAAAAACCTGCAAAAATCAATTAAAATTACAGTTGAACACATTCGAGGACCACCAAAAAGTGTCCATTCTGGAGAAAATTGGGCTTGAAATTTTTGTGCCGATTGTGGAGGGCGGAATGAAGCTGGCCGATTTGAAAGTGCGAAATTTGCTCTACGATGCGTTCAAAATAATGTCCTCCCCGGAAATCAAATTGAAGCTGCAATTGGGCAAGCAGGACGTGAACTATGAAGGCGACGATGAAGAACCACCGGAATTGGTCAAGGTCAGTTTTTTGTGGGAAAATGACGAAAAATCCACATGAAAAAATTTTAAGACAGCAGCGAAAAAGTTCATCTCCACAACATTCCGCAAATCCATTGCCGAATCCGTGATGCCTCATTTGTTCTCAATGAATTCATATTTGAAGGAAAAACGCAGTCCATTGGCCCGAACTTGCTATACACTCATTTTGTGAGTCAATTGGGGAAATGTTTTCAAAATAATATTTTATTATTTAAGGGAAATGTGCAATGATCATGAGGAACAGCTGGACGACTTTTTGGCATCGGATCCAAGACTGAAGGCCGAAATTCGTCTCGACTTGAAGCAAATGAAGTCGGCAAATCCGACCAGAGGAGGAAAATAAATTTGATTGATTTTTTGAATTTTCACTTGCTTTTATTTTATTTATGATATTTGTTCAGCTTATCGATTTATTTAACTCACATCCAATTTTACATTTATTTTCCACCTAATCCTTGAAAATAAATAAAAAATCCAACAATAACCAAATGAAATGAGTGAATGAATTACTCATTCATTCGACCGACCCAATTCATCCCTTTTCCACCCGTTCCTCTTTCCCAATTCCACATTCGGTCCAGCCTCCAGCCATGGCTCCCTTTCACAATGAAAAATGTCCCTGGGGCCATCCACAACCACCAAACGATGCCCGCCCAATTCTTTTTCTCCCAAAAATTTATTTCTGGCCGGAATTGCGTGTTTTGTTGTTTCTTCTTTTTGGGTTATTCCATTGGTGTGTCCTTGCATTTTTCATCAACAAAAAAGGGAACTCAAAAATTGGGGAGGGTTAGGAAATAGGAAAGACGACCGCCAAAAGCCAATTTAGTCTGCCCTTTGGCATCAATTCTCCCTCGCTTCGTCTTCCAACAGCCAAAATAACAAGTTTGCTCCTTTCTCCTTTTTTGTCTCTTGAAATCCACAAAAACATTTTAGCATTTAATTCCTTTAAATTAAATTTAAATTTAAGAGCCTTCAATCATCATTTTTGGACCAAAAATAAATAACCGCATTCTTTGGTCAGAAATATTCTCGACAATGAGTTAGGGAAAAGCAATCGAGCGGGGAACATTTTTTGAGTGGGAAAAAGGATTTATAAGGTGGAAAAATCAACAAACAAACAAACAACGGAGGAAATAATGATGAAATTCAGGCCATAGGAAAAACATAACCAAATCCACCCAATCACTTAAAATATTCGAGAGTCATGGTTGAAAAAAGAGGGCATTCAAAATTGCTTTCATCATTCTCATTTTACCTCTTAAAATACATTTTTCCATTTCCATCTGTTCAGCCGATCATTTTTCTACATAGGTTTCCCATTTGAGTCAATCATCAAATCTTTTTTGATGACCGCATTTATTTTAATATTCCCTTTCCTTCTACATTTTCCATAAAAATGCAGGCAAATTTATCAAAAAGATAACTCAAAAAACACCCGCAAATGAGGAATAAAAAAAACCAACAATTAATTTTTCGCCCTTTTGTTTATCTTCCTTTAAAAATATGCGTGGGCTTGGAAATTCCTTTTAGCTGGAGGCATCGATTAAATCAACTCGTGCAAATGAATAAAGGGAGCGGAGTTTGCTGAAAATGATTAGCGTCAGCCCGCCGGAAGGAAGGAATGAATGGAATGAAGGAATTTGAACACTTGTTCTTTCCTTTTCCTCATCAAAGCTCCATTTCCTTCGTTACATTCGGCCTTGATCCTTTTTTCAAGCGCCGAAATATTTTAAACTTTGCCATTTTTTCCCTCCATTTTTATGAAAACCGAAAAGGGAAAACACAATTGTAAAACATTTTTTGACGAACATTAGAAATATAACTTGGCGAACATTTTCCGGAAAGAATTAAAACTTGGCGAACATTTTCCGGAAAGAATTAAAACTTGGCGAACATTTTCCGGAAAGAAATAAAACTTGGCGAACATTTTCCGGAAAGAATTAAAACTTGGCGAACATTTTCCGGAAAAAAATAAAACTTGGCGAACATTTTCCGGAAAGAATTATAACTTGGCGAACATTTTCCGGAAAGAATTAAAACTTGGCGAACATTTTCCGGAAAGAATTAAAACTTGGCGAACATTTTCCGGAAAGAATTAAAACTTGGCGAACATTTTCCGGAAAGAAATAAAACTTGGCGAACATTTTCCGGAAAGAAATAAAACTTGGCGAACATTTTCCGGAAAGAATTAAAACTTGGCGAACATTTTCCGGAAAGAATTAAAACTTGGCGAACATTTTCCGGAAAGAATTAAAACTTGGCGAACATTTTCCGGAAAGAAATAAAACTTGGCGAACATTTTCCGGAAAGAAATAAAACTTGGCGAACATTTTCCGGAAAGAATTAAAACTTGGCGAACATTTTCCGGAAAGAAATAAAACTTGGCGAACATTTTCCGGAAAGAAATAAAACTTGGCGAACATTTTCCGGAAAGAATTAAAACTTGGCGAACATTTTCCGGAAAGAATTAAAACTTGGCGAACATTTTCCGGAAAGAATTAAAACTTGGCGAACATTTTCCGGAAAGTAATAAAACTTGGCGAACATTTTCCGGAAAGAATTAAAACTTGGCGAACATTTTCCGGAAAGAATTAAAACTTGGCGAACTTTTTCCGGAAAGAAATAAAACTTGGCGAACATTTTCCGGAAAGGGAAAACACGGTTGTAAAACATTTTTTGACGAACATTTTCCGAAAAATATAAAAATATAACCAGATGAAACGCAAATCTAACCGCATAAAATACAATCCTTCCTAAAAAGACATATCAATGTTGTTGGCCAATTTCAGGACAATCAATTTTTAATACCAAATTCCACCAAAATGAGCAGCACTTACAATACAAGTTCCAGCTATAATCGGTAAGTTTTTAACGTGGGGAATAAAAGAATAATAAAAATAATTAAATATTAATTCATGTCAGTACATTCGAACGTCAAGTGATTGGCGGAAGTGGAGGAGACCCAATCCGTGTGATGTCCTCTTCCCCTTTGAACACGATCAAAACAACGCTGGGCGGATTCCCGGCCGCCGATTTGGGGCTGGGCAGCACCAGTTTTGTTCAACCACACAATTATCATTTCGGAACAGCCACATCCGGCTCATTCCATTCTTCCGATGATTTTTTGTCGATCAATATGGATGTGAGCGCATTCGCTCCAGAAGATTTGAAGGTATGCCAAATTACTGTCAATTTTTATCAATTCCAATTCCCTAAAGGTTTCAATTGTCGGAAACAATGTGGTTGTGGAAGGGAAACATGCCGAGAAACAGGATGCCCTCGGGAGCATGTCAGTTTGAGTTTCATTTTTTAATTTATTTTAGTTTGAATTATTGAAGTGAACGTCAATTTGTCCGAAAATTCCCATTGCCAAGGAATGCGCATCCGGACACGGTGCAAAGCAATTTGACCAGTGACGGAATGTTGACGGTTACGGCAAGCGCACCAAAAATAAAGGTATAAACATTGCCAATGACGGATTGGGAATTTTTCGAATTTTCAGGATAGCTCGCCAGGCCGCACAATTCCCATAAAAGTGGTCAATACTGGAGTCCCATCCGGCCCATCTTCCAGTCAACCATCACCCGGTTACCATCAGTTTATTTATATTTTAAATTTGTTATTTATTATTCAGGTGGTGCGCATCCACAAAATGGAACTCAAAATGGGCATTAAAAGAATTTGGAAGAGTTAAAAATGATTGAATATCCCCGAAACAAAACAACAACTTTAATCCACATTAATATTTGTGCAACATTTATTTTTTACTTGCAATTTTCTTCGGAATAAATTGTGTTTTAATAATATTTAAAATAGCCAAAATAAAGCATTTAATTTTATTCATTAAATAAGCTCATGGAAATTAAAAATTGGCTAGGGGATGAAGGTGAAAAGAAAAAGGTGATGTCCTTAATCAATTAAGTTAAATTATGCAAATGATACAATGTTGAAATGAATTGTACGAAAAAAAAGAGAAAATAATAAAATATCTAATTATAAGATAAATTCTCGTCTAAAATTCATCCTTCCTTCCATTACCGTAATCACAATGAACTTGTCTGTACAATTTGCTGCTGCTGATTGGGTTGTTGATGTTGCCTCCGGCAACCCTCTTTTCGGTGGCCGATAGAAGAAATCCCCCTTCCCCATTCGTCGTTTTAATTCACTCCAAAGTAGTCGCCGTTCTTTGTTCACATTTTTGAGCATTGCTCCATTCTCCAGTGCCCGACGTGACAAATATGGAAGGACGCCCTCCACCGGTCCCCAGGGAATATATTTGTAGACGCTGTAGCCGGCTTGGCCCAAAGAGAAGGAAGCCTGTAATTATTAAATTTATTAATATTATTTTGTTGGAATTTTTTTTAATGATTTTGTTTTGATGAAAATTTTTAAAAATGTTTTTCACATGAAGTTTGAAGTGGTTGGATAAATATGGATTTGGTGAGACCAAATAGAGAAGGGGAGTGGGGGAAAAGTAATTCATTTTGCGCATCAATGGCCAATATCGATTTTATGGCTAATATATCGATTGATGGATGGATTTGTCCAGTCATAGAGCTATTGGCCCATTTTATTAATGCAATATTCCAACCGAATTTACCACATAATTTGTAAAATTCCCTTAGCTTTATAATTTATCCATGTAAAAAGTTTAAACCATTTTATTGCTGCCAATATTTTCCCTAATTCCGCGGATTTATTTTACGATCTCCTTTCGCCTTTCCCAGCCAACTGTTGTTGATTTGGCTTTTCCCAATTCATTTTGCAGTTTAATGCTTCTTTGCCGTCAAAGGTCCTCTCAAAGGGCCAATCCAGCCAAATCGATCATCCCACATTTATTTTTTGGAATTGTTTACTTCCCAATCTTCTTTCAAAAATCATGCGAAAAATGAATAGGTTGGGATTTTTGTTGGCTTTTATCTTAAATTTTCATCATTTTTGCTAGGCACCAAAATTATTGTTTACTTGCAAAAATATTGAATTTTCAATGCCCACATATTTTTGTTGTTTTTGTGGGAATTTGAGTGGATTTCGCTTTTGTTCCCTCCCTCGCATTTTAAACATCAATGAACATTTTATTGTTCGGTAAAATATTCCCCACCTTCGCATTCATTCATTCCCCTTCTACCAAATTTTTATGCGCAATTACTCCAGAAAATGGTTTCTTTTGGCCTATCCATCCTCTCCCCCTTTTTATGGGCTGTCTATGCCAAGGCATTGGCCCCAAAATTCGTTCCAAAAAAATGTGAAATGTATTCCATGAAATCCCCTTTGCTTGGCCTTTTCCTTCGCATAATTCCAACCTTCCCCGTTCATTTCCTGCCTTTTGTGTCTAGCATTTTGAAATTATTTGCCTGTCCCACTTCCTGGTTTGTTTTGCCCAAAAATGTTCGCAAAAATTTTCCTAAAAGTTCATTTACGCAAATTCATTGTTCCACCATTCAATTTTGTGTAAAATTCTGAAATGCGTCGATTTAGCCAAATATCAAATTTATTTGCGTGTCGCTGAATTCTCTGGTGGTAGTCGGTGATGACCTAAAAAGCTTGGCCAAGGGGACAGGTTCGCTCATTTTTATTCACGCATTTGCTGGACCTTTCCCTCATAAACATTTGTGTAAACAACAAAAGCGGCGAATATAAAAGCAGCCAAAACCATTTTTGGGTTATTCGATTATAAAAAATTCCTAAATTTATAAATCCAAATAATTTTACCGGTCAATATCCATTCATTTACATATAAATGACCTGTCGAACTAAAAAACATTACCATATAGTACCATATAGTTTTGCTTTCTCAACTTTATGACGTAAATTTGTCGCATTGGAAGGGGGTTGGGGGTTATTTTCAAACTAAACCCCCTCAAGAGGCCCCTTTATTTCTGTGAGTCACAATGCAAAAAGTCTAGTAGTGTGGGAAAAGGTAAAAAAAGCTAAAAATACAAAGGAAAAATGGTTTTGTTGAAGTGAAGAAAAATGAAGGTAGAAGGAAAATACAAAGGATGTTTTCTAAACTCTTTCTTTTAGCATTGTGGTCCATGAAAATTATAAATGACACAAATATAATAAAAACAGTTACCAAAATGGAAAGGTTTTAATGAAACTAAAAGCCCAGAGGAAATTTCTTCACTTGGATAATACTTTTAGGCAAACATTAAATGACACTTATCAATCCAATCTTCAAAATGAATTGCCCAAAGGGAATAAGTGGTCATTAATTGTGGTAAAATAATGGAAAAAATGAGGGCCAAGATTGCGCCTTTAATTTACAAAAAGCTTTGTGCCAGTTCCTTTCATCCATCCAACATCAAAAAATTGGATTTTTGGGAGCTGCTGGGGATGAATTGAAGGAATTCGAGAGTGGTGAAAAGGGGAACCACCATCCATTGGCAGTCGGTGGCCCTTCCTTCATTATCCACTCCAATGTCCCATCAACATGCTTGTTAGGCCCATTCCCAATTTCCACTGACTATTTTTTACCTCCATCCTATGCCATATATTTATTTGCCTCGCGGGGATGTCAAATGGATTTGTCTGCTGGTTTGGGAATTCCATTTGGCCATTGACTTTTCACAATTGACCGCCACGGCCAGTCACCAAAAATAATAATAATAAATGATGGGTTTTTGGTTGTTTATTCCCACTTGTTCACATAAATACCTAAAATACCAGCAGAGTTGGCTTTTATTAGCTGCTACAAATTATAGCTTATCCTTCTTTGAAACACAAATGACGTGTGGAATGGTTTGAAAATCCACTCAGAATTTCCTCATAATGATGGTTTATTTATTAAAAAAGATTGGCCCGAATTGAGCAGTCAACAAAGCAATAAATTTGATTGGTTTTGTCCCAAAAGAATTGGCAATTTTATTGGATTTATGGATGTTTCCCGTATTTGCAGGTGCCACTTTCCACATTTGCCATCCGAAAATATATTCAAACAACCCATCAATCCACTCTCTCCATCAATTATTTGCCTCTCAAATTGGCATATAAATCCCATTTCCATTTCCCAGAGCAGCTGTCCATATATTTATCCATTTTTTGTTGATTATTCCGCGAATTTATCCTATTTTATTTCATTTTTTAATGCTCATTCAATTATTCAAAATATTCACAGAATATTTCATATCATCCAAATGATGAAGAATTTGTTGGAAAGTGCTGAAAAAACGGTGGATTGTCGTGGTTCACAGGTCATAAATGTGCACGAATACAAAAGGGTGCTCAGGCAGAGGAGAATGATGGCCGCAGCCACAATGGGAACAATTGTTTGAGAATTTTTGGGTAATGGGAGTGGAAATTCCTCCCCCGCTTAAGTTTGGCATAATCCTTTTGATCATTGCCGTTTTGAGCCCAAATTGGGCCACAATCGATTTTGTGAACAAAAGGATGGAACATGTGAATGTGCAATTGGGTGTTTGGGGCGAATATCGTTCAGTGAATACCTCAAAAAGAGGTACAAAAAAGGGAATTCAGTGGAATTTTAATCCCCGGAAATTACAGTCGAATGGATTTCCCATTTTCCTGAGCCGGCTTCCGATCGATTGGCACGGTTGGCTGGTGTCTACTTAAAGCGTATTTTTGCCGCCAATTGAATAATTCAATATTCAATAATTCGAACAGATTATTATCGGGTTCAGGCTGCATTCTCTGTGATTGCAATTGCCATAATGACATTTGCCAATGGAATGGCCTTATACACATTCACGTTCGTATAATTTCCCTCCTAAAATCCCATCTAATTCCTCACAAAAATATTCAGGCATCATCGTTATATGTACAAAAGGGTGGTTGGTGTCCTTTTTCTCATAATCGGTTTGTCCAAATGACATTTTCCTACTAAAAATTGGGCCATAAGTAAAAGGCAAACATTATTATTGAATTTCTGGGAAATGCCCAATCCCTATCCTTCAATTTTATTGTTCCATTTTGGAGCTTTTAAGCAGGAATTACTTCTCAAATTTCACAAAAAGTCTATTCTCATTCCCTTTGTTTGTATCAATATTAAGTCTGGAGAGGGGGAATATTGTGGAAAATATTTAAAATATAATATTAATTTCATAGCAATGTGCATTGTGGTGACAATTGAAGTGCTAATAAACTCGGTTAACGAGTGGAATTTAGAGGTAAATAATCCAAAATGGATTTGATGGAATTTATTCACTGTTTTTGAGGTTGTTGAACGATCGCATTTACCCGGGAATTGGGATTATTCCTCGGGCCAAAAAATTGGCATCCCCGTATATTTGGCGTGGATTGTGGTTGGCCTTTATTTGCTTGGAATGTTCATTTGTAATTTTGAGTGAATTAATTTAATTTTATTAAATTATATTCAGTTTTTCATGCTTCACATAAGCAGAAGGGGAGCCGGGCCGCAACGGCCGAATTTGAAATTGAGGACAGACCCATCCATATCGGACGATGATAAATCCGAAAATAAAATATTCTAATATTTGCTCACTTCATTCATTCATTTATTAAATAAAAATAATGTCGCAATTTTTATAGGCAAAGCCGCAATTGAATCTCAATCATTTCCCTACAAAATCTATTCATTTTCCTTTTCAATCAAATTCGCAAATTATTCTATATTTTTTGCAATTTTCGCCATTAGGATTATCATTATCACCTCCATTTTCCCCCAACATTTTTTTGCCACTTTGTGCCCTTCATTCAATTATTTTTGTATAAATTTTTATTTGTTTTTCACCCACCACATCGCACATTCCATAGAGTTGCCCAAAGCAAATGACCCGCTCACTCGGCGCAATTCCACGTTTTTTCATCGATTCGACGGCATAACGGATTGTGTCAAAATTGTGGCTGGCAACCATCACCGAAACACTGCCTCTTCCCCGATGGGCCCATTCATCCATAATCGCGTCCAAACATCGATGGTACATCTGTGAATATTGAGAATAAATTGATGTAGAAAAAGAAAGAGTTTTGATTGACTTAATTTTGGAACAATTTTTGAATATATTTTGGTCAAAAATAATATCCATTTCCCTCCTTTGACATATTTTACCTGAGGGCTAATTCAAATAAAAATTCCCATTCCCCAAAGGCAAATCTGATATACCGTATTCCGTATTTTTCTATTAGAAGCCCTGTGGTTTATAAATTTCAGACTGGGGGGAGGGCTTCTATTAGAGTGAGGCTTCTAATAGAAAATGCGGTAAATTATTTATATTTCAATTGAATGTTCGGACCTCGGATGTTGCATCATATGTTGGATTGATTGGATCATCGTAACCAATGGCCGCTGCCCTCATTCTTTCCTGATCCATATAGGCACCTCGAACCTAATAAATTATTAATTGATAAAATATTATTAAAAATATGGACCAATTTGCATCCAAAATGGAAATTTTCTCGCCGGGCCAAATTCAAATCGACAAGCAAATTGGTAAGGCCAGCACGCAAATATGCTTGATATGTGTTCAAAACTTGGCCACGTTCATGATTATACCTTCAAATTGAAATAATTAAATCAAATCCACAAATTCACCTTCTCATGAGTGCATTTGTGAGTCGGGAAATGGCCGGTTGAAAATAGGTTTGTTCAGCGTCGACCATCAATCGAACACCTTTGCCAACGGCATAATCGGCAATTCGATTTAGTCGACCTAAAATTGAAATGAATTATAAGTGCAAGATGAATGAATCAACCAACCCATCATATTGGCACATTCCTGCATTTCTCGATCACTCAAATTTTGAATCAATGGCTCAAGACGACCCGTTTTAATGTTCAGAATCTAAATTTATTAATAAAATTATGAACTCAAATGTTGATTTTACTTGGAATAATTCATTGATGCTTTTTGCCCCCGTCTTTTTTTCCAAATCCAGCAATTGTCCCCATTCAATAAAATCCACAATTCCATTATCGTCAAAGTCAACTTGTTTGAACCAATCACGTACGGCTGTCGTGTCCGTTTTGATGCCAAATTCCTTTTGAATAATTCACAAAAAATGATTTTGCCCTGGGCAACCTGAAGCCGATCCAATAATTGGGCCTCCGTAATTTGAGAAAGGACCAAATTTTCCCAACTTGAGCCGGTCAACAATTTGAACAAATTTTGCATTTGGGCAATGGCTTCGGTGAGCCGAATTAGCAGCCGTGGCCGACCCAATGCAGTCAACTGAAAAAAAAAAGAATTAATTCAGCTAAAGGCGAAAATTGACTTTAATGACTGTGAATCCTTGACCTTTGGTGGCCTCCGAAGTGGAATCAATGCATCGGCAGAAAATGTCGGCATTTTTGTCGCATTCACTTTCACCTAAAAAATTGGTATAAAAATGAAATGGACGAAAAATAAGTCGGCCCCGCACACAAACACAATTTTGCACAAAATTTTATTTATATTTTTATGTATTAAATTTTTTTCAAATTAAAAAACTGGACCAGAATAGAAATATGTGCGGGCAGAGACGACATGCTCACGCCGATCGCCGAATTCTTTATGCACACTGAATTGTTGATGTGTTTGGACGACTGATTCTTGTTGCTCCTTTTGCGCTGCCAATGCATCTAAAGCCTGAAATTAAATTTCTAAATCATTTAAAAACCAAACAATTGGGACCTCTGGAATTTTGGCCTGTTTTTCGATACCCTCCACAGCTTTTTCCTGTGCCTCTTCTGAAGTGATGTCTTGTTCCACGCTATAGTCGAGAATGGATTTAACTCCAAAATTTTGCAATTTTGAAACTGTCAGTGAAACCTTAATATAAATAATGTTTATTGCTTTGTTTAAATTTAATTAGCCCACCTCATCGAGTGTTTCACCCGCAATAAAATGTCCATAAAAAGTTGATTTGAGAGTGCGTTTGAACAATGCTTTGCCGAGTATTTTGCGCAAGGTTTGTAGAATTGGTTGATTATTTCTTAAATAAATTAAAAAGCTCATCTTCAGATCATATTAAAAAGTTCCCACCGAACAAGCCAATCAATTTGGCAACAGCGGAAAACCAACAATGCCCGTATCAAATCGTAATTAGATTTGCTTTTGAAGGCCTCCTTGGCATTCTCAAAAGAAAGATCCAGCCGATTATAACATTGCTCAATTTCCCGTGATAATAAATCATTTTGTGGCTTAAAATCTCAATATTTAAAATGTAAATAATAATTTTTCACCTGATTTTGATCGCCTTTTTGTTGTTGCAATTGAGAGTTTATAGATTGTATTTTTCTTTTTTGATTTATGCAATTTTGCCATTGGTCAATTCCAGTGGATAAAAATAAATTCGATTGAAGAATGCCGGAGAGAAAATGTCGCCTCCGTCGGAAATTAAAATCAAATTTGTAGAGAAAATTATGGGAAATATTAGGTGAAAGAATTCGCCCAAATGAATGACTAGTCATTTGCATAAAGCTGAAGCAATAATATTTTTAAGTTTTTAAATAAAAAAAATAAAAGAAAATCAATGCTTGGATAAATGTCAAAAAATGAATAAAATTTGAAGCATTTTTATAAGAAGAAAAGGTGAGAAAAATGCGTAAACATAAACAGAAAAGCAATGAAAAGGAAAAAAATCATAAAATTTGTTTGCTTCGTTGAATTAATAGTGAACTATTTTTTGCTACCAGCCTGCCCCTGAAGGGACACGGGACAAACAACCATTGAAGTTTATAATAGAAATAAGAAAAAGGGAAAGACTCAAAAATACTATAGAGGAATACGAGGGATTAAATGGGACTATAAGTATATATTGACGTGAGTTCTGCTGCTAGTGTTATTAGGACCCAGCCGGAAGCTTTATTGCCAGCAGCAGCAGAAAGGGACAAAATATTGCAAATTGCCATGAGGTTTGAAGAGTTTAGAAATGTGTAAGAAAAAGTGCCCTGCCTCTAAGTCTAGACCTTAAAACTAAAAGGTGATTAATAAATCCAGAAATAAAAAATTCTTTTGGGCAAATAGGCGGAATTAAAATGGGGCAAATAGGTGGAATTAAAATGGGGCAAATAGGCAGAATTAAAATGGGGCAAATAGGCGGAATTAAAATGGGGCAAATAGGCGGAATTAAATTGGGGCAAATAGGCGTAATTAAAATGGGGCAAATAGGCGGAATTAAATGGGGCAAATAGGCGGAATTAAAATGGGGCAAATAGGCGGAATTAAATGGGGCAAATAGGCGGAATTAAAATGGGGCAAATAGGCGGAATTAAAATGTGGCAAATAGGCGGAATTAAAATGGGGCAAATAGGCGGAATTAAATTGGGGCAAATAGGCGGAATTAAAATGGGGCAAATAGGCGGAATTAAAATGGGGCAAATAGGCGGAATTAAATGGGGCAAATAGGCGGAATTAAAATGGGGCAAATAGGCGGAATTAAATGGGGCAAATAGGCGGAATTAAAATGGGGCAAATAGGCGGAATTAAAATGGGGCAAATAGGCGGAATTAAAATGGGGCAAATAGGCGGAATTAAATGGGGCAAATAGGCGGAATTAAAATGGGGCAAATAAGCGGAATTAAATGGGGCAAATAGGCGGAATTAAAATGGGGCAAATAGGCGGAATTAAAATGGGGCAAATAGGCGGAATTAAAATGTGGCAAATAGGCGGAATTAAAATGGGGCAAATAGGCGGAATTAAATTGGGGCAAATAGGCGGAATTAAAATGGGGCAAATAGGCGGAATTAAAATGGGGCTTTTGATTTTGATTGAAAAACGAGACAGACTCAACTCAACTCATATACCTTGATTTTATATTTAATATCAATAAAATCATTTGATTTTTTATATTTATAGAAAAGCTGCAATTCTTTCTTGCTTAGTTTGCATTCACCCTTTCTGTTTAACAAAAAACCTCACCTCTCACCATCACCAATTTTTCTTATTTGATAACAGCGAGACCGAAAATGGTAAAAGTTTAATAAAAATTCTTTTTAAATGCCTGATAAATTAGATTGATATTAAGCTTGTTCTCATCATCGGCGACTTCCACATTCCTTATCGAGCGTACAATTTGCCGCAGAAATTCCGAAAGCTTTTGGTTCCAAACAAAATGCAACATATTCTATGCACTGGAAATCTTTGCACCCGTGAAACCATTGACTATTTGAAGACATTGACTTGCGATGGTTTTTCATTTACGAATTATATAATTATGCAAATCTTTATAATTCAGTGCATTGTGTTCGTGGTGATTTCGATGATGAGAACAATTATCCGGATATGAAAGTGATTCCAGTTGGTCATTTTCGAATTGGACTCATCCATGGCCATCAATTCATTCCATGGGGAAACCTCAAGGTTGTTAAATAACTGATATGAATGACACACAAGATTTATTTAGGCAATGGAATTATCAGCACAACAAATGGGCGTAGATGTTCTCATCTCAGGGCACACGCATGAATGTTGCGTTTATGAAAAAGGTTGAAAATTTGATGATTTACTCAAAAATATTAATAAAAAATTAAAGATGGTATTTTCTATGTGAATCCGGGTTCAGCAACGGGAGCATTTTCAATTGTCAAAGAGTAATTTGTTTTTATTAAATTCTTATTTCATGCAATATTTTCAGAAAAGTTGTTCCTTCATTTGTGGTAATGGATGTTCAAACCGAATTAATTGTTGCCTATCTTTATCGATTAATCAATGATGAGGTCAAAGTGGAACGAGTTCAATTCAAGAAGAGCGGAAAAAGCATTGGTGGAGGAGTGGATGGCCAAAATTAATATTATTAATCTCCCGCATTTTTATTATTGACAATTTTATAATTTTAATTTATAATTTATTATAAATGCATAAATATTAAAGTGTTACAAATTCATATGTAATTTTAAGTCAAACATATTTTAAAATTTCTAGTTGCATTTTTTACACCTTCAGAACCACTCCATGTTTATCCTAATTTTGTCATAAGATTAATCCCATCTAATAATTAAAAAAATACCAAAAATTTGCAGAATAATCTGCAGTTATTTTTTTTTATTTCACCCGCGACCGCGAATAATCAAACTAAAAGCCAAAATATTGCAAAGAAAAATTCCTTTTTGAGGTTAAACTAATTCAGCATTTTAGTTTTTAACAAGAAATAGGTGCAAGGTTCAACCCAAAACCGCAACATAAGTTGCATTACTAAATTCCACCTCACCCATATTAATTGCTATTTATTTTTCCTTTTTTAACTCAATATTTTCAGATCATACAAAAAAGAAATAAACATTGATGAATGACGCCGATCAAACTGCTTCTTCTGTCTCCAACACCAGTGCCAGTTCAGCAAATACTCTCCTTCCGCAAAATGTAGTTGCTCGGATGATCACAATAACAAAAAACAAAACAAACGGTTACTGAATTTTATGCCAAATCAAAATTTAATTGTTAATATTCAGGTTTTGGATTCAATATTATCGGTGGTACGGATGGTCCTCCCCACATCCCTGGACATGATGGAATATTCATTAGCCTCGTTCGAAACGCTGATCTCAGGGGCAAAATCAGTGAAGGCGATCGCATTATTTCCGTAAGTATCAATCATTTAAAATCAATATTCAATACTTTTAATTAAGGTTAATGGCACTTCGATGGAAGCAATCACCCATGACGAGGCAGTCAATTTGCTCAAAGGATTGCAAGGAGAATGCCTATTCACAATTGAGGCAAATGCGGAACGAGCAGCCAATGTGGTTTGTGAAAAACATCGATTATTGATTTAATATATCTATTTCAAGAGTATTGATACTACACCCGAAGGCAGCACCGCCACAGAAACTGGTCCATCACAGACTTCGGTTAGTGAAATTTAAATGAAAAATTGTTTTAATTTATTATTTTTAGTCGACTCTTAATGCAAGTATCCATCCAATGCCGGTTGTGAATGACACAAACCAAAAGTATGTTTTATTGTAATTGGAAAAATATTTTAATGTTTTTCATTTTTTCGTCCATCTCAATTGACCGAAATTGCCATCGTTGTTGTTGGGGCCGCGGCACTCTCACTCATTGCTTACCTCAGCTACAACCGTGTCCAGAAAGGCACATGGTGGAGATGAATTGGACATGATTGAAGAAGAACCAGTAAAATAATTAACAATAAATGTTGAAGATGGAATATGAAAAGTGCCTCCTAATTTTAAATATCAATCCTTCATTCATTCATTTTTTGTTTGTTTTCTTCTTTTTCAATAATCCATTATTTTCCCCAAATGATATTAGGCTCAAAATTATTGATGTGACATTTTTGTTTGACATTTTAATAAATTCGAATAAAATGAAATTTTTATTATAAATTATTCCATTGAAAATTGGCCATTCATATTTAATTATAATTATTTACAAAATTAATTGTTTTTAAAAATAGTATTAGTTCACCAATTATGGCACGGAAATCCAATGAAACATCCACCAATGTTCGGGCGGTGCCAACGGCTGAGGACCAACAACAAATTAATCAATTTGCTCGACTCCACAAATCCTTTTTGGAATTTACGGTTTTTGGATGCATTTAAGAACAAAAATAAAATGAAATTAATTGGTAGGAAAAATTGGCCATATTGAACAATCAAAATTTGAATTTGGAAGAGGCGGCTGATGAAGTGATGTTATTGGATGATGAATTTGCCGGCTCAATTCCTCTCCAAATTGGTTCAGTTTTTGTGCACTATGACCAGGTTTTGGACATCAAAAATACATTTTACTCATTTCAATGAATTATTTGAGGAAACCATCGGCCAAAAATTGGAAGAACGAAAGGAAAATACCCAACGACAAATTGAACAATTGAAGGAAAGGATCGCCGGAATAGAGGCGGAAATGAATGTAAGCATAAAATCGGAGGAGAATTATTAATTGATAAATATATTTTAGAAATTGAGGACAATCCTTTATGCAAAATTCGGCGACAATATTCAACTGGAAGATGAGAATGGAGAAGGTGAAATTGTTGGAGTTTAATTTTAATCATAATTTTATTTTTCACTCTTTGTTCATTCAATAAATCATTTTTTAAAACAATATTTTTATAATTTCAAATTTTAATTTTGAATTACACCGGGACAAATATTGCCAAAATTTATGGTGAAATTTAATTCATTTTGCATCTCTGCTTGAGGTTGAAATCGAACTGTCCAAACCCAAAGGGCGGAATGCATAGCAAGTGACTAAAATTAGTTTTTTTTGGGGAATTTCATATTTAATTTTAACCATTTCCCAATGAGGCTTGACAATATGAATCCGTATAAGCCACATAGGAAAAGTCACCGCTTGCACAAATCACCTTCAAATAATTCCAAATAAACCACTAATTTTTCCCTACATTTATTTTGGAGAATAATTTTTCCTCCGCTGCCTTTTGAATTGCCCCTTAATTAAAAAATAATTAAATTTATTTTAATCCCAATTCTAATTTTACTTTTGGATTTGCTTGGATCGCTCTCGGAAATATTCTAAAAATCGGGAGGGAGCAAAAATAATCAACGGGTTTTTTTTATTCACCTCCTCAATTACGGTGCGCAATTTTTCACTATTACATGTCGGGTCTTCCTCCTCCTCTCCTTTGGTTGGAGCCGCAAAAATTCGTGCCCCATGTGTTCTGGCCCGGCCCATATATCGGCAAGGGGACCCGCATTGACAGCAGCAATCATTGCTTGGATAACCACCTTTTGACCGATTAAATTATGCCCTAAATAAATTTATTCACCTCCTCCTCCGTAGCCATAACCGCCACCAGCGCTCATTCCGCCCAAATATCCGCCACCACCTCCCAAACCGCCGCATGGACTACAGGGCATTGGAGGAGGACAAGGCGGTGGGGGAAGGGGAGGAGGGCAAGGGGGCGGTGGAGGGGCACAAATGACCTTGGAAAAACCGTAAATTTATTGCCAAAATTAATTTTACCGGTGGAGGACAAAATGTTGGTGGACAAGGAGGGCATGGAGGTGGTGGTGGAGGACACGGCTGGAAATTGAATTTAATGAGAGAATAAATTAATCCTCCGAACCAAAGACAAAGGTGGCAATGCCGGAGGGCAAATGGGTGGCAGTATTGGTGGCGGTGGGGCACATCCACAACTTCCGCCGCCGCCTAAACCCAAAAGTCCGCCAAAATGGGCGAAACAAAGGGTTGGAAAAGTAATGAAGACGGTCAAAATAACAATGAAATTCATCTTCTTCGTTGCCTTTAAAAAAATTGTGATGCTTAATTTTTTGTTGTATTTGCCCCACGCATTTCATCAGCAACCAACATTTTTCGCTCCTTTTAAGCCAGTCGCACAATCCCCTCCGGGCATTTTGTGGGCAACCGCGACCTTGGCCTCAACATTTGCTTTTCCTCCTCCTCACCTTTCCTTCATTTTTGGGGTGAAACCAACAAAAGGAGGAAGAGGAAGAAGGAAGGATGACGCGTCTCATCTTCGACTTCGTCCGTCGACCAAAAGTAAATCCTTAAATTGCGAAATATTCCTCTCACAATTATCTCCAAAATTTACAAACTTCATTTTGATCCAAAAATGCAATAAAATTGAAAATTCATTCCAAAATCATTTAATTATTAATTAATGAAGAATTTGGGACGAGTGGATGATTCATTCATTTTTGGGGGAAATTGGGACGACGAAAAGTGACGTAAAATTCGGGTGGGTGGTGGAATGGAATGCGCGGCAATAAGCCGCTAATTCAGAGTTGGGGGGGGGGGGGGGGGGTTACCTATTTGGTGAACGGATTTGCTGGAACCATAAAAATATTTTATTGTGCAAAAAATGTCAAAAAGGCAAATTCAAAAAACAATAAAATTGGAACGGCACATTTTAACTTCCTCCGGTCCCTTCATTTCCGCCATCCATTTCCTTCATTTGATTGGGCGAATCCGTCGGCGTCGATTTTGGCACTAAAAAAATTGGATTTTAAATTGGATTATTTTTGAGACTTACTTTTTTTGTTTGCCGGCACCAATTCCGTGAAATATTCATCAATTTGATTTGTCCAATCCGGCACCCGTTTTTCCCTTTGTTCCCATTGGCGACGGGTCAGCGACCGTTGTTCCAATGTGTCATCCAATGAACCAAACATTGAACCTGAAAATAAATTAATTTAAAAAACAAATTCCCAATTTTTTACCTCCAAGCCAATTGCAAAATAATTGTCCGGCCATTTCCTTCGGAAATTGATAAAATTTGATGTTTTCAACGAGAGTTGGGGCCAATTGGGGTCGATAGCCATCGGCGATTAAATTCAACAATTCTGTCTAAAAATGAAAGTAAATTTTGGTATTGTCCAATTGAAATTTTGACCTTGAGGCGAGCCAAAAATCCGGGCAATCGGCTAATGCCCCCAATAATCAGCAAATTGGCCAACAATTCTCGCCGTAAATCAATGCCAACCTGAAAATAATTCAAAATTTAATTTCCTCTCTTCCTTAAATTTTAACCTTTGCAATGCAATCCAACAGCATTTGGGGCACCGAACGGTGGTCGGGTTCATCGCTTTGGGTGAAGAGAATTTCGGCGGCCGCCTCCCGCACAATCCCGGGAATATGCAAAATTTCGGCACCAAATTGGAGTTGAATGGAAGGCGGCGATGATTGGACATCGAATTTTGCCTCATCTTCTTCCGGGATGGCCACTATTAAATAAATGGGAGGAATTAATAATTTGATATTAAAATGTTATTATTTCCTTACATTGTGCTTGCCATCTTCTTCCCCTGGCCGGTGTTGTGATGAAACAAAATCGGACGACCAAATCCTCCCAAAGGCCCATTTTGTTGGCCAATTCCAAATCCTGTTCATTCAATGGACGACCCAAATCCGCCGAATCTTCATTTACTAAAAAATAATTAATTTAAATAATATTTTAATTTTTTGTAACCTCTTTCCCCCTCCTCCTCTTCTTCATCTTCGTTGATCATTTTTCGTCGGACTCGGCCAAATCGAAGCATCAACCTCCTCAAATTCACTTCAATGGCATTGGCACTTGCATTTGAGCTGGTCTCCCAATTGTTCAACATCAAAACGCCTTCGGCAATCTGAAATGAAAATTTTAAATATAAAATGAAAGTAAATTAAATTTAAAATTAAACCGGGAACAGAACGGCCTCATTGGCGCCCAAATCGAGGACAACACAATTTCGGGCATTGAAGGGGAATGAGGCAAGCAAATGTGAAGGGGCGAAAAGCAGGGAATGAGGCATAAGAGAAGGACAAGAGAAGAGAGCATTGGCCTAAAATTGAAAGAATTTCTAGTGATAAAATAAATGAAACAAACTATGGCATGCCGTTGCCAACTTGGCGTCAACAATGATTCAACCAAAACCATTCGACGAGAGGAAATGGTGGTCAGCAATTTTCTGAATAAAAATTAATTGATTTCTAAATTAATTTTATTTTTAAATTAACCGGAAAATGATGTTTTTAAGAAATTTCACCAGAATTTCGTATTGTTCCCGTTCACTGTAGTTTCGGTCAAATATTTGTTTTGGTTGAAGTGATGTACTCGGCGGGCCATCCATCGGATCCATCCATTCTGTCCGGAATATTTCACGTGGAACAAATTCACCGGCAAATCCAACCCTAAAATTGGCAAAGTAAATTTAATATTTTCCTATCAAGGAGAAAACCTCGTTAATCTGGTGCCAATTTCGATCACAACTGCCGGTCGATTGTCAATTTTGGGCATGAGCGTTTGTTGCAAGGCCAATGAAGCAGTCATGGCCTGCAAAAGAATAATATAATTGGAAATTGTTTACAATTAAAATAGTAAAATTTGTTTTTTTGCGAATCACCGAAAATATTAACTCGATCGATAATTTTCCATTTTTTCCACATTGCATTCATTGATCTCACCCCGGCAGTGGTCGTTGTTGATGAAGCCGAAGATGCGGTCGACATTTGACTTAGCATTGACCGACGTTGGGCATTGGCCAATTTGGCGGCGGATTCCATTATTCCTACCTCGCTTTAATTGTTGTTGATTTTTAGTTTTGCTAAAAATAAAACAATTGAATTTCACGATGTCAAATCATTAATAAAAAAAAAAAAAATAAATATTGATTATTTTGGGATTTGGGTTGGGTACGAAAAATAAGGAATAAAAATTTCGAGAGCCTGAATTTTGATCCGAATAAAATTTATAGGAGGAGATAAGTAAATTTGGTAAAGGCGAACGCGAAACACGATAGAATGGAAGGGGCGAATTTTTTAAATTTGGAATGACACTCACGGCGTGGCTGTTTTTTAAAAATTGTTAAATTTTTCTTTTTTTTAAATCCTTTAATTTTTTTAAATATTTTATTTTAGGAATTTATTATTAAATTGAATTAACAATTGATTAGCCTAACAACAAATCAAGGAAAATGTCTTCAAATTTGATAACCGAATTTTCATCGATGGTTTATCGAAAACATACTCAACAAATTATACAGAAAATGAGACAAAAAGATGGCAAAGAAAGTCAACAAAAGGAAAAACAAACATTTGTGAGTCTTTTTTTTTTATTTTAATTTTGATCAAATGCATTTATAGGGTGGCTATATGGCGATGAAGAAGCGCAAATTATTCCAGCAAGTTCACGGAGGAATTGTTCCAATAAGCAACATCTTCTCCGGCGTTTCATTTTATGTGAACGGATACACAGGTTCTTATTAATTATTCAGCAAAATAAATATTTGAAAAATAGATCCACCGGCATCGGAATTGCGCAAAATGATTGTGGAAAATGGAGGCGAATATCATCATTATTGGACGCCAAAGGAAACAAAATACATGGTCGCAACCCAATTGGCCTCTACAAAATGGAAAAGTTTGGGCAAAAATGCGCAGAATATTGTCATCACACCAAAATGGATTTTGGAATGGTAAAATTTCGAAAATCTCATCAGAACATTTTTCATTTTAGTATTCGGGCTGAAAAACGTTTGCCGGTCACCCCTTTTTTACTCATTCATTCGGTATTGGCTTTATTCAGTATTCCACAATCAAATATCCATTTTAGTCTGGCCCAAAACGAGATGGGGTAAATCGTTGCGCTGGGGCATCGACTTTGACTGGATTGGATGGGAAGCAACTTTCAATTTACAATTTCACCACAATTCGAAGACGGCAAAAACTTTTTAATGATTTATACAAGCAAAAGTTGGAAAGGAAACGACAAAAGAAGAATTCAAAGGGCTGGGAAAAACAATTGGCCGAAGCAAAAGAATGGATTGAATGGGAGAATTTACATGGAAAGTGTCCAAAGGTTTGCATTTTAATTAACAAATTAAATATAATTTGCATAAATTATGAATTGATGAAGCAATATTAATCTTATTTTTATAGAAATTGCCTGACAATTCACCCATTCCGCCGACATTGAAATTCAATTATGGCCATTTACCGGACGGAGAACCACACAAAATATTCATTGGGGCCGTCCAATTCGATTACACAAAACGTAAGAAATCCTCAAAATTATTCAAAAATATATATTTTATTCAGCCGCCAATAAGGAAATTGTCCAAAAGTTGGCCGCCACTTACAAATCAAAAATGGCTGAACCGAACAGTTGGAAATTGCTCAATTTTTCCGTCAACTTTTTGAAAAGAATTTTTACTGATGAACATATTGGAGAAGAGAAAAGGGAGAAGGGCATCCGAGTGCATTCGGATTGGCAAATTGTGTTGAAATTGATCAAAAATTGGATGGAAGAAAATTGAATGAGGGATTTAATAATTTATTTATGCCAAACTAATTAATCCTTGTGAAACCTTGCATAAATTTTCATGATTTTATTTATGTATATTTTATTCAATAAAGATTTAAAAACAAAAAAATTCATATTAAAATCAACAAATCATCCATTCCCCAATCCAGCTGCCAATTCAGCATCCTTTTGTGTGTGTTGTGGTTCACGAAGTCGTTGCATTCTTTGTTTGTGTACTGAAAATTGAACGAATTAAAATGTTAATTTATATTAAAACTTGTTAAGTAATTTTAATTCAAAAATTTACTATTTTTTAGTCAATTTATTCCCCCTTAAATTCCGCAATTTCACAAACCTTTGCTTTTCTCATGTTTTTGTTTCGCTTGAACATCCACAAAATGGCGATCACATGGAATGCAATAATGCTGGCCTCCGCCTGGCAAATCCTCATCCACTGGTTGATATTCAAGTTTCAATACCTTTAATAATGTCCATTACATTCCTCAATTTTAAATTGAATTTACAAACTTTATCCGGCTGTCGCATGTCTTCTTGAATTTGGTCAAGATCTCGACCCGGCCTTTTTCTTGTTTTATTCGACAAAGTGTGTTTTTTCGGCATCAATAGTTCTTTTTAATTTTAAGAAAAATTGTTTCAAATCAAATAAAAAATAAATTGTCGGAATATTTCGATCAACAAATTAAACAATTCATTTATTTTTATATAAATTTTATCTTGATTTTTTTACATTATTTAATACAAATGGAAATATATCATCTTTCATTATCCAATGTCTCATCCGGCAAATGTCATCTTCTTCCATCAAACTTCGACCTCTTTTAGCTGAATTTGAGATTGTGGCGGCGGTTCATGTTGTCCATTTTTCCCGGTGCTTCCCGGCTGTCCAATGTTTCCGGCAGCTGCAGATTGGCCGCTATATGGGATTATTGGAGGCGTGTAGGTAGTCAATTGACCATTGGACAGTCCAAACATTTGGCCTTGCACTTTTTCGGCCATCTGAAAGAGAATAAATATATTAACATAATTTAATGTGTAAAACCTCTTTCCAATTATCGGAGAAGATTTTTTCGCGCAATTTGAAGAAAGTCATTGCGGTGAGCATTGAGTCGGAACCGGCTTGATGACGTTGACCAACGCGTTGGACTTGGAGTTGGTCCGCAATTTCCTGCAATCCGCCTTTCAGCATTGCCTTGACTGCATCCGGCTGACGGAGCAACATTTTGATGTCATAGCTGTTTGGAAACAATTTCTTGTGGCTGAAAATAATCACTTAGAAATTAGAAAATTAATTAATAAAAATTACTAGACAAAAAAGTCCTTCTCGTCTTTTGGTAATTCGCCGAGCATTATTGCCTTGATTAGATAGCCAAAATCAAAACAAGAATGGAATGTGATCCAAGTGATTCGTGGGTCGCAAACCAGCCCAGAGGTGGTCAATAATTCGCCAAAATCCTCCATCATGATGCCTTCGTTCTATGATAAATTTGTTGTCATTTTTTTTTATTTTGCATTAGGTAAAACCTGGTGTCTGGCGAAATCGAACCCGGCGACCTTGAGTAGCTGAACAGAGTCCTCGCTGAATGTATCATCGGCCAAGCTGAAGTGCAAATTGAACTGCCAAATATCTCGTTTCGGGGGCAATTCGCCTTCCTCATTCATAAGTGTGAAGCCGACCTTTAAAGAGTTTATTTAAACGTAATATATGAAATTAAATAGGAGAACTTGAATCAATTTGAGCGCATTAACATTGCAGCAGAGTTGTTGATAATTGAAGTCTTCTTTGTTTTTGAATTGGCCAATCGGGGTCATAACAACGCCTGGAAATTCTGTGTCCATTGCCACGAAGGGATAATCATCGATAAAATCGCGGAGTTGTGCAAATTCATCATCAAGATTGGATGCCCAAACTTCATGCAAGTTCACATCCTGAAAAAAAAAAGTTAAGCTTATTTAATCTGGATATTGCGTGAAAACCTACTTGATTTTTCACAACCATTTATTTATTATTGTTTCTCGTTTTATTGTTTATAGCCGCTTCCTGCTGATTTTTATTTTAATTAATTTCGGTCTAAAAAGTAAATTTTAATTAATTTTTTTAAAAAATCAAATTAAAAACCATCCCATTTATAAAACACCTACCTAATTCAATTATTGATCCGATAACAAAAAGATCGGATTTTGGATCTCGGAATTCAATCTCGAATCTCGATTGATCTCAATCTAAATGTTTTCTCTTTTGTTTGTGTTATTGATTTTCTTAAAATACGGTACCCTGTTTTACTGTTTGTCTTACTATACTTATTACTTATCGATTTTGTTATCGATCGTGCGACTATAAAAACAACGGCGATTTAGTTCCAAGCATTCAGTCATCCCAGCCGAGTACTTCAAACCATCAACGAATATCAACTCATTTCCTGCAAACAACTCATCAACGTCGGGACCAAAGCGGACATCATGGCGCAGCAAAAACTCAACCTGCAAGAAGTGGACACAATCATCGAACGAATCCTCCTATGCCATGCTCAACGTTTCACGTCACTGGTCAGTTTTAAATTTATCAAAAATTCTTTTAAAATCAATAACGAAAATCAAATTTCAGGTCGATGCTTCGGAAATCAAGGCGCTGTGCAATACTGTGATCGAAGTTCTTCAAAGCCAATCAGCCATGGTCGAGCTCCAACCACCTGTCATCATATGCGGCGACATCCACGGCCAATTTGCGGACCTGATGCGGATTTTTGCACGACTCGGATTCCCACCAACAAAGAACTATCTCTTCCTTGGAGGTAAAAAAAAATCATTCATTTTAAAGACCAAAATAATAATTTTCCCTGCTTTTTCAGACTACGTTGACAGAGGGCGACAAAGTATTGAGACTGCCGTGTTGCTGCTGGCCTACAAAGTGCGATACCCGAACAACATCTTCCTATTGCGAGGCAATCACGAGTGCAGCAACATCAACCGCCACTACGGATTCCTGGACGAGCTACAACGACGCTATCGAGGAGATGGTCAATCCCTGTTCATGGCCTTCAATCGTGCCTTCTCCTGGCTGCCATTCTCTGCCCTCGTCGGAGGCAGAATTCTCTGTGAGTTTATTTTTACGCTTTAATTTATCATCTACTAAACTCCCAAAATTCCAGGTATGCACGGTGGCATCTCTGAACGGATTCAAAGTCTGCAGCAACTTCGTCAACTCAAACGTCCAGCAACAGATTACGATGCCCAACGGCCATGCGCAGAACTCGACTTGCTGTGGGCGGATCCGGAACAAGGAATCAAGGGCACTGTGCCGAGCACTCGAGGTAATGAGTTGGTTTTAGGATTCATTTACCAATTTTTACCCTTTTTTCAGGAGCAAGCGTCATGTTCGGTGAGGATCTCGTCATGCGCACACTCAAGCAATTGGATATCGACTTGATTGTCCGAGCTCATCAGGTTTGAATTTTATGCGCTTTTTACTTATCAATTTACATTCCCTTTTGTTTTCACAGGTTGTCCAGGATGGGGCCGAATTCTTTGCCGATCGTCGACTCATCACCCTCTTCTCTGCACCTCACTATGCTGCCCAATACAACAATGCCGGAGCGACAATGCAAGTTAACGGGGACCTTCAATGCACGTTCCACATCTTCGCTCCCACGGATGACGCTCAACTTCACTGATGCGACAAGGACTGATGAAGAAGCAGCAAAGAAGACAGAAACCCATGTGATAATTCCCCCATATTCTCATCAATAATTGTATTGTATAAATATTCCTCCATCTCATCTTCATTGTCTCCCTAATTGTCATTGCATTTTATTGTAAATCAATAATAAATATATTGTATTATTTTTTGTAATAAATAAATTTTGTGAATGTTTTTATTGTGTTTTGATTTGATTAAAAGCGAATATGATTGGTTATTGAATTCCATGGGTAAATTAGAGATGGAATTTGGGTAAAAGAAGAATGATTATGATTATTGATTAGGTATAGGTATTTGATTTGGCCTTTGAATTATAAAATTGAAATTTCTGATTTTCCTTGCGATAAATTTGGTTATCCCTTATCCTATATCCCCTATGCCCTATCCGCTACCCCCTGTGCCTGTCCTTCATACATCATCCATAAATCATAAATACCACAAATTTTGATCGTTGTTCGTTGGTTTTTTTGATGATGATGATTAAAATTATTTAATTGGAAAACTCATCAGTCATCACATCAGCAGACATCACACATAATTCCCGGCCACTAAAACCAAACCCCTTATTATCAATCAATATTTTAAGCAAATAAAAAAAAGAAAATAGGCATCTATCTCTTTTATAAGGAGGGTAGTTATGATTATGAATTACGTACGAAACGACAAAATAACGATTATACCAAAGAAAGATTCCATTACATTTATTTTTCCAAAGAGCAAATGCATTAAAATTTTAACAAGAATTTAGAAATACTTATTGCGATTAAATCTAAAAAAATGACTTGTGAGGTTGAGGCTATTTTTGTGTCCAGAACCAGCGATCGTGACACAGGACAATTGTGGATTCCAGAAAAAAAATGTGACCAAACTTGCAGAGGATTAAGCGGATTCCAACTCGGACAATGGCTCATCTATGATTTCGCCAAACAACAAATCATCAAAGCAATTCCACCAGGACAGGAGCCGTATGAAACGAAACTTTATGAAGTTGGCAACCAACAACAAGATGTTTTAGTTCAGGTTTAACAAACAAAGAATAAGATTTAGAATGAAATGTTCAATTCATTTCCAGGTCAAAACACCAATCATCTATTTTTCTGACAAAAAATTCGACAAACTCATTGCTTATTCAACCAAATTTGGAAGGATTGGCGCCTTCTTCAAGCAGGAAAATGTTGTGATGGATCAACTGAATCACGCCTGGATTGCATAGTAAATTTTGTAATGAATATTCATCATAAAATTCCATTTAGCATGGCACATTATCGTCGTGACATGGTTTTGCGAAATCTTATGAAAGCATTGAATGTGAATTGGGTTGTATGTTCTACGGAAGACGGAGGGTTAAACGAAGAACAAACTGTAAATTTTAATAAAATTTAAGGTGTTAGTGCAGTTTAGGGATGGAAGGGAAAAAATGATGAAGAAGGGGAAGAAGACGAAGAAAATGATGAGCATGATGAAGGTGAGATCATCCTCAGCTTCATCTTTTCTTCTTCATTACTATCATCTTCATCTTTTTCACTTCCATCCCGTAAATTGCAAGAGTACGAAATTTAAATTATATTCTCATATTTTTTAGCTGTCCATCCAACCAATAGCAACAGCATCATCAGCACCAACGAACAATCCAACTTTAAAAGTCTGCGAAACTTCTCCGGCTGACCAAACAATTGAACCTCCGAAAATAGAACAAATTCTGCAAGTGGAACAATCAGAAACGCCTTTGACTGGTGGTTTTGGACAAAATATGAGAAGCCGTGGTGGAGTGCCAAAAAGTTGGTTTTATTTTAATTTAAGTTATAAATTTTATTATTCAGCTGGCCTTCCAGCCAGCACAGGCAATATGACTTCAAATATCGACGAAAGTTCTGCCACCCAAACGATTGATGAGCCTCCAAAAATAGAACAACTAATTGTGGAACAACCAAAATCGACTTTGACCGGTGGTTTTGGACAAAATATGAGAAGCCGTGGTGGAGTGCCAAAAAGTTGGTTTTATTTTAAGTTATATATTTTATTATTCAGCTGGCCTTCCAGCCAGCACTGGCAATACGACTTCAAATATCGACGAAAGTTCTGCTACTCAAACAATTGATGAGCCTCCAAAAATAGAACAAAAAATTGTGGAACAACCAAAAGCGACTTTGACCGGTGGTTTTGGACAAAATATGAGAAGCCGCGGTGGAGTGCCAAAAAGTTGGTTTTAATTTAAAAATAAAAATTTATTACTTTATTTTTAAGCTGTTTCATCCAACATCACTACAACCACCAATACAACTTCAATTGCCTGCGAATCTTATCCTTCTCTCAAAATCACTGATGAACCTCCAAAAATGCAGAATGAACAAATTGAATTGATTGGCGGTTTTGGACAAAATAGAGGTCGTGGTGGTGCATCATTCAACAGCAATTATCGAGCACCAAAAAGTTTGTTTTTATTTTAAATTTTAATTTAAGTTATATATTTTATTATTCAGCGGTCCTTCCAACCAACAACATCACCAACACCGGCAATACGACTTCAAATGCTTGCGAAAGTTCTGCTACCCAAACGATTGAAGAACTTCCAAAAATGGAACAGCAAATTGTGGAACAACCAAAATCGACTTTGACCGGTGGTTTTGGACAAGGTGCAAGAGGAGGTCGTGGCGGTGCAACACTCAAGAGCTTTCGAGCACCAAAACGTTGGCTTTTAATTTTATTTAAAATTTAAATTTTATTTCTTTCCAGCTGACCTTCTTCCAACAAACAATGTTGATGAATCTCCGGCTGCTCAAACTATTGAGCCTCAAAAAATAGAACAACAACAAATTGTGGAAGCGGAACGACCGAAAACACCTTTGACTGGCGGTTTTGGACGAGGCCGTGGAAGGGCAACGGCCACATTCAATTTCGCTAACAATCGCGCACAAAAACGTTTGTTTTATTATTAAAATTATTCATATATTCTTTATTTTTCAGCAGTCATTTCAACCAGCAATTCAATTTCAAATGTCAATGAAAATGAAGGTTCTTCTACCCAAATGAATGAGCCTCCAAAAATGCAAAATCAACAAATTGGGTCGTCAGGCGTTTTTGGAGGTTTTGGAGGTCAAAATGCAAGAGGCGGTCGTGGCGGCGCAACAACATTCGCTTTCAGTAAACATCGAGGAGCATCAAATCGTTGGTTTTATTTTTT
This sequence comes from Pratylenchus scribneri, assembly GCA_030063045.1. Taxonomy (NCBI): domain Eukaryota; kingdom Metazoa; phylum Nematoda; class Chromadorea; order Rhabditida; family Pratylenchidae; genus Pratylenchus; species Pratylenchus scribneri. The sequence goes on along the minus strand of JAQSEB010000011.1, from coordinate 504,710 downwards.
AACAAAAATTATTTTGCTGTAATTGGTGAAAGGATTTATTGATAGAAAGAATTATTTTTCTGAATAATAAGAGTGAATCAAGCTTGAAAAAAATTATTGTCCTTTGAACAGATTCGAACTGTGACCTAATTTTGCCAAAATTAAGGATGGTCTCTCTTCATTTCTGGTACTAGTCGAAATTTCCAATAAATGTATCTTCCTCATAAACCTTTTCGCCAACATAAACCTAGCCCTAGCCCTAATCTTTTGCCTTAAAACCCAAAATTCAAAAGCTAAAACTAAAATTTTTAGCTGCTCATACATCCATCGCCCAACGAAATTTGTCAAATTCATCTTTGGACAATGAAGCGGCAATTCTGCGTGCAATCAACACAACACCTCCAAAGGAATCGGTTACTATTCCCATTAAAATTAATTTGAATTAAAATTTCTCAATTCAGAATTTTGACCGCCCCACATCCAACTTTGGTCGATTCGAATTTCCGAGACCATCGAAAGAGAATATCAGCGGTGTTGTGGTCTCCCAAAATGGCAATGGATCATTTTTCATGTTAATTTTTGAAAATTTTATAAATTTTAATTCATATTTTAGCTACACTCCTGCCTATCCAAAACAAGAGCTTATTCTGCCAAAAGAAAGGGCCGGCAACACTAAACATTGCTCATGGATTCGTTTTGATGCGTGAGTATTTTATTCAACTTTGTTTTAATTGACACAATATTTTTTAGGGTTGAACATCCGGATGGCAGAGTGACCATTGGCAGATATCGCATTGAGGATGGACCAGCATTTGAAACAATTCCAGTGCGTAACACCGTTCAAATCAAGCTGAAGGCATTTGTTCCGCGTTCTTGGAAGCCCAAAACATCGTCATTCGTTCCGATTGTTAACACCGAATTTGTGGAGAAAGTTTGTTTTATCATTTTTATAAAATCAAATAAATTGAAAATTTTTAAGGTAATCGATTCGAGGAAATTGTTGAGTGAAAGATTTGCTGGCCAAGCGGTGACAGTTGTGATCGAACGAGGAATGGTCAAGGATTGGCCTGATTTCAAATGGTTCATTGCCAAATTGGAACTGTGAATGAATGATTGATGGAGAAGAACGAGCCTATAAAAATGAATAACATTCCTCGTTTTTTATCATAAATTATTTGCATCTTCTTTTCGATTAAATTATTTTGGAACGGCTATATAAATTCTCTTTGTCAATCTCATTGAAAATTCCATCTCTTTATTGCTCACAAAACCTTATTTTATTGTTGAACATTTCACTGAAAAGAATATTGTTGAATTATTTTAATTCCTCAATTCTGAACCGCCTTGGACTTTCATCATTATTTTCGGATTCTATTTTATTATAAAGTTGGAGAAATTTTTTCCATTTATTAAATAGATTTTTTGATATCTTAGCTCATTTTATTATATTGATATTTGCTTCCATATAGAGCATAGAATATTTTATCCATATAGCTTTGCTATTGATCATTGTGATCAATTCAATAATATAATAATAATTAATCAAACTATATAAAAAATTTTAAAATATTTTCAGAAAAGATGGAAAAACTGATCAGCTCTTTTTTGGTGTTTTTCATTATATCATCATCATCATTCTTTTCATCGATCGCATATGGTTGGTTAATTTACAAATTTTTGAAGAAATTTTTTTAATTTTAAGGAGCATCATGTGAATCGCCCAAATATTCTGCAAGTGGCTATTCAACGCAGGATGGATTCTTCCATTACAAAACAACATATGTAGTGGAATTTGCATTGCAATGTTCAAATAATTATCAACAGGTTTAAATATATTTTGTGAATTGACAAAATCTAATTTCCAGAATGGACAATTTTACGCTGTAATCAATGGAAAAAGTTATCAAATTGCCGTCTCCGATGAAACATCAAAATACCAAGTGTCATGGCAAATGGAACACGTCGAATCAAGCTCGCAAACTTTTGATGTACAAATTTATGATGAAGACAAATTTGCAGACTATAAGAAGGTTCAAATATCAAATCCAAAATAATCTATAAACACTATTTAGGCTATTGAGAGTGGCGCCAGTCCATCTTCCGCCTTGTTCGTCTACCAATACTATCATCCGGGTGTATCGAAGAAGGCACCAGTCTCATCTGAGAGCGTTTTTCTTCTATTGGCTGCTGCCACCGTTTATTATGCACTTCATTTTAAGCAACAATTGGCCAAACGTGATTGATTGGATGCATCAAATCAATCAATAATTTTCAAATATTGTTAAATGTTAATTAATTTTGTTTGGAATTTCGATAAGATTGCCTGTTTACATTTTATTTAAATTATTTTCTGATAAATTATGTTGATCACAAATATTAAATTATTCAAAATTGCCTGATTTTATTATCAGCAAATTAAATTGTTTTTTTTTTTTTTTTGATAATTTACCAGTTAATATCGCAATTTAGAAATGTTACCTATACTACAAAAGTTAGTAGTCTCTACCAGCAATTCCAATGTCCAAACATTTTATTCTACAATTAAATCTGTTCGGCCATATTATGCATCTCAACCAATTCGAATTCTTCAAAACAATCACCAACAAAAGTTTCTGACTTTGGGCGGTCAAATTAGCAGACATTGCTTTTCATCCAAAACAAATGGTGCTGCCAATGGAGGAGGCAATACAAAACCAATTGTATTTATTCATAAAACTTAAATCAGTTAATTTTATTATATTTTTCAGCGGAAATATCTCCGCGGTCTACGCATTCGATTGAACAATTTTCTCGGACTTCGCCAGAGACTCGAGCATTCGGCAAACGGTGGTGGTGATCATTGGAAACAATGGTTGAGCAACAGAAGAAAATGGACAGATGGTGGTGGAAAATTGCGATTGCAACGAAAAACCGAAGCAGAAAGTGCGGAGGAAATCCCAAAAGGATTGATCAAAAAACTTCATTACTACCTAAAACGGTTAACACATTTTAATTAAATATATTCAAATAATTAACGATTCAATTCCAGTTATTGGTACATTGCTTTGCCAGTTCACACGATGGTTTGTGCAATTTGGCTTGCCGGACTCTATTTGGCAGTGCAAAGGTTAATAAAAAGCAATTCAATTCTAAGACTAGTTTGATAATTTTTTTAGTGGATTAGATGTGGTTGCACTATTGGAACGATTGCATATGCCAGATAGTTGGGTTGAAAAAGTCCGAAAGATGCCAAAGGCTGCCGGTTCATTGGCCGCTGCACTCGTCCTTTATAAGGTTTTGCCCAGAAATAAAAATTGAAAGCTCAATTTTAAATAGATTGTAACACCACTTCGTTACGCATGTTCAATTGTTGGAATTAAACTGGCATTTAATTGGCTTAAACGAGTTGGATTCTTGCGAACCGCTCGCCAACTTCAACTCAAAGGAATGGAAAAAACGGAGGCATTGAGGCGAAGACTGCAAGAACGGCGGAAAATGGCAAAAATGGAACATGAAAAGAGACGAAAAGGTGGAAAGAATGGACATTCGTCAGCAGAAGGAAATGGGGGAACAACATCACAGCATAAAAATGGAGGAAATGGCAGTAAAGAATGACAACGCTTTAATTATATTTTTCATTTTAATTATAATTTTGGATAATTTTATCAAATACCAAATCATTCTTATGCTCAATTTTATTTTTTTTTGTTTGAGTGGATTTAATTGTTATTTTTTTTTTTTGATCGAGTATAAAAAATTACTTTGATGGTCATTTATATTTCGCACAATTATTCTTTGAATTGTAAATTTATTTTATATTTTTCTTTTCAATTTTGATTTTAATAAATAAATTTATTTGAGGGATTCGCTAATAAAATAAATATGAATTAACTTAAATTCATTTTTAATGTCTTTCCGACTAAAATTCAGCGAATCCCTCAAATAAAAATAAATGAATTGCAAAAATGATCAGAAAAGTAATTTCGCAATTTATTTCACCAAATACAACAAAAAATCAGTCCCTCCACTGTTTGTTCCAATCAAAAGTGAATATGGCAACCACAACCAGTGCATCCGGACACCGTTCTCTAATTGCGGTTTGCCAACTCAATGTTCAACATGATCTGGCGGAGAATTTCCAACGATGTGCGCAAATGATTGAAAGAGCCGGCACAATGAATGGATGCAAGGTAAATTAATGAATTAATAGGGGCAAAGTGAAAATATTAAATTATTTTGACTAAAAATTATTAAAAATGGGAGAAAAATAAATGGGAAAATGCATTAAAAATTGACATAAATTCTTTCAATATATTAGATGGTCTTCCTGCCTGAATGCTTTGATTTCATTGGCCGAAATGTGGGCGAACAAATTGAATTGGCGGTAGAAGCGGACGGTCCATTCATTGCTCAATTCCGAGAATTGGCAAAACAAAATTCACTTTGGTTAGCTTTGGGCGGATTTCATCATAAGGTTATTAAATTTTGAACATTTTTAAAATTAATTTCAATTTTAATAGAAATCTTCTGGAATGCCACGAAACACTTATTTGCTTATTGATTCGGATGGTCAAACACGGGCTGCCTATGACAAATTGCATTTATTCGATTTGGATTTGCCCGGGAAAGTTCGATTGATGGAAAGTGAATTCTCTTCACAAGGCGATCAGGTCAATTTAATTTTGACCCAAAATTATCCCAAATTCCATTGCAGCTTATTCCACCGGTCAACACTCCAATTGGCCGTTTGGGTTTTGGTATTTGCTATGATTTACGTTTTCCCGAGCTGTCCTTGTATAATCGACAACGCGGTGCTCAAATTCTCTCATTCCCATCATCTTTTACACTCAACACCGGATTGGCCCATTGGGAAGTGAGTAAAATTAAATTATTTTTAGTAAGAGGAAAAAATTGGAGATTTTAACGGTTTAATGGTTTGTTTTAGACACCTAAACCATATACCCACACAAAGAATAGAGCATCCATCCGGTCATTTCGCGATGTTAATTTATTATTGAGGATTTTTAATTTAAATCTCACTCCAAAAAAACCTTTCCCCACCTTTGGTCATCCAAAAAAATTTACCATGGTGGGATTCGAACCGACAACCTTTCTTCTTCCCAGTTAGACCAAAAAACTAAGGGGTATTAAACGTTTAAACCATAAACCGATTGAACCGTTTTTTTTTTTTGATTCAAACTTATTTTAAAATCTTTTGGTCATTTTAAAATTTCCCATTTATTTTTGAATTATTTACAATTAATTTTCAAATTAATTTAGTCACTTTTGCGAGCCCGTGCCATTGAAACACAATGTTATGTGGTGGCCGCCGCCCAAACTGGAAAGCACAATGAAAAACGAATTTCCTATGGACATTCAATGGTCGTCGATCCATGGGGTGCAGTCATTGCGCAATGTTCGGAGAGAGAAGGTTTTTTGAAATAAAAATTGAATTTATTTTTAAAATTGTCAAAAAGATATGTGTTTCGCTGAATTGGATTTGACCTATTTGGAGGAAGTTCGCCGCGATCAACCCGTTTTTCCACATCGCCGTTCTGACCTTTATTCCCTGCATTTTAATGAGAAGTTTGAAATTCAAGGTATTTTTCTAAAGTGGAAAAGAAAAAATCCAATAATTTTTAGATTCCTATGAATTCAATTTTGGGCATTTACGAATTTGCCCCAGTCAAGTCTTCTATCGAAGTGCGCATTCATTCGCCTTTGTCAATTTGATGCCACTTTTGCCTGGACGTAAGCCCAAAAATTCAATTAAAAATTATTTATCCTCCTTCAGATATTCTCATTTCACCGTTGCGTTTGGCAAGACGTTTAACCGATTTGAGTGACCAGGAAACGGCGGACATTTTTTGTGTTGCCAAAAAGCTACAAAAGATGATTGAGACAATTTATGAGACAAATTCCACAACTTTATGCGTCCAGGATGGTCCATTTGCTGGACAAACAATTGAGGTAAAAAATGGGAACAATCCGTGAATTTATTTTCATTCCGGACAGCATGTTCACGTGCATTTGGTTCCAAGAAAGGCTACGGATTTTGGCGGTAATCCGGATCGAATTTATTTGGAATTACAAAAGGAGGATGGGAAAAAGGAGCGACGAGCCGTGGACGATATGGCCTCGGAGTCGAAACGCTACCGAGAATGGCTAATGATGAACCCAAAAGTGTGAATAAAATGCAAATTGATGGGAGAATTAATTTATAGATTTGAATTTTTGATATTTTATTAAGGAATATTGCCATTCCATTTAAATTAAAGACAATAATTTTATTAGAATTATATATATTAAATTATTAAAATTTTTATGCAATTTTAGAAGAATAAGAATTAATAATAAATAAATGTTTCCATAATGTTTACGGATTTTTTTCGTATTCCATTGAAATATTTCTTTATATTCACAACTTAATTCATTTATTTTGTCTTATTTTTCCTGAATGTTTTGGTGGTTTTGCGGTGACTTTTCCAATATGGTTGGAATTTTTACCAAAACCACGAAGAATGCTCATCACGACGAAAAACCACATCAATCAATAAATAGCGGAGAGCAATTTAACAGCATTTTTACATACAATTCTCCTGAAAATTTCGCTGCAAATCGATATGGAGCATTTAACGGTTTTTGATTTAAATAATAAATTAAAGAATAAAAATTAATTTTAGATGATCCATTGTCAGTAAATTCGCTCATCAATTCATTGGACATTGATAAGGAAAGACAAAAAGAGCGGCCAACCTCCGATTTGATCGTTGAATATGCGTTCACCGCACTTTCCTCAACACTTTTCCTCTTCACTTTGCCATTTTCTCTTTTCTTCTCACTCAAGGTTTTTAACCCAAAAATTCTATTAAATCTTAATATTCAAGTTTATTGGACCTTATGAACGGTTGGTGGTGATGCGATTGGGCCGAACACGGGGGGTTTATGGCCAGGGAACGGTTTTATTATTGCCTTTGGTCGACAAAGCCACAACCGTTGATTTGAGGTTTTCTTCTTGGCATTATTTTTTGATTTAATTGACTATTTTTTAGGGTAACAAGTGTCGAATTACCATCAATCCATATTGTCACATCCGATCGGGGGATGTTGGAAATTGTGGCCGTTGCCTACACAAAAATCAATGACCCGTTGGTGGTTTGTTGCGCACTCCAAAATAGGGAGCAGGTTTTGAAAATGGTTTTGAACATTATTGATTGATTAATTTTAGACTATTCATTCACTTGCCTACACTGCATTGACCCGACATTTGACCAAACGGCTGCTCTCTGATTTGACCAATCCGACCAATCTTGCCAAAATTCTTTTGGATTGCCAAGTTAATTTAGTTTTATTTTGCAATTTAAAAATCAAATTTGAAGGAAGAATTGAACCAATTTCTTCGCCCTCACGGCATCCAAGTCGACCAACTCACCGTAAATCAATTGAAAGTGCTTAAACCCGCCGAAAATGCGGCCGTTTCCGTTTTTCAAACCATAATGAAATCTGAGATTGGCCAACAACTTATGGGGAAAGTAGGCGCCCATTTCAAGGCAACAATGGCCGAACAGCCGCAACAACAATGTTCTTCATCCTCTTCAACAACGACGACATTATTGATGGAAGATGAAAAATCAAATGGAATAAACAGCACAAATGTAAATTTTTTTGCGAACATTTTTGCATTATTTTTTAGGAGCCAATAATTTCAATGGATTCCCAATTGGACGCATTGATTGGCCAAATTCGCCAATGTCTCAATGAACAATTGGTACAAAAAGTTGGACGGCATTTTCGGGTACTTTGCACCGAATTGGGCACCGAATTTGACATTGATTTGCGAAATGGACGAGGATGGTGCGGATGGACATGCGAAAGAAGAAGTTAGTCAAAATTGGAAAGGTCCAAAAAATAATTTTTGCTATTAGCCTCCTCAACTGGGCCGGATGTGCATTTCACACTGAATAAATCCACTCTGATTGCTTTGGTCGAAGGAACTTTGTCTCCAATGAGTGCTTATTTGAATGGAAGTGTCCAAATCCAAGGATCCATCCAGGATGCCATCTCCCTTCAACATTTGGCCGAATCTGTGCACCAAAAAACTGTACAAAAAACGATTTAATTTGGCAGATAATGATGAATGAGTCTTTCAAAAATTATATTTACGAATCTTCTCTGAGTTTATTTTACCCAAAAATTCTGTCAGTTTTATTTGTATTTATTTGTGTTTTTTTACAAACCATTTTCATTCCTTTAAACACCTTCCCCCATCGCATACTCCAAACCAATCAATGTTCATTTTCCTTCCCTTCTTCCTTTTCCCTTCCTTCCTTTTCCTCTTCCATCCTAGTCAGCGCTGACCACGTGTAGTCTTTTCCTCTCCCTTCAATTTGCAGTTCTTCCCCTCCAATTTCCAATTATAAATCCATTTTTATTGAATAAATTTGCGCATATTTTTTAATTTGATTTTTATTTAATTTGTTTAAAAATCGAAGAATTTTTTAAAATGTTATTTTTTGATGAATTTTCAATTAAGTCAAAAGAATAAATAAATAATCGAATATAAAATTATTCGGATAAAATGGCCGATGCTGCAACAAAAGGACCAGGTGGCGGAAAAGTTGTCCCTCGTTCGGCGGCCGGTGGCGCTGTTCGGCAACGGTATCCATTTTTAATTAAATATAAAATCAATTTAATTTATTATTAAATAATTAAAATTGAATTAAAATATTTAATAAAATTTTTATTTTAGTCGAGGAGGAGGCGGTGGAACCACCAATTCCAGGGCTCGTACCACCGGCGGAGCAGGCCCAAACAGCGGAGGACTTTGGCGTTTCTACACCGAGGACTCGACCGGATTGAAGATTGGACCCGTTCCTGTTTTGGTCATGTCACTTGTGTACGGTTTTAAATTTAAAACAATATTTTTGACTAATTATTTTTTAAAATTTCTAAAACTTGTTACTTTTCGAAACCAAAAAATAAAGTTTTCCCTCTCATATTTAATGGACTTAAAGACAAAATGCAATTATTTTCACTCAAAATCAATTCTAATTTATTTAAATAATTTTCCACTTTTTTGCAGTTTCATTGCCAGCGTATTCATTCTTCACATCTGGGGCAAATATAGCCGAAGCCATTGATTGGATTTGATGCAAAGAATTGATGAAAATATGAAAGATTGTAATTGGAATGGATTATTATGGCTAAATAATGTGCAGTTGACCAATTTTGTTTCAACCATTTTTAAAACAAGTCCATCCCACATTGTTTTATTATATTTTCCCTCCAAGAATTGTATAAAATTAAAAAAAAGTTAAATATATTGTTCTGATGAATTTTGATTTGATTTTTCATAATTTACTGTTAATTTTCGATGATTTGAATAATCCATTTATCGAATAGGGCTGCTGGCAGGAATATTGTCACGTGTTTTTTTTTAAAAAAAAAATATTAAAACTGTCCCGTTTTACATTACTGCTTTATTTTTATTTTCAAACCGTTCCACCAATTTCCATACCCTCCATTTTTAAAAATTCATTACGTTCACAAAAATTTTGCACTTTAAAAATGTCAAATGATGGCAAAATTGCAAATGTAATTAATCCAGAAATAAAGAAGAAACCAATCATTTTCCTATTCGATGTGGATGGCACACTCACCAAACCGAGACAGGTTTATTCTTTATTTTATTCAACATTCTTTTAAAATCGTTCGCATTTTAGAACATCACAAATGAAATGATGTCATTTTTGAAAGAAATTCGCCAACGAGTCCCAATTGCGGTGGTTGGTGGTTCGGATATGGAGAAAATTTTCGAACAATTGGGAACGAACAACCGAAATGAAGTACTGGCAATTTTCGATTTTTTATTCGCTGAAAATGGGCTCACCGGATTTCATGGCATCAAACCACTTCCCATTGCCGTATGAATTTTATTATTTATTTTAATATAAAATTAAATTTTAGTCAATTTCCAAAGAATTGGGCGAAGAAAAATGCCAAAAATTGACCAATTTTTGTCTTCGTTATATGTCCGGATTGGAATTGCCATTCAAGCGAGGGACATTTGTGGAACATCGAAATGGCATGGTAAAATTATTATTATTATTTAAATTTATTTTTTTCTTAGATTAATGTCTCCCCATGCGGCCGTAGTTGCACCCAATCCGAACGAATGTCTTTTGTTGAATTCGAACGTGAAAATCCAATCCGGGAGCAATTCGTTTCGGCTCTTCTTCAACAATTCCCCAATGATGGCCTAACATTCTCCATTGGTGGCCAAATCAGCATTGACATATTCCCGAAAGGATGGGACAAAACCTATTGTTTGCGTTATTTGAACCCACGTTATGAAGCAATTCACTTTTTTGGCGACAAAACAATGAAGGTTTTAATTTACTTAGTGAATATTTCTAATTTAAAATTAATTTTTAGGGAGGAAATGACTTCGAAATCTTCGACCATCCGGACACAATTGGTCACACAGTCGCAAATCCGGATGATTGCAAACAAAAAGTTTTGGACACGCTCAAACAACTTGGATTATAAAATGAACAAATGAGTGACACGAAAAAATTATAATGTAATGATGTGGAAATGGATAATTCAATTTTTCAAAAATTTCTAATTTTCAAAAAATGTTCGCCTAATTTATTACAAATGTCTGTGATTGATAATTGATAAATAATTAATTAATAAACCTAACTCTTTTGGTAAATTGCAATTAATTCCTATTTTGTGTACTCTGGATTCTCCTCCTCCTCGCCCCAAACAATTTAATCGAATTTTTGCGAATTTATTTAGAATATTCAAAGCATTTTTAACAAAATAATCTGTGTAATGTGTATTTTATTACAGAAGCAGGTGGGAATATGATGTTTTCTTAGGAGAAAAGTTTGAAAATAATCATCAAATATTATATAAGAGCGATATTGGGAATGGAGATAAAGCAAAAAAATATTTTGGTAATAGGAAATTTCCATCATCTTTCCTTTCTTTTTTCATGGCCCTCGATAGCCGATCGAAGGGGTTTCGCACTGAAAATAATTGTTTGAAGGAATTAGAAATTATCATTATTTGAATACCTCGCCGCGAATTTTGCGCACCAATTGGATGTCCTTTGGCATGACGGTGACCCGTTTTGCATGTATTGCGGCCAAATTGGTATCTTCGAACAAATTGACAAGGTAGAATTCGGCGGCCTCCTAGCAATTAAACAACAGTTAATATGAAGCAAAACGTTTTAATGAAAAAACCTGAAGTGCAATCAATGCCATCCCCTGCCATCGAATATCATTGTCAGCCACCTGCATTCCAATTTCGCGAACCAGACTATAAAATGGACGATGCGGAATCAGCTGGTTGGTCGTACGTTGGAACTTGCGGATCTCCTTCAGTGCCATTGCTCCTGCAGATTATCATTTAATATTGGAAATTCGAAATGAAATCAAAAACCTTTTTTGTGGTAACGCTTGGTGGTAAGCTTAACCGGCGGGAGCTCCTTGTACTTTGGGTGAATGCGGCTCCGCTTCGTAGCCAATTGTTGTTGAATCCCTCGAGATACCGTGGTAATGACATGTGCAGCTGATGGCTTGTTGTCTTTGGTGCTGCTCGGAGTCTTTTTTGCCGTTTGTTTCGTCCTTGCCATTGTTTGCTTGAATAACTTTGATTATAATTCTGCTGATTTCTAAACTTAAAATGGATGTATAAAAAGTAATGTAAATATTAAAATTAGCAATAAGCCATTAAATAATATTGCTATTATTATTGTGTGATAATTAATAATTGAATTGTGCGAAATGGACTGTGGATTTGGAATGTGGCACAAGTTCAAGCTTCAAACACTAGCACAAGAGACAAGACAAGCCCTTTATCTTTCTCTATTGCAAAACAAAAATCGATAAAAAAATGTTCATTTCTCTAACTTCTCCAAATTCATCATATCCTCTTATTTCTTCATTTCTTAAGATTCATTTTATAACATTCTATTTCTTTTTTGAGGACTTTTTGTCCAAATCGGTTTCTTTTTTCCTGAGATCCGATCCTGAGGATTGACAAAAAAGCACAATGATTATTAATTACCTATTGATTAGTAAAGTAAGTATAATAGACAGTAGATTATTTTAGTACCATATATTATGATTTACGCATCCCTGAAGCCTGAACCCTGACTCATAAAAAAGCACAATTTTTGATTATTGATTAATATAAAAGCTGGCCCATTCTTCATTCATCATCCATCCCTTCCCCCCATTATTCATTCCTCCATTCTTCATTATTTCATCATCCTTCGTATTCTTAAAACGCTACTTCCTTCTTCATCCTCCCGTCACTTCTTCATTTATTATCGCTTCTTTATTCATCCCATTTTCTCCATCATCAATCACTTCTTTATCCTCGCCTCGCTTTATATTCCTTTCGGGCTCTAATTTTAATTGAAAATAAAAGAAATTATGCAACTTTATTTTTAGCAATACCACAATTCTCAACGACCAAAAAATCTTGACAACATCAAGCAAACGACAAAAACTTCATTCAATAAACAACGCAATCTTCAAACAAATAATCATGCGGCCACCATCGACGCTGCTTTCATCACACACAGTGCTCTGGCTCTTCTGCACCACACTGCTGATGTTCTACAACATTGCGGCCGAAGCTCAACAATCAGAAGAACAAAAAGAACCGATTGGACTTGCCGGAATAATAACAAACGAAGGAATATCAATTGTGGAGTTGCCCAAAGATAGTTGGTACATCACTGAGAAGGAGGAATTGGTCGGCTATGGTTACGCAGAATACGAACACAAGGATAAGACATCCCTTCCATGCAATGTGGACATCAGCGGTGATAGCATGTGAGTTTAAAACCGAATAATTGCCACATAATCACATTATTTTTCAGTGAAGTGTTCTATGATGAGATGGCAATTTACAGAGGTTGCACCGTGGATTTGTTAGTCAATAAAATGGACCAAGCCTTGTTCACTGCAAAAATGAAGAATATCAACACGGATTGCATTTCAAAAGCAGAAAAGGAAGATGACATTGTGGAGAGGAGCAACGATAATATGTGGGTTTATTTGATTAAATTGATAATCAAATTTGCTTTTTAATTTCAGAATTCCATTCGTCTTTGGCTATCTAAATACTAACTTGATGAAACTTAGCAACGGTCCTGCTCATGGAGGCAGATGTCCAAATGATAAAGCAACAGATGAATGCAAGACAGCATACAACGGAAAAGATGGCAAATGCATTTCGTTGACAATGCTTGAAATCGGATGGAGTCGTTCTAATGACGAATCAATTTATGGTCATTTGCATCAAGGTTATACAAAATACAACCAACCAATACTTTACATTTTAATGCATTTTAGTTGGTGAACCAGTTTCTTCATGGCATATCAAGATGAACAACAATGAATGGAAGGGGAAGATGGATGTCGAATTGAAAATGGGCATGGAGGAAGGGAAACGGACAATCGAATACCTAATCAAAAAGCCCGGTGCAACTGAAGGATTTCAATTTATTGAACAAAAGAAAGGAGATCAACCAATTTGCAATATTCCAAACGAGGCCATTCAAACACCATCATCTTGGGAAATCAAATCTACTGATCAATTCCTCAATGGCAAACACCTTCTGAGTCTACACTTCTTCCCAAAATCAGCAACGGTCTATCACAAAAGAGAAAACGGCCAATGGAAGATTGATGAAACCAAGAGGTCGAATCGGCGTGGGCCAAAGTGCGAAGGACAATCCTTTGTTTTTGTGAGATTTAATTTTTGTTTATTTAAATAATCTTTGATTTTCTTTAGCCTCGTTCCTTTGCTAAGGGCATTCTCATGGTTGGACCAAAGCCCGAGCTGAGGACACCATTACCATCGACTCAATCGACAATTGAAATGACAACTGGCTTAGAAGGAGCGACAACTGGATCAGAGGGCACGGAAATGGGATCAACTGGAATAACAAATGGATCAAGTGGAATAACAAATGGATCAAGTGGAATAGCAAATGGATCAATAACAAATGAGACTGCAGCAACGGCACCAATGCAAGCAGAGAGCGGAGATTCTTCGGACAATACTCTACTGATTATTGGAATTGTCGCTGGCGTAATCGTTCTGTGAGTTTTTTTTACTTTTTTCCTATTCTCATTCAATTTTTTATTCACAGAATCATCCTCATTGGCCTTGTGATCTACTGTCTGTGTTGCCGCAAAAAGGAAGAGGATAATGACGAAGAAGTTCCAAGCGATGTCAAGAACGACGATGATGATGAAAAGAAGCAACAATCTGAAACGGCGGTTGACTGCGAGGACGCTGAATGAGACCAATGATGAATATGGTGTGATAGTGATTATTTTCCCCCATTCGTTATATTGTTTCCCCATATTATATTATATTAATTTGTTTGTTGATATCTTTCCCCAGAATATTGTTCTCTCTTGGTATTTAAAAACATTGTTGTTCAATTGTTATTTGTTGTTTTTGGGGAATGAAGAACCATAAAACCAAAGAAATAAAGCTATCTATAAAGTATAAATATGTATTTATAATTGGAATTTTCGTAAACATGATTAATTTATCTTTTAATAACTTTAAATAATTCAGAAAAATCGTATATTAAATAAAAGTTATTCTGCAAAATGGCACCACCGATCGAACGTAAATCTATCGATATTGAACCGTTGCGAAAAGCGAATGTGCCAATAATTTTCATTGTTGGCGGGCCAGGCAGTGGAAAGGGCACTCAATGTGAGCGAATTGTCCAAAAATATGGATTCACGCATCTCAGGTTTTTATCAAGAATTAAATTTAATTGAAGAAAATTTACTTTAAGTTCTGGCGATTTGCTGCGAGCCGAAGTGGCTTCCGGCTCGGAACTGGGCAAACAATTGGAAGAAGTGATGAAGGCCGGTCATTTGGTTTCGCTTGAGACGGTTTTGGACCTGATCAAAGAGGCAATTGTCAAAGCATTTGCGGCCGGATCCAAAGGATTCCTCATTGACGGTTATCCTCGCGACATTAACCAAGGAGTGAAGTTCGAGAGTGAAGTATAAATTTTATCGATTTTACAAAGGAATAATAAATATTTTTAAGATTCTTCCAAGCAAATTGGTCATATTCTTCGATGCCAGCGAGCAAACATTGGTGAATCGACTCATGAAACGGGGCGAGACCAGCGGCCGAGCAGATGACAATGAAGAGACCATCAAAGCCCGATTGCGCACATTCCAAGATGCAACCAGACCCGTTGTGGACTACTATTCAGCACAGAATAAATTAGCAACCGTAAGCAATTTTATGTTTTTCTTCTCTAAAATTGTTTAATTTTGGCAGATCAAAGCGGAGGGATCAATTGATGAAATCTTCGAAATTGTTTGCAAACATTTGGACTCAATTGCAAAATAAAAGAATTCTAAGAGGAATGAAATTGTGCCTTTCGCTGACCAAATATAAAAGCAAAATATAGGATTATGCTCCCATCCCAGAGTGATAATTACATAATTTGTTGTTTTAATTAATTTCTAGTCATCTTCTGCACTTATTATTGACTCTTTATTTTGAATAGTTCAAAGAATTGAATAAATAATTAGGAATAAATTGTTTTTTACAAATGATAAATGAATTATATTTATTCGAATATAATTTTACTTTCCATTTAAATGAACAAATTTATTACATTTACAAAAGCAATGTTTTGGCGAATTTGTTCACATCACAAGGCATTATTCATCAATGCGGGGAAAATGATTACGAGAAAAATTCAAGGTTTATTTCACTTAATAAAATTTAAAACATGATTTATTATTAATTTAGTGAACCAAGAGATGCCTCAATTGCGGGCATATGCAGCCCCGGGAGGAAAAAAGACGCAACAGAAGGGTCCAACACTGCCAGAAGACCAACAAGATTCTTTTGTGGAAGCGGATGCAGTCAAATTATGCAAAAATGTTTGCATAAATTACCACAATGATGGTCAGTTTAGTCTATTGAATATCCTTAAATTGATGAAAAATTTAGTTGATGGCCCTGGACCCGAAATTAAACCCGATTCGGAATATCCGGATTGGCTATTCAAATTGGATTTGGAACCGGGCAAGGTTTTTTGAGTAGTCTAATGAATAAATTTATGATTAGGAAAATTCAGCAACTCGAGGATTTGGACCCGGAAAAGGATGGTTGGAAATATTGGGAAAAGTGGGAACAACGTCGGCTGGACCAAATCCTTTTGCACAATAAACTCAAGTCAGTCAATTTTAATGGCAGAAAAATAATTATTTTTAAGGTACAAATATTTCTGGATGCAAAATTCGCCCTCAATCGATCTTATGCTTCGCTACAATAAATACAAAAATGCTGATAAAGGCCATATTTACCACATTATTCCGAACACATGCGGCGGTGTTTATATGAAAGCGCAGAAACACAGACGATTAAATGTGAGTCCAACAGGGGCAAAAATGGAAATGATTAAAGGGATTTGGGATTGTTAAATTATAAATATAAATCAATACTAATTATTTATTTTATGCAGGATACACCCTACAAGAGATGGGCAACAATGGAAGAGCCGGAACATTTATTGGAGGAAAATGGATATTAGTAGATCGATTTATTTTGTTTTTAACATAATTTTTTGGCCTATTTAATAAAATAAATCATAATTTATTACAAAATTTATTATGTTAATTCAATTTCCTATTATTTTTTTGCATTTTATTAAAATTAAATTTTAAATAATTTTTTACGATTAATTGCGCAATGTTATCATCGGCGGATGAAGCGAGTGGAGCATCCAGACGTTTAAAAGTTAGTTTTTATATTTATGAATTAAATAAAAATTAAATTAATATTAAAGTTTTTATATTTTAAAAATAAAAATTAAATTAATATTAATATTTTAGATTTGCGAAGGCAATTTGGCCCTCCTCCGGGAGAAGATTGCCCAAGATCCGGAAAGTTATGAGGCAGAATTTGGCCAACAACTCGAAAATTTTCTTCAAAAAATGCGTCTTCTTCAACTTCAACCCCAAGTCCTCCTTGGCCAAATGGATTCGCTGCTTTCGCTCACCGAATTCATCGCCTCAACCGCCCATCGATTTCCAGGTAAGCCAATTTTACTTCTTGAATATAAATAAATTTTTCAGGCAAATCCCCTCAATTTGGCCAATCATTGCTTGACACAATGCAAAGCCCACAATTCAATGAAATGGAACCGGAATTAAGATTGGCCCTTTGCAAGGCATGTGTTCGATTAACCGTTGGCCAATCACTGGATTTATTCAACACTGTCCAATTAATGTTCAAATTGCTTAAAATCCCCGATAAACAACTCAGGTTTAATAAATTTAATTTATTCTAATAAATTTTTGCAGAAAATTCATCCTAACTTCGCTGGTTTCCTTCATTCGTCGCTGCACAATTTGGGCAAAAAGAAAGAATAAATTCAAGCGGAAACAAAAAGGCGGCTCATTTAGTACACAGGTCCCCCTTTCAACAAAAATTTTAATTACTTTCTCATTTAGGCATCATCCCGCCTTCAGCAATTTTTGTTTTCAATTCTTCTTCAGCAAAAGGCCTGCACAGTTTCGGCCAGAGTTGCCCAAATGGCATTGGTTGAAGCCTACCGAAAACAATATTGGCGAGATGCAAAAACGGCGAATGCATTGGCCGAAGGCGTGTTCCATGAAGTGCGGAGAATACAAGTGAGAATAGAATAAATTTTAAATATGAAATTTATAATTTTAGTTGAGCATAATGCGCTTTTTCCTTGGCTCCAGCAAAGATGAACAAGATGGAAATCAAGAGGAGGAATCAAGCGATGAGGAAGAAAATCAAGGGAAAAAGGATTCAAAGTAATTTGAGAATATTTATTTAATATATCCAAAATAAATTTAAGGACATTGAAGGAAGTAATGCAACAATTTCAACACGCAAAGAAAACCCGAAAACGACAAAAACATTTGGAACAAGCAAAAAAGATATCGGGCCGCGAGAAGAAATCCAAAAAGAAGAAAAATGCTCGCCAATGCAATCTGGAAGCAATTCGTTCCATTTATGACCCACAAAAATTTGTTGATCGACTATTTGGCCAATTGGATGGAAAGAAGAACGAGAAATATGCGATAAGGTCAATTTATTTTTCCCCACATTGATTTGATTTTGGATTGCCTATCCAAGAGCCGCTATAGCTCAGTCGGTTAGAGCGTGGGTCTAATAAGCCCAAGGTCGCAGGTTCGACCCCTGCTAGCGGCAAATATTTTTTGACCTTTTCATTTTAAATTTTATTTTTTAGACTTCTCAAAATTGCACTTTGTGCACGGACCATTGGTGTTCACCAACTTCAAACCCTCGGTTTCTACTCATATATGCACCGCTATTTGCAACCAAAACAGAAGGAAGTGACCCGTCTTCTTTTGTATGCTGCCCAGGCTTGCCATGAATTTGTTCCTGCAGATATTGTGGAACAATTGGTTTATATATCAATTATTAAATATTATAATAAAAATTGATTTTTAAAGGTTCGCGTTATTGCCCAAAACTTTGTGACCGATCGAAACACACCGGAAGCAATCACAATTGGTTTGAATACAATTCGCGAAATTTACGCAAGTTGCCCGGAGGCGGCCACAGAGGAAATGGTTCGAGATTTGACAGAGGTTTCTTCTCATTAATTTGGATTTATTTAATCTATTCTTTATTTTTAGTACCGACGAATGCACAATAAAAACATTTCAATGGCCATTCGATCATTAATTGTTTTATTGAGAAGATTAAAGCCTCGACTTTTGCATCGAAAGGATAGAGGGCGACCAACAGAAGAGGCTAATAATTCACAAGAATTTGATGATGAAGAAATTCAAGATTTCGATGAGGAAATGGAAGAAGAATCAGGCGGTGAAAATGAAATTCAAGAAGAATTTGAGGAGGAAGGGGAGAAAGATGAATTTGCAAGGTGGGTTTATCATTATAATTTTGGATTGCCTATCCATGAGCCGCTATAGCTCAGTCGGTTAGAGCGTGGGTCTAATAAGCCCAAGGTCGCAGGTTCGACCCCTGCTAGCGGCAAATATTTTTTATCCATTTTAAATTATTTTCTTTTTAAGGAATGAAGCCGATGGATTGCCGAGATTAAATGTGATTGAACATTTCCACAAAAAAATGCGACGACAAACAAAAGAGGAACGATTGGAGCAGATCAGAGAGGGGCGAGAAGGAAGACCTGAATATGGGAAGCCGAAAAAACGGGTAATTCAAATGAAATTTAATTTTTAATAATGATTTTTAAATTTAAGGGAGCCCACGTTGGCCGCACAAACCGAGAACTGGCCAAACGTAAAAATTATCAAATGGTGCGGCACAAAATCCGAGGGAAGAATAGGCAACGAAGTTTTCGGGACAGGCAAATCAGTTTAAGGAATTATTTGCTTCGGCAGCAAGGAAAGAAAGTTTGAAAGGAAAAATGATGGATGAATGAACGGATTTTCCGATACACAAATGTTATTGTTGATTTATTTAATTTAAATAAAAATGTAAAGCTCAAATACATGAAAGGATGTGTTAATTATTCATTTAAACTCTGTCTCCGCCCCCTGCCGTTGTCCCTCCTCCTCCCCCTCCACTTTGTTGCTGTTGTTGATGTGCCGCCGCCGCAACCGACCCAATTGTGGCATATTGCTTTATTAGCTTTTCCTCCCTAAGCCTGACCACTTGCATGAAATTGTTCACCTATTAATAATGATTTTATGCTCAATTAATTTGTTCCCAAAATTACCAAAATTGCAATTGGCAAGGCTAAAACGAGAACACCGCAGGTGATGGCACCACCTCCAACTAATTTGCCAGCTTAAAATGAATTTGGTGTTCTTTCCCTTATTAATTAAATTTATTACCGGCTGTTTGAGGGACCCATTTAGTTTGGGAGAAAAGACACCTTTGATTGATTTAATTAATATTTAAAATGTTTGACCCCTCAAATTGAATTCCTACCACCAAAAAGCAGCTGGAATGGAAGTGAATGTTGTATTCGGCTCATCCTTTTCCATGAAATACATTAAAGTAGAGAAGAAAATGATCACTAAAAATGAATTTGCCTTTAGGCCATTTCCCCATTAGAACCTGTCAACAAAACGATGGCCACCATTTGCATTTGTTTTTTGCTTTTCCTCAGGGTCAAAGCAAAATTGGCCAATCCTATATTTAAATTTACGGCATTATTTAATTTACTTCCAAATATTACCGGGACTAAATCTGCCCAATTTGGCTATCCGCACTACCCTTAGAACTCGGAGCAATCGAACGGTCAAAAAGGCCCACCGAACTTTGCGAACATTGTCCCCCCGAATGCCAATCTATTTATGATTGGGTTACAAATAAAATTGAATATCCAACTCACAAAAATAAGGATCAATTCAAAAACGAATGGGGCAATGGCCAAAAGGTCGATCACATTCAAAAATTCCCTCACAAATTGACCTTTTTGAGGGGCAACCCAAAATCGAAGTAAATATTCCAGCGTAAAATAAATGACTATAATTGAGGAAAATAATACGGGGAAATGATGAATGCAATTCACCGCAAATATTTTCAACGTAATTGAAGACAGGATGTTCGACCATTTCAATTTTATGTTCTTCTCCGTCTTTGACCACCGTGGTTGAAATGGTGAATCCGCTCACTTTTGGATATGTTGGATTGTGAGTGGTGCCAAGACCCCTGAAGCAATTTATCCAAAATCCATTCATTCATTCATTCATTGATTTATTTACATTGTCATTTGATTTCCTCCCGATATATCTGGCACTTGAAATTCGGGCATGCTGGCCAAAATTAGGGCCGTAATGGAAAGAACAACAAATCTTCAAAAAAAAATATTGCAAATTAAATAAATCCATGTTAATTAATTAAATTTATTATTCTGATTTTGACCTTGGGAAGGGAAATGGGAAAAGGCCAAAGGAAGGGATGCCAGTTTTTGGATAGACAAGACATAGACTTAGAGAAATAGTGAATAAAACGTGAGGAAAGAGGGTGCGAAAGCTATTCAACGGGCGTGCTGAAAAGAGAAAAAGGAAAAGGAGGCATTGCAAATAAACTGCCCCTTTTCCCTTGCCTAGTTGCTTCCCATACAAATCTTATGCCATTGCTGCGCCCAAATAGACCCATTTTTGCTGTTGAATTCAGCCTTGCGCTCGGGCAATACAGAGATCAATGAGGCCTAGCCGAGGTTCTGTTATTGCTGATTGAAAACTTATACCAATTGCCCGCCTTGGCCAGCGAAAGCTGTGCCTTGTGCAATTTTTGGACGCCCTTCGGGGCTTAAAAGAATTTGGGTTAAAGAAGCAGTGAATAATTTGCATCGTTGTTTCACATGATTTCTTGATGGTGAATCCAATAAAAAAATGAAAATTGATAATGATAAACGATAATTTAATATATATTTTCGTCAAAATTTTCTTTTTTTCCTTTCTGGAAATATTCGCCAAAAATGTTTTACAATTGTTCCGGAAAATGTTCGCCAAAAATGTTTTACAATTGTTCCGGAAAATGTTCGCCAAAAATGTTTTACAATTGTACCGTAAAATGTTCGCCAAGTTTTATTTCTTCCGGAAAGTGTTCGCCAAGTTTTATTTCTTCCGGAAAATGTTCGCCAAGTTTTAATACTTTCCGGAAAATGTTCGCCAAGTTTTATTTCTTTCCGGAAAATGTTCGCCAAGTTTTAATACTTTCCGGAAAATGTTCGCCAAGTTTTAATTCTTTCCGGAAAATGTTCGCCAAGTTTTAACTCTCCGGAAAATGTTCGCCAAGTTTTAATTCTTTCCGGAAAATGTTCGCCAAGTTTTATTTCTTTCCGGAAAATGTTCGCCAAGTTTTATTTCTTTCCGGAAAATGTTCGCCAAGTTTTAATTCTTTCCGGAAAATGTTCGCCAAGTTTTATTTCTTTCCGGAAAATGTTCGCCAAGTTTTAATTCTTTCCGGAAAATGTTCGCCAAGTTTTAATACTTTCCGGAAAATGTTCGCCAAGTTTTATTTCTTCCGGAAAATGTTCGCCAAGTTTTAATACTTTCCGGAAAATGTTCGCCAAGTTTTATTTCTTTCCGGAAAATGTTCGCCAAGTTTTAATTCTTTCCGGAAAATGTTCGCCAAGTTTTATTTCTTTCCGGAAAATGTTCGCCAAGTTTTATTTCTTCCGGAAAATGTTCGCCAAGTTTTAATTCTTTCCGGAAAATGTTCGCCAAGTTTTAATTCTTTCCGGAAAATGTTCGCCAAGTTTTAATTCTTTCCGGAAAATGTTCGCCAAGTTTTAACTCTTTCCGGAAAATGTTCGCCAAGTTTTATGTTCGCCAAGTTTTATTTCTTTCCGGAAAATGTTCGCCAAGTTTTATTTCTTTCCGGAAAATGTTCGCCAAGTTTTAATTCTTTTCGGTAAATGTTCATCAAAATATGTTTTTGAAGATTTTTCAAGGCGAATAAAATTGATGGATTACATTTTATCAAAATCCAATCCCAACTTCAATAATCCAATCACAACTTGTATTAATTAGTCTTTCACTTCCACTCCACCCACCGATCCAATTTTAAGGGGGAAGCGCGAACGCTATCCCCCGCACTCAAAAATTTAGCTGTGGGCCTATCCCAGTTCGGGACCGCCCTGCGGGTCAACCCCACTCGAAAGTGCAATGAGGGAGTCTCGCCACAAGTGCCCTGCCTTCGTGATCGCAGGAACACTCCAGCCAGGTAAGTTTATGACCCAGCGAAAAGTGCCCTTTTCCCTTCTCGCCTTTGGGAAATCGCAATAGGATTCATTTACATCGGGGCAGCAATATTCGGGTGTGCGAATCAAAAAAGAGAAATATTGCACTGCCTCTTCACAGTGGATGGGTGCATACCAAAGGAGAAAAAGGAGAGAGTGAGAACAGGTTGTGCAGAAATAGAAGTGTTGAAGTGAAGGGAAGAAAATGAAGGAGAAAGCGAAAGAAGGAGGGTGGGGTGCGCCCATTCCCACATTCCTTCTTTCCCATCTTGCCTGCTTTCCATAAACAATCGAATAGGGGAAAGCGAATAAAAAGGCAATTTTTCCTCCCATTACCATCCCTGGTCCCCCTGTATTCGGACGAAGAAATCTTTCGCCTTTTACTAAAGATTTCCGTGCAGGGGGACGCTTATGGGTTTACCCTAATTTTTGGACTGCATCCCTTCTGGGATGCTTAAAATTGCTGGATGGAATTGTTTGTTATTTTGTTTTGCTCACGATGTTGAAGTAATTTCGAAGAATTTCCACCATTTTGAATTGGAATGGCCTTCAAGGATTAGCCAAAGCCGCCTTCTCACTTTGGCACATCGAAGCCCAATGAAATGATCTTTTTCCTGAAAATTTGAGGGAAATGAAAACAAAAATTATGGAAAAAATGGGTGGCAAAATTATTAAAATTATTGGACAAAATATTATTTGATTGGAAAATATTGGTTAGAAAAAAAGGGAAATGAATGGGAAAAAATGAGTATTTTGTTTGAGGGAAATACAAAAAAAACGGAAAAAACTTCCAGGGTCCCAGGTTTTGCGTCTTAAGAAGCGGGGAATTTCTTCCAATTCGATCTGAATTTTTGCATGAAAGAATTCAAAAATTGTTTAGTTTTTGGTAAAAAAATTTATTTATATCCATTTCTCTTACTGGAGTATCATGTCGTGGCTTTCTATAAAGGCAATATTGAGCGAATGGTGAACAACAATCGTCCATTTTGGCCTTTGAAACTGCCCAAAAACGAAGATTAACAATTGTTTAATTAATTAATTCCATTTTAATTAATCCACTTCAGCCATGAATTTCTCAAAACACAAATCTTTTGGGACATGCAATTTTCCGGAGGCTATTAAATGAAAGAATTTGAAGCAAAATTGGAAATAATTAACTGACCATAAAAATCGTAGACCGGGTCAAAATACCTAAAAATGGAATTAGTCGATTTATTTTCGGCTATATTGCCTTGGAACACGTTCAAAAAAATATTCATCCTCCTCATCAAAATAGGCATCTGCCCATGCCCTTCGATGCTGCTCATTCATTCGAACAAATCTGCCCAATAATGTGTCATTTCCGTGCTTCAGAATACTCCTCGTCCGAATTCGATATGAACTGCCGCCGATGTTCAGACGGAGAATGGAATCCTACGGCAAAAATTCAATTAAACTTCCGTTTACTGTATTGTCGAGGCTAACAATGCCTAAGGGCTTTCCTATTCATCATACTGTACGCCCACTTTTTGCCTAATCATCCGTCACCCTATCAATCAAATATTGCCTAAATCTACCTTTTTAACCCGCTCATTTCCCCACTAAAGGTTCACTTTCCTAACATATTTTGCTACGTTCTGTTATCACAATTCTCGGACACAACAGATAAATATATTTACTAAACTACAATTCAATTAACCCAATCCCTCTTCATTGGGCCACTGGGAGCTTAGGCTCCCGGCGCTTAGGCTCCCGGTGAAGGCCCGGAGCGAGAGTCTAGGTCCGGCCTAGGCCCATTCTGCCCCAAACAACTTTAGCCCTAGATTTTAGGACTAATTAACACATCTTTTAATTCACCCAGCCTCGACTTTGAGGGCCCACAAGTCCCGGATAGGGTGAACTTTCAATTAATCTCACCTCCACTTTCAAACTGCTTTTCAATGATGCTTTATCCTGTAGAGGGGCATTTCTGCCCCTTTTCCCTCCTCCAATTGAATTTCCGCCCCCTCCGGTCCCAATGCTCGCTGTCACTGCTCTTCCTTCAAACAAATATGAAAACATTCCCCATTTTTGACCACCTTGTCCCAATTCCGCATCTTCGCTGTCGCCAAAATCCATTTTTCCTCCACCTTCATCCAATAGCAAAATATGCTCCTTCCCTCCATCCTCCTCCTCCCCCAATCCTCCACCAATTGACCGATGGCCGGAAGGCTTAAAAACAAAATGAAAATAAATGAATCTAAATGGATGCCTCATCGATTATGGCCGCCGAAATTTTGGGTCGATCTGGTTGGAGCATTCTCGGCGATTGTTGGGGCGAATTTGGATTTAATGGAATGGACATTCGGCCTTGGGAGGGAAAATGTCGGCTGAAATAATTCTACTCAAATTTGTATGGATTAGTGGGATTTATATGGGATGGAATAATTTCCTCATTTTAATTCTCTTTTCTTTTAATGCCATTTTAATGGCTTCTTCCCAGGCACAGAGGCCCTTTTCCTTGCTTTTAGAAATGGAAAACCCGAAATGGGAGAAAATTTAAATGTGCCAAATGGATTTACGGCCAAATTACGCAGTAAATCAATAATTAATTCTTTTTAGAGTATTGTGTTTTAATAAAACAATTTTTAAATGAATAAAAAATAAAAAATTAATAATTTGGCCCAAAATGATTTCCTCTTCTTTTGCATTTTTGGCCAAAGGTTACAAGAATTCCCTTCTAAAAAGGTGAAATGTTCTTTGGCATTGAAGGCATAGAGGGGAATTGGTCGATGGATGATGGATTAGGTGTTCAAAAATTGAATTATATGGCCATAAATGGATGGATGGAAAATGTTTTTGAATTGAATTGAGAATATAAATGGACAATGTAAAATTGATTCTGGGAATAAATATATGGATGGGGGATGATGCTTAATCGAGCATAAAAAAAATTGGTAAAATACATCCGTTTAAAATAATCCAATCAAAAAAAAGCAGTTAAATGTTTTTAAATGAATTTATGAATGTGAATTTGAGGCGATTGGGAAAGATCCGATCATGAAGCAACGGTGGTTCAGTGGTAGAATGCTCGCCTGCCACGCGGGCGGCCCGGGTTCGATTCCCGGCCGTTGCAATTCTTTTTTTGTGTTTTTGAATGGAATAAAAATGAAAATAAATGAATTTGGAAGTATGGACAAATGGAATATATTATCCGAGGAAAATGCAAATTGGAAATGACGGATTGGAGCGAGGAGGCATCAAAAGTTGGCGAAAAAATTGATTGAGAGAAGAATTGTAAAAAATATATTTTGGCATATATTTTTGGCATTTTTGGGGCCGAAAGTTTTAAACAAAAATGAGGAAAATGGGCTGCTGGGCGAGGATGATTCCCCCAAATGGGGAATTGGCCAATGTGCATGCGCCAATGGCAACAAGGGAAAGGGAGGGGGGGGGGGGGGGGGGGGGGAAAGCATGGAGGCGGAAATGAATGAATGAATGGAGGGGAAAAGTGAGAAGGGCAACCAATAACGAAAGGAGGAGGAAGGGAAATGGAAAGGAGTGAATGGGGGTGAGGCCGAAGAATGCTAGCGAATTTGTCGACATTGCCAATATTGGCCAAAAATGGGGAATTGACTTTGTGGGATATTAAATGGACAAATATTCTTTTCAAACTGACTTTAATTAAAATGAATATTAAAAAATGTAGTCGAAAGAAGAATATAAAAGAAAATTTGTGCCGTCGATGCCAAAAGTTGAGTGGCATCAATTAATTAGTCAAATGGATGGATGGAATTTGGCCGGCGGGGTATGTGCGGGTGGCGGCCCAATAATATATTCACCAACTCCCCTTTTCAATATAATCCATTCATTTCCTATTAATTATTAATTCTTTTCATCCATCCATTTGATAATAGAGTGCAATTGGGAAAAAACGAACTTTTTAGGAATTTGATTAGGTAACAGGTAACACAATTTTAAATGAAAAATGAATGGAATCAAAGAAGGGAAAATGTTAATTCTACATGTGTGAAAATGTCTTTACGGCATTATTATTTTCAATGAGATATAAAATCGATATCTGCTGAACCGAATAATAAAAGACCGATCAATTCTAACCTTGTTCTGATTTTAATTCCGCCTATTTGCCCCAAACATAATTCCGCCTGTTTTATTTGCCCCAAACATAATTCCGCCTGTTTTATTTGCACCAAACATAATTCCGCCTGTTTTATTTGCCCCAAACATAATTCCGCCTGTTTTATTTGCCCCAAACATAATTCCGCCTGTTTTATTTGCACCAAACATAATTCCGCCTGTTTTATTTGCACCAAACATAATTCCGCCTGTTTTATTTGCCCCAAACATAATTCCGCCTGTTTTATTTGCCCCAAACATAATTCCGCCTGTTTTATTTGCCCCAAACATAATTCCGCCTGTTTTATTTGCCCCAAACATAATTCCGCCTGTTTTATTTGCCCCAAACATAATTCCGCCTGTTCTGTTTTATTTGCCCCAAACATAATTCCGCCTGTTTTATTTGCACCAAACATAATTCCGCCTGTTTTATTTGCCCCAAACATAATTCCGCCTGTTTTATTTGCCCCAAACATAATTCCGCCTGTTTTATTTGCCCCAAACATAATTCCGCCTGTTTTATTTGCCCCAAACATAATTCCGCCTGTTTTATTTGCCCCAAACATAATTCCGCCTATTTTATTTGCCCCAAACATAATTCCGCCTGTTTTATTTGCACCAAACATAATTCCGCCTGTTTTATTTGCCCCAAACATAATTCCGCCTGTTTTATTTGCCCCAAACATAATTCCGCCTGTTTTATTTGCCCCAATCCGCCTATTTTATTTGCCCCAAACATAATTCCGCCTGTTTTATTTGCACCAAACATAATTCCGCTTGTTTTATTTGCCCCAAACATAATTCCGTCTGTTTTATTTGCACCAAACATAATTCCGCCTGTTTTATTTGCCCCAAACATAATTCCGCCTATTTTATTTGCCCCAAACATAATTCCGCCTGTTTTATTTGCACCAAACATAATTCCGCCTGTTTTATTTGCCCCAAACATAATTCCGCCTGTTTTATTTGCACCAAACATAATTCCGCCTGTTTTATTTGCCCCAAACATAATTCCGCCTGTTTTATTTGCCCCAAACATAATTCCGCCTGTTTTATTTGCCCCAAACATAATTCCGCTTGTTTTATTTGCCCCAAACATAATTCCGTCTGTTTTATTTGCACCAAACATAATTCCGCCTGTTTTATTTGCCCCAAACATAATTCCGCCTGTTTTATTTGCCCCAAACATAATTCCGCCTGTTTTATTTGCACCAAACATAATTCCGCCTATTTTATTTGCCCCAAACATAATTCCGCCTGTTTTATTTGCACCAAACATAATTCCGCCTGTTTTATTTGCCCCAAACATAATTCCGCCTATTTGCCCCAAACATAATTCCGCCTGTTTTATTTGCCCCAAACATAATTCCGCCTGTTTTATTTGCACCAAACATAATTCCGCCTGTTTTATTTGCCCCAAACATAATTCCGCCTGTTTTATTTGCCCCAAACATAATTCCGCCTGTTTTATTTGCCCCAAACATAATTCCGCCTGTTTTATTTGCCCCAAACATAATTCCGCCTGTTTTATTTGCCCCAAACATAATTCCGCCTGTTTTATTTGCACCAAACATAATTCCGCCTGTTTTATTTGCCCCAAACATAATTCCGCCTGTTTTATTTGCCCCAAACATAATTCCGCCTGTTTTATTTGCCCCAAACATAATTCCGCCTGTTTTATTTGCCCCAAACATAATTCCGCCTGTTTTATTTGCCCCAAACATAATTCCGCCTGTTTTATTTGCCCCAATCCGCCTATTTTATTTGCCCCAAACATAATTCCGCCTGTTTTATTTGCACCAAACATAATTCCGCTTGTTTTATTTGCCCCAAACATAATTCCGCCTGTTTTATTTGCCCCAAACATAATTCCGCCTGTTTTATTTGCCCCAAACATAATTCCGCCTGTTTTATTTGCCCCAAACATAATTCCGCCTGTTTTATTTGCCCCAAACATAATTCCGCCTGTTTTATTTGCCCCAAACATAATTCCGCCTGTTTTATTTGCCCCAAACATAATTCCGCCTGTTTTATTTGCCCCAAACATAATTCCGCCTGTTTTATTTGCCCCAAACATAATTCCGCCTGTTTTATTTGCCCCAAACATAATTCCGCCTGTTTTATTTGCCCCAAACATAATTCCGCCTGTTTTATTTGCCCCAAACATAATTCCGCCTGTTTTATTTGCCCCAAACATAATTCCGCCTGTTTTATTTGCCCCAAACATAATTCCGCCTGTTTTATTTGCCCCAAACATAATTCCGCCTGTTTTATTTGCCCCAAACATAATTCCGCCTGTTTTATTTGCCCCAAACATAATTCCGCCTGTTTTATTTGCCCCAATCCGCCTATTTTATTTGCCCCAAACATAATTCCGCCTGTTTTATTTGCACCAAACATAATTCCGCTTGTTTTATTTGCCCCAAACATAATTCCGTCTGTTTTATTTGCACCAAACATAATTCCGCCTGTTTTATTTGCCCCAAACATAATTCCGCCTATTTTATTTGCCCCAAACATAATTCCGCCTGTTTTATTTGCACCAAACATAATTCCGCCTGTTTTATTTGCCCCAAACATAATTCCGCCTGTTTTATTTGCCCCAAACATAATTCCGCCTGTTTTATTTGCCCCAAACATAATTCCGCCTGTTTTATTTGCCCCAATCCGCCTATTTTATTTGCCCCAAACATAATTCCGCCTGTTTTATTTGCACCAAACATAATTCCGCTTGTTTTATTTGCCCCAAACATAATTCCGTCTGTTTTATTTGCACCAAACATAATTCCGCCTGTTTTATTTGCCCCAAACATAATTCCGCCTATTTTATTTGCCCCAAACATAATTCCGCCTGTTTTATTTGCACCAAACATAATTCCGCCTGTTTTATTTGCCCCAAACATAATTCCGCCTGTTTTATTTGCACCAAACATAATTCCGCCTGTTTTATTTGCCCCAAACATAATTCCGCCTATTTTATTTGCCCCAAACATAATTCCGCCTGTTTTATTTGCCCCAAACATAATTCCGCCTGTTTTATTTGCCCCAAACATAATTCCGCCTGTTTTATTTGCCCCAAACATAATTCCGCCTGTTTTATTTGCCCCAAACATAATTCCGCCTGTTTTATTTGCCCCAAACATAATTCCGCCTGTTTTATTTGCCCCAAACATAATTCCGCCTGTTTTATTTGCCCCAAACATAATTCCGCCTGTTTTATTTGCCCCAAACATAATTCCGCCTGTTTTATTTGCCCCAAACATAATTCCGCCTGTTTTATTTGCCCCAAACATAATTCCGCCTGTTTTATTTGCCCCAAACATAATTCCGCCTGTTTTATTTGCCCCAAACATAATTCCGCCTGTTTTATTTGCCCCAAACATAATTCCGCCTGTTTTATTTGCCCCAAACATAATTCCGCCTGTTTTATTTGCCCCAAACATAATTCCGCCTGTTTTATTTGCCCCAATCCGCCTATTTTATTTGCCCCAAACATAATTCCGCCTGTTTTATTTGCACCAAACATAATTCCGCCTGTTTTATTTGCACCAAACATAATTCCGCCTGTTTTATTTGCCCCAATCCGCCTATTTTATTTGCCCCAAACATAATTCCGCCTGTTTTATTTGCACCAAACATAATTCCGCCTGTTTTATTTGCCCCAAACATAATTCCGCCTGTTTTATTTGCCCCAAACATAATTCCGCCTGTTTTATTTGCCCCAATCCGCCTATTTTATTTGCCCCAAACATAATTCCGCCTGTTTTATTTGCACCAAACATAATTCCGCCTGTTTTATTTGCCCCAATCCGCCTATTTTATTTGCCCCAAACATAATTCCGCCTGTTTTATTTGCACCAAACATAATTCCGCCTGTTTTATTTGCCCCAATCCGCCTATTTTATTTGCCCCAAACATAATTCCGCCTGTTTTATTTGCCCCAAACATAATTCCGCCTGTTTTATTTGCCCCAAACATAATTCCGCCTGTTTTATTTGCCCCAAACATAATTCCGCCTGTTTTATTTGCCCCAAACATAATTCCGCCTGTTTTATTTGCCCCAAACATAATTCCGCCTGTTTTATTTGCCCCAAACATAATTCCGCCTGTTTTATTTGCCCCAAACATAATTCCGCCTGTTTTATTTGCCCCAAACATAATTCCGCCTGTTTTATTTGCCCCAAACATAATTCCGCCTGTTTTATTTGCCCCAAACATAATTCCGCCTGTTTTATTTGCCCCAAACATAATTCCGCCTGTTTTATTTGCCCCAAACATAATTCCGCCTGTTTTATTTGCCCCAAACATAATTCCGCCTGTTTTATTTGCCCCAAACATAATTCCGCCTGTTTTATTTGCCCCAAACATAATTCCGCCTGTTTTATTTGCCCCAAACATAATTCCGCCTGTTTTATTTGCCCCAATCCGCCTATTTTATTTGCCCCAAACATAATTCCGCCTGTTTTATTTGCACCAAACATAATTCCGCTTGTTTTATTTGCCCCAAACATAATTCCGTCTGTTTTATTTGCACCAAACATAATTCCGCCTGTTTTATTTGCCCCAAACATAATTCCGCCTATTTTATTTGCCCCAAACATAATTCCGCCTGTTTTATTTGCACCAAACATAATTCCGCCTGTTTTATTTGCCCCAAACATAATTCCGCCTGTTTTATTTGCACCAAACATAATTCCGCCTGTTTTATTTGCCCCAAACATAATTCCGCCTGTTTTATTTGCCCCAAACATAATTCCGCCTGTTTTATTTGCACCAAACATAATTCCGCCTGTTTTATTTGCCCCAAACATAATTCCGCCTATTTGCCCCAAACATAATTCCGCCTGTTTTATTTGCCCCAAACATAATTCCGCCTGTTTTATTTGCACCAAACATAATTCCGCCTGTTTTATTTGCCCCAAACATAATTCCGCCTGTTTTATTTGCCCCAAACATAATTCCGCCTGTTTTATTTGCCCCAAACATAATTCCGCCTGTTTTATTTGCCCCAAACATAATTCCGCCTGTTTTATTTGCCCCAAACATAATTCCGCCTGTTTTATTTGCACCAAACATAATTCCGCCTGTTTTATTTGCCCCAAACATAATTCCGCCTGTTTTATTTGCCCCAAACATAATTCCGCCTGTTTTATTTGCCCCAAACATAATTCCGCCTGTTTTATTTGCCCCAAACATAATTCCGCCTGTTTTATTTGCCCCAAACATAATTCCGCCTGTTCTGTTTTATTTGCCCCAAACATAATTCCTCCTGTTTTATTTGCCCCAAACATAATTCCGCCTGTTTTATTTGCCCCAAACATAATTCCGCTTGTTTTATTTGCCCCAAACATAATTCCGCCTGTTTTATTTGCCCCAAACATAATTCCGCCTATTTTATTTGCCCCAAACATAATTCCGCCTGTTTTATTTGCACCAAACATAATTCCGCCTGTTTTATTTGCCCCAAACATAATTCCGCCTGTTTTATTTGCCCCAAACATAATTCCGCCTGTTTTATTTGCCCCAAACATAATTCCGCCTATTTTATTTGCCCCAAACATAATTCCGCCTGTTTTATTTGCACCAAACATAATTCCGCTTGTTTTATTTGCCCCAAACATAATTCCGTCTGTTTTATTTGCACCAAACATAATTCCGCCTGTTTTATTTGCCCCAAACATAATTCCGCCTGTTTTATTTGCCCCAAGCATAATTCCGCCTGTTTTATTTGCCCCAAACATAATTCCGCCTGTTTTATTTGCCCCAAACATAATTCCGCCTGTTTTATTTGCACCAAACATAATTCCGCCTGTTTTATTTGCCCCAAACATAATTCCGCCTGTTTTATTTGCCCCAAACATAATTCCGCCTGTTTTATTTGCCCCAAACATAATTCCGCCTGTTTTATTTGCCCCAAACATAATTCCGCCTGTTTTATTTGCCCCAAACATAATTCCGCCTGTTTTATTTGCACCAAACATAATTCCGCCTGTTTTATTTGCCCCAAACATAATTCCGCCTGTTTTATTTGCCCCAAACATAATTCCGCCTGTTTTATTTGCCCCAAACATAATTCCGCCTGTTTTATTTGCCCCAAACATAATTCCGCCTGTTTTATTTGCCCCAAACATAATTCCGCCTGTTTTATTTGCCCCAAACATTTTTATTCCGACTGTTTTCTAACTCATTTCTAACCATCAACAATGTTATTATTTACAATTGGCCTTAAACGAAAGTGGGTCTTATATTTATATTTTTGGATCAAATTTTTTAAATGAAAAATAATTGGAAAGGGTAGGAAAATTTGAAAGAACAATTCAGTATTGATGAGGCTTGCGGGTCGACAACTGCCCTTAAGACATTCTTTTCAGTGAAAATAAAAATGAATTCATTTGGATGATTTGAGGAGAGAGGAGGAGGTGCAAAAATGATCAATGTTAAGAATATTTCGATATTCCCCCAATTGATTGAATGATCAATTTCAAAATGACAAGCCAAAAACAAATGTTTTTATTTTAGAAAATGAGCTTTGAAATTTGAGAAGATTATCCATCATTATAAAATAACATTTAATAAATTTCATACAGTGGGGCGTGCCGAACAGTTTTAGGACGTTTTGGCAAATCAAATTGAATTGGCCCTTTTGGCGGCGGCGAATTATTATTATTTTGAGGTGGCCCACCAAATGCGGGCGGTGAACCGCGCCAATGGTTCACCAACTTTTCGCTGCTAACCCTTTGGCTCAACGGTGCCCCTTGGTCAAATAAAACGGCTGAAAATGAATAAAACAATTATTTTATATTAATTTTAAATGGATTAATATTTGGTGGAGACATAAAGCAGAGAATTTAAAAGATTGACGACCCATGGGAGAATTGAATGAGCCTTTGGCAATATTAGATGGTTATTAAAAAAGAATGGAATTATTTAAATGCGGTAAATCATTTAAATTAGAAAAAGGAAGTGGCATAAAAGTCCACCTTTTTTGTTCATTAAAAATCAATGCCAATGGCACACGGCACGAAATTCACATGTAAAAAAAGGCAAAGTGAGGCGAATGGTTGGTTTTGGCTATGGTTGAATGAATAATAAATAATTGACCGGAAATGAATGAATGGAGAGGGAGTAGACGGCAGATTTAAATTGGATTGGATGGAATTGTTTATTCGACACGCAAACAAAACAAAATAAAACACAAACACACATAATATTTTAAAACTACAAACCATTTTCAATTCGAGATGGAGGCGGCAAATTCACAAAACTTCGACCTTTGCAAAGGGGCTTTGGTCTATTTGGAAGAAGAAGGCCTAGGGAAGAGAATTTTGTTGTGGAGGTTGTTTGAGATTCAGTAGTTGCGGAAGAAGTACCGCCACCATTCTGTTCAGTGATTAAACTGCGCTTTTCAGAGGCAGAATTGTCGGAGGACATTTAATTGGCCAAAATTGGTTAAAAATAATTGAGGGAAATATATTCGGATTTTTGAGGTCGATCAATAACAAAATGAAAAAAATATGGCCAAAAATATGGCTTCCGACAGGGATTATTACACCAATTTTGATGGGACGATGCTTTGATGACCTTTCATTCTTCTGGCTTGTCAAATTCTGCTTGGAAGGGGGATAAATGATTGATTATATGGATTTGGATGAAGCAAGGACAGAAAAATAGGTTGAAAAGGAGTGGATGGGCCTGAAATACTTGAGGACATTGCTGTCCATCATTCCCCATAAATATTCATATTTTTGCTGACATATTTATTCAATTCGTAAATATTTGGGGAACAAAAGGGCGGTTCAAAAGCCGGAAGGGCAAAGTCAAAGGAAATCTTGAGTCGGATGTTAGACTGACTGGCAATTGGGCTTAAGCGCCCAAATAGCAATAGAAAAGGGGCGGGAACGGGAATAAAATCGATCGACAATTTAATTGAGAAAATTAGGGTCATCCCGCACCACAAAGATTTTGGTCCCCAAAATTGATTAGACATTATCAGCAGATTTTTGATAATGATAGGGTAGACATTTAGAAATTTTGTAAGGGGATGTGTTAGATAGTCTACAAAAGAATCATTGATTGATGAGAATTGAGAATAGAATTGGCGCCAAAATAATAAAAGCAAAGTAATGAAGAAGAGAAAATAATCCTCAACACATTCATCATTCGTTCCAAAATTGTTCACAGTCCACACAATTATAAATCATCAAAAAATAAATTTTTAGACTAAGAGTAAGAAAATTAAACAAAAATTAGATGAGAATAGATAGCTCCCATTGCAATTTTAAAGTTTTTAATTTTTGTAATCAAAAAAATAAATTTTAGCCCAAAATAAAAAATAATTTTGTACAACAATTGCTGCTGCTGTTGATCAAATGGCAATGCGGCTGTGGTTTGATCAAATGGCAATGCATGCAGTGGCAATCAGGTTTATGTTTTTGTTGTTATTTTATTTAATTATTCTTTTTCATGTTTGTTGTGGCTGGCCAATGTTCAATGTTGTGTGGGCGTTTGACCATGGAGGTCAATCGTGTTTTGCCATTCAGGTTTATGTTTTGTTGTTTTCATATTGAATGAAAATTCTTTTTCATTTGAACAATGGTCAATGGGCTGCCAATGATCGTCGACAATTTGTGGCCGACTTGTTCACCAATTCAAGGTTTGGATATTGGCATTCAAAATAAAAATCAATGGTGTGTTGAAGCTGGGTTTAGCTGCTGGTCGCCCCCATCCCGGGGGTGCCCGACCATGGTTTGAGTTGTACAACTGCTGTTGTACTGGTGTTAACTGTGCGGTAGTTAACTTGAGTTTGTTTTGGTGTGTTGGTTGTCTTTTGGGTTTTATTGTTGTGTGATGATTGTGATTTGGGTTTGTTGTAGTGTGATGATTGTGGTTTGGGTTTGCTGTACTTTTGTTTAGTACCCAAATTAAATCCCACTTTAAAAAGCAATGGATAAATATGATTAAAGTATAAATTTGCATAAGGAATCAAGCCAAAATAGAAAAATTGATTTGGGTAAGCGATAATGTAAATAAGGATGAATAAGAAACAAAACTATTTAATGGATAAACACATCAATTAATCAAAATCATTTTCAGTTGGCATTCCGGTGGTTGGCTTTTCATTGGCATTGGTGGACGAGGATGGTTTTACAAATAAAGGTTATGTTTATTAGTTTTGAGATAGGGGGAAGGAAAAGCATCTAGAATGGGTGCTACAAATTCTTATTTTTTCTTCTTCAAGGTTCAACGGCTGCCACAATGCTTTTGCTTGGCTGGCCACTGGACATTTGGGTTTGTTGGTGTGCCCTTGCTTGGTTGGCCAGTGGACATTGGCTTGTTGGTGCCTTGGACAGTTGGATGGCCAATGTCAATGTGGACGTTTTGCGTTGGCGCACTGGTTTGGCTGGCCATGTTTTCCGGTTCCGATGGTGGCCAATGTGTTTCCAAGTGGGTTTTGGCTGGGATTGGGCCTCTCTTCTGTTCATCCTCTTCACTTTTCTTCTCCTTCTTCTCTCTCTTCCCTTCACTCTTCTTCTTCTGCTTTTCTTCTTCAATCTTCTTCATCTGTTCACTTCCTCTTCCTTTCTTCCACAAAGTCTTCGCTTTCACGTCCATTTCTTCTGATTTTTGCGCACTGAACTGCAAGCGGCCCACTTTCGCGCCACCATTCGAGCATGACCATTCTAAATTCTGGGATTCCCTTTTCCCCGCACTCACAAAATTCTCGTCCTCGAGAATATTCCTGACTTGTTGGTAAGTCCAACTTGTCAAATCCAATCTTCTCTTTCTTCCTTCCCTCTTTTCAAATTTTGTCATCCATTCGGATGATTCTTCGTCCTCATCATCATCTTCTCTTCCTTTCTTTTTCACAACCAATGCGCAGACCAATGCCAATTCATCATCCTTTTCCTCTTCTTCTTCATCAGTGCTTTCAATGGCCTTCCATTTTCGTTTTTCTTCACTCCTTTCCTTATTTGTTGTTTTCTTCTCATTTTCAACTGATTTTGGTTCCTCCTTCTTCATTTCCTCATCCGATTCTGAAATTTCCTGTTCCAAATTTGGATCATCCACAAATTTCCAATGAATGGGCTCATCCTCTGGCCTCATTTTTAAAATATTTTTCTTATATTTTTTACATTTTTCTGGATGAAGCTTTTTAATATTGTCCCCATCTTTTAATATCAAATTCCCTCTTTCATCCCTTCCAATAATTGTCCATGGACCAGCCCACTTTTCACCAAATTTGTGTTGTGGCCGTTCCTCCAATATAAGCACCAATTCTCCTTCCTCAAATTCCCTTCCAAGTGCATTTCTTTTTTGATCATTTGTTTTTCTGTCTTTCTCCTGTGCTTTTTCCAATTCATTTTCCATCTTTTTCCAAATTCTTTGTGCCCTTTCACACATGTCAATTATATTGGTTGATTCAATTTCGGGTCCTGGCAATTTTAGGAAAAGATCCGTCGGTAGTTTCGGTTCCCTCAATTTTTCAGCCATAAATGGGGATATTTTTGTTGATCCATGTTTCGAAGTATTATAGGCAAAAGTGGCTAATGGTAGGGCTAAATCCCAATTTGTTCCTTCGGGATTTATTTCTCCAGCCACAATATTGGCAATGATTCTGTTGGCTCCCTCACATAAACCATTGGCTTGCTGATGGTATGGGGTGGACATTTCATGCGTAAAGCCCAGTGCTTGGGCCAATTGGCCAAAGGTTTTTGAAATAAATTGACGGCCTTGGTCGGTTACTACGCATTCCGGGACCGAATGTTCACAAATCCACCCATGTAGAAAGGCCTCTGAGATTGTTGTTGCTTCCTGATTTTTAATTGGGATAGCAACAATCCACTTTGAAAAAGCATCGATAATAGTGAATATGTATCGGTTCCCACGTGGGGTTAGCTTCAATGGCCCCATTATGTCACATTGTACCCGTTGGTTAGGGTAATTTGGGATTTCCAATGATTGAGCGGGTTCAGCCCTCTTTTGATTTGGCAAAGTCTTTCTTTTTTGGCATATTTCACAGGAATCAACCAATTTTGATATGTCTTCATCCATTTTCTTCCATTTAAATCGCTTTTTAATTTTCTCTATTGTCTTTTCTGTTCCCAAATGACCACCCTCCAGAGCCGACTCGTGAAAATTTTTGAATATTTTTTCTCGAAGGCTATATGGAATTACCAATTTGAATTCTTCCCCATTTTCTCCATTTGTTTTCCAATAAATGGCTCCATTCAATAATGCATAATGTTTTGCTTTTTCTCCCCAATTCCATTTTTCCATAGGGTCACTATTGGGCCATCTCTTGTGATGAAGGGCCATAAAAATTTTGGCCAATTCTCTGACTTTCTTTTGTTCCCTGATTACTTCTGCCAAAGTAATTGGGCAAATGTCCGTCAGCATGTCTTCTTTTTCAATTGCCTTCACTTCATTGATTTGGGCTTTCATTTTCTTTTCTTTTTCATCCTCCTCTTCTTCCTTCAGGCTATAGCGAGACATGTAGTCGCAGAGCCAATTCGATTTCCCAGCTCTGTGGGTTATCTTCAACTCTTTTCCCATCAATGACATTTGGTATTTTGCCATTCTTCCTTCCAAATCTTTGTTCTTCAACAATCCTCTCAATGCGCTGCAATCCGTAATGATGTGTGTTTCGCCCGAGCCGTGAATATACGGCTCAAACTCCTTAACAGCATAGACCAATCCCAAGGCTTCTCTCTCCACACTTGGGTAATTGGTCTCATGCTTGTTAAGAGTCCTTGAAGCGAATGCCACCGGGTGTCCTTCTTGGAGCAGGGCAGCCGATATGGCTTTCTTTGACGCGTCACATTCAATTGTGAATGGCTCACCAAAGCGTGGAGTCCTCAAAACTGGGGCTTTTGTCAACAATCCTTTTAATAATTCCAATGCCTCATTTTGCTCTTCCTTCCAATTTTCTTTAATTTTTCCATCAAATTTCTGCTGGGTAAGCATTGTTAATGGGCGAGCTATATGTGCGAAGCGGGGAATAAATCGCCTAAAATAAGTCAATGCCCCCAATAATGATTTGAGTTCCGTCAATGTTGATGGGGGTTGAATATTTTTTATAGCTGCCACACTTTTTGGGTCAGTTCGCACACCCGCTTCAGAAAGCAAAAATCCCAAATATTTTATTTCTTTTTGGCCCCAAAAACATTTTTCAAGTTTTAATTTCAATCCGGAATTTTTCAAAATTTTCAAAAATTGTTCAATGTCGGCTAGGTGTCCCTCCTCGGTTAGGCTTCCGATGATTATGTCGTCAAGATAAATCATCATTGCTGCTGTTAATTGCCTCCTCAGGGATTCCATTACCGACTGAAAAGTCTGCGGTGCGCCGCAAAGTCCAAATGGCATAACCAAAAATTCGAATATACCAAGGTGACAGATGAAGGCAGTTTTCCCAATGTCCTCCTCTCTCATGCCGATTTGGTGGAAGCCACTTTGCAAATCGAAAGTAGTGTAGTATTTTTTACCACCCATCAAATCGAGCATTTCCTGGATAAGGGGCAACTGGTAGACCTTCCTTTGGGTTAATTGATTTAGCCGGCGGTAGTCCACAGCAAAGCGGACTGATTTCCCATCTGCTTTTGTCACCATTACAATAGGGCTGCACCATTCCGAATCTGATTCCCTAATTATGTGATGTTTTAGCATTTCTTTGACTTGGCGCTCAATTTCCTTTTGCATTGCGGGTGAATAGCGGTAGGCCCTTTGTTTTACCGGGGCCGCGCCCGGTATTAAATCAATCCGGTGAACAATGGGTCCAGTGAAACGGCCAATTTTTCCGTCCATCCCCACAAAGCATTCCGAAAATCGATCCACCAATTCTTTCAAATTCTCCTTTCCATTTTCACTCAAAATTGTGCCTTCCAAATTTATTCTTTCCGAAGGAAGTTTTCCTTTTTCTCCTTCTTCATTAAGCATTAAATTTGGCATTTTATTTTCCCATCTTGCTTCTGGTGAAATATATGCGCATCTTCCTTTCATTTTTTCTTCTCCAATCAATTCTAAATCCGCAATATGCGATTTTGAGAACAATCGAATTGGTCCATTCCCTGCATTCATAATTCGCATAGGGACAAGATGGCTTTTCCCAGGACAAACTAACGTTGTTCCAACCAAAATTCCTTCATATGCTGTTTTTCTTCCCTGCACAATAAAATTTTCATCTGGTGCAAATTCTTCTTCTGTATATCCAATAATCAAATTATCTGTTCTTGGCATCAAAATTTCATCTTTCATAATTGTCACACCCATTGTTTTGGGATATTTTCCAGCTTCGATCACAGCAACGATGTTAGTTGCAATATTGTCCAGAAAAACCATTTCACTCCTGAAGCTGATTTCTCCTTTTAATGATCGTAAAAGTGGAATCCCCAAAAGAATAGGCCCCGGGCAATGATTATCTGGGGCCACCAGCAATTCAATTTCCCATTCTTTCTTTTCTTTTCCATCTTTGTCTCTGACTGTCAATTTCACAGAAGTTTTTCCAATAATTTTTATTGATGAATCATTTGCTGCTGACACATTTATATTCTCTTCTTTTGTGATTTTTAAACCGAGAAGTCTGGCAAGGGATTCACGGCAATATGTAATGCTGGAACAGGGGTCAACTAGTGCACGAAGCGCCCAACCATCCACTTCCACATCGATTGCTGGCAATTCCCCGGGTTTATTCCCAATTGTACAAACACGCGGGGGCAGATAATCCAAAATTTCAATTTTTTCATCAATTCCTTGTGGAGGTGCGCTTGGCACTGCCGCAACCCACAAAGCCTTTCTTCCTGTTTGATCTGTCACTCCTCTTAAAATTCCTGTCAACAATTCTGCTCCCATTTCTCCTGCTTCGGTCCCAATTTTTATGACCGAATAATATTTGATGCAAAAATATAATATTATTCCAATTGGGATTAGCAGCAAAATGCCGAAAATTATCCATTTCATTTCCTTCAATTCGTCCCAAACTGCATTAATTTTATTTTGTGCTTCATTCTTTTTTTCTTCAACCCATCTTTTTCCGTCTCTAACAAAATTCAGCGAATCATTAAAAGCTTCTTTCATTCCTTCAATCGCTTGACTAACATTTGGTGGCTTTATTCTTCTCAAAATAATTGTTGGAATATTATTCATTTTCCTTCTGTGTTCCAATAATGCTTCTTCAATCCGTTCTGAATCATCTTCAAAAAGGGTTCCGGCTTTCATGATGAGCGGATTATCCATCTTTTTATATTTTGGCCTCCTCATTTCCATTTGTTCCGTCAAATTTTTAAATGTTTTCAATTCTGTTTCATTTGTCAAATTTATTTTTTCTGGTCCGCCACAATCCTTCATTTTTCCAACCAAACTCAATTCTCTGGTGCCTGGTTTAACAAAAAGAGTCGATTGACCCAATCGAACCGGCAACCATTCATAGCAGGTGTCCCCCACTTTCTTTTCCCACATTATTTTGTCTGGGGTTGCCTGGGTGCAGAAACCTACTTCAAGTTGGTTTCCGACAAATTTTGCCACCAAATCATCCCGGTTAAACAATGCCCGGACGGCTTCTGTTGGGCTAATTTGAATAATGGCCCGAGTCATTTGTAATTGATAATTGCTGTTTTCACATATTTGTCGATAAATTTCATCATATCGAGCTTTGTCACTTGCCGCCAAACGGTGAAGCGCATAATTTATC
This sequence comes from Pratylenchus scribneri, assembly GCA_030063045.1. Classification (NCBI taxonomy): domain Eukaryota; kingdom Metazoa; phylum Nematoda; class Chromadorea; order Rhabditida; family Pratylenchidae; genus Pratylenchus; species Pratylenchus scribneri. The sequence goes on along the minus strand of JAQSEB010000011.1, from coordinate 463,209 downwards.
CGCGTATTTGTATTTTTATTTTCCTGCCCTTTTGAACGAGCTCGGCTCTTTTCAACTTTTCTTTCCCAAACCGCATCTGGCGTTGTTTGAGGCGTTGTCCTCTTTTTTCTCTCACTAATCATTTTATCATTCTTTTCTTCATAATCATTCTCCATTTCTTCATCATAATTATCGTCATTTTCTATTTCAACGTCCAATTTATTAAAATTTTCATCATTTTCAGGTTGCTCATCTTCCGCATCATACATTTGGCTTGCCGATTCCGGCCATTCCTCCTCAGGCAAAGCAGGAAAAGTGGGTGAAATTTTATTAATATTTTCATTATTAACCAAATTATTTGTTATATTTGATTTTTTGTCCAATGTTTGTACTATTTTTATTGTTTCTGTAATTGTTTTTGTGGATGGAATTGTTTTTGTTGGTTTTGGAGTATTTTGATGTGTTTTTGTGGTCGTTGTGACCGTTATTTTTGTGGTTGTTGTTGGGATTGTTTTTGGTGTATTTGTTGTTGTTGTTGTAAATGTTTTTGTAGTTGTTGAAATTAATTGAGTTGGTTTTGGTATTGTAAATGTTTGGGGTATTTTTGTAGTTGAGGGAATTGTTTTAGGCGTGTTTGTGCTTGTTGGGATTGTTGGAGTTATTTTTGTTGTTTGTATTGTTGTTGAAGGTGTTTTTGTTGTTGAGGAAATTATTTGTGGTTTTGTTGTGGTTATTGGGATAGTTTGTGGGAATTTTGTTGTTGTGTAAAATATTTGTGGTGGAATTGTTGTTGAAATTGATTGTGATGAATTTGTTGTGTTTTGCCCAACATTTGTGAAAATAATGCCCGTGGGGCGAAGAGCAGCCTGTTTTTTTGTCGGTCTCACTTTTTGTGTTGCGTTTTGCTTAATAGCCCTTTTTGACCGTTTTTCAATCTCTTTATAATGTATTTCCGCGAAAACATCATTGCACATTAGATGAGCATTTTTCGGGACTCCAATAATGTGTTCCCTGTCCTCTTTTTCCTTTTCAAAAAAGAAAACCGCCTGTTCTGATTCAATAACGATTGATTTTTCGGTGATTTCGGCTTTATAGGGTCCAACTGGGGTATGCGTTTTCCACATTTCCGGCGGAGGATTGTCCCATAAGAAACTTCTGTTTGACATTTTTTCGAATTCCTTATAGGGGTTTAGTTGGAATCCAAAAGAAGTAATTAAGACAAAGTCCAGAATTCCTCCTTTCCCGACTTCAATCCAATCATTTATCGTAGTTTGGCAATTTTCCGAATTCCATGAATATTCAATTTTTTCCATATTTGTAGTTGTCCATGTCCCTTCATTGATCTGCCTCATTGTTCCATCCCTTTTTGTTTTACATTTTTCGCATTCCGACCTTTCCACGCCTCTTTCAAACACTATTTTTGATTTAATTCCATTCCAAAAATAAAATGTAGAGGTCGTGCAAATTTCCGTAACCACCTGATGACATTTAAAAACCGGAAATTGTTTTGGGTTTCGGACTGGCAAGTATAATGTGACATTCATTTCGGCAGCTTTTTCCTCAGCTGGGGGTAGACAATTTATTGGTTTTGGAAATTCCAACGGGGTAGTTGGCGTATTTTCGCTGCAAATTTGATATTGAGCCTTAACTGGAACAAAAATTATGCCCAAAATTGCCAAAATAATTGTTGTTATTGTCAAAAAATTGAGAAATGGTGAGGGTGATCGGCTAGGACTCCGGGAACCTTTTTGAATGCAATTTGTTTGACAATTTTGCACCTGAGAATTTCCATATGAAGTACCGCCAAAATTGTTTCCCGGGGAATTATTTCCTTGTTGCCAATTCATTTGTTGATTTTGACCTTGCCATTGTCCCTGAAAATTACCCCTTTGTCCATAAAATCCCCCTCTTTTGGGTGCCCAGCAGTCTCTAGCAAAATGGCCTTTCTTTCCACAATTATAGCATTCCAATTGAGCAAAATTGTTTTGCAGTTGGCCTTTGTCAATTGGAGTGAAATTTCCATTATTTTGCCCAATGGGCACAAAATTCGCGTTTCCTTGGCCCAAAGGCATAAAATTAGGATTTCCTTGATAATTGCCTCTCCCCTTTCCACGAAATCGACCGCGTCCTCTTCCTCCAATTTCCTCTTCCTCTGCCTCTCCAATTTTGACCATTCGCTTCATTTTTCTCCCTTTCCTGTTTCTCCATTTCAAGCCTTCTCTCTTCATCCTTCTCAATTCGCGTGAAAATAGCATTTACCTGTTCCTTCATTTCCCTCATTTCCAATTTTTCATTGTCTTCGCGTTCCAAATCTTCTTTTATTTCCATCGTTCTTTTTACCAATAAAATTGCATCCTGTAGATTTTTTGGTTTATCCATGAAAAAGATTTTCCTTTTAATTGCAGTGGGGAGAGCACTTAGGTAATAATGGACAGCCTGTTGTTCTCTTCCTTGAGAATTAAAATTCGGATCGGGAAAAGCCTCTTCGCATAAAATTCGGACCGTATTTCCCAATTTCATTGGCGAGTCATCCAATTTTAGTGAAGTTAATTTTCTCAATGCAGATCCTTGTGGATCGAATTTTTTTGTTTTTTCCGCCAATTCTTGGGTCAAATCCTTCCAATTCTTCTTTTTTTTCTGGGTCCATGTTCAAGTAAATTTGTTTGGCTTCACCGGTCAATGACAAAGGGAGGGTCCGAGTAGAATCCGCATAATTCCATCCTTGGGCAGTAGCATACATATTGAAATCATTTAGGAATCGATAGAAATCCGTTGTCCCATCATAAGTTGGTTGAGGGAAGTGTGAATTGCGTGTGGCCAACTTTTTTTCTAATTCCTCAATTTGTCTTTTTAACACTGCTGCCATAGGTGCTGTAATTGGGCTTCTGCTTCTGTCCCTCCTTTCTGACATTTTTTGTGCTCTGTTTTGACTTGTGGTTAGATATTTTTTTGCGTATGGATCAATTTTTAATTGTCTGATTTTTGATGATTTTTAATAATTTATATTTTGCTAAATTTAATTAGAATTTTTAATATATTTTTGTTTTTTTTTTTTTTTTTTTTTTTTTAATAATTTTATTTTTTAGCTAAATGTGAAAATTTTATTAATATTTTATTAAATTTCAGTCCAACCAGAGCGACCAAATTGGTACTGGCAAATTGGCAACCAAATTGGCACCGACAAATTGGCAAGGGCACTTTGACTGACGGCCTTTTCTTGACCAAAATACGGTAACCACTTTATGTATTTTTGGTGTTTGTTCCTTGAATTTTCAGCAAAATTTGGTCCGGTGGCTCGTTGGCTGGCAAATGGCAATTATTGGCAATCAATGGCTGGCAATCCGATGATTTTGGCAAATTTCAATGTGCGTTTTTTAATCTTCTTAATTGAAAAATTAAGCTTAATTAATTTTTATTTTCCGGCCAATTTTTGATTCTGGCCCCAGATTAATCTCAACATTTTCGAAGAATAATGTTTACATTTTATTTTGCTATCATAAGATAGTTTTTTGCCATCTAATTAATCACAAAGGGTTCCACAAAAATCTTTTCCCTCCAAATTGCCTTGGGATCCTTCCCCGGGGCGTTTTTCTTTTAGTCTTTTCTTTTTATTTTTTGGATCCAAATTTTCGACAATTGTTTTACGCCCACTCTCTTTTCATTCCAAATTCCAAAAATCATGGGCTTTTTCAGCACCTCTTCCCATCGTTATCCAATTCTTTACCATCGGCCGTTAGTAAAGTAGGATATGTGTTAGGCTTGGAAAAAAAAAATTGTGAAAAACAACATTTTCTCTTTTTGCAGGTGTTCATTGCTCCGGCCATTGGATTGCGCTGTGCCTTTTGAGATGAACATTTTATTTTTGATGAACATTTCATTTCATTTTTATTTTCATTGATTCGTCCACTTTAAAGGCAATTTTAAGTCACAATTTTAAGTCCAAATAGGATTTAGTATAGGTTTTTAAAGCCAATTTAAGCATAGATTATTTCTTTTAAAAATTGTTAAAATTGCTTTTAATCATTTTTTATTATTATATTTTATTGTTATTATATTATTATTAATATACATTGTTATTTTTATGTGTTAATTTTAGAAATAAATTATTCATTCATCAAATATTTAACGTAATTTTCTCAAAAATGTCAATTTGGGAGGTCAAAGACAACTGTGGCCTCAAATGTCCGGCTCCAAACGTTTGCTGGACACCGATTCACTTTACCGAGCCTGACGTCTGCTGGCCACCAGGCCTCAATCCAAATGCCCTTCCTCCCCATGTTTCCATTCCAACGGACCATTTCATCGTCATTCTTGTTCTGATCTTCTTTGGGGCATTATTTTCTGGCATTTTAATTGGTGTGTTGGCCCTCAAATTGTTTGGCCTTCGTTTTTGGACCAATTGCTGCTCCAAAACGGCTCCAACCATGCCCAATTTTCGCCATTATACATCTTCTATTCGTCGTTTCTTTCGCCAACTTCGTCAAAACCAACAACAGCCTACTCCGCACATTTCGTCTGCCTCTGGTTTTTCATTTCATCTTTTTCCAATTGAGCCATAATTATTTAAGGATTTGATCATCCGGTTCATTTTTGCCGTGAGCCTCCGGTCGTTTATTTGCCTCGTTCCCAACGTCTCAATTTGCCTCGTCCGGCTTCATCATATTTGCCTTCAATCCATGAGCAATCGACAAATCCGGGGGCGAGCCACTTTGTTTGAGAAGAGGAAGTGAAAGGGAAAAAGTCAATTGAAAATGAAAATTGATTAAATCAAAATAATTTTAGGAAAGAAAACACATTCACACACTTATTAATCAAATTTATTCATTCCAATCTATTTTAATTTAAAATTCACACATCACACATTTTTGGATTATTTAATAAATACTATTGCTAAAATTCACACATTTCACAATGACTTGCCGCCAGCGTTCCAAAGGACCTCCATGAAATATATGAGGACATTGCTGTCCATCATTCCCCATAAATATTCATATTTTTGCTGACATATTTATTCAATTCGTAAATATTTGGGGAACAAAAGGGCGGTTCAAAAGCCGGAAGGGCAAAGTCAAAGGAAATCTTGAGTCGGATGTTAGACTGACTGGCAATTGGGCTTAAGCGCCCAAATAGCAATAGAAAAGGGGCGGGAACGGGAATAAAATCGATCGACAATTTAATTGAGAAAATTAGGGTCAGGCCTAATATATTTTAGTTTTGGGTGGAATTTAATTTTAAAAAATTAACAAAAATTCTAATGAGTGAAAAAAAGAATTGCAACGGCCGGGAATCGAACCCGGGCCGCCCGCGTGGCAGGCGAGCATTCTACCACTGAACCACCGTTGCCATAGTATAATCGAATTCTTTTTTCCTTAAAAAGATTATTCTTTGGGATTGCAGCAAAAAACCAAATTTTACGCCGATTTAATTCCGCTAATAAAAATCAATCACTTTCACCCCCGAAAATTATGCAATAAATTCTATACTTTCCAAATTTAAATTAATGTCTTAATTCACTAAATGAATTTATCATAAAATATTAAAAATATTAATCTTTATTCTTTGATTTACATTAAAAAAATTAAAGATTAATGGAGGGAAATGAATTAAAAAGGCACAAAAATAAATGATCAAATAAATTGAACAAAAAGGAACACAGAATAAAAATAACCCTATTTGGCGGACAAAGGCTTTTGAAAAATTTCCATATAAAAGGAGGAAGGATTTTACGTTTTTTTCCTTGATGAAATTTGATTTCTAAAAATATTTAAAAAAATTATTTTTAAATTCTTCCAATCCTTCCTTCAATTATTGGAACTATAACTGACCTAAAAGTGGGAATTATGGGTAAATCTGGAAAGGTGGAAAAGAGATTTTATATGGAAAGGTTTAAAAAAGGAGACAATTGGAGGGTGTTTGGTAGGTTTATTTTGTCGGATGGGGGAATCCCTTGGATTTGGCCCTCTCTTTTACAGTTGAATGAATAAATTGGGGGAGGATTTTCTTCTAGTTTGACAACAAAATGTGGGGCCTCTCTTTCCCTTCTTTGCTTTGATTGTGCTCCCATGGGGACGAATGGAAAGTGTGGGACAATGATGCAAATGGAAAAAGAATATATGGGAATATGGATGGATTTGGGGCGGAAATGAGGAGGGGGAATTGGAGGCCGAAGGACAATTTTGGCGTAAGGTTTTCTGCATGAGAGGATTTTGTTGTGGATTCATTCAGCCAATTTTGGTCATCCCTCCCTTCCGTTGATTGTTGCAAAAATGCACAATGCTCTTTTGGCTGAAATATTCCCAAATATTTTCAGAATAATTAAATAAATAAATTACTCACATTTTCATTTTTCTGTTTGATCATTTTGCGGGGTTTGTGGCATTTGTCGATTGAGGGAATATTTCCGTTCAAAAAATGCACAAAGTGGGGGCTGGGCAAGGACGGTGGCCACAATTTGTTGCAAACTCAAAAGCCATTCCCCATCATTTATACTAAATAAATTTAATTAAAATTAATTTGGGCACAAATTAATTTACCATGAATTTAAATCGCCCACTTTTTTGCTGCTCTTCTCTGTCTTTTTTATATTTTGACCATCAATTGTGGCTGCGGCTGCCATCATCATTGTTTCCTTGGCCTCTTCGCCCAATGCTTCCACAATTTGCCTCTCAACTTCCTCGCTAAATTAATTCAAAATTGTATTATTTAATTGAATTATTCCCACCGATGTGTTCGATTTGCCTCGCCCAATTGGAGGAGGAGGGTGCCGGCAAATGCCAATGAATGAAATAGCTGGGCATCCTCTTCCGCTGGTTGGGCATCACAATCCGGTGGAATACTTCCTCCAACCAAATCGTAGAATGTTTTCCACAATTGAATGAATTGAATCTACGGAAATAATAATTAAAATTGAAAATGACGAATCGGTTTTAGTGGTTTAATGATTTGCCCTAAACTCAAACCACATACTTATACTTAATCGATAATCAGTAATCATAATCACGCATTGTTTATAATGATTTGGTTCATATTTAACCAGTTCTAATTGAGGTTTAGGACAACTAATTAAAAAGCTAAAATTTTTTTTGCCATTTCCAAATCATTAAAATATTAATTTAGATCCGTAAATATATTTTACCTGATTAATCGTTTCCAGCGGTGGCATCAACCCTTTTTCCTTCTCCTGCCGAAGCAATCTTTGCCGTTCCTTTTCTCTTCCATCCAATAATTTTTGCCTCTGAATAAGTCGAGAAGATTGGCTCGAATTGATGGATGGCAGCATTGGTTCGGTGTTTAGGAGTGAAAAATCTTTAAAAAAATGAAAATAATTATTTATTAAAATATTGAAAATGAACCACTGAATTCGCTTGGAGTGGTGGTTTCCTCCGTCTCGGTGATTGTGGTGACACCTTCATCAGTGCCCAGTGCCGGCAAAGAATGTTCAACACCGGCAGAAGAATTGGATTCAATAATATTTTCTTCGATTGATTTTGACAAAGGTGATGAAGGGAATGAAGTTGGGTTCATTATTGGTGGCGATGAATTCAATGGGCAAATCTATAATAAATAAATTAATATTAATTTGCATAACAAAGGAATTAATAAGTTTTTAAGGTCAAATAATGAAAGGTTATAACTTGGGATTTGGCTTAAGCTTAATTAAATTTCGGTTAGGACAAGGCCTAGGACCGGATAAGAATATTAAAAAGTCCAATTGGCCAAGTTTTTTTTAGTCTTAAATAGCCAATTTTCAACCCAAATTTTTAATTTTAATACATTTCCAATTATTAAATCAATTATTAATTATTTACGGTGGATGGACTGCTTTCGGCACCAAAAGATGAAGTGGAAATTGAATGATTTGGACCAACGCCACTGCATTTATTTGTGGTCGATGAAGAGGATGAATTCTCCTCCCTTGAGGGGATTGCCTCCCCCTCATCGGCCGATTCAATTCCGCCACATTCTTTTTCCTCTTCATTTTCATCGTCTGTTTTTTGTGGGGTGCAAAGAATGTCGCCGGCCTCCACACCAATTTCAGTTTTATTATTTTCCTCTTTAATAAAATATTTAATTGATTAATTAATTAATTTAATAAAACTAACCGAATGAATTTGATTGTTGAATTAATTCATCCAAATCGGACATATTGAATGCCGGTGGAATATGGCATCTAAAAATGAATATTTTAATATTAATTCAATTATTAAATATTAAACCTATAAAATAGGGTCAATTTCTCTGTTGGTTCTCCTCGCAAAATTGTGCCCAAAAAGCAGGCCAAATCACGGAATGTCAAAATATTCGTTTGTGGATTATTATTGTCAAGAAGCTGAAAATAAATTACTAATAATTCGAATAATAATTTAAATTGACCCGAAATGCACGGACGAAGAAAATGTCGGCCGGTCGCCAAGGCAAAAATTGGCCAAGAATTTGGGCGAATAACTCAAAATCCAATCGATATTGGGATTGCATATACGGATATTGGTATTGGCGAGGCCTATTCCAATTAATGGTTAATTAATATTTATTATTTTATTTAATTAACCTTTCCACAACACCCCGACTTGTTCGAATATGCAGGGAGGTGGTCAATCGAGTGCGCCATGACAGCAAATGTTCTTCCTTTTTAACAAATTTAATTTAGGATTAATCGCAACCAATTTGTTACCTTCACCACTGTGTACAATGTTTGTAATTCCTCCTCCGTAAGGCGACATTCCCTACCAACACTTTTCACAATTGAGCGCATTTGACTGTCCTCCAAATTTTGCACCACTTTCAGCCGATGTTTCAGCCGAAGTCGTTCAATTTGTTCATTGGTGAATGCGTCCGAAAAATTCTTATATGAACTGGAAATCAAATCGCCAATGAAAATCTCAAAAATGTGGTAAATTTTTATTGAATTGATTTAAATTACCTGTGTGCTATTTTTCACATTTGAATCCGTGATCAGTGAAGTGAACTTAAATTTAAAATTAAATTTATTATTTTTATTATTTAATTTATTAATTAATTTATTAATTAATTTATTAATTAATTTATTAATTAATTTATTAATTAATTTATTATTTAATTTAATTTTAATAATTAATTTTATTCAATTTAATTTCCAATTATTGCCTGATTTAATGCCTGCAATGCTTCTCCTTCATCCCTGGCGCCCACAATAATTTCCTCATTTTGATGTAACATTTCCAGCGCCAATTGGAACATCAATTTTGATCCTTCATGGAAGAATAAATCCAAAATGCGAATTGCGGCGTCAAATTTGATGGCATTGAGGAAAATTGTGAGGAACCAACTCAGTGCGATCATATCGTCCAGTTGGAGTTGAAGAAGACGAGAATGGAGTTGGGGCAATGTTTGGCTGACCAAATCCGAGAAAACGCCTAAAAATTAATGGCAAATTTATAATTTTGGAATTATTTATTTATATTTATCGTGCTCTAATATATTTTTATATGCCCTTAAAATGTGAAAATATATAGTTACGTCTTAACAAGCCCGAAAAAAAATTTGCCCCCGAGCGGGTTCGAACCCGTGAACTAAATTCTACAAAAGTAGAGACAAACTCCTTAACCAAAATTTTTTGTGAATTACTTTTGATAAAATCATATATCCAAGGAACATGTTTGATTTATTATAATTTAAATTCTAAGCAGTCTTAAATCTAGTTCTAATCTAATAAGTCATCTCAATATCAAACATCTAAAATCCAAAAATTAGGAAATAAAAACATTTTTGCCACAAACCTTGATCCACCAATGCCCCAACCACTTTTGTGTTATAATAATCGGGCAAAATTCGTTCACAAACGGCCACCAACAACCAAAAAGCCAGCTCTTCGGGGGCATACAGCAAAAAAACGGCGGCCACAATGTTCATTGCCTTTTTAATAAATAAAATATATTTATATATTTATTAATTAACTTGACAATATCCAATTGTGGGATTCCGGACGGCATAGGCCGTCAAAAGCCTCCTCAATGCATCAATGCCAACATTTCCATTTTGGAATGCCGGATGTTCAGGAAGGGAACTATCAAATTTAAAATATTTTTTTAATCATAATTTTTGGCTGAATTTACCGATGTAAATCCCGTTCAATTTCCTCCATTGTCAATTCGGAGAATGTTTGGGAACGACGACTTTTTCGTTGAAGTGCCGCATATTCCCTAGGGTTCAGCCGCATTTCCACCAATGCGCCCGAACATATTCCCCAAACGTGGCCTTTATGCTCATTTGGAATGCCTTTAAAATTCATTAATTAATCAATAATTAATTAAAAACCTTCCAAAAGGAGTCGATGCAATTCAATTGTACGGAACATTGAATATTCTTGGCCATATTCCCGAAAAAGTCGTTCCCATCTTTTTGTGGCCTTTGGCAGCGTACAATTTGTCCCTTTGAATGGAAATTTTTTGTACAATGGTTCGGACAGAGGGCAAGGTTGGGCATGATGCCGGCGGCGATGTTTCTTTTCGGCCAGAGCATTTTTCTCCTATAAAATGGCCAAAAAATTAATTAAATTTATTTCTAATTATTACATTTATTTGCTTCTCAATTTCTTTGCATTTCTCCCAAAATGCCTGAATTCTTTGGATCACTTTTGTTTGGTCCGGCACTGCCGAAAGAATATATTCCCTCGCTGAATGTTCCTCATTTAGTTTAATTTTAATTGCACTGTTCAATCCTTCTTCATAATTTTTGTATTTTTCGATGGCCACAATGTCCCGCATTAATAGCTTAAAATGGTGGGAATTATTTAATTTTGGCAATTTAATTTTGACTGACCACAATGGAAACAAGTCGTTCTGTGTGGGAGGCAAAACAAACAAAATTGGGCGAAATGTACAATTGGCCTCGGACTGACCGCTTGTCGTACGGGGTGAACAGACGGCAACAAACATCGCCGTCCAGCCGTTCGGCATGCGGAAGTGAAAAACGGCATCTTTAAATGAATATTTTAATTATATTTTAAATATTAATTTGAATTTATTTTTTCCACTATATTATTGCCAAAAGGATTAATGGAAAAAATAAATGGAAGGGGAAATACAGGCAAATGGGTGTGTATTTTGTGTGAATGAATTAGAATTGGTGGTGGATGGATGCAATTTTATTGTTGGGTGAATGGCTATGGAATGAAAGGACATTGTGTTAATTGATGATGGATCGATTCGCAAAAAAAAACAATTAAATGCGTTTTTTTTATTGAAGTGTTTAAATAATTTTACATAATTTTTCTGTGCTTTAAATTGGGGGCCACACCCTTTCATTTCATAAACAAATATTGTGGAATAATATTGCAATATTCCATTCATTATCATTCTCAATTTATTCAATTCCAGCCGTCTTTCATTGATAAAATCTTTAAAAAATTATTGAACAAAAATATAAAAGTGCTTCTATTCGAATTTTTAGCTTCCAAAATTTTTCATTATTAAAGCCAAACAAAATGTTTGCCGGAAATGTTCCTTCCCAAATCGACCCATCCCCTTCGTCTCCTCTTCCAATGTTGGATGATTCTCCAACCCCAACAAATCCATTCCCACCAATTTTTCCGCCACCTTTTTATAAAAGGCAACAATCCAGTGCACCCAGGTTATATTTGGGATGATGGGAATTAATTGAACGGAAAATATTGTGCAAATTTTTTAGAGATATTTGTGAAAAATTGGGCCGAAAAATTCGACGTTCTGGCCTAATTCGAGATCATCAAATTTGGACATTGGCCCGCGGGATGTTGGTCTATATAAAAATGCATTCAAAGGCGATGAGTTTGTTAGTTGGCTGATGAGAGAACAAAATTTGGGTTAGCCAAATTTTTTTTATAATTTCACCCTTTTTGAGGGTGTTTGATGGATTTAATTCATTTCGCTCCATACATTTATTTCCATGGGTATCAACATTTTTTGCCTTTTCTCATCATCATCCCTCTTCCATTTAACAAACCATTCCCCCCATTTTTGTTCCCTATAGCGCCTTATTTTATTCTTCTTTTCCCATTCGATCTTCTTCGTCAAATTCCAATACTCCTTCCATTTTTTCCCTTTTTTGATACGCCTGCTTTAGAATTGACGTAAACATTAGAAAACTGAAGGAGAATATTTGCCAGCGGGGAAATATTCTCCAATCAGACAAAATAAGGTCATAAAAAAATTTTAATAAGAATTCTTGAGAATTCTCCAAATTCAAAAAAAAATGGAGCCTTCTTCGGTACCACCGGATTGCATTCCAAAATTCATTCCTCCTTCGCAACCAATCCATGGGAATAATCATCAAAATGCAGCAAATTGTCATCAACTAAAATCATCCTCCACTTCTTCCTCTTTTTTCCAAGGTCGCGATGAAGCCTTGGACAAAGGTCAATGGCTGGTCGATCAAAGGGTGGTTGAGACCGTGGGAAATAGCGGCGCTGGAGGCGCAAATCAACAGCGGGGGAAAACGCCCACAACGCCGACACCAACGCCCGGCATTGGGACGATGGACAGCCCATTCGGCGCGATGTTCTCGTCGGTGGGTGGAGGCGGCAGCAGCGTAAGCCGGTCATTCAGCACCGAACGGTGTGTTTTGTGGGTTTAAGTAGTATTGATTGAATATAGCATATTTGCCCTTAGACAATTGAATAAAATATTCAATTTATTTTATAATTTTGACTATGTTTTCTTCAGTTATTACAAACTGATCGATGATGACTATGAGAAGAGATTGCCACTGAATGGGCCGGATGAATGCGCCTTTGAATCAAATGGAATTGGGGGAAGAAAATTGATAAATGTTCGAAAATTCAATGAACATCTTTGTGAGGTAGTTGACAAAATTTATGCCATAATTTTGTCAGAAGATAAAAGGGTATAAATTCCTTTATGAATTTTTAAATTTTTGGGCTATTTTTTAGCGAATCCATTTGGATTATTTGGATGAATGTGAACCATTTTGCGCAGAATATTTGGCAATTGCACGTGAACAAATGCCATTTTTGGACATTTTGGGGGCAAATGTGCAAGAGAGATTGGCAATGTTCATAAATGTACATAATATGATGTTGGTCCACATCACTTATAAATATGGCCTCCCTGGGACAATTTGGCAACGAAGGAAGGTACCAAAAAATGGGGATTAAATAAGGGAAATATTCCACTCCCTCGTTTAAGTATTTATATAGTACATATTACACAATTGGAGGCCATCTCTATTCGTTGCAATCAATTTTTAATGGAGTTTTGCGTGGAAATCGTAAAGGACTTGGAATGTTATGGAAGCCTTTTGGTGAAGAGGATTTTCGGAATCAAGTTGGAATTTTTTTGGATATTTTTAGTATCCAGTTTTTATTCAGTTTATCATCAAAGGCGGTGAACCTTTGGCCCATTTTGGGCTGAACAATTACACTCGATCGACGCCCCCCATTCGGACATATTCAACCGAAGTTGGCACAAACAAAAATGTGGGAATATTGAAATACTTTTTTAGAATGTTTATGATGAATTGCGCCAAAATGCGCGAGAATGTTTGGGGTGGAAAGAATTTTTGGGAGTGGATTTGAAGGGGGCCAAAGTGACATTGGCTAAAATGTTCAAACAATATGCCGATGATTTTGGGCCATCAGGCACAGATGATGTGGGTTTTTGTGGGGAAATTGGTTTAAAACGAAAAAGTTTACATATTTTTGTAAGCACTTTTAGGTACTAAAATGGTTGTCTCGTCAGTTGGAACCAACGGATGAGCGACGCTCACAATTGGCCAAATTGTTGCACACAAAAATGTACACAATTGCATATTGGCCAATGGACATGGATTTGAATATGTCCTATGGAATTGGAGGAGGCGGGGCAGGGAATAATGATGAAAATGTGGATGGAGGGAGGATGATGGGGAATGGAGGACAATGGCAGAATTATGGAGGGGAAGAGGAATTTGTTGGTTGCGAAGATTAATTGGAAATGGATGGATGGTGGATGTGCGGTTTTTTGATAATTCCTCAATGGAATATTTTTGTATAAATGTTTAAATAATTAAAAATGAGAATAAATTTTGAATTGTTCATTGATTCACTCCAAATATTTTTCATGAATCGGAAAGAATGGGGAGGAAAAAGTAAAGAAATCCAAAGGATTAAAGTGAATTTAATTTCGATTGAAACCACTAGACTTTATTTTGCCAATTTTTATGCCCTTACCTGTATGCTTCGGTCCTTTGTCTGGCCTCCAAATCGCGTTTCACAAAAGAGACGCCGCATTTTTGTGTTCGTCTTTTCGGGTCCTCCTGCAAATATTTTGAACGCAGCGCCGGGTCCTCGAAGAATCCCTCTTCCTCGATCAGCTGTTTCATTGCGAAATTGGCCAATTGGGAGGCATGTTTGAAACTGAAAAATGTCAATATATTTTGGAATTATTGATTAAATATGAATTGATCGATTATCGATTAATTGATCCAATTTAATTAAATTTAAATAATAAAATAAATGAACTGACGCATCAGAGAAATTCATGAACATTGAAAATGAGTGGGTTTGGCCATCGCAAGTGGAAACAGTGAATCCTTGAGAAAGGAGCATTGAATTGTTGGCATCCATTTTCTAAATTTATTTAAACAATTAATTTATTCGATGGCTAAAATTAATTACCAAAATGTCGGTCCATCGAATTTTGACACTTGTTTGATTGCCAACAATGAATGAATAAAAGCAGAGGAAATTGATGGAAAGATACAATTTTCCTTGGCATGGTTTGCTTCCTCCTTTCCAATATGTACACGAATAATCTAATAAATTAATATTGGATTGAATAATTATTTTAATTAAACGAACAATTGACGAGTTTTTCGCTGGGAGGCAATCCAAATAACTTTTGGAATTTTCGTAAAATTGCTGCCTTCGTCACCTGTTCCATTTCATCTGCAAATTTATTTGCTTAATTACTAAAATCCCTTTTTTGTTAACCTTCTTCATCCGGATCGACCGCGCCCGAATTTTGCTGGCCTTTTTCCGTTCCGCCCTCATTTTGGACTGCTGCAGCCAAAAATCCCTCAATTTTGTTCAACACAAATTTCTCCAATTCATCTTCATTGTCCAATGAACCCAAAATTGGCAAAACTGTTCTCTCCAAACATTCCCAATCTGCCACAATTTGGGACCAATCAAGTCCAATTGAAATCACTTAAAATATACATTTATTTTTGATGATTAATTTGGTTAAATTAAAATAAACCGAATGAGATTTGTCCATCCTCCAAATCTCGCTGATAAAGAATTCGAAATGGTGGCGGTCGGGTGTCGAAAATGGAGTCAATTGTGGAGACGAAAAGTGCACCAAATCCACCGCGTGATTGGCCGTGTATAACGGAGGAACTTGTTGAGGCCATTCCGGCTTGTTGCTGAAAATTGTGAATTATTTCTAAAATGTATCAAGCATCTCTTATTTATTTTAACAATTGTTTTTATTTTGCTTATGATGAAAATCAAAACCTGAAGTTTTTCATCGGTGGTTCCCTTTTTATTGGTGTTTTTATTTTCCGCCGGATTATGACCTTTTCGACGTTGAAGTACAAAATATGGATTTGCACGTTCGGTGTGCCTAAAATTTAATATTGATTTGGGCAAAAGTATTGATTATTTAGCTAACCAAAATGCCTGACCAAGAAGGAGTCGTTCCGGTTTTATCCATACCATTTTCGCTGTCTCACTCTTTGCAAATTAATTAATTAATTGTAGTGAAAATATTTATACAAATATTTAACAATTTCTGGTGATTATAATTTGCCATTATGCGACATTCCTGAAAAAAAAATATGATCTCAAAATGGTGTTTTCGGTATGAACAGGTATAATTCCAAAAAAAATAAAGGTTTGCGGTCTGCGAATGCAACACAAGTTTTTTGAGATTTGTGAGAATGAGAGAGATATTCATTGTTTGAATCGTGCCATAATAAAATTTATTGAAACGTATTTCTTAAAGATGGATGATATTCTATTCTACTAGCTAGATTAAAAAGGAAAAAGAGATAAGAGAAAAGAGATGGAGACCGGAAATGATAAACCTTACCTAATGATCAATCAATAAAATGATTACAAAATTTTATTAAACCGACGCGACGTCAACAAAATAATGACAACAAAAACAACAATATTCCGAATTCGATGTGGCCAAAAACTTTTTATTCCAATGTTTCTGTGCATCATGATTCGAATAGGCAATCGTGGTATCAATGTTGTTTATAATAAATCAATATCGATGCCAGAATTGCCCATTCGAGTCAGTGACAACCGACAATTAAATTTACCTACAATCCTAAATTTCTATTCAATTTTTAATCGCATCAAATAATGCCAATTTTGGACATTCGGCCATCCGTCATGATTCGAGAACTCCAGCCATTCTTCCCAACAAATGGGGGCTGAGGTATTGAAGTCGTGACCGATGCCGACATTGTTCCTTGGGCCTTCCAATTTAAATAATTAATCATCAAAGACACCAATAATCTCAAATGCGTGTTGCATGAAGGACTGAGGATAAACAAATTTTTCGCAAGGTAAATCAGATTGTTTTTAAATTAGTTTTCCGGGGCTTATTAGTACATTTACATTGAAGCCTATCCCAATCAATTAAAGCTTTCCCTTCCTTTTTATTTTTATCCCATCCATCTATTCCCCAAATTTCTCTTCTTTTAATCAGGATGCATGGAATACAAAAAAATGGAATAATCACAATAAAAACATTTTATTTATTTTTATTCTGATTGGTCATTTTCATTCATGTTATAGGACAATTTTGTGATGAGGAAATATTGAAAGAGATGTAAAGAATTGAAAATGATGAGGGAGGGGAGGGATGGATTGAATGCACAAATTCAATCAATATTTTTGTTTAGACTTTGACAAGATAAATATAGGTAGTCACAATACAATAAGTGGAATAAACGGGGAAGAAAACAAACAAAAGTAGATGGAGCAAAAATTGTTTCATAAGTTCAATAAAAAAACAACAAAAATGAAGAAGTAAAATTGAATCGTCGTATTCGTTTAATCAATATTTTTGGGTGAAGATCGTCGATTTAAGTGAAATCAGCGGGGGATGGCGAAGTTGAGGTTGGAGAGGAGGCAGTTGAGTGAGAATGGCCCGCCATGGAATTTTGGCAACAATCCATGTCGGGTAACCCGGAATCACGTTGGATACTGTCCGTTGTAGTGGCTACTAAAAATAAATATTTTCAATTATTTTACCAACAATTTTGACTCACTTGTGGTACCGGCTGAGGCCGTACTACTCCCAATGCTGGTGTTATTGTGATGTTGATGGTAAAGTGCAATGCCGCCGCCATTTTTTAGCCTTTGTTGGTGTTGGCCAACGACGTTGGAGTTTTGTGGCAATTGGAAGCTGTGTTCAGCCAACCGGGCACCAATGCCAGCCATCAAATGGTGATGACCACCGTTTGGCTGCTGTTGTTGTTCCATTTGAAGTTGAATTCGCCATTGTTCCATTTCCGTCGATTCGGCCACCGATTCGCGAATGTCCGCAATGAAACGAGATCTTAAAAAATATTTTTAATTTTAAATAATTACGCGAATTTAACCTATCATCACAATTTTTGGCATTGAATGCCAAAATTTGGCCATCTGGAAAATGCAGGAACATTCCATTGGAAAACATGGAATTTTGGAACTCTTCAACATGAAGACCAATCAATTGGCTGGAATAACGCAGCTGATATTGGCCAATGCTATTTGAAGTGGATGAACGTCTGAATTAAAAAATTAATTTTTGGAATTAAAATCAAATATTCACCTTCCTCCCATTAATTTGCAAACAAGCATTAAATCATTGAATAGGAATATTTCCCGTTGATGTGCATTCGCCGATTGCCTTTTATTTATATCGGCAATTTGGTGAAGACGACAATAGCATATGAGGCGGCGATGTGGTTCAACAAGTTTCTAAAAAATTTACAAATTAATTTCGTTTACTTATTAGTTGGATTTTGAATTGATTGGGAATTATTTGCATTTCCCTCGCTTCCCCCAATTTCCCCTTTTCCATTTTATTTATAAATTTTTGGGCCTCCCTCAAATGCGAGGTTGTCCGAGTGGTTAAGGAGACAGACTTAAGATCTGTTGGAGTCTATCTCCGCGTGGGTTCGAACCCCACACCTCGCAAAAAATTTTTTATTTTAGAAAATGATTTTTTAATTCAGAAATTATCAATTTTATTATTTTAATAATTATCAATTTTTTTTTATTAAAAATTACCGGTTTATCCTTTGACACAATGCTTTGATCAACCTTCAACACTTGGGTGACATGGTCTGTGCCGGCACGGAATTCGAATTCCTTTACCCGCTCATAAATTCCCGTCAACATTTTCCTGAAAAATATTTAGTATTTCTTAATAAATTATTGCATTTTTTACTTGTCCAAATTTCTGCCCTCCTCCACTCGGGATAAATTTTTGATGAATTCATCCAATTTCATCCGCCGCGAATCTTTCAATGAAGGAGTGTGCAAATCGGTGTTGAGCATTATGACGGCAAATGCCAGGATATAAACCGTGTCCGGGGTATCCTGTGGAGAAAGACGGTGTGGATTGCAATGCACATAGCGGTGAGCAAATGCCTTCAAAATTGATTTATTAACCCAATATTATTATTTTTTGGGTCAAACCTGAATTATGTGGTCAATTTTTTGTGCCTCTCCGGGTAGCCGAAAATGCATAAGGAGTTGGCGAAGTGCTTTGTCAATTTCCATATCGTACATTGGAATTTCGGCGATGAAATGTTCCAAAACGGCAGCATGGAATGGTGATTTGAGGGTCCCAAGGTATTCGCCGATCATTTGCTTGCTCAGTCCTTTTCTTTCCTTGAATAATTGAGCCAATGCTTGTGAACTGTCCTCGACGAAACCCCAACGAATTAGCAATTGGACACCTCGATCCGGTTTCCTTTAAATATTTTCAATATAATGATGAATTAAAATATTATTTGGAATACTTGTTGAAGAAATTCAATGCAATTCTGTACAGACGGCGCCGTTTTTGTTCGGACCATTCCGGCCGTAAATGCATTATTGTTGTGTTGTTTGGGTGGGCACCAATTCCGGCAGATGCCGCCGTTGTTCCTCCGTTGCTGCTGGTTGAATTGGCCGTAACAACAATATTTTGGCTAATTTCACTGAAATTGGAATAAAATTATTATTTGATTATTTTATATTGATCGCGGTTTATAATTAAATTTTAATTGATAAAGGGAAGGGGAATTAATAATGTTGAATGGAATGATTTGATTATTGATAAGAATGGAATGAATGTTGGGATAGGGAAATTAAGAATTTAAAAACATTCCAACCAAATAAATTTGATTAATAATAATTAAAATAATAAATTATTATTATTTTTTAAAATTGTTTTGGCTTTCATAATTTTTAATAATAAAATGAAAGAATAAAATTATTGATATTTCTTCAAAATCCCCATTCTCCCTCCTCCTATTCTCGCATGACCCTAATCCTTTTTCTTCTCGTCTTTGGGAGGAGAAGCCAGCTGAAGATTGTGCAGAGGATGAGAGGATTAGGTGTGGAAAACGGATTGGGTAAAAGGAGGAGAAGAAGACTGGATGGAATGAGAACAGCGGGCAGAAGAAAGACCAAAGATGCCTAATAATTTTTGGCCGAAAAATTTCATATTTTTGTTGAATGCTGGCCAATCGCCAGAGGGAATGGGAATAAATTAGCCAATATTTTTGACTGTTCAATAAAATTGATTGTGTTGAATTTTTGGACAAATTGCCCAATTGGAAGTTGGAATGGAATTGTAGAACTTGTCTTCTCTTTCCAAAAATGATTTTTGGATATTTTTCCATTTCTTGGTACATCCAATTTCGGAACATCTAAGTGTCCGATGAATTCTCCTTTGCATTCTATTTTGACTATTTTAAGAGGAAAAGTGAAAGAAAAATTGGGAATTATGAGGAGGAGGAGGGGGGGGGGGGGGTCATATGTTCAAGCTGGGCCCAGCTGGTTGTCACCAAAAAATGGCCCAAAATTGACGACATTTTCTTTAAAAAGTGAATGCCGATTTAGGATTTTTTAAGAAAATTGGATGTAGGTGGGCGGAATGGAGCCAAAAATGTTCTAAAAGTGTTATCGGGAAAATAACAAAAAATAAACATTAAAAATAGAAAAATCGTAATAATTATGATAAAAAAATTGTAGGCGAATTAATTGGCCATAAACATTGATAATCATTTCACATTTCCTATATATTTTTTTAGAATGCTAATTTCTTTAAAATTTCTAAAACATGGAAATGTATATTTTCCAAATGTTATTTGTTAAAAAAGTTCCCCATTTCCTTCCAAAATCGTTCCTTCTCCACCGAAAACTCAATTATGGACATTTTTAGCAGAGAAAATGGCTAAAGTGGAGGCTCCCACCAAAATTGGCTCTTGAATTCCCTCTTTTTCACCAAGAGTGCCTCGGCATTAATGCGTCCATTTGCCAAAAAATATAAAAAATGGATGAAGATTCCAAATATTTGCTAAACCAAAACTCCCAAAAATGGTTCCCTTCGAGAATGAATTGGAAAACATAAAAGTGATGCTAGCTAAAGGATGGAAAAGGAGATTAAAAGAGGAAGGGGATTTGTTTATGCCATGCCGCCAATGGCGACAACCATAAAAAATTGCTTTTGTTTTGTACATTGGTGTGCCCTGTGCCGCCGTTGCATTCCATTCTCAAAAATGGAAAACGGCGGGAAAAAGTCTTTTTGGATTTAAAAGTACCCATTTTTTTATTATGATTGGTAAAATTGAGAACAAATGTACGGGAAAAAATGTTTACCCAAGAAATGGAGAAATTTTGCTGAAGAATTGAAAAAAAGGAAAAGTATTGTGTGACGAACTTCCTTTGAATTCTTTGTTAAAAATTAAATGATAGAAATCCGAAATTTTGGACAAAAGCAGAAATTTTGAGATTTTGAAGAAACCCGAAATGTATGCACTTTTCAGTACTAATTTTTTAAAATTCTATTCGGATATTCATCTTGGATGATCGATCGGGATAACATTCTTTTAAATTAAAGAGAAAAAAATCATTTTGGGAGGCAATATTGGTATCAAATTTCAAAATAAATGGTGAATTTGTGTCTTTTTAACCCTTTCAAATTGGTCAAAGGTTTTGTTGGTATTTATTATGAAGAGAAAATGGCCAATCGGCCTCAATCAAATTCAGCGGCCATTTCTTCCGAATTGCCACCATTTTCCTTTTCCCTTTTTATCCATTTTAACGACCATCGGTCGGAGCGAAAATAAGAAAAGTGGCAGCAGATGTTCGAAATGGAAAATGAAAAAAGTGGGGAAGAAGTATGGTTAGAGGATGGAATTAATATTAAGTCAATTTTATGAAAAATTGCTCCGAAAACAAAAATAATTGCTGAAAATGAGCAATGGAGAAAAATGGCGAATTGACATTTTATGCCATTTTCGTGAGAATTTTCTGTTTTCATTCGCGCAAAAGAACCTTTGTTCTTATGGAAAATAAATTAATTTTTGTGCAAAATATATGATTAATTTGTCATCGCAAAAGGCGATTTTGACTTTAGTTGTCGATGGATGAAAATTTCATCGCACCGTGATCTAAAAATACGGGCGGAATATAAGATGAGGTAAAGGAAAAATTGCTGACCGGAAAAGCAATTTGATTTTGGGCTCAGTAGTGTGAAATTTATGTAAACCAAATATAGGGCGAAAATGAATCTTGCGAATACATTTAAGAAAAGAAAAAAGCATTTTTTGATCTTTGGATTGAGAATAAAAAAAACAATTTATTTATTTCCCGATTTATGGGATAGAATTGGATATTTGGGAAACAATGTGCGCAAAAATTGACGATTATGCCTCTCATTCACGCAGTCCCAATTCATGCCTGCCCAGCCCAATCATCCACATTTATGCTTTTTGGATGATTTATTCGAGGGATATTATTATTAAGGAATGTAATAATATGGCCCAAATTGGCTCCATTCCATATAAAGCAGGAAATGTTGAATGAGGGTGGAGGAGAATGAAAAGAATTTGATGAATGATTGTAAAAATCGGTGGTGGATTGTGCGCAAAGCACATTGAAAATATTGAAAAGTGTAAAGTGAAAAGGATGAGTTATTTCACCCTTAAAAAATGTAGGCCATATTTATTTTTAGTTCACCAATTTTTGGGTGATATTTGAACACCTGCCAGAGTTAAAGAAAGAAAGAGTAATTCTGTCAAAATAATATTTTAATGTGCACATTTTTTGTGTTGATTTTGGGCCATTTTTATACCCTCTTCTCCCAATAAATTGTTGGCTGGCCATCATCTATCAATTAATCTACTTATTCAGTAGGTGGTTGGGAGAATCCCTCCAAAAATCCCCTTTCAAATCGATTAATTGAAGAAAAGTTGATTTTGATTGATCAGCGTGAGGATGGGAAAATGAATGTGAAAGTGGGAATTAGAAGGAACAACAAATGTCTATGGCCAAAAAGGCAGTGTGAAAATCACGGGCTAATTCCCTGTGTTTGAGGGAAAATAAGAGGGATGAAAATCCACAGTCAGATTTTTAAGAGAAATGCAAATACGAAGTGCGGTAAAAGTCCCTCCCAGTTTGAATGGCTTTTGGGATCAACATAAATATTTTCTTTTAATTTTCGTTTAAAACGAAAACCATCCAACTTGTTTTTGAGGGGGTGAGGAATCGTTTTATGCTTCAATGCTTTTTATTTGCATTTGTCATATTTGTGAAAATATTGACAGTGGGGGGAAAGTGAAAAAAAGTTTTCCTTTGGTCCCTAAAAATGTTTTGCCAATGTTAAAATTAGATGGAGAAAATAAAATGACGAATTTTGTAAGCAAGATTTCCATAATTCTTTTTCAGTTTAAAATTTAAAATTGAAGTGCCTTGGTTTAATGTAATTTTATATCCAAAACAATGATATTTATATACTCTAGAAAAATGAGTGCAATTAACATTATTTGGAAATAAAACTGAATTTTTTCACGAATTCAACGCAGTATAATATTCCTATTATGCGCTAAACTAAAGTTTGCTTTTTAAATAATTCCCACATGCTTTTAATTGAGTTAAGGTAAAATTGAATTGACATTTTTGATTTGCATTCGAGGAATTTTTAAAGAATTGTGTGAAAATGAAGGGTGATTTTGATGCGAACGAATTGTGGAATGGACTGTGGATAATCGCTATAGGTTTGAAGAATGACTAAAAATTGCTTGTTGTGAGTTGAACCTAAGGAATAATGATTGAATGTGGAGGACAAGGACATTCGCCCTCTTTCATTTCGCCTACTTCCACTTACCCCATTCATTCATACCCCATTCAACACAAATGCAAGCCAACCTAACAAGCCGGTTTCCTAGACCAAATTCTTCTCGCGTTGATCATTTCTCATCAACCAAATCAGCCGCTCTTCTTGCGCAGCTTGTGGCTAATATGAACACGTACTTTTTTGTGGAATGTGTGGGCATGGGCGTGAATTGGAGGGGTTGAAAAATGATCGCAAGCTTGACAAAAGCAATTGTCGAAGAGAGAAACAATTCTCTCATTTCTTTTTGATTGCATTTTTTGAATGCGAAAAATATTTTTATGACAAAACAGTCACACATAAAGGAACAAATTGTTCGACAATTGTGTTGTTGGGAAAATGATTAATTATTATGTTCTGCATTTTATTGAGGAACTTATTTATTTTATTCACTTATTTTTTTGCAATTTAAAAAAAATGTTGAAAGTTTTGGGTCAGAAAAAAATGTGATTTATTGTCAAAAACAATTTATTTGTACCACTTTTTTACGACATTCCATGAAATAATTGGCTAAAATTTGTGAGAATTTGAAACAATTGTTCCAAAAAAATGGGAAAAATAAAGCAATTAATTAACTATGAACAAAAAGAGACAGCCACAATGTTTTTGTGGGAAAATGTAAGTGCAAAAATGTTGAAAATAAATGGAAATTTAATTTACTGATGCAAAAGATAAAGGAAAAAAGGGTCAAGTCAAGAGTAGACAATAAAAAAAAGAAGGGGGAATAGAACAAAGTGGACCGAAAAAAGGTGAATCAATAATATATTGGAGGTGGGGGATGACCAAATACCGCTCGCTCGCTGAATGAATGGTCAAATTCGGTTCGATTTTATCGGACCAAATTATTTATTTGGAGGGTAAATATAAAATAATGGACAGGAAATGTGGGAGAGTAAGGGAGGAGACCGCGGAATTGCCCGCAAAATGACTGCCGACACCCATTATTTGTGCGGGAGGAGGAAATGTCCCAAATGGCCATTGGGAAGGGGGTGATGGAGGTTGTTTTCGTGGTCAACATGGGGGCCAATCCCTCACATATTTGGTAAAATTGGGAGTGGGTGGAGGGCCTCTACATATCCAAATAAGCCCCAACTATTAAAAAGGCACCCCATTGCCGAATTTTAAAGAGGAAAATGCGAGGTTGAGGTTTGGCCAAAGGCCAAAAGAAAAGGGCCGAAAAGGAGAATTGAAATTTAAATTTGGCCAGCAATAAAATCAAAGAATAAAATCGGAATGAAAGAGGGAATTTTGAATGTAATTTGTTTTTACATTTCCAAATCCAAAATGCATTTGTGCATTGCAAAGAATGGCAAATATGCATGCCATTTTAGAATGGAGTGCGCAATCATTCAACAGAGGAGTGGATTAAATTTAAGGGAAATTGGATGGCGCAAACAGTGAAAATAAAGAAATCCGGAAATGTGGTCCTCCACACACAAAATGGTCTTTGGTTTTGAATTTTGAGTATTCTGGCAATTCTTTTAAGCAGATTGAATGACCATTTGGCATGCAAATGTAAATGCAACATCCATTCATTCATTTGCCATGAATTTTCCCTTTGGAAAATCTCGAGAGTCGAGGCCAACTCCATTCTTCAATTCACATTGAATTGGATGTGGACTATCTTTTATTTAAAATGATGGGTCAATTAGATGATGGCGAGATAGGGCATAGAAGGGCAATGCATCCATTATTTATTAATTAATTCTGCTGGCCCGTGGCCACGTTGTAATGTTTGTTGGGTTGGGGAAATTGAGTGAATAACGAAGTGGATATTTTCCATTTTCCTTTTTGGCATTTTTCATTTTATAAAAATGTATTTTTTAGATTCCAAAAATAGAATAGTAAAATATTCTTTTAGACATTTGTGTTATTTTTGGCCATGGTCGAATGAATCATTCATGTGAGAAATGAATGAAATTGAATGGATGGATGAAGGGAAAGGGATGCCCAATGGACAAAGATGAATTGGAAAGAAGAGAAGGCGAAAACGAAAAATATGCGCACTCTTTGGGTGCTATGTGGGGTTGCCATTTGAGAAAAAAACATTTGACGATATTAAGTTAAAATGTATTGGCAAAAAAGGCAAATGGAATGAATTATGAATTAATGGGAATTGGGTAGAAAAATGTTTTGGCACTTAGTTAAAATTTTTGTGTGGATAACGAATTATTGCTAGCTGGGTGTTGGTCATTTCTTCAGTATAAATAAAATACGAATAGAATGGAAATGGAGGATGAAGTAGAGCAAAAGCAGATGGCTTTTTCTTTTCTTCTAGTCGCCACATGAAAGTGGCCGGTGGCCGATTATTTTCGGTGAAGAATGAATGAAAATGTTGTTTACTAATTCGCTCTCTTGTCCGCCTGCTTTGCGATGGGATGAAATGCTGGCCATTGGCCATCCTATTGCCCTTATTCACATTCAATGTTCTTATTCTCTTCTCCGTTTTCTATTCATCTATAAAATCTGGTCCAATTTTCTATTTGTTTTTTGGATCAATAGAATAAGTTGGAAGATATAATAATAAAGAATGTGGAATAAAATTTCTCAAAATGAGAAGTGAAAATTGAATTGGTCTCTTCACATTTTGAAGTAGAAGGGACTACGCCCTAATTGGTTGTCAAAAAGCAAATAAAATTATATTTGGCCACCCGCTAGGCCACACACAAACAGCAACGTCCAATTCATCACAGTGATGTTGAGGGTGGAGGAATAAGGAAAATAAAGGAATTGGGTGGGGACTTCATTTGGCCAATGGCCATCCTCTGTTTCATTCTTGTCTTCATTCATATTGTGGACTAAGTAATTGTCCTAGAAATTGGACAAATTTGAGGAATGAAAATGGACATATAATCCATTTGAAAGAAATGTGTAAAAAATAAGTGGAAAAATAGAAAAATAATAAAAAGAAAAAAAACATGTCTGGGGCATATTTTGCCATTTTAATAGTACATTCGAACTATGTTTGCTTTGAATGACACTAATTAATTTTAGATATTGAGAGAATGTTAAGAGAAATAGGGAAGGATTAATTTACAAAAAAAATATTTTTTATTATTATTTTTTATCAAAAATAAACCCACCCATTTTTATGCATCATTTGGCCCTGTTGTGAAGAAGGAGGCATTTCGCCAATGAGAATTTGTTGTTGCCGACCAATTCGAGGTAAACTGCCCGTTTGATAGCCACAAGTGGCCGCACTGCTATGCGAACGACTGACCAAAGGGGTTCGATTTTGATGATGATGGAATTGTTGCTGTTGCTGAAAATAAATAAAAATTCTTAAAAGGGTCTAAATTTTTTTTTTCCTAAATTTTGTTTTACTATCCAGTACCTACCATTGGATATCCTCCTGCTGCAGCAATGCTTCCATTGTTCATCATTTGTTGACTATTATTGAATTTATGATGCGCCGGCACTGATGAAATGGAGGAAGAAGATGAGAAATATTGTTGCTGCATCAGCAAATGATGTTGTTGGTGGAATGCACTGATTTGGCGTTGTTGAATTTGTTGCTGATGCATTGGAGGCGATGCCCCATTCACCAATTGACGGGGCATCCAAACACTCCGACCACCACCACCACCACCGGCTGCCATCGATTTTTGTTGAAATTGATGGGATGACGGCATTGGCATTTGTTGATGAACATTGGCTGAATTTTTGAATATTATTCATGCTTCATGGGATGGCTTAATTTTTTATAAAGTTTTTTAAATTTAATTAAATTGTAATTAAAATACTTTGCCAATTTATAATAAATATAAATAATTAAATCCTCTGGCCGAGTTTAAAAATTCTCCGTTGGATGGCAATTTAATTTTTTTTAATAAAATATTTGTCAATAATTTAACAAATTTAAACCATTAAATCTCTTACAATTATTCATTGTTGGCATTTGTTGAGGTGATGGCGGTGGTTGTGGATGTCGCATCGGGGAGGAGGATGGAGAATGGCCTTGGCTCCGGGTGCCCATCCCACCACCACCAGAACGACCTGGACTGGAGAGGAGTTGAACAATTTGCTGTGAATTTTATTTTTAAATTAATATTTCCTTCAAAAATACCAATCCATTTGTGTTTGAAGAATGCATTCCGGGCGATTATGAACGATGATATCCACTTTTCAGGGTTTCTTCGTCATTTTGTTGACCATTCAATGTGCTCTCCGTAATATTTTCATAATCATCCACCAAAATTGTCGTTGAGCCAAATTTATTTTCCACCGTCGCCGTTCCCTTTTGGACGATTTTCCTTTCCTCTGGTCCATTTGAATAAAAAAGTTCCGGATGGAAATTGGCCATTGGCTGCGGATGATGCCTTGGATTTGCCGAAAAAACTGTGCTGGCCGATGGAATTTGCTGAAATTTTATCAAATTATTTATTAATTAACTGCAAATTTACAGGTTTTATTCGTCGTTGACAAAGTCGTGGGGTCGCCGGAGTGTCCATTAACGGATTTCGTTGTTGGGTTTGTTCCGCAGTTCTTACCCTTGAACGCATTGAAATGGCCGTTTGAATGGAAGAAGTGGTCGATTTGGCGGGAGAGAATCCATTATTTGGCGATGTTTCAGCAGTCAAATCAATCGGTCGACCGTGTTGACGTTCAGCACGAAGTTGGGAGGAAAGAGAAGTGGTCGGCTGGCAAGGACTGAACCAAAACAAAAATTATAAAATTTAAAATGGGAAAACCTTGAGAGTGTTGGCTGTGATTGTGAATTTTGCTGTTGTTGCTGAAATTGATAGGCCACAACTCGGCGTTGGCTTGGACTCGCATTCGACGACCCAATTGAGGATTTGAATATTGTGTTGGCCAATGTTTTCTTCATTTTTGTTGGATTTGGATTGTCCACATTTTGTTGTTGTCCTTTTTCCGTATCACCAACATTTCGATTATGTTCAGCGATGCGCTGGAGTTGCAATTTTCGCATTTGGTAACCCCGAAAATAACTCTGAATTTTGGTCGCTGCCGATTGGGCGATTTCCCTTCCGCCGTATTTGTTCTCCAAACACTAAAAAATTTGGCAATAAATTTAAAATTAATTTTTTTATTTTTTTGCAAACCTCAATGATTTTATTGCTCAATTCGGATGATATTTCGTAGTCGGAAAGCATTCGACTGGAACTGGCCGATTGCATTTTCTGCTGTTGTTGACCTCCTTCATTGGCCATCCTTGATTGTTGTTTTAAATTTACTCCGCCATTGTTGATTGTCAATTTTGTGGTGAAAGGAGAGGAAGATGGTGGCAGTTGGTCACTTTTTGTTGATACCAATTGTTGTTGATTTTGTTGGTTATCATTATCATTATTTATGTCGGTGGTGGTCAATCCATCCGGCGATTGAATTGTTGCTTTGAATGAAGGAGTTCTACTTGGAGAAGGCAACGGAATGCGCATTCAGGACAGGATTATATGATGAAGGCGAGATGTTTTCTTGTTTAACAACTAACAATAATTTTTAAGTAGAAAAAATCTAAAAATTAAAATTGTTGATTAAAAATTCTTAAAACAAATGGGAGGAAAAAGTTGGATTTTTTGGATTTTATCAATTTTTCTTAAAAAAATATTGTTTGCTTTAAATAAACACAATAATATTGGACAATGGCTCGTAGTCGATTTAGTAAGCAATAAGGGAATTGAACGCGAGTGGGTGGAATTTGGATTGGGAAGATGATGATGAGGGAGATTGGAGATATAGGAGATGAAGATGAGCGTTTTTATTATTGTGTGGATGTAAAAAATCTGGTGGATTATTAAAAAGATTTGCAGAAGTTAATTTAGTAATTTCTAATTTTTTTAATTTAATCGAATTTGGATTTATATTTTCCTTATCATTTCTAGATGTTTGATTTGATTATGATTAATACTAATTTAATTTTCTCTCTCCGATTTTTGACATTGTCTTTCGCAATTTTTATGAAAAAATGCAGGAAGAAGTCAAGAAATGAAAATAGAATGTTATAAAAAGAGAAAAAGAAATAAAGAAAAAAGAGAGGATATGATGAAATTTGAGGATTAAAAGAAACAAACTCTGGAAATTCCAGAGTTGACAAAATTTGACTCAATCAGCTATTTTTTGCTTAAATTTGAGTCAATTTTTAGTTATCAGTTAAATTTGAATTAAAATTTGCTAAAAATTAGGTGAATGCCCCATTCCGTTAATTTTGATTAAATAGTTTGCTCAAATTTTGCTAAATTTTGACTAAAAAATAAGTGAAAACCAACTAACAAATTTTTTGACTAAATATTGAATAAAATCTCGGCTAATTTTTAGGTGTTCCGAATCGATAATATTTTTGTTCAAAATTGGCCTAAATTTGATTCAAATTTAACTGAAAATTAAGTGAAAAATAAACCCAATACTATTTCATTTCCTCTAGCCGTTCCGTGACCTGATTTGCTTCCCATAAAATAAAAGACCTCAGCCAGGGCATATATAACCTCAAAATTAGTAATTTTATGTAGCTACTTTAGCTCTTAAGAGCTAAAGGTAATGGATATTGAATTTATATTTTGGAGGGGCGACCTGCTGCACCTCATGCCGTTCTTGATGGACGGCTAATCTTGAAATAAAGAGTCTTGGATGGGAAAAATTCATGTGGAAATTTTATTCAAATTTTAACCAAATTTTACCAAAAATTGACTCAATTTTGAGCCAATAATAGCCGAAAATTTGGTCAAATTTATCTGACTACCGTATTTTTTCATCCACCTGAATTGACTCAATTTTCAGTTAATTTTGAGTCAAAATTGAGCTAATCGACGGTTAATGTGAGTTAAAGTATTGCCTCACTTCAACTGATAAATAACTGAAATTTTAGTCAAATTTAATCGAAAATTTAGTCAAATTTAGCCGATTTTAATTTCAGAGAATATTTGGATATTTTATCCAAAATTAATACATAACGTCAATTTTTTATTTTCTAGTATTTTGAATTTCTTTAAAGGACCCTTTTCCATTGAGTTTGAGTAAAATTTGATTCAAAGGAATTTTATCTTTTGTACGAATAAAAATTCGTTTTTTAAACCGATTGAAATAGAAAAATTTAGCAAAATATGATGGGTTGATGGAAAATGATTTTTATAGCCGTAGAAGCAGGTGTCAATTGTTGAATTCGGGGAAGAAAGTTTATAAAATAGTGTTGAAAATGATGATGATGAGTTGATTTGAGAGGGAATGAGGATTTTTTGGAAGGAATTTGGACAAATTTTTGAGGAGGAAGAAATTATTTTTACTCCCAAAAAACCGAGGACAAATGCCGTGAAAAAATGAGGGATATTTGTTGGCAGAATTTGGGGGGGGGGGGGGGGGGGAGGGGGCACAAATAGCTCCATCAAACAATATGCGGATGGATGACGGACATTTTGGCTAGGAAAAATGGGGAAGACGGTGAAATGCGATACTCGCTTATTGTGTCGATTCGATGATGATAAGTGTGCACACTTTTCTAGCATATTGGCCCTAAAAAGCCGTCATCAATCATCATTTCTGGCTGCCAATTGGCCATCAACACCTCCTCGAAAAAATAATTATTCGTCCATAAAAAATTTGATGATGGTTTGGGGTGGGATAAAAATAAGTCGATGGGACCATTGTGTCCCAACCCACGGTTTTTTGAGCCCCAAAAGGCTTTATTTCTATGTAGCCACGTTGGTAAAAATAAATAATTCAAAGCGGCTGATGAATAGCGGAAGAATATTGAATATTTGGTTTAAAAGGGTGTCTTAAAAATAAGCCTGGCTTTAAAAAATCATATTTTAAGGTGCTGCGCCCATATTTGGCGCATTAATCGCAAGAATGAATGAATGCTCCAACCGGTCCTCTACATTATTACCCTATTGGCGAATGAACGCGACTCGAACACAACCTTCAATGCTGAATAAAATGATTTTATTTAGAAGGGGGAGACCATGGAAGGACTTTGGTCCGCCCGAGGCGAATTTGTTTTAGAGGGGCAGTCGATCGAATGAATCATAGAAATAAAAATAGTATTTTATTTGGTTGGTTGTGCGCGAGAAAATAGCAAACCGGAAAAGATGACCCAATATTCTGGCTGACTGATAAAATCAGCAAAAAATGAAAAAATTGTTAACAATTTCCCATGAAAATTTGATGCACATTTCCACCTTCTATTGTAAATAATAATTCCATTCCGCCGTAAATCCCCTCGACTTCGTTCGCCAATCCATCCAATCATTCTCTCCATCGCATTTTCGATTGGATTGGAAAGTGGTTGCTACGGATTGAGTGGATCGACGATTGAATGGGAGGAATAAATAAATAAATAAAATGGAAGGGTGGGAGGAGAATTGACTTTGGATTGGATTTGGTGGATGTTGACAATGTCATTTGGAGGAAAGGGGGAATTTATTTTATTCCCTCGAGAATAATCCATGCATTCCCCTTTAATTCGACAGTTTAACGTTTTGCCCAAAGGCATATCAATGATTCCAAATTGAAAATGCAAACAAAAAATGCACATTTCCATGGGCAATAATTCAATTTTATTTTAATCCTTCCAATTTTTATTATCCTAAAATTTTTTATGTGTTATGACAATTAATTTATTCAAAACTGAATGCCGGTAAACAAAAACAAAGAATTTTGACAAGGGAATGTGAATGGATGATGGGGCTGGGGGGCATAATTTGATGAGTGGAATATTGGAAGGAATATTCATACGGATTTGGAATTCAGTGGTGCGCGAAATCGGGGAAAAATGGATTTTGGGTGTTGGCTCAGTGCCAGCAGCAAATATTCAAATAAGGGAAAAATTTTTCATTTTTCACATTTTTGAAAAAAATTGAAGGGGAGAAAGTATTTTGTTTGTTGGTTAAACCTTAAATAAATATGTAAATTATTTAAATCAATATTTTCCTATTTTTGTTCTGCAAAAATTTGCGCGGGCTAATCATAAAATTTGGATGCAAATGAGGAAAAGAATTGGAGCGGATTTACTTCGCCATTGGTTTATTCTCCATTTTTATTCACAGGTCTAGGTCGGCCCAAATTACCCTAGTGCCCCGCATTGCTGCTTGGTCTTCTTTATGATGCGAATGCAAAGGCATGCTCCTTCCTCAATTCCATCCATTCACTATTTTCATTGCTGTGGCCTTCTCAACAGCATTTTACCCCTTTTGGCCAATGCTTTTAGTCTCTGGGAATGGTCAAAAGGGGGGGGGGGGGGGGGGGAATAAAGTCAAAGAAAGAGAAGGGAAAATGGAAGGGGAATCCATCCATCCTTGTTTGGATGGACGAATGCACTTGGCCACATCCATCCATCTACAATTTGCAGTTTTCACTCTTGTCCACAGGCAGCCGGCTATTCTATTGAGTTGTGAATTTTTCTACTTTAAAAATGAAGAAAATGGAATGGGCCAAACTCGGTTGATGGCACAATGTTCCCCCTTCCTCCCCTTCCATTTGTTGGTTCCCATTGTTTCCCTCATCCGGCAGCCAAACTAAAGATGAATTTGGATGATGAAAATATTATATATACTAGGAATGATGCCAAAAAAATTCATTGATTGAATATTGTATAAATTTGTTGTATTTTATGCTTATTATTTAGATGGAAGGAATTAGCAAATAATTGGGCACAAATTTATAGGGGGAAATCGGAAGAGAAAAAACAATTGTAGACGAACATTTTCTGGAAAGAAATAAAACTTGACAAACATTTTCCGGAAAGAATTAAAACTTGGCGAACATTTTCTGGAAAGAAATAAAACTTGGCGAACATTTTCTGGAAAGAAATAAAACTTGACAAACATTTTCCGGAAAGAATTAAAACTTGGTGAACATAAAACTTGGCGAACATTTTCTGGAAAGAAATAAAACTTGACAAACATTTTCCGGAAAGAATTAAAACTTGGCGAACATTTTCTGGAAAGAAATAAAACTTGGCGAACATTTTCTGGAAAGAAATAAAACTTGGCGAACATTTTCTGGAAAGAAATAAAACTTGACAAACATTTTCCGGAAAGAATTAAAACTTGGCGAACATTTTCTGGAAAGAAATAAAACTTGGCGAACATTTTCTGGAAAGAAATAAAACTTGACAAACATTTTCTGGAAAGAAATAAAACTTGACAAACATTTTCCGGAAAGAATTAAAACTTGGCGAACATTTTCCGGAAAGAATTAAAACTTGGCGAACATTTTCCGGAAAGAAATAAAACTTGGCGAACATTTTCCGGAAAGAAATAAAACTTGGCGAACATTTTCCGGAAAGAATTAAAACTTGGCGAACATTTTCCGGAAAGAAATAAAACTTGGCGAACATTTTCCGGAAAGAATTAAAACTTGGCGAACATTTTCCGGAAAGAATTAAAACTTGGCGAACATTTTCCGGAAAGAGTTAAAACTTGGCGAACATTTTCCGGAAAGAATTAAAACTTGGCGAACATTTTCCGGAAAGAATTAAAACTTGGCGAACATTTTCCGGAAAGAATTAAAACTTGGCGAACATTTTCCGGAAAGAATTAAAACTTGGTGAACATTTTCCGGAAAGAATTAAAACTTGGCGAACATTTTCCGGAAAGAAATAAAACTTGGCGAACATTTTCCGGAAAGAAATAAAACTTGGCGAACATTTTCCGGAAAGAATTAAAACTTGGCGAACATTTTCCGGAAAGAATTAAAACTTGGCGAACATTTTCCGGAAAGAAATAAAACTTGGCGAACATTTTCCGGAAAGAAATAAAACTTGGCGAACATTTTCCGGAAAGAATTAAAACTTGGCGAACATTTTCCGGAGAGTTAAAACTTGGCGAACATTTTCCGGAAAGAATTAAAACTTGGCGAACATTTTCCGGAGAGTTAAAACTTGGCGAACATTTTCCGGAAAGAAATAAAACTTGGCGAACATTTTCCGGAAAGAATTAAAACTTGGCGAACATTTTCCGGAAAGAAATAAAACTTGGCGAACATTTTCCGGAAGGGAAAAACACAAATTTGGATGTGCCAATTCTTAGCTTTTTCCCTCCAAATACAAAAGGCATCCACATGAATCCTTAAACCGGAATTTGGTAAATCCATTCAATTTCTCTGCTGACATTTCCAATTTTTGTCAAATTCAAGTCGGCATTAAAATAAAAGCGAATTTGGCATAGCTATAGAGGAGGGAAAATGGAAATCCTATAAATTTTAAAGAAAATTACTAACAAAAATTTTTATTTCCAATTGTATTTAATTTTACATAATTTACTATTTTTTATAATCCACAGATGATTTTCCCAAAATTTAACCAGGAGGAACCATTTTGCTGAATTTATTTAAAATAATGCGAAATTGAATAAATGAAATAATATTGAATTAATTAGAATATTTTCATTTGGGTGAATTCATTTTCGAGGGTACACAAAAAGAGTCAAAATGAATGTGTGGTGTGGGGTTCCATAGTCAAGAGGTGGAAAAATGGGGTGGAGCGTGGAGGGAGATAAAGTCAGTCGTCAATGAATGTATTTGTTTGTGCCAATAATTCGTCCATTTTCGCCACAATATTCCCTCCTCAATTGCCGCCGCCACAGCAAGACCGTCGCCCGGTTTGTGTCTCTCCTTCGTTCAAATTGATCCCTCGCTCGCGTCCACTTCCGGCCGGTCCACCACCGCCTTCCGTCTTTGGCAGTTTTTTCGCTGAAAATGAGCCAAAAATGAATTAATTTAAATATTTGAAATTTTTTTGATGCTAAATTTTCCTTCAATTTCCCTTCTATAAATCCCAAATAATTTAAAAATAAATAACCGATTGCGAGGAAAATGTCGTTGACATTCATCGATGATTTTGCGGATGTCTCCATAAAAAGTAGGCCATTGTCCTCGGCATATGCCTGCGCCTCCTCATATTCCACAACTCTTTTTGCCGCCATATCCGCTTTGTTGCCGGCCAATGCGATCACAATTGTTGGCGATGCTTGACGTTGCAATTCACGGACCCAATTCTTTGCTTTGGCGAATGATTCCTTAATTAATTATCAATTTTTATGGAAATATGATGTGAAAATTTGGGTTAATTTTTCACCTTTCCGTATAATGATTAACCGAAATGTAATGTAATAAATAATGAAAAAAAATATATATCTATTTTTCTTGAGATTTTCTACAATCTTTAGGATTTGAGACATCTTAAGGTTTCTTGTTTGACCATCTTAAGGTTTTTGGGTTATTTTAAGGTTTTTGGCCATTTTCAAACCTGATTTGTGATATCATAAACGACGATGGCGGCCTGTGCACCTCGATAATACATTGGAGCCAGAGAATGGTACCGTTCTTGGCCGGCGGTGTCCCAGATTTCGAATTTGACGGTGGCCTCGTCCAGGCAAATTGTTTGAGTGAGGAAAGCGGCGCCGATGGTCGATTCTTGGTATTCGTGGAATTGGCCCTTCACAAATCGCAACACCAACGATGATTTGCCAACTGCAGATTCGCCAAGCAGTACAAGCTGTTTGGAAAAATTAATAATGAGATTTAGCATTATTGGTTTTTGATTCTTTTGTTTTTATATCCATTTAAATTATTTAAATTCATCATGTTTCAAAAATTCATATTTACTTATTAATGAAGTATGTTCATGTTCAGCCGGTTTTTTTTGTGTAAAAATCTTATCGATTGTGGTGAAAGTTTGATAATTAATTTTGAATTAATAAACCTTGAATTGGCATGTTCTGGTAGGACCACCAGCTCCTGGACCGCCATTGCCTGCACGCTGTGGATTATTGCCAGATCTATTGGCCATTTTTGATTTTCAGTCAGATTAATTTGATGGAAAATTGGCCAAAGTTTTTTAAAAACTTTAAATAAATATCAAGCTTAAAATTTAATTCGCTAAAATAGGTTTATGAAAATGAAAATTAAAAAGTTCGCTTTTTAAGTTGGGTAGGTTATTAAGAGCTATTTGTGATTTATCACAATTAAGTGATCACAAATTTGAGATAAAATAAAAAAAATCGATGGAATTTGGAATATTTGAATAGGTAATTAAATTTTAAAAAAATGAATGAAAAATTGATTGGTGTTAGTTAAAAATACAGGGAGGGGAGAGGAGAGTGGAAGAGACAAAAGATGCTTGCGGCTGATAAAAATAAAAAATGCGGATGACATTGGACCGCGACCCATGGGGGAGGACGCAGGAGAGGAATAAACTTTGGAATTCTACCAAACATTGCTGCAGAGCCGACCAATAAAATGGTGATATTGACCGGTGAATGGAAGTGATTTTGCGGCAATTTTCGAAAAGGAGCAAAGCAACCCCTAGCCCCAGCAAATAAATGGTAAATCCAATAATAAACATTAGAATTAGAAGAGAGAAAAAAAAAAGAAAAGCAACCTTTTCTTTCCATGATAATGATGGAGATTTTAATAATCAATTTTTTGACACTTGCGGAATTAGGCAATTTGACTCATTGCTCATCATCTCATCGCATTGTTGTCATTCATCATAAAAATAATTAAAGAATGGGAAGAGAAGAAAACCGGTACATGATATATTTTATTTTTCTTACGAAGATCATGATTCATGAATCCAGCTAAACTGCAGGAAAGTGGAATGGAGAAAAAAATTCTAGTATTTGTGGAAATTTTGGCCAAAAAAGTATGAATTTTCGAAGATAGCCCACTTAAATTTTTCACTGGCAATTAATTTATTAAAATGGGATGACGGATGCGATGGCCACGAAATCGCCTCAAATTGTTGGTCGTCTTTTTCGTGGTTGGATGGTTATCGAAATTATGCAATTATTCGGTTCTTCTTGGTTGATTTTATCGGATCCAGCTAAATTTCAGATGTCGATATTCGGAAAAGGTTTGATCATTCGACCATCGTTTATTTCAAGATTTTCCAGACCCGAAAAAATGCACCGATCTCCCACTACTTTTCCATCTAATTTTGCTTGCCAATTCACAACAATTTTTGCTCAAATTCCATCTTCTTTTCCGGCATCAATTTTGCCAACTTCATCAATTTCATTTTTGCTATAATTTGGCATCAATTGCATTTTTACTGCTCGAATTATTTTATTTCCACAATTTCCAAGTCTCATTGCCAACTTTAATTCAACTCATTTGCTGCTCAATAACATTGATTGCAACTTTTTCCATTTGGATTCAAATTAAATTCGCCGAAAATGCCGAATTTGAAGGAAAAGAAGGGAAACAAAAAAGAAATCGATTAAAAGATGAAATATTTATTAATAAATTTACATCAAATAATTTGTTGAAAAAATTAAAATAAAATAAAATTGGGACAATTTTTTGTCAAAATTGTGTATCATTAATTGGAACGGAGAAATCGTTGGAATGCATTGTAGGCAGTTTCCAATTCAAAAACCATTTGTCGGGCAGTCTCATCCGACAATTCCTCATGTGCGGCCATTCCTTTTAATTTGTCGTGCCTAAAATGAATATTTAAATAATTCACTCATCAAAATTAAATTTGGACTGACCACATTTTGACTTTCAATTTTGCGTCATGTTCATCGGGCAAAGTGCTCATTGCATTGATTGAGACGAATAATTCACTCAAATTTGGGTACAGCTCATCCGCCGCACGGATATTCAGCTTCAGTTGGTCCAATGAGGTGATGAACAGCTCAACAATGTCCGCAATGCATTTTAGTTGGTTTCCCTGGAAAAAATATATTGAAAAATAAATTTGGGAAATATTTAAAATGGCGAAAAGATCGGTTAAGCCCCTTTTCTAAACCCCCTAATTTTAAATCCAGTTTTGAACCAAAAACCATAAGATGATTTAAATGGTTTAATAACCGTAATTTTTGATCAAACCACGACAAATTATATACCAATCGACGCGTCATGATGAGATCAATCGATTGGGTATAGGGTTTGGAGATGTAAATTATAAACCATTAAACTAAAACCTTTTTCAAATACCATCCCATCCAATAAATATTGAAATGTTTTGAAATGAATGAATGAACCTTATCATCTCGAACTGTGATCGGTCGATCTTCGCGAATTCGGAGAAGGGCGGCCGGGCATTGGATTCGATGTTGACGCACAAAATCTTCGATGCTTGTCCCAGGCAAAAGACGAAGGGCAACCTTCCAATAAAATTTTGGGTAAAATAATGCAATTTTGTGGTTTTACTTTGATTTGAACGAGCAATTTTGAGCATTCGGCGGTGTATTCATTTGAGGAGACATAGTCGCGGGAATAAACTTTCTCCAAACATTCCAGTGCATTTATCATTGCAAATAATTCGGACATATTGTCGATTTGGTCCCTTTCCGCATTGTTTTCATAGAGGCGTACCTGAAGAACACATCTTTTACATTGAATTATTGATTGATTGAAACCTCTTGGCTCAAATCCATTTTTGAGTTTGTTGAAATGGGACGCAAAATTAAATCCTAAAAATAATTTAAATTTTTGAATTAATTAAATTGGCCAAAATATCAAGTAAAAAAAACATATTCGTTAAATTTGTGGAATATTTTTCAATTTTATTTGTGAAAAAACACAGGAGATTGGATTTTTGGTATTAGATTGAGTAGATTTGTCCAATAAAAAATACTTATTGAGGAACATTTTTGGTGGTGCATTGAAATATTCAATATTTTGTACAGATAAAAAATGTCTGTGATAATTATTTGAATATTTATGGAAAAACAAAAAAAACATATTTTGAACTTCATTTGGAATTTAATTCATTTGAATTTATTATTTCAATTTCAGTCTCCTCTTTCTTTCTTCACACAACAAAACAATTCCAAATCCTCTTGAATGGATTTGTCCGGCAATTTTGCGATCACCACCGGTACATTCTTCCATAATTTGAGTCTGCCACCATTCCTTCCGATGCCATTCTCCGCCTCTTCTTCTTCTTCCTCTTCTATTGGTGCTTTCCTTTTCCTTCTGCCATTTTCGGCTTTTCCATTTTCCTTGGCATTTTTGTTGGTTGTTGGCCTCTCCAATTGAAATTTGGCAATTTTCGATGCATTCCCAGTTGGATTGGCGGATGAAGTGGCGGACAAATGTTCCGAAAGATTTGCTACAAAATTAATAAATAAATTAAATTCTAATTAATATTAAATTTTAAACCTTCCAACCGGCGTTCTTCCTCGTCGATGGCCCTCAATTTTTCCTCAATCTGATCACCAATTTGTCTTTTCACTTGCATTTTTTCGTATTCAAAATTGTCCAGAACAATTTGTCGTTGACCTTCCTGCCTTCTGGCCAACATTTCCATTCGAATTTTTCGATTTGATTGAATTGACTAAAATTAAATTATAAATCACAAAATAATAAAATTTTCGAAAACCTTTCTTCGAACATCGAATTCCGCATCCAATTGTTGCTTTCTCCTCTGGAAAATGTCGCATCGGCGATTGAGAATGGCCTCTTGGAACTTGTCAAACTTAAATTTAATGATTTTAGTAACTTTTGTGAAAATATTTTGATTTGATCAATTAAAAGCGAAAAGATGTGAATTTATTATTTTAATTTTATTCTTTTAGTCATCATTTTTTTATTCTAGTCTGAATTCTTTTTATCTAAAAACTAACCAAATCTTGTTTCGCTTTGTGACATTTGGGTTTCAGCTTTTCAAAGCGGCTTTCCTTCTGCAAAACCCTCATCAAGCATTCTTCCCGTTTTCGTTCATTTTCATCCGAATTTTGCATTTGTTTTGCGGTGGTCTGCGTCGTCGATTGTTGTTCAACATTATTTGAGGAATTTGAAATTGAAATGTTGTTCGTTGGTGGATTTGTTGAAATTGAGCTACTGGTTGAAGGAATTAAGCTTTCATCGATCATCATCATTTTGTTGAATGAATATCTCTGGAATTGAATTGTTTTTTAATTAATTTATTTGGTCAAGAAAAAAAATCAAATTAAATTTAGTTCTTCTTTCGATAAAAATTATTAGAAAAATAATAATAATTTCGCGCTGCTCGATTAGGAATTTATGAATGATTTCCATCGATTTTTTCACGCTTTTAATAAATAATTTTTCAAATTTTTTAAAGCAAAAAAAAACAATAGGTTTTTAAAAGAACTTGATGAGAGGATGAAAAAATTTGCATCATCCTTCGCCTTTGCCTTTCTTCAAATCTTCATATTATGTCGAATATTTCATCATCATTTAAAATTTTCAAATTAAGCGTTAATAAGCCTCTTCTTAAAATAAATAAAATCGCTTACATATTTTTGCATTCAATTTTTAAAATTAATTTTTAGAAAATTTACAAATTATCCTTTTAAAATGACTGAACAACAACAAGCAGCAGAAGATGTTTCAGCCGGTAATTATGGTTCCTATGGACTGGTTCAATCCTCGGAAAAACGCGAAGATGTGCAATTTGTTGAGATTGGCAAAATTGATGCCAAAATGGATGGACTTCAGGTTTAACTAACAAATTATTTAGTGAATTAATTCCGAATTTGAAGGTTTGGATTCGAGGTCGATTGCATGATTCACGCGGAAAAGGCAAAAATTGTTTCGCCTGTATTCGCCAGCGAATTCACAGTGTTCAAGGAGTAATGTTTGTTGGGCCAGAAATCAGCAAACAATTCGTCAAATTTACTCAAAACATTTCAAAGGTTTATAAAAAAACTAATTTGATTAATTTAATCGAATTTTTTCAGGAATCGATTGTGGATGTTTTCGGCACTGTGGCCAAAACACCTTCGCCCGTTTCGAGTTGCAGCCAAAGTGATGTGGAAATTCGAATACAAAAATTGTTCATCGTTTCTGCCGCCGAACCCCGACTTCCCCTGCAAATTGAGGATGCTTCACGGCCAGAGCAAAATCAGGACGAGGGATTGGCCGTGGTCAAGCTGGACACTCGACTTGATAATAGGTCGGTCAAATTCGGGGTTTTTTTGGGTGAAAAATACTATGAATAAAAGAACGCGGAAAAAAATATTTGTCTCGAAGTGGGTTCGAACCAGAGACCTAAATTTTCCAAATGAATTGTCCCGTTTCGGGTTGAAAATTTAAGTTCTAAATTAACAATTGGATTAAATTCATGGAAATGAAACTAAGATGCATTTTAGGGTGCTTGATTTGCGCACTCCAACCAGCCAAGCAATATTTCGGGTTCAGGCAGGCATTTGCGACACATTTCGTTCGGCATTGTCCAAAAGGGGTTTCACCGAAATTCACACGCCCAAAATTATTTCGGCTGCCAGCGAAGGAGGCGCCAACGTTTTTGAGGTTATTTCCAAAAACAATAATTAAAAATTAATTACAATTTTTTAGGTCAGCTATTTCAAGGGATCAGCCTATTTGGCCCAATCGCCACAATTGTACAAACAAATGGCCATTGCCGGCGACTTTGACCGTGTATTCACAATTGGTGCCGTTTTTCGTGCCGAAGACAGTAACACCCACCGACATTTGACCGAATTTGTGGGCCTTGACCTGGAAATGGCCTTCAAATTCCATTACCATGAGGTAAAATGGGAATAATTTGTAAAATAACCCAATTAATTTTAGGTGATGAACACAATTGCCGAAATGCTCATTGAGCTGTTCAAAACACTCCAATCGGAATATTCAACCGAAATTGAGACCATTCGCCGCCAATATCACAGCGAGCCATTCCTCTACACGGAAAAACCATTCATTTTGCAGTTTAGTCCAAAATTCAAATATCAAAATTAATAATTTATTTACCTTAAAGATATCCCCAAGCAGTGGCAATGTTACGTGAGGCCGGTGTTGAACAAGGCGATGAAGAGGTTAATTAAAAGAGGGGTGATCGACTCAAATTGGCATCCTTTAAATAACTAATAAAGTTCCGAGCCAATTTGTATGTTTTTAATATCAAATTAAAGAGAAGACTTTTGGCTATCATTTGATATTAATTTTATTTAAATTGGTTCAGATTTGATTAAGTTATGGCCAAAAAACCTTCGAAAATTTCGCAAATCCATGGTAAAGGTCATTTTTAATGGTTTTTTGGCACCATTCCAACATTTCCGAACCAATTTTAAATAAAATTATTATTAATTGATAGCCAAAAGTCTTCTCTTTAATTTGATAACGAAATCATTAAAATTGGTTCAGTCCCTGATGAGTTATTTTAAACGGCGCCAAGATACTTCCAAATCCTTGAGTTTTTAACCAAAACCTTTTTTTTAGGATTTGAGCACCCCAAATGAGAAATTGTTGGGCCGAATTGTGCGAGAACGCCATCAAACCGATTTTTACGTGCTCGACAAATTCCCACTTGCCGTTCGTCCGTTCTACACTATGCCGGATCCCAAAGATGAGAAATACTCAAACAGCTATGATATGTTCATGCGAGGTTGGCCAAAAATTAATGAAATATCCAACAAAATTGGCACATTCGGGTTTGGACTGAATTTGACGGATTTCTCCATTTAGTCCTTTTGTGAATGTGCAAAAATATTTTTTTATTGGATTAATTCAAATTATGCCGTAAATTTAATGGCATTTAAAATTTTGGGTTTATCCAAACAATTAAAAATAAAAAAATAATTTTAAATTAATTTAACATTTTATTTAGGTGAGGAAATCCTGTCCGGTGCCCAACGTGTCCATGACCCTGCACTTTTGACGGAACGAGCAAAGTTGCACAATATTGATTTGGAAAAGATCAAAGCCTATGTGGACGCATTCAAATATGGTTGTCCACCGCATGCCGGAGGAGGAATTGGTTAATTTTTACATTTTTGGGAATTATTTGGAAAATATTCTATTTTTAAGGACTTGAACGCGTCACAATGCTTTTCTTGGGCCTTGGAAATGTTCGACTTTCTTCCCTTTTCCCACGTGACCCAAAACGAATTACACCGTAAACCGTGAATTGAATGAATTCAAAAGGATCGAAAATATTAAATTTGTTAAGCTGAATTATTTTTATCTTCTTTTTTGATAAATTAAACATTTTCAGTACAAAATTTGATAAAAAATTAACTAAATTTTCCTTAAATTGTCAATTCAAGTCCCACCCTAAATAATGAAATTTCCTCATGTTAAAAAATATTTATCAAATTCTGTGTTGTACTATGTTAAATAAAAAGAAGATCGTGAAAAAACCAAAATAATAAATGAGGAAAA
This sequence comes from Pratylenchus scribneri, assembly GCA_030063045.1. Taxonomy (NCBI): domain Eukaryota; kingdom Metazoa; phylum Nematoda; class Chromadorea; order Rhabditida; family Pratylenchidae; genus Pratylenchus; species Pratylenchus scribneri. Next base: position 419,839 of record JAQSEB010000011.1, on the reverse strand, counting down.
CGAGGACAATGAAATACAATAAAAAATATTTAATTTCTTTTCTTTCTTCAAAAATATCCTCGTCCTCTTCCGGCGCCTCTTCCTCGTCCGCGACCTCCTCCTCTTTTTGACCCTTTTGGAAATGTTCCCTGGAACACTGGGCCTCCATTTTGGTGCAAATGACGTTGTTGGGGAATCATTGCTTCGGGCCGACCACTGCCAAAATAATTGCTTGGACTAAAATTGAAGAAAAATTGGTTTTAAAAATTTTAAATTTTATTTTAATTATTTATTTCAATTTTTTGAATAAAAAATTTACCCGTATCCAGCCATTGAGCTAAAATCGCGTTGTTCAAAAGGAACTGCATTTGCGGCCGCCGCCATTTCTGCTAAACCAGTGGCGGCTGCGATCGCCTCTGTTCCAGCCGGGTTTGGTGGCATTGGGACTGGAAAAATGTGGGAATATTATTTAAAGTTATTTAAATTTACTCACTGGGCATTGGTCGATCGCCGTATCCATATGTCGGTAGAAAGGGTGGTGGTGCACCGAAGGGACGTTTGCGTGATGGACTTCGGTGGAGATGGAAAGGCTGTGGCAAAGGAAAATTGGGCCTTCAATATTGAGGATAAATTAAAGAAAATTGACTGATATTTATAATTGCTTGATAGCGGAAAAAATCCAAAACCAGATCATTTCTTTAATCATTTTTTATTATTTTTTTACCCATTATTAATTTTAAAATTTAAAAACCTCTGGGCCAATGTGTATGAATTCTGTTCGGCCACATTATAACGATATTCCATTTTTGGTTGGGACGATGATTGGCCTTGGCCAGATGTGCCTTCAATTGGAGCCAATCCCTCTTCGCCGCTTGGTAGCCAGCCATTTTCTGAGGACAATTCACAAATCAATTCGGCCAATATTTTATCCTTAAAATAATTTTAAATTAATCGAATTTAAATTATATTTACATTTTCCGGCTGTTCAGCCAATTGCTCGGGATGAGTACAAGTTCGCACAATCAATGCGTCCAAACATGGGCGCAGGGCCACAATTTGAGCGGCCAATTTGGCGGACATGTCCAATGGGATCCTAAAAATCGGCCATTAATTTTAATTTAATTGAATAAAATTGCACAAACATTTTGTCCAGTTGCACTTTGTTGGGCCCAATTGCGTCTACCCGGCGGCTGCCAAATAAAAGTAATTGAATGGGACTGATCATTGAGCATTGTTTGCAGGAAATGCATGAAGTCCGGAGCTGGAATTTTGAGAGAAGTGAAAGATCGGCAAATTCGTCGATCCATGAGGGTTTTGTTGATTGGACATAGTTGGACTCATCTAACACTTTTACCTGCACAATAAAAAGGAAGAAAAGGGCCTCAAAATCAGAAGTGTTCTTTTGGTTAATTGGTTTAGTCTTTTGGCTAGGCAAAGTGGTGGTTAAAAGTTCAATACCCGCCAGGGGAGGAAACTTTTTTTTTTACTTCTTAAATGGATCAAAGGATGAAATCCCAGAGTTAAAATTCGATATTTGTTAGGAGAATTGGGTGGAATTGACGACATTTTTTTACCTTTTCGGTGAACATGAAGAGCGGTGAAGGGAAATTGGGTTGTTCGCCTCGATTGAATGGAACACAAACGGACATATTGGAGAGGAGGGCAACGGCACGTTCCAATGTGAACACTCGACGGCGATCCCTTTAAAATTTTTGGCATTTTAAATTGATTTATTAATTAATACCGAATATAGCAAATGTTTGGATAGTAGGCGGCCACCAACATTGAGAGGAACAAATCCAATTTTGGATCGGGACCATGCACATTGATTGGATAGGGGATGAAGGCACTTTCGGGAAAAGAGCAAATTTTAGTCAGCACTTCGTACAATTGCCTGTGAAAATTCAGTCACATTAAATTTAAAAATATTGATTTGATTTAAATCCGTCATTGGTGGTCTAATAGTGCGTTTAGTACCAAGTTTTTTTGAAGTCAAATCGGGCATAAAGTTCAAAGTTATGTCCATTTCCATTTTTTATAATCGTCGTTAGGGCAAAGTTTAGGTAGGTTAGTGTTTATTAAGAAAATTTCCAAAAATTTTCAACTTGAGAATTTTTAGCCCAAAAGAAACTCTTTAGTTTTGCTATACTTTAGGTCTCGGGTTCGAATCCGCTCAGAGGATAAAATTTTTTTCGGGCTTGTTAAACACTTTTATTCTATTTTATAAAGTATGTTTATGGACGAAATATAATAATTCTATCCAAAAATAGAAATCCTAAATGTACTAATTTTCCATAATTTAATTAATAATTATAATTTAACTAACCGTTTTGCCTCTAGTGTCATATTCAGCAGAGGGTAGGAGAGTGAATATCGGCGACAGAATGTGTCCACCGCGGATTCATCAATTTCCAATTCTTGCTCAAATTGTTGATTGCAATTGACCAGGCCAATATGGTCGGATGGACGATTGCCAGAAAAGGACCGGTGCATATGCGATAGTTTGGTGTGCATTTTTTCCTTTGGCACAAAAGGCGAATTGAAACTGGTGGCAGCGGCTTAAAAACAAAATTAAATAATAAAATTATTTAATTTAAATATTTATACCTGAAGTCAACATTAAATCCCCGATGCCCAGCGCTGCGCCCAAAAGGACCATTTTCCCCAATTTTGGTTCAATGGGTAAACGGGCCAAAATTCGGCCCAAATCGGTCAATTCCAAAAACTTGTCCAAAGCATTCATCTCTCGGAGTAGGACCTTGAAAAATTTGAAAACATATAAGTAAAATTAATTTACAAAAAACCTCAGCCTCAACGACGGCATCGACGGGAGGGGGTTGAACGGCCTTTTCCAGGAATTTGCCGACTGAGCCAAGTCGAAGTAATTTGATGGTCAATGTTATTTCGTGCAACGGGGTCCGTAACATTTCCGGCGTTCGATGCTCTTCCAACGCTTCGAAACGGGCTTTTGTGATTAAATGGAAGCAAAAGCCCTCTTGGACTCGGCCGGCTCGACCCCTTCGCTGCACCAAATTTGTACGCGAGGCCCAAACATTGGCAAAATGGACCAGGTTGTTGCGGGATGTGTACATTTTTTCGCGAACTCTATAAAAGTTGGGAAAATTAATTGGAAAAATTATTTAAATTTTTTCTTTGAAAATTAAATTATATAATTTTCATTTTTTTATTATAATTAATTAATTAACCGGCATGAGTCGATGACGAAAACCACATCATCAATGGTGACGGATGTTTCGGCAATGTTCGTTGAGAGGATTATTTTGCGTTGATCTGGCCCGACCGGTTCGAAGACTCTGTGCTGTTCCCTGGCCGAAAGTTGAGAATGCAGTGGAAGAATGACAAAACGGTTATTATTAGAGAATATTGGATGCAGCATTAGTCGATTCCAAAGCAGCGAGATCATATTCCAGCCGGGCAGGAAAATTAGCACCGCACCGCTTTTTCCATTTTGGTCAATGTCCGTCAACAAAATCTTAAAAAAATACTTCTATAATTAAATGTAAGACGTAAATTAAACCTCAATTAATTCAATTGGAATTTCCTTCTCGTTCATTCGTTCGAGGGCCTGTTTCACCATTGGATGGTAATTTTCGGCACAGACCAACAAATTTTCGGTCAATGCCATCGAATCTTCGCCGCCCTCCTCTTCTTCATCTTTTGTTCCTCCTTCTTCTGATGAGGCGGTTTTCTTCCTTTTCTTCTTTTTCTTCGCCGATTCGGCCGGCATTGATGGCATATATTTGAGCATCCCAATTGTGTCTTCCAGGAAGAAATGTTGAACCGGATGGACTCGTTGTTGAATTTCGATGATTGGACATTGGCCAAAATATTCGGTGAACATACTCGTCTTTAAAATAAATTAAATATTTTTAAATTAATTTAATTTTAAATTATTTACATCGATTGTTGCGGACATCAGAACGACTCGAAGCTTTGGATGTGCCCGAATCATGTCCCGAATGACGATGAGAATGAAATCCGTGTTGATGTCCCTTTCGTGGATTTCGTCGATGATTACGTGGGAAATGCCGCGCAGACCCATCTCCATTTTTCGCATCAAAACACCGACAGTGACAAACCTGAAGGAAATAATTTTAAAATTTTTATCCAAAATCTAACTTACATAATTGCTCCATACGGCCGAGGGGTGCATCCCTCAAAACGGACGGAATATCCGACGGATTCGCCCAATTGCTCGCCCCGTTCCACAGCAATCCTTTCGGCCAACGTGATGGCCGATATTCGTCTTGGCTGGGTTATATAGCAATTGAAATGGGCACCACGATTGCCGGACACATGACTTTCCAGCAAATATTGACAAATCTATGAATTGAATAATTTTTGTAAATGTTTATTTTTTAATTAAACCTGCGTTGATTTTCCGCATCCGGTGGAACCTTTGATCAAAACGACTGGATTTTCGGCTATTGATCGAATTATTTCATCTCGATGCTTGAAAAATTTAATATTTTTCCTTGGTTTTTTGACTATTTTCTAACCTGAAAAACTGGCAGTGACCGTCGAGATTGGAAAATGCGTTCCGAAATAACTTTTTTATTTTCTTGATTCAACAAATCTGCGCTAATTTGTTCCATTGGCCAAAATGCAACTGGCTGATTGTCAATGTTGGATGCCCTAAAATTTAAATAAAGGCCAATGTTCCCATTCAAAACTAACTTCCACGCATTCCAATTTTGGCTTGGCGGTGCCCAAACAATTGTCGAAGAAAATGCATTTTGTTCTGCCGAAGTAAATTCCGCCAATTTTTGATCAATTAGCAGGGAACATGGATTTTGGGCGCTGGCCGAATCAATTCCATCGAGGGCCGGTTGAACGCCTACGGTTGCCAAATATTGCTCAATTCGGGTGGCCAAATGTGGTTCAACATGGACTTTAATTTCGGACAACTAAAAAAATTGATGTTGGAATATGGAATTTAGTAAATGATTTAAAAAAATACATTATCGGCCGTTTGTTTTTGGGCACGAGCTGCTTGGACACCGGAAACTGGGGGAATGTCGCCTGCAAATTAATTCAAAATTATTTTTTATTTTCAAAACTAAAAACCGATGTGGAAAAGTTGACGAACAAGGGAAAGTGCGCAAGAAGTGATGGCCATTTTTTGGTTCGAGCCTTGGCCACGTCCATTAATCGCTAAAAAACGGCAAATAAAATTTAAAATTCTCTGATTAAATTTATTTACATCTGTTCAAGTGCGGCAAAAACAATTCATTCTCGGCAATAACTGTGCTAAAAAATATTCAAATTTATTTTGAATTAGAAAGCGCGAAACCTGGCATGATCAGTGCCCGTTTTTGATATTTTATAGTCCCTTGGTGGCAATCGTTTCTTTTGACAATATTCGTTCAATGCCTGCTTGCAATTCTCCAATGTCCATCCACCATGAATTTCCGCTGTCATGTCCACCGCCTCGGACTGGAAAGAATCGGTTTTTTTTTTTGATAAAAATAATAAGAATTGGATTACCTGTGCAACTTGCTCCGCTTTCTGCTCAACATATAGGTCGTGAGCACTCATTTGTGGGATTTGTGGTTTTGCAAAGAAACTCGGCGGCTCTGATCCATCGGCGGCGAAGTCATCCAACAATTGTTGGCCCTCTTGGTGTGGGGGTTGCCCCTCCGAATGATATGGCAATGAGGAAGTGGGCTGCTCAATCCCGGGAACATCCACTGGTTGGGATGGTGCCATTGCCAAGTCAGATGGCTGAAAATTTGGAATATAAAATACATATTTTTTGTAATGATAAAACCTGAAGCTGCAACTGGGGCAATTCGGCTGGAGTAACGAGTCCCTCACGAAGCAAATATTCTCCATAATCTCGTGCTGCATTGGTCTGCGCATCTTTCTTGTTTCGTGAGCATCCATAGCCAACTATATATTAAATAAATTAACGAATAATGTTGTAAACCTTACTATAATTTAAACCATCCACAGTGCATTGGCATCGATATCTTCCACCCGCTCGGCTGTTTTCTTGTAGGAATTGGTAATTCGGCTTGCCAATCTTTTTCTTGCCCAAAATGGCGTATAAAGCTTGTTTGATGTCCGCAGCAATATTACTCATTTTTAAAGTATTGTTTTGTTTTCTGTAAATAAATTTTCACGAGTCGAGTTGTTTTTTTTTACATTTTTACTAATTAAATTATTTTAACATATGTAAATTACCACCATCCACCACTATCTCCATTCACTATCATCATCACATTATAAATACCAAACTAAAACTTATCAAAGCTTAAAACTCAAAGCTCAAAGCCACAAACAAACAAAGATTTTGTGTGTTGTGTATAAAAAAATTTAAAATTATAAAATGAGATGTAAGGAGAATTTGTTGGGATTGACAAAAAAAAAGCACAATGATTATTGATTGGTAGAGTATAATAGACGGTAGATTATTGATTAGTACATTATGATATTAGGCTAGGCATCCAGCAACTGGTGTCTAGCAAGTGGCGACACGAGACTTTCTAGTCGAGATTAACGAGTTAATTATAATTACCTATCTATCAAACTATCAATCTAATTTTAAAATTGAAAATAAAATAAAAATTACCAACTTTATTTTTAGCAATACCACCTCCCAAAAAATATTGTCACTTCATTCAATAAACAACGCAATCTTCAAACAAATAATCATGCGGCCACCATCAACGCTGCTTCCATCACACACAGTGCTCTGGCTCTTCTGCACCACACTGCTGATGTTCTACAACATTGCGGCCGAAGCTCAACAATCAGAAGAACAACCACAACCGATTGGACTTGCCGGAATAATACCAAACGAAAAAGGAATTGTGGAGTTGCACGACGATAGTTGGTACATCACTGAGAAGGAGCAATTGGTCGGCTATGGTTCATACGAACACAAGGATACGACATTCGACTCATGCAATGTGGACATCAGCGGTGATGAATGTAAGTTTAAAACTGAATTATTTTCATATAAATTTGTATTATTTTTCAGTGAAGTGTTCTATGATGATATGGCAGCTAAAGTAGGTTGCACCGTGGATTTGTTAGTCAATAAAATGGACCGAGCCCTATTCACTGCAAAAATGAAGAATATCAACACGGATTGCATTTCCAAAGCAGAAAATGAAGATGACATTGTCGAGAAAAGCAACGATAATCTGTGGGTTTATTTGATTAAATTGAAAATCACAAACTTGCTTAAATTTAAGAATTCCATTTGTCTTTGGCTATCCAAATAATATCTTGAAGATACTTAGCAAAATTCCTGCTTATAAGGGCAAATGCCCAAATGATAAAGCAGCAGCTGAATGCAAGAAAGCATACAACGAACAAGATGGCAAGTGCATCACGGGGACAATGCTTGAAATCGGATGGAGTAGCTCAAAGGATGAATCAATTTATGGTCATTTGCATCAAGGTTATATACCTAATCAGCTTTAAATTTTAATTGTTTTTTAGTTGGTGAACCAGTTTCTTCATGGTATATCAAGATGGACAAAGGAGAATGGAATGGGATGATGGATGTCGAATTGAAAATCTCTGGCAACGAAAAACCGATAATCGAATACCATATCAGAAAATCCGGTACAACTGAAGGATTTCAATTTATTGAAGAAAAGGAAGGAGATCAACCAATTTGCAATATTCCAAACGAGGCCATTCGAACACCATCATCTTGGGAAATCAAATCTACTGATCAATTCCTCAATGGCAAACACCTTCTGAGTCTACACTTCTTCCAACAATCGGCAACGGTCTATCACAAAAGAGAAAACGGCCAATGGAAGATGGATGAAACCAGGAAGTCGAATGGGCCAAAGTGCAAAGGACAATCCTTTGTTTTTGTGAGATTTAATTTTTGTTTATTTAAATAATCTTTGATTTTCTTCAGCCTCGTTCCTTTGCTAAGGGCATTCTCATGGGACCAGAAGCCAGTCCAACAACGCCATCGACTCAATCGACAATTGAAATGACAACTGGATCAGAAGGAACAGCAACTGGATCAAGTAGAATGCCCGATGAGACCGCAGCAACAAGTGAATTTCCAGTTTCAGAAGAGTCCACAACAACATCAATTGGGTCATCAGAAACAACATCAGAGCAAGCAGACGGCGAATCTACCAACAAAATATTGATTATTGGAATTGTCGCTGGCGCAATCGTTCTGTGAGTTTTTTGGCCCCATTTTTCACTCATTCAATTTTTTATTTACAGAATCATCCTCGTTGCTCTTCTGGTCTACTGTTTGTGCTGCCGGAAAAGAGGAGTGCCCATTGATGAAGAAATTACCGATGTGGACGGCGATGTGGAGAAAGTTGATGCTGATGAGAATGAGGAACAACCAAAAGTTGATAATGATGAGAATGAGGAACAAGCATCCGGCGTCGGTGAAATGCCAACCCAAATGGAATCGCAACAGCAAAACTATGAGGCAATTGAAATTAAGCCCGCCGCCGCTGAAAAACCGGACCAAATCGAATCGCCGCAATCACCAGACTATGAGGCAATTGAAATTGAGCCCACTGCCGCCGCCGGTGATGAAAAGGCAACCCAATCGCAAGACTATGAAGTGCTGTGGTGATTATTTTCCCTTCACTATATACTTTTTGTTTCTCCATCCATATTTTTTTTGTATTTGTAATTAATTTTGTTGTAGGCATTTTTTCCCTCTAAATCTATTGTTTTTCCACTCCACCACCATATTATTTAATTTTTTGCTATTTGTTTTTGAGGAATGAAAATCATAAAATAAAATTATGATAAAGCATAAAGAATAAAACATTACTATTGCAATTAACTTATTTTGATGATGCATCATTCATTAATTAATTAAAATACCTAACTCATTATTTTAAACCTAAATTGTTTAAATGTTAAACTTAAACTGCAAAAAAAAATGGTTTTGATTAAAATGTTTTAAATCAAGACCTCAAATAAAATGCGCAAACACATTGATTAGCCCAAAAAACTGTTCTTTTTCGATTTTAGTGTGATGGGATTGCGAAAAACTAGTTTATTATAAAATTATTTAAACCTATTCATTTAGCTCATTTTTAATTCAAACTTTTATACGTGCCAACAAAAAATATGTTGGAAACATTGTCTACGAATACGGAAGAGAGTTCCGAATTTCTAAAGCCATTCACTTCTTCAATAATTTCATTGGCCAAACCATCCAAACATGAATGTGAAATTTGCAACGCGCCGGCCCTCTACAAATGTCCAAAATGTTCGACCAGAACTTGTTCAGCAAAATGTTCTAAAACGCACAAAGAGGATCAAAAAGTTAGTGAAATTAGTCAAAAATAAAGTAATTATTTTTGTTTAGTGCGATGGTCAATCATCCATTCGTCCAGCAAAACAATCCTGGAAACCAATTTTTGGCACCAGCCAATTCCAAGAGAATAAAACTGGCATTGAGGATCAACAATTTTTGCACAAATTGGGGAATGCAATTCGGGCAAATATTGGAGGGGGCGAAAAGGAAGCAATGGAACAAAATGATGATCAGAAAACAAGTTTGTGAACAAAATTCAAATTTGGACAATAAAAATTCAGAAACAATTTCGACCGCCAAATCCATTGATCATGGACTTCGTCAATTTAATCAATTGTCACAACCGGAACGTTTCCTCCTTCAAAACGCACAATTCCGTCGAATTTGGTTACGATTGGATGAACCAAAAAATTGTAATTTAAATATTTAAAATTAACCAAAAATTGAATTTAGCTTCTCCAAACAAATCTCATCATGAGCCATTTTCGGACACAATTTTTTGGACATGCAGTGTCAAATTCCTTCACCGTTCCCATCAAACTAAATTGGCAATCGACCAAGAATCAACAAAGGATGATGAAAAGGCCGCAAATTTGGCTATTTCATTTCCATTGGTCGATTATGGAATGGACGATGAAGAGGATGTGGAAGAGGGAGAGGAAGAAATGGAAGAAGAAGAGTCTAAAACAACAAATGATAGCAATGGTATAAATTAAAAGGGATATTAATGGAATTTGTGCTCTACAAGGGAATGAAGATGATGATGAGGATGATGCAAATGAGGATAAAGAAGAAGATGATGATGCATGCTGAAGAAGATAAGATGAAGAAAATGATGATGATGAGGAATATACTCCTCATCTTCTTCTTTTTCATCATCCTCATCCTTTCCCTCGTAGGGGACAAACTCCATTAATACCGAAAATTGTTTAAAATGATAATATTTTTCAGAGAAAATAACAACAAAGGAAATTGGTGAATTGGAAGAAGGAGAAGATGAAGAAGAGGACGAGGTAGAAGAGGATGGCGAATTGGAAATGGAAGAAAAACAACAAAAACACAGTGAATTAAAATGGCTGAATTACACGGTAAAAACAAAATTAATTTTATTGAAAATTATTAAATGCCATTTTTAGGTTCACAACATTCCGGAGAGCATTCGGCTGATCACTCTTCTGCGCCAGTTTCTCCGTCCAAAGCCATATGGAAGTGTCATTTCGCGTTCTGAGCTTGACCTTCCCCAATTGGATCCATTCATTCGGTTTGTTCATTCAATGTTTCAAAATTAATTAAATTATTTTTAGCGCCTTTGAATCATCCAAACCAAATGAAATGGATTTGATGAAGGATGGCCTTGATAAATTGTCCTTTTTTATGGAGGTGGAATTGGATACAGGGACGACCGATGAACGAGAAATGAGGTAAAATAATTCATTTTATAATGACTTTTCGTTGGCATTTAATTATTAAATTTCACAGATATTATCCAATGGACCCGGAACGAACAATCCTTGAGAATTTGCGCAATCGTTTCGTGAGTTTTGATTATAAAATTTCACCAAGATTTTATTTGAAGGTAATCGACCACCCAAAATTTGTGGTTATTCTACGTAGAGCCGAAGAATTTGGTGAGCTGGAATTGCCGATGATGGGCGAAGCTGAGCAAAAATTGTTGCAAGCCGAAAGGGAACAACAAATTGGTGGTGAAGGCGGAAATAGTGGATTTAAAGGTAAAAATGAATAATTGGGTTAAATTCAATATTTAATTTTGTTGATCGACCAAAATGGCAGCAACAGAAAAAAGGAAGAGGAGGAGGTGAGGGCGGCGATCGACAAAATCATCGAAAAAGGGGAGGCAATGCAGGCAAAAGAGGAGGAGGAGGAGGCACAAAAATGATGAATGGACAACCGCAACAACAGGTTGGCATCCAAAATTCAATTTAAGCCAATTTACAGCCAATGATGCCGAATCCACATATGCAATTGCCGATGCCGCCTCCACCACCGCCAAATGGCCATCCACCGCCATATTTCTACCATCCTTATGTGGTCAATTCATCCGCAAATCCATCACCGTATCATCATATACCCCATCCTCAACAATTTGGCCAACAACATTTCGCCGGTGGCGGATGGCAACAACCGCCTAATCGATCGGTGAATTTTACATTATTTATAAAGAAATTAGCTTTAATTATTTTAAGTTTATGCCGAGAAACAACCAATGGAGAGGAGGCGGTCGAAATTGAAGAATATTTGGAATAATGTTTGGATATTTTAAAGAAAAATATTCTCATTTTTTTTTTATTATTTTATTTGTTTTTGTTGTTTGAGATCTTAAATAATATTTTTCGTTAGAATTTAATTAAATTTAAAACATTTTCCAATTTTTACGCCATTTGAATCCATAATTTTTTGCGGGTTTTACGCAATTTCCTCGACCGACGGGATGACCTCCTTGAAAATTTGTTTAGGGAATGCCCACATCGATGAATAGACTAAACTGGTTCCTTCCTCCATTTATTCCATTATTGGGGACGGCGGCGGTGGTTTATTTGACAAAACCGCCCTAACTTTTGAATATTTAATGGGAATTAAGTTATGCAACTCCTTTTAGGTATAAAATAAATTAAAATACAGAAATTCCAAATGAATTTTAATAATTTATTTGTTGGCCATTTCTTCCTATTCCTCCTCAATTCAGCAAATGCCTTTGCCACTTTTCTCCCCCCAACCAAGTCCTACCAAATGATGCCCACATATTACAGTCCAACACCGCCAATTTCGGCGGAACAACAAGAAATGCAGACCGTAGGCTAACCTCGACCTTTTACCAAATATTTTTGTGCTTTAAGATTGAAAAAATTGTGAGCAAATGCTATAAGGGCATTTGCCGGGATTGGATGCTGGAATGCCATTGGTTTTGTGATTCGGTCCGGGGGCCGGACGACTACGAAAGATGCAATGAATGTTTGAGCCGAAGGGGAATATTTTGCATGGAATGTTTTGCACTTTAATTTAAACCCCAAATTAATGTATAAATTATTTTTTTATTCAACAAAATGTGATCAAATTAACAAAATTGGAAAATATTCTTCTTAAGTTTCCATTTCCTCCGTAACATTTGCCTCTTCTACTTCGGCGGTTTCTTCCATTTGTCCACTTTCTTCCGCTTCTCTGGCCGCTTTCTCCCGTCTGGCTCGGCGGCGTTCCTTACGACGTCGCTTTTCGACCTAAAAATGTGTCCAATTTTAATTTAAATATTTCATTTTGCCTTTCTCTTTTCCTCCACTGCCAATTCCATTGCCTCGTGCATTACATCCAAATTCTTCTGCGGCACTTCGCCAGTCTCATAATATTTCAGCCGGTCTTCCACCTTTAAATAATTATTTAAAGGTAATTTAAAAATATTTCACCCACCTGCTGCCGTAATTTTTCGCCAAATGTGCAAACGGGAGTATCCGAAAAACTGTCAATTCGAGAGGCGATGGCACATTTGTTCGCAAGGAAACGGCTAATTCGACCTTTGTGCTTGGGAGCGGCTCGACCAATGAAACTTGAATGGAAGAGGAGCCCATATTTTGGAGTATTCGCTGAATAAAAATGATTTAAATAAAAAAAGTCATTAGCGGAAATTAAAATGTTTTGGGATTAAATAAATTCCAAAAGAATAGTGCTCTATGGTACTTGTGGCCGAGTGGTTAAGGCGTTGGACTGCTAATCCAATGGGGTTTCCCCGCGAAGGTTCGAATCCTTCCAAGTACGAATATTTTTTTTTAAATTGATATTTTTTGTAAATTCCCAAATTGTTCATTTTTAGTCCCAAAAATAAATTTAAATTGCAATTATAATTAATTTTCATAAATAACTTACCACGCGTTTTGAGTGCTCGGAAAAGTGCCTTTTCAGCGCCCAAAATTTGAATGGTCGATGCCGGATATTTTGCCAAATTCGTCAGACTTCCGGCATGCGAAATGAGTCGAGCGCCAACCTTAAAATAATAAAGTAATTTATAATAAATTAAATGCAGACAAACCTGTTCTCCAATCAATGCTGTCAATGATGGGGCACAACTGTCCATTCGATCCTTAAAATTATATTAATTTTGCGCTTCAAATATTCGATCCCACCTTGATATATTGATGCATATTTTGACGGTATTCAGCCATTGAGGCGACTCGTTTGGCGAACAATTCAATGTTTTGCAAATCCAACTCCGAAATTTCCATTCCCATCGATGTTCGGGCTGCCTCAATCACTTCTGCCGATTTTTCCTCATCACCAAGGATTTCTTTAATTCATTCCAAAATTAAAATAATTAATTTATTTGAATTAACCTCGAACTTTTTCTTCCACCGTTTCGTCCATATTCGCTCGATTCATTATTGCGGTTGTGCAACGGGTGTAATTGTAGAGGTCGGGCACAATTTTGATCAATTCCGGAAAATGATAGGCATACCTTTTGGTTGCATTTTATGTCCATTTTATTCCATTCTTTATTTATTTACCATTCTTTGATTCGCATCCCAAACAAATTGATGTCCTTGTCCAATTGGTCCAAAAGTGCGATTGCTTGGATGACCATATTGTCCACTCGATGGACATCGAATTTCACCTGAATAAATTATATAATTGAAATTTTGGCAAATTAAACCTTTGAACGTGAATAGGTGTGTCCCAGCGAAAGTTGCGCCTTGTGAAGTGAGGCATGCGGTAAATCGCGGGCCAACAAATGAAAATGCGAACGGACACCGCGCAAAATTTCCTGGGTGACGCCGAGGAATGTGGCACGGAGGCCGGGAATGCTTTCAACGATTGAGGAGGCCAAATTCTTGTCCCCAACGCCCAAAAGCACTTTCTTCCTCTTCTTTGGCAGATTCATTTCCAGAAAATTCAGCAAGTCGGAATGGACCAGACCTTATGAGAAGAGATGAAAATTATTATGGAAATGATTTTATTAAATCAATTGATTTACCATGTTTTCATTTTCTTTATTCATTTTAGTATGTTAATTTTAGAAACCTTCAGCAACACTGTTCGCATTCTCGAGTGCAGCCTCCGTATTCTTGAATGGTTCAAATGCCCGAACTTGAACGAGCGATTGGAATCGTTGGGCGTCGGCAATGGCCTGTTGGACCTGAAGAATTAACATATGATTTAATATAAAGTTTGGGTTTCTATTGAATTGGCTTTGTTTGTAAATGCAGACTTGAAGAATTTGAGAACCAAACCGATTAAGTCCATCCTATCCTGCCTACCATTTTTTGTTCTATTATGAATTTTAATTCACTGGTGATATAAACGTGAATTATTGGGTACTAAAGTTACTAGCATCAGAGAATATTTCATTTATGCAAACACAGAATGATTTATGGTGAATGTTTTTGTTTTCACAAACCTCGGGAACAATCTGGCCAATATCCTCGAACTCTTGCACTTTCAGTAATGTGTAGCCAACAGCATGTTCATATAGCAGATAATTAGGAGCCTCGGAGACGACGCCGCCGGACGACATTTTAAATTGTAAAAATTTAGCAAATCTCTGTTCTCTTCTGATAAAAATTTGATTAAAAAATTGCAGAATAATTTAAACGATTAAAATTAAATGCAATTAATTTTGCATATTAGTATTTAACATACAATAAAAATTTGTTCTCGCTTCTCCTTTGTTTAGAAATAAAGTTTTTTTTAATAAGAAAAAAACGTCGTTTGCGCGTTTCACCGAAAATCGCTTAATTCAATCAAAATTCAAAACATGTTTGTGTTTCCAACATGATAAAGCATAATTTCTTTTTCGGTTAATGCCAGCAAATTAATAATAGAGCCGAAACCGAAACTCCGAAAACCGAAACCAATAAAATGAAAAAACCGAAACCGTAATAAACCGACCGGTTTGGATAAAATGTCTATAAAAAATTACATTGGTTGGTTGGATTTTGATTTGTTTGGTTGTCGCTTGTCGTTGTCGTGTTTACTTTTTAGTTTTTACTTTTTACTTTTTACTACTATATAGTCTGAAATCTGAATTATTATAGATTTTGCAATAAAAATGCAATCAACAATCAACGCGGGCATAACACGTCAAACTAATATTTCTTCAACGACCAGTCAAACCGAAAGCAACAATAATAGTCCATCCGAATTCCGGAAAGCAATATAACTTGGCGAACATTTTCCGGAAAGAATTAAAACTTGGCGAACATTTTCCGGAAAGAATTAAAACTTGGCGAACATTTTCCGGAAAGAATTAAAACTTGGCGAACATTTTCCGGAAAGAATTAAAACTTGGCGAACATTTTCCGGAAAGAGTTAAAACTTGGCGAACATTTTCCGGAAAGAATTAAAACTTGGCGAACATTTTCCGGAAAGAATTAAAACTTGGCGAACATTTTCCGGAAAGAATTAAAACTTGGCGAACATTTTCCGGAAAGAATTAAAACTTGGCGAACATTTTCCGGAAAGAATTAAAACTTGGCGAACATTTTCCGGAAAGAATTAAAACTTGGCGAACATTTTCCGGAAAGAATTAAAACTTGGCGAACATTTTCCGGAAAGAAATAAAACTTGGCGAACATTTTCCGGAAAGAAATAAAACTTAATATTCATCCATAAAATTGAGAAAATGCCCAATTTCATTCAGTGCTAAATTTTTTGGACAGCAACCAATTGGAATTAGAATTGATCCGTCAATAGTGCAACAGCCAATCAGCAATGTAAGGCAATACTGTAGAAGAGGAAGGAGGAGAATGGAGAATGGACCCAGCGGCACTTTGTCCGATTGGGCATCCATTTTTAGTTGATGAGATAATGTATATTTTAATTCAATTCCATTTAATCCACATTAATTCATATATTAATTTGATCCATTCCCTTTATCAAACATAATGTAATTTTCAAAAATTTATTTTGCAAGCTGAATAAAATTTTAATGGCTGAATTAATTGCTTCAATAATTTGCATCGATTTTTTTGGGAATTTGGCACGTATAACATTTTATTTGGATTTATTGATTAATCGTGGCTATAGGCCCAATTCTGCTTGTTTATTGCCTGACTTGATTAGCGACGATCATCCCAACACCACCCTATCCATTCTATCCGATTAAGCTAAAATTGGCCAGAGAAATATAGGCACTCCCTTCTCCTCCATCTTATCTTTCACTCTGCACATGCACATTCGAATTCGAACAGAGTGATATTTTCTCATTCAATTTATCCAAACTACCTATATTATTTTTATAATTTTGCTCGAAAAACCTTCCAAGTTTATTTTCATTTGGATAAATAATTATTAAATTACTATTATTTTAATGTTATTATTCCAGAAGATGCAAATATTAAGTATTCTTCGATTCAATGTAGCCTTTATTTCTTTATTTTTATTATTTCCATCTGGCACAAATTCAATGAATATTTTGCCCGAATTTAGTAAGTTAATTTTATTTTTGAATTGCATTGCTGAAATAGTCAAAAAAATTCGGCAACTACCAATCAAATTTAAAATTTTCAGTCACACTTTTCATCAATCAAATATATTTCGATTTGAATCCATTGGAAGAAGGAAGGGCCAATAAAATTTTGAATATTCATTATCGAAGATTTTTGTTCTCGAAAGATTTTCAAGAGAATGAAAAAATGAAAATTTCATTCGTTTCAAATATTTATTTATTCTTCAAAATTGCGGAAGATAAATTTGAAGACCAAATAAGGCGATAAATTATTTTTCCTTCTTTAATTTAATTAAATTTCCAGAATTGAGTATCATTTTCCGACAATTTATAATGATATATACCAATCTTATAATAAGGACTATGAATTGGGTTTATGCAAAATGTTGAAAAATGGTCAAAAATTGAACACTTTGGTGAAGAAGGTGGAGAATCGAAGGAAAGTGGATTGTTCCACCAGAGATAGGGTAAAAAGGGAATTGGAGGAATTTGAAGATTGGATTAGGGAGACGAATTTTGCAATGTTCTTTCACTTTTTTTATATAAAAGAAAATTGGGATTTCCAAATAATGTTGAGGTGAAAATTAAATTAAAAATTAATTAAAAATAATTTAAAGAAATTTTATGGATCAAGCAAATCAATTGGGAATTACTGAATTGAGGGAAAGATTCGTAAAATTATTCGGATTGGCGAGGATGGTTCAATTGGCTTTGCTTACTCCAAAAATATTCGGCAAAATTAGTTTAGAAAAATGAATAAAAATTGGTACTTACATATTATCTGTATCCAGATTTTTTAGGTCACTGGGGAAAGGTACCGGTGATCCCCATGGGTCATCCGGTATAGGGTTAGGTTCCTTAGAGGATAGGTTATCATTGCACATATCCCTAAACCTAACCCTAATCACCTTAAGGGGAGGACCCTTCCTTCTTTTCAAATCTGGGTACAGATAATACGTAAGTACCTAAAAATTTATATTAATTTAATTATTTTATTATTATTAAGTGAATCCGAAAGGAGAGGGGCAAAAGGAATTTGAGACGAAAATGGTGGCAAAATTAATTCAGGAATATTTGGAAATTAAAAGGCCAAATAATGTGATCAAAAAATGGACAATTCGATACACATTGAATTATTTACTCTATAAAAATTGGTGGCAAAAATTTGAAGAGGAGAATTTTAAAGGCAAAAAATTATAATTTTTAATAAAAAATTAATGTTTAGACAAAAAGCCGAATCCTGCAAAATTATGGGAAAAAGCATTGAATGAATATTGGTTCGGCGAAAATGTTTTAAGATGGGAAATGAAAATGAATAGATTGGCAAAAATGGAGGAAAGAGGATGGAAAGAAGTGGAAGGAATTAAAAATATTGAGATATTATTCCAAGATATAAAGGTAAATAAATATTAATTTTTATATATTCAAAAAAGAGAAATTATTTTTCTTTTGAGGATAATTTTTTGGACACGGAATCATTTGCGAAGAACCAATTGTTGTCCAAAGGTTCATATTTGGAAGGGGCAAAGGAAATGACAGAACAATTTTGGCAATTTATTTCGACCGGCAAACGGAAAGGTCGATGTTCGAAAATAAAATTGAAATTGGAAATGAATGAAAAGGAAATGAAACAATTTTGGGTGAAATGTGTGAACGAGAATTTGGATTTGAAATATGTGGCCAAAAATTTGATAGGGCAAAAGGAAATGTGCACGGAGACAATGATGAATTTGATGTTGGAAATGGAAAGAATAAAGGAGATCG
This sequence comes from Pratylenchus scribneri, assembly GCA_030063045.1. Classification (NCBI taxonomy): domain Eukaryota; kingdom Metazoa; phylum Nematoda; class Chromadorea; order Rhabditida; family Pratylenchidae; genus Pratylenchus; species Pratylenchus scribneri. Next base: position 401,357 of record JAQSEB010000011.1, on the reverse strand, counting down.
ATTTAGAATTTATCTTGAAATTATTTGAGGATGTTGATGATTATTATATAGGTTAGAGTAGTGGGGGGGGGGGGTTTGAGGGGATGAAATGAATTAGCAAAAATAAATAAAAAAAAATTGTGAAGTCGAAATATTCGAAGGGAATTTTTACGGTGCTGTTTACAATGAATTTTTGTAGAATAGCCTAGCACCTCTGGCACTATCAAGATCAAAATAAAAATATTCTGCCAGAATATTGGGCAGTGATATTTTTGATTTATCTATTTTTTTGTGTGCAAAAAAAAACACATTGTCTTAAAAATGCACAGTGAAGCGGGCAAAATAATAACGATTAAGTAGAGAATTGTTTGATTCATCCAAAATTATTATTTATGCTATTCAAAAATAATTCAATTTTCTTTTTTAGGGCAGGCTGAAATTTTCAAAGATTTATTCAATTGTGATAGGAACGCATTTTGGGCAGAATTTGTAAAAAAAAAGTTCAATTTGAAAGACGAACAAATTTCCCCTTCGATTGGTCATTCAATTATTGATCCGAAAGAAGAGAAAAAAGTAAATTAATTTTATTTATTTTTTTTTTTAAATAATTACCAAAAATAGAAGGTCGAAAAGGAGGTAAAAGATGAAATAATTGAGGAAAATGAAGAGGCCAAAACCAATGAAATTAAGGATAAAAAGGGCAAAAAAATGTTAATATTTGAGGAAGCAAAGGAGAAAATGGAAAAATCAACAAAAAAAGATGGTAAAAATAAATTATAAAAATATTTGAAATTAATTTTAATTTCAGTTGAAATTTTAAAAGGAAAATCAACAGCTGAAATAACTAAAGAAAAAAAGAAGCCAATATCGAATATGGCAAAGAAAATTGAAAAACAATTAAAAATAAATGAAAAGGAACAACCGGTGGAAAAGCCAAGAATGAAAGAAATTGAAAAGAAAAAGGAAAAAGTGGAGAAGAAGAATAAAAAGGAAGAGGAGGAAAAAAGGAAAAGGGAAGAGGAAGAAAGAATGAAAAAAGAGGAGAAGAAAAAAAAGGTGAAATTAGAGGAGAAAAAGAGCGGAAATAATCGGAAAGAAATTGAGGAATTGGAGGAAAAATATGGAGGAGTGAAGAAGAAAAATAGGGGAGGAAAAAAGGGAAAAGAAAAATTGGAAGAAAAAATTGAAGAAAAGGAAGAAAGTTTGGCTGAAATGGTGGAACAAAATTATTTGGAAAAATTTGTCAATTTAAAATGTAATATTAAATTGAGAGATATATTTAAATTAAATTATTTTAAAGATTTATTTTCAATTTCAAAAAATGAAGAATTAATTTTTGGCAAACAAATTGAACAATTTTATTCAATTTTTATTGCCGAAGAAAATGAAGAAAATTTGGCCAAATTAATTGAATTTCTGAATATTTGCATTTTGGTGAAAATAATTGAACAAAATTTCAAAACATTTTCAATGATTACTGAACAAGGAATTCCTTTGAAGAATGGAGGGAAATTGAGGAATAAAAGGTGGCGCGAAAATTTTGCAGAATGGAAAAAATTCAAAGAAAAAAATTTGAAAAATGGAGAAAAAATTGAAGGAAAATTAGTGGAAGAAATATTCAAAAAATGGGAAAAATATTCAAAAAGAGGAAATGGAAAAGAGGAAGAAATGGAGGAAATTTTGGGAAAATTGCATTTTAATGAATTGGCATTGATGATTGGAAAAGAGGCAAAAATAAATGAATTTGGAATAAAAATGGGCGGAGAATTTGAAAAGAATAGTCGAAAATATGGAGAAAAAATGGGCGAACAATTTTTTAGGAGATTGGGGCGAATAATGCCCAAAATGATGATTGGAGGAGAGAATGGATGGGAACAATTAGGCAAGAAATTTGTGGACCAAATAAAAGTGAAAATGGAAATCGTGTATCAGCTGAAATTAGGTATTAATTAAGGGGAAGGAATAGCCCTAAGGGAATAATTGTCTGGGAAAATATGCCTTGAGGGAATATTTATAACAATTGAATGGGGATGGTTGCCATTTTGGGGATTTGTTGTTTTTTTTGGGATCGCTATCGAACTATAGATAGTCGCTACAACATTTCCACCTTTATCATTTTAGTTTTTTTTGAAAAATTTTTCTGCAACAAATGGATTAAAATGTTTTGGGTAAATAGATGAAATAAAATTGTTTGGTGCAAATAAAACAGGCGGAATTATGTATGGTGCAAATAAAACAGGCGGAATTATGTTTAGTGCAAATAAAACAGGCGGAATTATGTTTGGTGCAAATAAAACAGGCGGAATTATGTTTAGTGCAAATAAAACAGGCGGAATTATGTTTAGTGCAAATAAAACAGGCGGAATTATGTTTGGTGCAAATAAAACAGGCGGAATTATGTTTGGTGCAAATAAAACAGGCGGAATTATGTTTGGTGCAAATAAAACAGGCGGAATTATGTTTGGTGCAAATAAAACAGGCGGAATTATGTTTGGTGCAAATAAAACAGGCGGAATTATGTTTGGTGCAAATAAAACAGGCGGAATTATGTTTAGTGCAAATAAAACAGGCGGAATTATATTTGGGGCAAATAAAACAGGCGGAATTATATTTGGGGCAAATAAAACAGGCGGAATTATGTTCGGTGCAAATAAAACAGGCGGAATTATGTTTGGGGCAAATAAAACAGGCGGAATTATGTTTGGTGCAAATAAAACAGGCGGAATTATGTTTGGTGCAAATAAAACAGGCGGAATTATGTTTGGGGCAAATAAAACAGGCGGAATTATGTTTAGTGCAAATAAAACAGGCGGAATTATATTTGGGGCAAATAAAACAGGCGGAATTATGTTTGGGGCAAATAAAACAGGCGGAATTATGTTTGGGGCAAATAAAACAGGCGGAATTATGTTTGGGGCAAATAAAACAGGCGGAATTATGTTTGGGGCAAATAGATCCATCAGAATGCTGTTTTGGCAATTTTATGGCATTAGCTGCTTTTTTTAAATTTTTGCAACTCTATTACCTCAATTTAATTTGCTGCATTTTTTCAAATTAAAAACGTAAACCTATGGAAGATTAAAATAATTTTTTCAGAGAAAAACATAAAGAAGGAATTTATGAGCTTGATAAAAACAGAAAAAATTAACCGATATAGAATGGAAATGGAACCAGCAAAATGGATGGACCCGCATTTTTATCTAATTAGTTCGGCCGAAAATTGGCCAAAAATTAATTTGGAAGACGATGAAATTGTAAATTAAATATTTATTGAATTTTATTAAATTTATTTTAGTTGGAAGAATATTTGGAGGAAATATATGGATTCGATTTGATGACGGAAATAAAGGAAAATGCGAAAGTATGGTTAAGGAAACAAATGGAAGAATGGATGAAGATGAAAATGGCAAATATTAATGGCGGAGAAGGTTTGAGTCATATTTAAATTTATAATTTTGTATTAATTTTTAAGTGGACTATTCAATGGCGATTGGGGGCTCAACATTGATTGGAACGGAGATGGCCAATTCCGATTTGGATATTCTTTTTTTGGTACCAAAACTGAGCCAAAACCCTTCTGAGAATATTTTGGAATCATTTTATCAGCATTTGAAAGAGGCAATTAAAAATGAGGCAGAATTAAATAAATTTGTGGGTATTTTATGGAGATTTAGACTCAAATTAATAAACTAAAAATGCAGAGATTAACGGATGCATGGCTTCAATGGATTGAGCCAAAACCTCGCGTGCCTGCACTCATCAAATTGCAAATTGATTTTGGTGAATTTAAATAATTCAAATGAAATATTATTATTAATTGGAAAGGAAAATGCTCTAATAAATATGTTCTTTTTTACAGTCGATTTGGACATTATGATGGCCCAAATTCCATTGGAAAAAATTCCTCCTAAATGGACTGGATTTAGCCTCAAAAAATTGCAATTGGAAAATTCAGAAAATAAAGAAAATATACAATTTAACATATTCTTTATGGACTTTGTGATAGAAAATATGTTAAATGAAAATGAAGTTGGAGGGGGAATTCACCAAAAAGGAAGCATTTATTCACTCGCAAGTGGGTTATTTTAACAAATTTTTGAATTAATTTATTCATAGATTATCGATCTTTATATCGGCAGAAATTTGTGTGGATCGAAAAATCACGACGTGAAATATTCATTCAATTGTTGAGGGCAGTCAAATATTGGGCAAAAAGTATTTAAATAAATATGAAAATATTTAATTTATTATTAATTCCATCCATATAGGACAGCACATTTATTCGAATCAATTTGGTTATTTGAGTGGAACATCGTTGACTTTGATGGCCACAAAAATTTGCATTTTATATCCAACTGGGGATTTGCCTTTTTTACTTGAAAAATTCTTTTTTATTTATGCAACATGGTAAAAATGCCCTGGGGAAAATTTAATATTACATGAATATAGGCCATGGCCAAAACCATTGCTTTTGGAGGAATTAATGCCGAAAGAGATGGTGGAAAAGTATAAAATTAAAATGAGTAATTATTTTTTTGCAAGAAAATAATATTTTTTTGCAAGAAAAAATAATTTTTTTGCAAGAAACTATTTTGCATATTTTTTTTGCAAGAAAATGTTATTTTTTTGCAAGAAAATAAATACATTGCAACGAAAAGAATCTTTTTAGATATAGCTGGATATAAGGGGATATACGTGGATTAAGGGGGATTAAGCCCCGAAATGGATACGGAATGCCCCGGAAGGCCATGGTAACGTCGGGGAAGTGTAACAGAGGCCTGGAGACTGCGCGGGATTAAGCCGGATATAAGGGATATACGTGGATTAAGGGGGATTAAGCCGGATTAAGCCCCGAAATGGACGGGAAATGGTCCTAAGGGCCAGTGGAAGGTCTGGTAGTGCCTGATAGTGCGCGGGATATGACCGGATATATGGGGATTAATGTGGATATTGGGGGATTAAGCCGGATTAAGCTTAATTAGGGTCTAGGGATTAGGGTTATGGTTAGGGGCGGCATGGGATCTAGGGGCGTAGGGGTTCGGAGCATGTGGGATATAGTCAGATATAGGGGGATTAAGGTGGATATAGGGGGATTAAGCTGGATTAAGCTTAGTTAGGGGCTAGGGAATAGGTTTAGGGGTTCGGACAATAGGATTATCGCGAAGCCGGAAGCAAACAGCCAAACCAAGACTAACGCCCATCCATTTCGGGGCTTAATCCCCCTTAATCCATGTATATCCCTTATATCCGGCTTAATCCCGCGCAGTCTCCAGGCCTCTGTTACACTTCCCCGACGTTACCATGGCCTTCCGGGGCATTCCGTATCCATTTCGGGGCTTAATCCCCCTTAATCCACGTATATCCCCTTATATCCAGCTATATCTAAAAAGATTCTTTTCGTTGCAATGTATTTATTTTCTTGCAAAAAAATAACATTTTCTTGCAAAAAAAATATGCAAAATAGTTTCTTGCAAAAAAATTATTTTTTCTTGCAAAAAAATATTATTTTCTTGCAAAAAAATTAGTATAAAATTAAAATGGAATATTGGGAGCCGACAAGGATTGAAAAGGATGGGGAAATGATGCCAATAATAACGGCAATGTTCCCGGAGGGAAATTCGGCATTCAATGTGAATGAAATGGGCCGAAAAGTGATTAAATCAAAATTGGTAAAAGGTGAGATGAAGCCTGGGATTCATCCGATTTTAATATTTTAAGCCTATCAAATGATTGTTGAAAATGAGGAGAATGGCGGGAGCAACAATTTTTGGAAGGAACAATTTTTTGGAGAATTTGATTATGGAAAATATTTTGAGGATTTCTTATTGATTATTTGTTCTGCCGAAAACATAGAGAATTCAACTTGCGGATGGATTAAAAATAAAATTCGTCATATTTTGTCATATTGGATGGAAAAAAGTAAATATGAGGAAATTGTTAAGGTTGAGTTGAAAAATGTGCTGGAAGAATATCAAATTATCAGCGATTTTGAGCGAAAAGGAGAATGCGTCAAAATAGAAAAGTGGATCGATGAATTAAATAATTTATTATTCAATAATTTAGGAATGAATGTGTCGGCTGGCTTGTTGGATTAAAATTTTTGAAAGATACAAAATCAAATTTTAAGGAAGATCATAAAATCAAATTTTGGGAAAATTTGAAAGAAATTTTCATTAATGATTATAATTATTACAGGAAAACGCATAAAATTGAAATATTCCATTCAATGAGTGCGGAATTGAAGGAAAAGTTAGTAAAATATTTTTTTAAAAATTGTAAAAATATTATTTTTAGTATTTCTTCATTCATTTTGGAGAAAAAAGTTGATGAAATGGATGAGGAAAAAATTAAGGAATTAAAATTAAAAGCGAAACAAAAAATTGAAGAACAACGAAAAAATCGACCTTTAAATCCAAATGCCGAACCATATTTTCCACAATATGTTGTTCAACAATGGATGTCCGAATTTTATTCCACATATTCTTATTATTATCCTCAACAATTCTATTATTATTTATTCTGATAAATCTGTTGTTAAAAGTAAAACAGATTAAATGTTTGGGGCCAATACAAGGAATTAATTTTTTTGTCGAAGTTTTAATACTTTCCGGAAAATGTCCGCCGAGTTTTAATTCTTTCCGGAAAATGTTCGTCAAGTTTTAATTCTTTCCGAAAAATGTTCGCCAAGTTTTAATTCTTTCAGGAAAATGTCCGCCAAGTTTTAATTCTTTCCGGAAAATGTTCGTCAAGTTTTAATTCTTTCCGAAAAATGTTCGCCAAGTTTTAATTCTTTCCGGAAAATGTCCGCCGAGTTTTAATTCTTTCCGGAAAATGTTCGTCAAGTTTTAATTCTTTCCGAAAAATGTTCGCCAAGTTTTAATTCTTTCCGGAAAATGTTCGCCAAGTTTTAATTCTTTCCGGAAAATGTTCGCCAAGTTTTAATTCTTTCCGGAAAATGTTCGCCAAGTTTTATTTCTTTCCGGATAAAAATGGAAACATTTTTCAAAAATATGCTAAATATTTTCTCATTAATAAACACAAGATATTTTTATATTTTAATTTCTTATTAGTAACCCCGGGGTTACTAATTTTCAGAGACCCTCTGAGGTGGGAATTTTTCTGAAATTTTTGAGACAAAAAATGCTTATTTCGGCTTAATTTTACCTACTAATTGGTTATTTCTACTAATTGGTTATTTTTGACAAAAAAATTTTTGGGAGGAAGGGGGGTTACAAATAGAGAGGAGGTTTCTAATAGGAAATTTACAATGTTTTTACTTCCCAATAATTTAAAATGAATTTTTTTATTTCTACCATTGTGGAATCGCCCATATTTCCTACTGTCTAACTTTTTCACTAATCATCCTTTAAATCTATCAATCAAATATTGCCTCAATCTACCTTTTTAAATCCACCTTTTTTCCTCTCCAATTGCTTTTTACCCTTCACATTATTATTACATTAAAATTAATAAAGAATAAATCAAAAATCGAGTTTACTCTTTATCCCTTTTCCGTTCATTAGGCCATTGGTGGCTTAAGAGTTAAGACCTCCGGCGAAAACATAGAGCAAGAGCCTAATCCCAATTCTCATCTCAAATCATTTTAGCACTAGAATAGGATCGTTAGGTATATACCATATCCGCCTTAAAATATGTAACATTTTAGTCTTCAATTCCCGTCGTATAGTCTTTATCATTTTTCTGAACATTTTATCAGAATAAATAATAATAGAATTGTTGAGGATAATAATAAGAATATGTGGAATAAAATTCGGACATCCATTGTTGAACAACATATTGTGGAAAATATGGTTCGGCATTTGGATTTAAAGGTCGATTTTTTCGTTGTTCTTCAATTTTTTGTTTCCTTTTAATTTTAATTCCTTAATTTTTTCCTCATCCATTTCATCAACTTTTTTCTCCAAAATGAATGAAGAAATACTAAAAATAATATTTTTACAATTTTTAAAAAAATATTTTACTAACTTTTCCTTCAATTCCGCACTCATTGAATGGAATATTTCAATTTTATGCGTTTTCCTGTAATAATTATAATCATTAATGAAAATTTCTTTCAAATTTTCCCAAAATTTGATTTTATGATCTTCCTTAAAATTTGATTTTGTATCTTTCAAAAATTTTAATCCAACAAGCCAGCCGACACATTCATTCCTAAATTATTGAATAATAAATTATTTAATTCATCGATCCACTTTTCTATTTTGACGCATTCTCCTTTTCGCTCAAAATCGCTGATAATTTGATATTCTTCCAGCACATTTTTCAACTCAACCTTAACAATTTCCTCATATTTACTTTTTTCCATCCAATATGACAAAATATGACGAATTTTATTTTTAATCCATCCGCAAGTTGAATTCTCTATGTTTTCGGCAGAACAAATAATCAATAAGAAATCCTCAAAATATTTTCCATAATCAAATTCTCCAAAAAATTGTTCCTTCCAAAAATTGTTGCTCCCGCCATTCTCCTCATTTTCAACAATCATTTGATAGGCTTAAAATATTAAAATCGGATGAATCCCAGGCTTCATCTCACCTTTTACCAATTTTGATTTAATCACTTTTCGGCCCATTTCATTCACATTGAATGCCGAATTTCCCTCCGGGAACATTGCCGTTATTATTGGCATCATTTCCCCATCCTTTTCAATCCTTGTCGGCTCCCAATATTCCATTTTAATTTTATACTTTTCCACCATCTCTTTCGGCATTAATTCCTCCAAAAGCAATGGTTTTGGCCATGGCCTATATTCATGTAATATTAAATTTTCCCCAGGGCATTTTTACCATGTTGCATAAATAAAAAAGAATTTTTCAAGTAAAAAAGGCAAATCCCCAGTTGGATATAAAATGCAAATTTTTGTGGCCATCAAAGTCAACGATGTTCCACTCAAATAACCAAATTGATTCGAATAAATGTGCTGTCCTTTATGGATGGAATTAATAATAAATTAAATATTTTCATATTTATTTAAATACTTTTTGCCCAATATTTGACTGCCCTCAACAATTGAGTGAATATTTCACGTCGTGATTTTTCGATCCACACAAATTTCTGCCGATATAAAGATCGATAATCTATGAATAAATTAATTCAAAAATTTGTTAAAATAACCCACTTGCGAGTGAATAAATGCTTCCTTTTTGGTGAATTCCCCCTCCAACTTCATTTTCATTTAACATATTTTCTATCACAAAGTCCATAAAGAATATGTTTAATTGTATATTTTCTTTATTTTCTGTATTTTCCAATTGCAATTTTTTGAGGCTAAATCCTTTCAAATTATGAGAAAGTTTTTCCATGGGGATTTGGGCCATCATAATGTCCAAATCGACTGTAAAAAAAAGAACATATTTAAATTAGTTAGAAATTTGAATATTCACCAAAATCAATTTGCAATTTGATCAAAGATGGTACCCGATGTTTTGGCTCAATCCATTGAAGCCGTGCATCTCGCTGCATTAATCCCTATTTTTCATTTATTAAATTGAGGCTAAATCTCCATAAAATACCCACAAATTTATTTAATTCTGCCTCATTTTTGATTGCCTCTATCAAATGTTGATAAAATGATTCCAGAATATCCTCAAAGAGGTTTTGCTTCATTTTTGGCACCAAAAAAAGTATATCCAAATCAGAATTGGCCATCTCCGTTCCATTCAATGTTGAACCCCCAATCACCATAGAATAGTCCACTAATAAATTAGGGTATTTGTAATCAGATTCGGAAATGCGAAATATTTAGTCCAAACATGCGGAATTATTTAAAATCAGAACAGGCGAAATTATTAAAATCAGAACATGCGGAATTATTAAAATGAGAACAGGCGGAATTATTTAGAATCAGAACAGGCGGAATTAACTAAATCAGAACAGGCGGAATTATTAAAATGAGAACAGGCGGAATTTAGAATCAGAACAGGCGAAATTATTAAAATCAGAACAGGCGGAATTATTAAAATCAGAACAGGCGGAATTATTAAAATCAGAACATGCGGAATTATTAAAATGAGAACAGGCGGAATTATTTAGAATCAGAACAGGCGGAATTAACTAAATCAGAACAGGCGGAATTATAAAAATCAGAACAGGCGGAATTACCTAAAATCAGAACAGGCGGAATTATAAAAATCAGAACAGGCGGAATTATTTAGAATCAGAACAGGCGGAATTATTAAAATCAGAACAGGCGGAATTATTAAAATCAGAACATGCGGAATTATTAAAATGAGAACAGGCGGAATTATTTAAATCAGAACAGGCGGAATTATTTAAATCAGAACAGGCGGAATTATTAAAATCAGAACATGCGGAATTATTTAGAATCAGAACAGGCGGAATTATCTAAAATCAGAACAGGCGGAATTATTAAAATCAGAACGGGTGGAATTATTTAAATCAGAACAGGCGGAATTATTTAAATCAGAACAGGTGGAATTATTTAAATCAGAACATGCGGAATTATTAAAATGAGAACAGGCGGAATTATTTAGAATCAGAACAGGCGGAATTATTTAAATCAGAACAGGTGGAATTATTTAAATCAGAACAAGGGAATTATTAAAATCAGAACAGGCGGAATTATTAAAATCAGAACATGCGGAATTATTAAAATGAGAACAGGCGGAATTATTTAGAATCAGAACAGGCGGAATTAACTAAATCAGAACAGGCGGAATTATAAAAATCAGAACAGGCGGAATTACCTAAAATCAGAACAGGCGGAATTATAAAAATCAGAACAGGCGGAATTATTTAGAATCAGAACAGGCGGAATTATTAAAATCAGAACAGGCGGAATTATTAAAATCAGAACATGCGGAATTATTAAAATGAGAACAGGCGGAATTATTTAGAATCAGAACAGGCGGAATTAACTAAATCAGAACAGGCGGAATTATAAAAATCAGAACAGGCGGAATTACCTAAAATCAGAACAGGCGGAATTATAAAAATCAGAACAGGCGGAATTATTTAGAATCAGAACAGGCGGAATTATTAAAATCAGAACAGGCGGAATTATTTAGAATCAGAACAGGCGGAATTATTAAAATCAGAACAGGCGGAATTATTAAAATCAGAACAGGCGGAATTATTAAAATCAGAACAGGCGGAATTATTTAAATCAGAACAGGCGGAATTATTAAAATCAGAACATGCGGAATTATTTAGAATCAGAACAGGCGGAATTATCTAAAATCAGAACAGGCGGAATTATTAAAATCAGAACGGGTGGAATTATTTAAATCAGAACAGGCGGAATTATTTAAATCAGAACAGGTGGAATTATTTAAATCAGAACAGGTGGAATTATTTGAATCAGAACAGGCGGAATTATAAAAATCAGAACAGGCGGAATTACCTAAAATCAGAACAGGCGGAATTATTAAAATCAGAACAGGCGGAATTATTTAGAATCAGAACAGGCGGAATTATTAAAATCAGAACAGGCGGAATTATTTAAATCAGAACAGGCGGAATTATTAAAATCAGAACAGACGGAATTATTTAGAATCAGAACAGGCGGAATTATTAAAATCAGAACATGCGGAATTATTTAGAATCAGAACAGGCGGAATTACCTAAAATCAGAACAGGCGGAATTATTAAAATCAGAACGGGTGGAATTATTTAAATCAGAACAGGCGGAATTATTTAAATCAGAACAGGTGGAATTATTTAAATCAGAACAGGTGGAATTATTTGAATCAGAACAGGCGGAATTATTTAGAATCAGAACAGGCGGAATTACCTAAAATCAGAACAGGCGGAATTATTAAAATCAGAACGGGTGGAATTATTTAAATCAGAACAGGTGGAATTATTTAAATCAGAACATGCGGAATTATTTAGAATCAGAACAGGCGGAATTACCTAAAATCAGAACAGGCGGAATTATTAAAATCAGAACGGGTGGAATTATTTAAATCAGAACAGGTGGAATTATTTAAATCAGAACAGGTGGAATTATTTGAATCAGAACAGGCGGAATTATTTAGAATCAGAACAGGCGGAATTATTAAAATCAGAACATGCGGAATTATTTAGAATCAGAACAGGCGGAATTACCTAAAATCAGAACAGGCGGAATTATTAAAATCAGAACAGGCGGAATTATTAAAATCAGAACAGGCGGAATTATTTAAATCAGAACAGGCGGAATTATTTAAAATCAGAACTTCAAATGCTTTTTCCCATAATTTCGCTGGATTCGGCTTTTTGTCTGAACAAAATTTTTATAAAAAAATTTTTAAAATTATTTTTATTTTGCCTTTAAAATTCTCCTCTTCAAATTTTTGCCACCAATTTTTATAGAGTAAATAATTCAATGTATATCGAATTGTCCATTTTTTGATCACATTATTTGGCCTTTTAATTTCCAAATATTCCTGAATTAATTTTACCACCATTTTCGTCTCAAATTCCTTTTGCCCCTCTCCTTTCGGATTCACTTAATAATAATAAAATAATTAAATTAATATAAATTTTTATTCATTTTTCTAAACTAATTTTGCCGAATATTTTTGGATACGGATAATGCAGTGCCAATTGGACCATCCTAGCCAATCCAAATAATTTTACGAATCTTTTCCTCAATTCTACAATTTCTAATTCATTTGCTTGCTTCAAAAAATTTCTAAAATTTTTAAAAATTTAATTTTGATTTTATTTCCAACTTCAACATTATGTGGAATTGCCAATTTTCTGGTGTATAAAAATAGTATAAAAACATTGTAAAGTCGGCCTCCCTAATCCAATCTTTCAATACATGCAATTTCATTTGCCCTCCGGAACAATCAATTTTCCTTCTTTCTATTTCCACTCCTTTTTTTGGTGATTTTTCTTCCTTCAAAAATTCGTCCAATTTTTGACGATATTTCAACATTTTGCATAAACCCATTTCATAGTCCTTATTATATGATGGTAACATGTCTTGATAAATGTTCGGAAATTTTTTAATAATTCTGAAAATTTAAATCAAATTCAGAAGAAAAAAAAATAATTTGTTGCCTATTTCGGTCTTTTATCTCTTTTATTTTATCTATAATTATGGCCAATAAATAAATATTCGATGTGGTTAAAATTCTCAATTTTTCATTCTCTTGAAAATCTTTTGAGAATAAATATCTTCGATAATTAACATTCAAAATTTTATTAGCCAATCCATCCTCCAATGGATTATAGGCAAGCCGCCTTTGATCAAGGTAAAGTCTGACTGAAATAAAAAAGTTTGTTTCGTTAGTAAAGTTCAATTCTAATTCCTTATTTGTTTTTATTATTTTAAAACTAACGAAATTCGGGCAAAATGCTGACTGAATTTGTGCCAGATGGAAATAAAAATAAAATAAAGATGGCATTCATCAATTGAGGAATAATGGATATTTGCATTCTCAACTTGGAAAAAGGTATATTAATTAATTTAAAATTATTATTATTAATATATAACACTATTTTTAAAAAATAATATTAGAATTTAAGACGTGATTATTATTTGTTGAGGAAAATAGGAAATGGACGAATGAATGCGCAATGAATATAATTTAGGAGAGGAAAATAGATGGGCATATTTGGGGCGAAAATTTGAATGGATGGATTAGATCCGCCCGTCATCCACTTCATCGGTAAGAGCAAGAATTCAGCAGAACAGCAGCGAATTGCCCATAGTAAATATTGGCGACCTATAACCACGATTTAATCAATATATGTATTCAAAATGTGGGATTGTCATGCCGAAATGCGCAAAAATATCATAAGAGATTCACAATCACAATGATTAGCCATTCAAATTTTATTCCATCTTGCAAGTCAAATTTGTGAAAATTACATTATGTTTGAGGGAATTATCAAATTATATATATGAATTATGTGGGATAAGGAAATATCACAGATTGAATATGGAATTGTTGAAATAAGAGGGAATAAATAAATTAAAATATCATCTCTTTTCAATCATTTCCAGCCAAAAATGGATGCCCAATCGGACAAAGTGCCGCTGCTGGGCCCATTCTCCTCCTCTTCCCCTACAGTATTCCCTTCGCTCGCCGTCGCTGAATGGCTGTTGCAATATCGACGGACCAATTCCAATTCGTTGCTGTCCAAATGTAAAATTGTTTGGAGCACCGGAAGCAATTGAATTCGTTCATCATTGACTTTGGGCGGAGACAGAAATTTCAACACTAAAATTTGGGAATTTTTCAAAATTATGGCTGAGAATTTGTCTAACCAATATTTTTGAAATATTCCGATCCAAGTTCATTGCCCACCAAATGTTCGGCCCTCTTTTGATTCCGTTCTAGTCGCCTAATTTCCTCCTTCAACATATTGATTTGTTCCGTCAATCGAATATTCGTTTCTTAATTTAAAATTAATTAAAATAATTTAAAATTAATTTAAAAATAATTAAAATAAAAAATAATTTAAATAAATTGTTTTCTACCTTCAGATTCACTCAACAATTCCCGGCAATCGGCCAATTGTTTTTGTAATTGCTGTGTTACGGCCAAGGAATATTCGAATTGGGGTGAATTGATGGCCACCGATTCGAGTCCATCATCGCCTTCTGCCAATGAGGCAACATTGAATGAGGGAATGTCACTAAAAATAATATAAAATTGGAAGAATTTCCCCATATTTTCTCCTCACTTTGTGGGTGCCAATTCAGCCTCTTGAAGAATGGATTGAAGGTCTTCCAGCGAATCGGATCCGCAACTTTCACTGTGCATTCCAATTCCATTTTCCCCATCATTAATCATTTCCATTTCCAACTGGTCATTAATAATTTGATTTGAACAATTCGTTGGCATTAATTTCAATTTTTGGGGTCGATTTATGCTTTTTTGGTGGGTGACTCCTCCTCCAAATTGAGGGGTTTTTTGTCGTTTGGGCGAAGTCGACAGCAACAATTTTTCATCGGCCGACAATTGATCTACCTTTAAATTGAAAGGGAATATAAATAAAATTTTATTTTATGGTTTTAAATTTAGAGAACGGATTTCCCAATTTCCGTGCATGGATTCCATTTTTCTCGAAAATTTTTAATCGTTCGGATATTTCCAAAAAAAAATGATTGGCTAAAAATCCGTTTTCTATAAAAAAATTTTTTAATTTAAAATATAAATTAATATCGATTAACTAATTTTGATAAGAGAACTTTCCTAAACTCTTATCGAAGTTAAAAAAAAATGATTTGTCTTTGCTAGGATTCGAACACACGACCCTATCCACCATTCTCCCTATTTCAATCTATCCTCTTCGCCATTCGACCAAAGAGGGATTTGCGCGAATCAAATAAAATTCCATAAATCATCAAGTAAAAAACCGATAAAACGGGTCCTGGCTTGTTGTTTGTATTAAATGAAATTTTGGGAAAAAGCCATTTTTGGTGCCGCTCTCTATTAAAATTTGATCTAATACCGATGACCCTGCCAGAAATCCCTCATTCCCCCTCAATTTGCCCACCTTTTTACGCATTTCCTCCAATTCCTTTGCCATTTTGGCCATTTCCATCCTCATCCCGGCCATTTCCTTCTCCCCCGCCGCCTCCTTCTCCTTCATTTCCCTCTCCAATTCTGCCTTCAATGCCAACTCCATTTTCATTCTTTCGGCCCATTCTTGTCCAATCCGTTGCTTCTCAATTTGGGATTGCCTCCGAATTTGGCCAATCGAATCGTGCAATGCGTTCAATTCATCCACCAATGTTTTCGTATGCGATTGGCTTCCGCGAACTTCTTCCTCAAGGAATGAACATTTGGCACTGAAATTTATGCAGAAATTAGATTAAATTTTTTGAATTAAAAAAATTAAAAAAAATTTTGCTACTATAGATTTACACTGTATTAGATATTTTTTGTCAAAAATGTCTAAGCTAACTTCTTCCTCGAGAAAAGAAGTGAATATTAGGTATTGGAATTTATGTAGAAATAAATTACAGTTTTTTCTACGCGGGAGGACGTTTCAGCGCCGGCCGTTTCAGCGCCCGAGACTTTGACGAGTCATAACTCAGCAAAGAAGAAACCAATTGAGCCAATCTTGGTATCATTGGATAGAGCTAATCAAACTGTATTAAATGATATATAGCAATTTATGAAAAGTAAAATATCCTCTTAATTACAAGCTTCTAGGTAAGAAAAAGCAACTTGTATTCAGTTTTTCGACTTTAAGTCACTTAAATTTTCATTTATCAAAAAATCCACTATTCAATAGAGCTTGAATAGCTCTATGCAATGATACCAAGATTGTCTCAAATGGTTTCTCCTTTGCAGAGTTATGACTCGTCAAAGTCGCTGGCGCTGAAAAGTCCCCCACCGTTTTTCTAATATTAGCCCTCTATCTCTCTAATAATAGCCCTCCCCCTTTTTTTGAGGATTTTTAAGGTGAAAAAATCAGAATCTCTGTTGGCCGATCTCTGAAAAATAGAATCCCCAGCCCCCAGGTCCACATTAGGAAAAATAAGGTAAATTAAATCGATTTTTAATGTATTAGATATTTTTGCCAAAAATGTATAACTCACCTTAATTGCGAAATGTCCGCATTCCGTTGCCGCAAAATGTCCACCAATTGGTTTACTTCCTCATTTGCCGATGATGATTTTTCCATTTCATTATTCGAACTAATTTGTGTGTTTTTGGTGGTGGCATTTCCCTTTTCCTCATTATTAGCCACCATTTTTGCTTTGAGTGCATATTCGGCTCGTTCCTACAAAAAATTAATCAAATATTTTTAATATTAAAATGAATTTCCTCACCCGATAATTGGCGAATTCCTCCTCAATTCCCTTCAATCTTTGGGCCATTGTTTCATTTTCGCATTTCATTCTTCTCAGCTCTGCATTTTTTGCCAAATCTGCCCTTTCTTCCGCCGCCAATTGTTGACTTTGTTGTTGTAATTTTTGCCGCATTCCGTCCATTTCCTCTTGCATTGCTTGCCTCGATTCATTCAATTGGACCAACAATCCGTTGATTTGTTTCGAATTTTCGCCAATCACTTTGGATTTTTCCTCCACCGCTTCTCTCAATTCCGCTGCTTCGGCCAACTTTTTGCGCAATTCTTCATTCGTTTCTTCCTTTTGCTGTTGAAGATCGGCAATTCGTTGGGATAATTCCTTGAAAAAATAAATTTAATAAATTAAATTAATTATCTAATTTGGTTAATTATTTAAAAATAATTTTAAAAAATGTAAAATGATAGATTTTTTGGCTAAATCATTGGTTTTCTTATTAAAATATATCTTTAATTTATCGCTATGCAAAATATGGGCGAAATTCTCAAAGCGGCCGGTGCCAATTTTGACAATGGTTTGGTTTTTTATATTTATTTTATTCCAATTTTCAAATTTTAGTTGTGAAAACAACAATTTTGCTGGTTGACATGGCCCATTTCCCGGTGGTCAACGAAGTCTACGCAAAATTCTTCAATGAAAAACAGGGATTTCCGGCTCGGGCTTGTTATCAAGTAAAATTTATTCTTTTTTAATTATTATTATTTAAATTAATATTATAGGTTTCTGCATTGCCCAAAGGCGGATTGGTCGAAATCGAAGCGGTCGCCGTTGTCCAACAGCAATAATAGGGGAAAGAAATGAAGAAAGAAGAATATTTGATGAATGAATGAATTTTAGAGATTATTTTTTTCTTTAATATTGTGCCTTCGGCATTCCAATTCAAATTTTCCTTTTTGCAAATTTCCACAAATTCATTGGTATCGAAAGTGTGCATGAATATGTAACGAGATTTGTTAAATTATTATATTGCATCAATTCATTCTTCCTTTCTTTTGATTGAGCCTCCTTTAGGCAAAATTGATAATCCCAATAGAAATTTTAATATTTTTATTGCAGCACTTCTTGGAATCAATTGTGCCAGTCTCATTCATTTTCCATTTCGATGAAGATGAAGAAACAATTTTGATTTGGGGTGAACCGACTTTATTCAGGTAAAAATGGAACAAAAATTTGGAACCTTTGTTAATGCAATTTTTCCTTTTAAAGCATTGAAAATGCACAGACCGGAGAGCAATTGACCCTTGGATGGTTCAACGATGAAGGAAGGAGCTATTTCATGTTATGCCGATTCAAAATTGGTGATGATCAAGGATGGCGACAAATTATGAAAAAAGTGAACAACCCAGATGAGAACCGAACAAGATTGAATTAAATTGTGATGTAAATATGAAGATTATTATTATGCTATTATTATTATTAAATGTTATTGTTTTTGCCCATTATCTTGATAAATACTATTTTTATCAATAGAATATCCTTTAAAAATATGTGTACACAACAAATCTTTGAAAATATCTTTTAAAGGAATTTGTCCGGCAACTTTTTTGGTTGTTTTCAATCAATATATTAACACATTTTTTATATAGAATAAATGAAGATAATAATTTTTCATAATTAAAAATATAATTATTTCTTTTCATCACCCTTTTCTCTTTGCCCATTTGAAAATTCCTCCAATTCTTCATAGCAAGGCGGTGGCGGAATTGCCGCTGAAGAATTTGGAGTTGACGTGCAGGCATTTAACTGGAAAAAATTTTGTTTGGTTTTTAAAAATTTTTTAATAATATTTTTATTAATTTTTAATTAATTAAAAATTTGATATTTGATTTATTATTACCGAAGCTAAGCCAGCCAATCCGGCACTTCCACTGGACGATGATGGTGTTATTGTGTTAGGGAGTAGAGCATTCATGCTTAAAAAATACATTTAATTTTATTGAATAAGATTAAATTTTAATATTTATTATTATATTCCGATATACATAAAAAAATTAAATTTGATATTAGCAATTTTTGGAAATTTATAATTGACACCTGCTTGAGGAAACAATGGAAACGCAGCTCCTTCCACTTCTAGGCATTTTCCTCCTCCCCGTTGGGGCCATAATCCATCCAGTCGCGCAACCCCCAACGGCATTCACATTTCGAATTGACCTTCCACCACCACCGTAGGACGATGAGGGTATTGATGCGGCCGAAGTGCTTTCCGTATCATTCTCCGGCGAAGATTGGGAGGGGACGGCATCGGCACATCGAAAAGAGTTGCGCAAAAGGAGGAGAAGTGAAGGGGAATGGCCATTATTGCGGCGGGTTGGCCCCAATCGATGGGTGGCCACCGATGAAGATGGTCGATGATGGTGATGGCCACCTAAATATTTATTAAATTATTATTTTTTGGGAATTTGTCATTTGAACATTTAAATAAAATATATAAAAATTAATTTTTTTTTTACCATTTCCTCGGGGCATCCAAAGCATCAGGGAATAGTCCGGAGGCAAAATTCCACCAAAACAACGAGAATTGAAACGAATTGACGAATCGGGACTAAATTTGGATCATAAAATAATTTTATTTTTGTTAATTAATTAAAAAGTCAATTTTCCCACCTTCCGGCTTTTGCCAATTTCATGAGGAAAAGTGTGCAAATGACGGCCATTGAAATGAGCATAAAAACACCAAAAAGGAAGGTCAAATGCTCTTCGGGCACTTCATCGGGCGGAGTCTGGAAGAAATACAAAAAATATTTAATAATTAATAAATATGCCTTCAAATTCATGGATGGAGAGGGCGGTCCAAATTTTGGATATGATCTTTGGAAAAGTGAAGTAACTGAGGCTTAAAAATTAAATAAAAAACAAAACTTAATTAAAATTTTACCGGATCGATTTTCCCCTCCCAGTTCTCGGCCAAATTCCATGGAGGAATTTTGTGGACGGAAATTTATACCAATTTTTGCGTTTTTTGAGGCAAAATTACAAAAAGGGACTCTGAAAAGAATAAATTATATTTAATTATTTTTAAATATTTTTAAATTATTTTACTTTTCTGGGACATTGAGTAGTCGAATTAATTGGCAGCAAATTTCCTCCTCAATATTTGCTTGGACGGCGCAAAAATGCAAAGTTTTATTGGTCATTTCTGTTAAAAAAATAAGGAATTATATTTTAAATAATTCAAAAAATATTTTTTAGTAACTTGATGCTTCTTTTTGTTTGGGGACACAAAAATGTGCCATCAAAAATGGCATTCGTCCCATATTTTTAAAAGGGAGGGGAAAATGGAACCAAGTATTCGTCCAACTGGTCCCATGGCAATCTTGGAATTGGCCAATTGGAGGGTCGCCCCCTCCGCGACCTTTTTTGTGCGGGAAAAGGATCCTTCGCCTCTCATTTGTCATCCGGCTGCCCCCATCCAAAAAGGGCCACCTCAAATTGGGGGCCAAAGGGGCATTTCTATGGCCAATCCCTCCTTTCGAAGAGGGCACATTTTCCGTCGTTTTGCCCCCCTCATTTCCATCTTCTTCTCCTTATTTCCGCCAATGCGCCCCTCTTCTTCACTCACCCTTTTGGCCTTCGGCTTTTCCACTCAGTCATTCAAATTCCTCCATTCTTTGAGTGAAACCTCCCAAGGGGGAAAAGGAACAATGGCACTGTGAATGTGAAGGGGGGAGGGGGATTGGCCAAATGGGTCACCAAAATTTTGTAAAAATATATTCTAAATGGAGTTAAATATTCAAAAATGGGCTGAGTAAAATTTGAGAATTTTTGAGCTTAATTGTAAATTTGGAATTTTGGTAATTCAGAAAAATTTTATGCCGAATTGTAAATTTGGAATTTTGGTAATTCAGAAAAATTTTATGCCGTTAATTCTTATGATAATCAAAAATGGACAATTAAAATGTTGGCAGCCTTTTTTTTAATTTTTTTATTCAATTAAAATGAACTGGCAAATGATTGGATTGTTTAATTTTTTTTTAAATATAAGCTAAAATTTACATCCTCATTTATTAAAATTGGCGCATGGTCGACAGTCGATAATCAGCTGATGGGGGTTGCGGACAAATGTGCCAAAATTCACCTATTTTTTATTCCGTTTGGCTGACGCAACAAAATTCCATTTAACCAATGGGCCAATGCAATGTCCGTCCATTTTAGGAAAGAATAAAAAATCGGTCGAAAAGTTAGCTAGGCATTAAATTTGACATATATTTATTAGCCCCATTATTAAATAATTTGCAATAAAATAACAAAAATTTAACATATCCATAATTAAAAATTTGAAATTCCCCAAGGCTAAATATTAGTTCAAAAAATAATAGTATTTTAAAGGGATAGGTTGGATTTAATTTAAATGAAAAGAATATTACGGTATCTCGGAAAGTATTTTCCATTTAAGGAAAATATTTGTTAAAATGTTTTTTATCTTCCCGGAAAATGTTCGTCCGGAAAGTGTTCGCTAAGTTTAAAATGTATGCCAAGTTTTTAAAATCTTCGCCAAGTTTTAAAAATGTTCGCCAAGTTTTAAAAATGTTCGCCAAGTTTTAAAATGTTCGCCAAGTTTTAAAAATGTTCGCCAAGTTTTAAAAATGTTCGCCAAGTTTTAAAAATGTTCGCCAAGTTTTAAAAATGTTCGCCAAGTTCTAAAAATGTTCGCCAAGTTTTAAAATGTTCGCCAAGTTTTAAAAATGTTCGCCAAGTTTTAAAAATGTTCGCCAAGTTCTAAAAATGTTCGCCAAGTTTTAAAATGTTCGCCAAGTTTTAAAAATGTTCGCCAAGTTTTAAAAATGTTCGCCAACAAGTTTTAAAAATGTTCGCCAAGTTTTAAAAATGTTCGCCAAGTTTTAAAAATGTTCGCCAAGTTTTAAAAATGTTCGCCAAGTTTTAAAATGTTCGCCAGGTTTTAAAAATGTTCGCCAAGTTTTATTTGTTTCCGGAAAATGTTTAAAAATTCTACAATTCCCAATTGCTTAAAATCTTAATTTTTGATAATTTTATATTATTTTCTCATTTTTTCATTCCAATTTCTAATAATTTTACTCCATTTTATGCCTTCACATTTCCCTTCTTAACCAATTTCATCAAGCACAATTGGTTTCTGCGATTATGTCGAATGGAAACCCTGCTGCTGGACGACTGACTGCTAAATTGATGCTGCCTGTGGTCATTCAATTCATTTTTTCTTTACATCCAATTTAATGCTGGAACTTGGGGAAATAGGAATGAAATCGGACACATTTGGTAAGAGAAAAAGTGGACATTTGGCCTGCTGAAAGCGATTTTGGATGGGTGGCAATTTAATTTGAAGAAAGAAGATAAAGTAGCCCTTTTAGTGTGGACGGAAATAATCCATTAAAATTGGTTGGAAGGAGTTTAAAAAAAGAAAATGTTGGAGGTGGTAGCTGGCTGAATGATGGCAAATGTGTTTTCGGTGGATGCAGTTTGGATGAAGACATATTCACTTTTTTTTTTACTTTATTTTCAATACAAATGATAAGGATTTTTTTATTTTATTTTTTTTTAAATATTTGAGAATTTAACAAATCTACAAATTATGAGGCCACGGCCCATCAATTATATCCATGAAATAATGAGATAAGAAGTGCTAAATATAATTTAAATTTCTAAATCCCCGATTCCTGAATTCTCACCAATTTAGGAATTATTTATATATTTTTTTGTTTATTTTTAAATAGATGAATACAAAAAAAATATAATTTTAAATAAAAAATAAGACATATTAATGCCAAAAAGTGTCAAAAATATGGAATAATATTTCACCATAATAATATTCCATCATCCCATCTTTTCCATTCCCATTTTCCCATATCCACATTCATCAATCCATTTTCCATTTATTTATTTTATCCGCCGCCAAATTCTCATCAAAGCAAAAAGTGTCTCTCTGATGATGGCGGATTTGCCCCAATCACCAATTTTTGCGCCGATTTGTTTTTTTTTTTGGTGATCCACGGTAACGCCCAAAATCTGTGCAAATGAAAAATGGAACCCATTTTCGGATTATCTTCATTTACGCAGCAGATTTGCACCCACAAAATGGCATCCCAATATTTTATCCATTCATCCCTAACTAAATAAAATATCCAAATCACTTTCTTACAAAAATAAATAATTATTTATTTCGGGGGAATAAAATACCATAAATACTCTTATTAATTCCGCACACTTAGGGAAGGTTGAAAAATAATTCACCATGCGGTATTAAAAGAGAATTACGGTATTATTATAATCCGTTTTTATTGAAATCCTAAATAAATTTTATTATTGTTTTTTATAGCATTTTTATAATTTTTTCTGTCCTCAATTTTATGACTTTTGAATTATCTAATTTTATAATTTTGTTTATTTGGTTGCCAGTTCAGCTTATCAGAAAAGGGAGCAATTTTTGGGAATGTCAAATGATTTGATAACAAATTTATATTCGCTAATTTTTCCAAAAAATGCTTCATCAAAAATATTCTTTTGCCATAAAATTTATTTCATTTTTTAATCCGCTTCGTTCCCACTTTTTCCATTGCTGAAAATTAATGGCCCCGGTTGAGGGACAAATAAAACAACAAAGATATTCGCCGCCATCTGGCTCGTTACTGAATGCTGACCTTCGCCCATTTGCCCCTGCGCATTCTTCCATTCATCCACTGTTTGTCCGTCCTTTTCCCCCCAAGCAAACACTCATCTTTTCCCCTCAAATTCATCTGTCATATGTCCCTAATCCCCTCCAATTTTCACATTTCCTCGCAGCCAAACATTCAACAAAAATCGAACAACTTTTGAGGCCATCTTCCTTTGGCTGACCCTTTCCCTACATTCCATTCCTCTCTTCCTCTATTCGATTGTTAGCAATAATTTTGATGAATTTTTATGGCCATAAAAATGATGGAGAATTTTTTTGAGTTTCCTTTCCAAAATATGATTAAGAAATTTACCTGTGAAATCAGAGAACATTCACAAAAAATAATTCATGAAAATTTGTATTTTTGGCCAAATTCCTTCATCTACAATGTTTTATGGAATGTATAAAAACGGTGAAAGCCTGGGACAGCCTATTTTCGGAAATACAAAAATGCATTCAATTTGCTCAACGATTTATAAAAAGAATAAATATTGGTCATTTTCATTGTATTGACGACTTCTAGGAAAACTTTACAATTGAATCGAGAAATATTTTTTGGTTCCAATAAAAATTTATAAATTATTTAAATGAAAATAATTTTTAATTTATTTTAGGCCTAAAATTATGGCCAACCAGCATCAATAGATTACCATCAATAAATTCTCTTTAATTCCTCATCCTCGATTTTGAGGACCGTTAGCTTTTGTAGAACTAACTTTTAAAGAGTTAGACCTCCCAATTTACTCAATTTTTTGAGATGCTGAAAAATAATTCCCCATGGGGAATTAAATGGTATAGAATTTAACAGATTTAATTTATTATTCCTTTTAATACAGAATAATTAATATTTAATTTTTATAATTTTAAAGGAGGAAAATGTAATTTATTTAAAAATTAATCTACAAAATGGAATCAGCCTCATTTGAAAACAACAATGAGAATAGTGTCAATCAGCCATTTTTATCATACAATAATTTTAGGAAAATTTCATTGGAAAAATTAGAACAGGAAAATGGCCAAAATGAAAATTGTAAATAAAAATTAATTAAAATTCACCAAATAAATTTCTTTAATTTTAGTTGAATTTTGCGCCGAAAATGGATTATTCCCAATCCAAAAAGGGCAACATACAATTTGCCGAGTGATTCGTCGATTTCCGGATGGACGATGTTGGATTGAAATGGGCGGCCATGAATTATTATTGGCGGCCAAAAATGGGGAAATAAATACAAAAGAGGATGGGGAAGAGGTTCAAAAATAATTTTAATTTAATTTTATTTATTTAAATATATTTTGGACATCTTCCCATTATTTCTGAATGAATGAATATTCATTTTTACCCCAAAATTGATTCGATGATCGAATCTAATCAAATCCATCCAATCTTTTTCCCTCCAACCAAATTCAGATTCCTTTTTTGTCGGCTCATCCATCCATTCAAAGAAGAAAGGATGGATGATATTTTCTTGTTTTCCTCCCCTCAAGTCCATTCATTTTTGCATAAATGGACATTACATTAATTTCCACATTTTTATTTCTGATGGGCCTTTTTTTTATTGAAATTGTCCAAAAATTTTATTTAAAATTATTTTCAAAAATTATTAATATTTTTTCAGGAATGTGCCCAAAATTCTTTCGGCTCAAATAATCATTTTTTCTGTGTCAATTCTCATTTGAAAAATTGCATTTTTGCCAACAATTCCCCAACAACAATGGCCTCATTCAATCAAAGAAATCAATCGACAATTGGAATTGGGGGTAAATTTATTAGAATTAATTAAATTGCTAATTTTTCCATAGTTTTTATAATTCATTTTATTAATTTAATACATTAAAAAATGATTTAATATTTTCAAAGGATATCCAGAGAGGTTGCCGTTCCCAACATTTTGCCGTGCATTTCGGTGCATTTTGCATCCAATTGGCCAAAAATCCTCTGAATTTGAAGATAACAGGGAATTTGCCCGAAACATTTTGGAATACGCCCAAATTGCCGAACATCGCTATCGACTTGGTTTATCCCAAATTCTCTTGCAAAGGTCCTTCAAAAAAATTAGTTTAAAAAATAAAAAATTTTATAGAGAAGTTTTGGATGAATTAATTGCCAAAAGGAATTTTGCCATTTTGCCGGCGATAATTGCATTTCAAGTAAATAAAATTTAAAATTTAATTTTTTCAATTTATTTTTAGGCAAATTGTCGCCGGTATTTGGCCAAGAAAAAATTAGTAAAATGGCAAAAGGAAGAGGAGGCAATTTTTTGTATTCAAACAAATTTGGAAGCATGGCAGAGTATGAAAAATAGCAATTGGTGGAAATTATTCACGCAAATTAGGCCACTAATTCCAATCACAAGGTGAATATTCTCATTTATAAAATTAATTTTTTAAATTTATTATATAATTTTGCCATTTTCAGTTCGGATGAGAAGGAACGCCTCTGGCGAGAACAAACTGCCCAATTGGAATTGGAACTGGACGAAATGAGATCGGAAATGTCCCGGGCCCAACTTGAATTGGAATCCACAAAAAAGGCAAAGGAAATGGCCGATAAATGGGGCCAAGAAATGAGCAACAAAAATAGAGAAATTCAAACGGAATTGGAGAATTTGAGGGAACAAAAATTGGCAATCGAGGAAAAGGGCAAGTTTTTTAAAGGCATTTTAAATGTTTTTTGATGTAAAATTTGAATTATTTATATATTAAAATAAATATGAAAGCAAGGGGAATATTTCCACTTGACTCAAAGTATCAAGAGAATTTTCATAGGCGAAATATTTATAGACTTTGTCTAACAAAAATTTGAGGAAATTTTGCTGTATGAAAAATTAGAAAGGAAAATTATTTTAGCAAATAGCCAAGGATAATTACCAAGGAAGAAAAGATGGTTATAGGCAAATAAAATACGGTATGTAAGGGGGAGGAGAAAGAGGGATGAGAAATTGCCTCTGGATAAATTCAAATAGAAGAAGAAATGTTAAATAAAAAAATGAATTATTCCAATCAAATTCATTATTAGATTAGACTAATAAACTACCTAATTAATTTTTAAATTATTAACTAAATTATTTCAATTTTTTATTATGATAGTGAAAAAAGTCACGAATAAAATTATTATTAAAATTATTATAGATATATTGTATATGTATTTTTTTTTATTTATTTCACAATTTTTATAGCTGCCATAATGAAGGCTAATGAACAAAATGAGGAAAAGCCATCAAATTCAGCCTGGGAAACTGATGAGAAGGTTGGGAAAGAATTATGATTTAATAAAAATATATGATAATTAAAATTAAAATTAAAATTAAAAGGATTCTTAAATATTTTTATAATATTTGTTAGGCTTAAAATAGTAGGCATCAATAAAATTTTTAATATTTATATATTCAAACTTTTACGCGTCTATTTTCACAATTTTAAAATTTATATTTCTATGCTTGTAGATAGGCTGAATAAATAAATAAAATAGCCCTTCTTCTGTTATTTTAATTTCCCCAATTTCATTCATCTATAATGGAATGGATAAGGGGAAGTTAAAGAAAATTCTGCTAAGGCAACCATTCATATTCCGATGTGGTCTAGTGGTTAGGATCCGTGGTTTTCACCCACGTGGCCGGGGTTCGATTCCCCGCATCGGAAGTTCCTTTTTGCGATTTGGCCATAATTTTGTGGTCAACAAAATAATATCATAAGCATAAAATTTAAATTTTTAACCATTTGAAATTAACTTTTTATGGAAATTTCATGAAATATTTTATTGAAATTGGCTGATTCAATTGAAAATTTTTGTTCTTAATAATTTTGTATTTTTGAATTTTCGACAAAATAAAATTATATTTTTCGGCAAAAAGGCCAACTATCCCACCAAATAAAGACCTTCCACATTCTTTTAGCCTAATAAGGCTTAACCATTATTAAAAAATGCTAAGAGTTTTGTACAAACAAAATTGAATTTACAGAAAAATAATAATTTGTTCCCTCCTTTCTTTATAATTTGTTTGGCTAATGGTTTATTGGCCTGACTGTTTTTATTGGGGAATAGGAACAAACAATCGAATCGATTCGTTTTCTTCCACCCAACTTTCTCACACAATTCCACCGCATTCGCAGTATCGCCCAAATAAAAGGCCATAAAAATATTATTCACATTTCAAATTCCATTTTTCACTCCTTCCATTTACATACTTTTAAAAATATATGGAAAACTTTGCGCAATAAAAATGGGCGAAAATGCTGATTGCGCAAGAAAATTTTATTTTGATTAATTAATATTAATAATGTATTATTGTTTAAAATTAGTCATGAATTATGCAAAATATTTCCCAATAATTAATTTTTATTTGCAAAAATTTTATTGTCTTTTAAATAATATTTTTTACCAAAATAAGTTACTGTAATTTTTATTTCCAGACAATGGATTTGAAGCGTCAATTGGCCGATGTAATCGATCGAGAACATTTTACGCAGCAAAAGGCACAAAAGGCTTTGGAACAATTGAAGGACTTAGAGGCGGAAATGGACGATTTGCGGTGCAAAAATGAACGAATGGAGCGAAGGCAAAAAAGGTACAAAAATAAATCGAAAAAATTAATTCGAAATTGATTTTCATTTTTTCATAATTTTCCAGCACAAACGATGACCTTTCTCGGGTTCGAGAGCAATTGGATCGAGTCTTGGAGCAAAAAGAGCAATTGGAACGCAAACAATTGGAAGCGAATTTGAAGGAATCCCGAAAAAGAATCGAAATTCAAAGAGAAAATGAGGCAAAACAAAATGAATTGGAACAGATTAGGTGAAATATTCATTTTAATATTTTGTTCGACATGAATTAAAAAAATTTAGAATTTTTATTATTTTAGTTAAAATTAGAAATATTAAAGCAAATATTAATTATAAGAGAAGGCATATGGTATTTCGAAGATAACACAAAGAAATAAAACTTGGCGAACACTTAGAAATAAAACTTGGCGAACATTTAGAAATAAAACTTGGCGAACATTTAGAAATAAAACTTGGCGAACATTTAGAAATAAAACTTGGCGAACATTTAGAAATAAAACTTGGCGAACATTTAGAAATAAAACTTGGCGAACATTTAGAAATAAAACTTGGCGAACATTTAGAAATAAAACTTGGCGAACATTTAGAAATAAAACTTGGCGAACATTTAGAAATAAAACTTGGCGAACATTTAAAAATAAAACTTGGCGAACATTTAGAAATAAAACTTGGCGAACATTTAGAAATAAAACTTGGCGAACATTTAGAAATAAAACTTGGCGAACATTTAGAAATAAAACTTGGCGAACCTTTAGAAATAAAACTTGGCGAACATTCAGAAATAAAACTTGGCGAACATTTAGAAATAAAACTTGGCGAACATTCAGAAATAAAACTTGGCGAACATTTAGAAATAAAACTTGGCGAACATTCAGAAATAAAACTTGGCGAACATTTAGAAATACAACTTGGCGAACATTTAGAAATACAACTTGGCGAACATTCAGAAATAAAACTTGGCGAACACTTAGAAATAAAACTTGGCGAACATTTAGAAATAAAACTTGGCGAACATTTAGAAATAAAACTTGACGAACATTTTCAGGAAAGAATTAAAACTTAGTAAACATTTTCTTTAAAAGGAAAATAATTTCAGTTATATCGCAATATTCTTTTCATTTAAAATTAAATCCAACCAATCCTTCTGTTTATACTATTTTTTAAAATAAATTTGTGCATTTTCACAGAATTCAAAATGAACGGCGAATTCGTCAATTGGAGAGTCAATTAGAGGAGGCAATTGCCGAAAATATGGCATTGATTAAGCAGAAAAATGCAGCAGAAAAGAAAATGGGAGGAAGCCAAATTGGTTCAATGGCCGGTTCAATGATTGATTTGGCACAAAGGTGTGGAATTTGGAATATTCTTTTTTTTTTATTTTTTAAAAGAGAACTAATTTTTGTAAAAATAAACAATTCATTTAAATTATTTCCGTAGTTCATCATCATTGATGAGTGCAAATCGTACACTGAAAAGGAAACTGGCCAAGGCTCTTGCACTCGTCCAAAGCACTCAACAATTGGCCAAGGATCGAGAAAACACATTCGACCGACAAACACAACTTCGAACTCTTCGCCAACAAATTGGTTTGGGAATATAAATATTAAATTAATCATTTAAAATTGAATTTCAGAAGAAGCCGAAACTGAAAAATTGGCTGCATTTCGTGCTCAATTGGCAGCAGAAAATGAATATGCACAAATTCGGGCAGAAGTAAAATAAAAAATATTATTTTTAGTGAGTTTCTTTAGTTGGACAGTGCATTGAGCACAAAATTGGCTGCTGAACAAAAATTGGTTTTGGCAATTCGAGAAAAGAATGCAGCGACGGCATTGGCACATGAACATGATGGGCAACTCCAAGTGGGGCGAATTTTAATTAAATAAATTAATTAATTAAATAATTTAATTAAATAATTGGAATTATAATTCAAACATAGAAAGCATTGAAACGCGAAAAATCATTGGCCGAATTCGCTGGGATGGACCAAATCCAAATGCGCACTCAATTGGAACAAATTGCCCAATTGGAGAGGGAATTACGGGAATTAAAGGTAACATGGGGGTGAAGATATTTCAATTTAATTTATATTTGAAGACTGAATTGACAAAGGCATCGGTGGATACGGAATTCAGCAGCCAAAATTATGTGGAAAGACAGAGGCTGGAAATGACCGAATTGAGGCTGCGCGATTGCCAAGCAAAATTGGAAT
The DNA here is from genome assembly GCA_030063045.1 of Pratylenchus scribneri. Lineage (NCBI taxonomy): Eukaryota > Metazoa > Nematoda > Chromadorea > Rhabditida > Pratylenchidae > Pratylenchus > Pratylenchus scribneri. The sequence goes on along the minus strand of JAQSEB010000011.1, from coordinate 371,171 downwards.
TGGAACAGGCACAAAGGCAGAGGATTGAGGTGAACAAATAAAAATAAATCTATAGATTAATTGAAATTGTGCACTCAAGCTTTATTCTATATTTGGAAATTTTACAGTTTAAAAAATTTAATTTTAGAGCTGTTTAATTAGGTAAATGATCTTTATAAAATGAATTAAGATGAGAGTATCATTCACCAATACTTCACTGTACCATAATTTTAGGCACTATCTGAAAATATCGAATTTTCTGCAATATTATATATCGTAAATAAAATGGGTTTTCGTAAAAATATTAACTAGACTAGGGATTAGATTAAAACTAGATTAAAAGATAATGTTGAATGAATAGAATTGATGTTAAATTGGGCCCATATTAGGTTAGATAAAATTCTTCCGATTAATTAATTCTCACATAAATTTTCATTATTAATTCAATTTTTATAGGCAATTTTGAACAAATTGAAAGACGATTTGGATTCCGTGCAGCAACAATTGGCGGAGGAACGTGCAGCAAAAGAAAGGGAAATGGAGGGAAAAAGGCGGTTGAGGAAGGAGATACTGTCATTGCAAGAACAAATGAATGAAGGAAAAAGGAGGGAGGCAGAATTGCAATCGGCCCAAAGGCAATTAAAAATGGATTGCCTCAAATTGGAGGAGGAAAAGCGAATTTATGCAGCGGATTTGAGGATGATGAACAAAAGAATGGAAATTTTACAAAATGCATTCAATGCCGATTGCCTTGGAGGAGGAGGAGGGGGAGGGGGAAGTGGGGGAGGAAGCATTGGAGGTAAAAAATAAAAAAATTAAATAAAGAAATTGGCAAAATTTAATCAATTTTGGGACAAAAAATTAAGGGGATTGGCCATATTTTATGTATTTAATATTAGAAAAAAAATTAAAATTATTAAAAAAAATAAAATTATTTTTGTTAAAATTGAAATAAATTCCTTAACTTTTAAATAATTTTTGAATTTCGCAGCTGGCCGAACATTTTCCTCGATTTGTGGGGGCAGCGAATTGGGCGATTTGGAGGAGGGAATAATGATTCTGGAAGGAGGAGGGGCCAATGAAAATGAGGAAACTGGAATTGGGGCCGCAGATTCATTGGAAAATTTTGATGGTGCAAATTCGGATACGGTCGAAGGATCATCTTCGGGAGGCGGAGAAAAGTGAAGGAAATTATTTTGGAATGGAAAATTAAATTAATTTGATTATTTTTCCCTCATGTGAAATTTCAGAAAATTCATTAAAAAATTATACACTTTATAAATAATAAATATATTATATTAAATTGGATATTTTTTTATATGAGAGTATTTTGAATTAATAAAAATTTATACTACAAATTTTTCGAACTTAATTTTGCACATCTTCTTTAATTCATCCAACTTATTTTGAATTAATTCCACCTTTTTTGAAAATAAAAGAATGAATGCAATTTTATTTCCATTTATAAATAATTCGAATTTATGTAAAATCATTGTTTATTCAATTCTCCGTCTTTCTGACTGAATTCTTTCACTTTTTTGCTTCAATCAACTCGAAATCTTTATGCTCCTCCTGAAATAATTAATCAAATTTAATTTAATATTTTTTTACCGGACTATAAGTGTCATTGGCGGAAATGTAGACAAAGTATTTCTCCTCAGCATCCTTATCCTTTCGATTGACGTATAAAAGACCCATCAAATCCATGCTGGATCCTGAAAATGCCGAAAATTAATAAACAAATAGGCAATTTTAGGGAAGTAATAATTCCCTTAAAAACACAAATTTATTAGGGAAATGATCCATCGATTTACCTTCTCCTTGCTCCAATTCTGCCACTTTTTTAATGGCTGCGGCCAATTCCTCGCGTTTCTTTTTCGCTTCTTCCCAATCAAGTTTGAATTTGAATTCACCAGCAGCAGTTGAAGTGTTCACAATTGCTTGAATATCATTCTTCAATTTGGACACATTCTGCATTGCCTCCACAATTTCTGCTGAGCCATTCTAATTAGTGAAGGGGAATTTAGTATTTATACAATATTTGTATGTTTTTATTTTTTTTTATAATATAATGCTGGAATCGAATTTTGAATATTTTCCCTAATTTAAAAGGCCTTTCCCAATACATTTTATTCTAATTGTTTTTATTTTAAATTTTTAAATATATGCTTTTAAGCTTTTTGGGAAAACATAGCCTCAGGGATAATCAATCAATTTTGTGTCTTTTGGTAATTTAAAAAGATTAAATTAGAGCAATTAATTTTATTTTTTTATACCTTTTGACAACTTAAAGAAGCTAAATTTAATTAGAAGGAACTGGAATTTATTAATTATTTGATGGAAAAAGCCACACATTTTTTATTGGTTCAATCAGTTTTTAAAAAATCTGCTGGGCTACTAATTTTTTTTATCCAAATCTCCCACCCACCATTTTTGTAGTTACATTTTTTCCACCAATCCAAATGCCGCCAATTGCATATTCCACTTTCTTCCCGGGGCCCCTCTTCTTTTTCATCAAATATGCCATTTTCTGTAAAATTAACACAAAACAAAATATTTTCATTCATTTTAGTAACCTTAATGCAATGCAATGTTCGCACAAATCGCACTTGACTTTTCACAAAACCACTCCTCTTATCGAACAATCCCGGCGGCGAATCTTTGATCAATTTGTGAATGGCCCCGCCCTGATTGGCCCATTCTGAAAGTTGATCGGCCATTTCATCATTGCCCCTTTCCACAATGTCAAAATTGGATGTTGGCGGTTGCGGGTCATCATTATAAAATAAATTAAATATATTTATTTGAATTGTTTACCTTAATTGGGACCTTTTCAAATTCATCTGAAAACCCAGGCAATCCCATCGAATATCCTTCCGTTGTGAATTCCTCTTTATTCTTTCGATCGTTGATCATTTTTTCGACCTTTTCTTTCGCTTCTTTCGCATCTCCATCCTCGATTTTAGCCAACAATGCATTCACATCCTTCATTTCATCGGCATTTTTTATATCGGCATCGGCCGTGAGATTAGCAGTTGCAAAAATGCAATACGATAGATCGGTTGCATTCACTAAAAAATGAATATAGGCAAATTCCTTTTAAGCAATTGAATTTCGGGAAAAAGAACCAAATTCAAATCATTATATACAAATGATAATAATTTGATAAATTTAATTTTTTGCCGAGAAAGTGAATAATAAAAATGTGGGCATTGAAAAACTAAATTAATATTAACCCAATTTTCATTTAAATTTATTTTAAATATATTTACCATCTTTCTCATCAATTTGCGCATCCAAATGGGAAGTGCCAAAAATGATGGTCAAAAGGAAGAAAAAATGAATATATTGTTGAATATTCATTTTAGATTGGGAGGAAAATATAATCTAAAAATAAAAAATATGGGAGAAAATTGATATAATTGCCGAAAGGCGGATTAGAAATAGTTGGCATAATTTATTTAGACAAAATTATCAAAATCCGATGAAATTAATATAAAATTATTATTTTTTGTTAAAATGATGTTATTAAAATAAAATGGACAAAATTAATGGGAGAAAATATAAATTAATAAAATAAATATAAAGTTCATTTGGGGGATTGGATTCGACCGAAATGAATGAATCATTTTGGAAAGCGATGAATTTATTATATTTGATGGGAAAAATAATAATTTGTTCCTTTTGATGAATGATGCACATATATTTTGTGAATTAATTTCATATACTGTAATCGAAAAATATTAAATTTATACAAAATAAATAAAATCAATTTACAATAATTATAAATTTGTACAAAATATTTTTAAAAAATAATTAAATTATTTTCGAATTTTGTCCCTTCTTCTTGTCCATTTCATCGTCAATTTTGCCGCACAAACTTTGCCGTTGATTTTGCTGCAAAATTTTGTCGAAATAATATTGGCTTCGATTTTGGCGAAGAGCAAAAAAGAGATCACGAAAGGCACGGCTTAAATTTAATTTCAAAATTAAATATTTAAAATTAAAATTTGCAACGTGAAAATGAAGCAAACAATTGGCATAATCAGTGAATTAAAATTCATCAATAAATTTGACAAATCTGGAAGCCAAGCAAATTCGGCATATTCAAAAAGATTGCCGAATGCAATTCTGAAGGAAATTAATTTAAAATAATAAAAAGGGGAAATAATTAATTGATTTGATTTACATCACTAAACGAAGGGAAATGGCCATTGTGGTGCACACAAAAAATGCACAAAAAACTGTGATTGTCATCAACGCTGTCCGATGTTCAGTTTGTAAACGATTTTGGAAAAGTTGTTGCTGAAAATTAATTAATTAAAATTAATTAATAATTTTAAAATTAACATTTTCCCTGGAATCCGCAATAATTCGGAGGCAATTATAATTGAACCAAATCAACATGGACATTGGAATTATGTAGACCCCAAATCCGTACAAAAAACCTGTAAACAATTTTAATTTTAATTGAAATTAAATTATTTTAAAATTATTTATTTTTTAAATAATTTTGAATTAATTTTTTAACCTTCTTGGAGGACAATATAAATTGTGGAAAAACGCAGCACACTTTCCACTGATTCCTCCACATTTTCTGTTGATGATTTTTCCAATTCCCACCATCGAATGGAATTCATGGCTAAAATTAATCAAATAAAAATATTCATTGATATTCATTGAAAATTAATTAAATTTACCAATTGCCATTAAAATGCATGCAAATATGCAAATTTTGCTGTGCCGAACAAATTGAAGCCGTCGTTTCCACGCATTGCTGGGATGGCAAATTGAATGGAAACGATGGCCACAAACCAAGGTGAGCAGCCAAATTGAACTGAAAATAATGGAATTGGGGAAATATATTTAATAATGATGGAATTCACGAATAATTGGAGGACATCAATAATGGATAAAATATTTTTACGGCCTTGGAATTGAAATTGCTGATTGCGGTGGCCTCCGCAGGGAATCGAACATCATCGATGAACTAAAATGATGGAAAATGTATTATATTTGTAATTTTAATTTGGACCTGTTCAATTGCGGGCGTAATTATGACGGGAAAAGTGAATAACAATTGACCAATATTGCAGAGTGACATTGCCCCAAGGTAATGAATCTAAATTTTGAATTGAATTTGAATGGAAAATAAATTCACAGACCAAAACAGTTTTACGATAATATTCTCGATTATTTGAGACCATAATGAAGACGCCAAGACAGGCGGCATTGAAAAGAATGCCCAAAAGGCAAAGAATTGGTTGGATGTAGAGAACGAGGATACAACTGAATTAAAGGAATGAATTGTTGCAAAAAAATATTTTTGGGAATATTTTCTACATTAAAATGTATTTTCGTCAAGCGGCCGGCCTAATTTTAATAAAAATGCATATTTTTTTCAATTTATTTGAAATTACTTTTAGTTTAGTAATGATTTAATCAAAAATAACATTGTGTGCAAAATTCCAACCTTATCAATTCCGGAATGCTCATCATTTGCGAATTTGCCAAAGGGGAGATCATGGAATGAGAAAAAGACAAATTGGAGGGAAAATTTGAAAATTGAAATGGGTGGAGAAGTTTGATGTTGTTTGATGTAGTAAAAAAATAAAATTATGCTGGAAAATGTTCCAAATTGTGTCCGGCTTTTGGTCAATTCCAGAGCATGATGTCCTCGTCTGCCTTTGACACAAATGACAAATTGAGTGTTTGGATGAATGAATGAATTGGATGTTGGAAGTAATTTGACGCCTTTTTGTTGGCAATTTAAATTTTGGTCAACGAGGATAGTCAGCTGTATTTGTCTTTTCCAGACATTTCCTGGATAGTAATTCCTTTTATGCTTTGATGTTGTTAAAATTGTTGTAAAATTGCAACAAAAATGTCACGAATTTAAATTCACAAATTTAAGAATAAATGAAGATGTTTATATCTATGAAAATTTGGCTAATTTTATCAATGAAAAGGAAGTATTTTTTCAAATTGGCTTCATTTTCTAACTATAAGTTGTTTTTGTTTTTCACATAAAAAAGGAAAATTTTTTAAAGGATTTTTGATAAAATTAATTAAGAATTTTATCTCAAATATCAAAATGCTTTTATGAGAATGGAGAGAAAGCAAAATGCCCGCCGTTTTCAATAAATAAATTGGAATATTCTGTTCCAATTTTTGTTGGATAATTAAATTTTGAAAGAATCCAATTTTGAAAGAATCCATTGGAATGTGACGTAAAAAGGGGAATGCCGATAAATTAATAAACAAATATATACCATTTCTGACAATCCAAAATGTACAATTCACTTAAAAAGGGAACATTTTATTTTGGTAATTTATGCGTAATGGAATTATAGTAAAAATAAAATATACAATTCTTTTTTTTTGTTATTTAAGCAAAACAAAAATTCAACAAATTTGCATTTTTCGGTCAAGTATAAATCATACTAATATTTAAATATTTTTTGCCTACTTTTAGAAATCCAAAAATATTCATTAACATTAATAGGAAAATTAATTAATAATGATTTAAAGCGAACGCGAGGGGATGAAATATATTAATTTAATGAAGCATTAAAGGGGAAAAAGGCGAAAACACATTTTCCCTGGGCCTGGGGCACTTATTTGCCTTCCTCCAAAAGGGAAGCCCCCATCCCAATTCTCGGCCCAAAAATTGTTCCCCGGAAGCCAATTGACCTCCTGCCTCTCCTTCTCCCCATTAAAAATGTCATTTTGCCTTGCGGCTTCATTCGGCCAAGAGCAATTTGCCCAAATTCACTTCCCCCAATTCTATGGCCAATTTTATAGGCAAAGAAGAAATTAAAATTTCCCACGGGAATTTCACTTCCCCTCAAAAGATGGATGGACCCCCAAAGGGGCGCCAATAATATTTAATTATGCTTCATATCTTTTCTATTTTTGGAATATGTCTAATTGGGTGCAAAAATAGAATTTGAAATTTTTATAAGAATTTTTTTTCCTTTTTGAATTTGAAAGTGAATATAATTTTAATAATTTTAAATTAATAATTAAATTCTTTTATGAGGAAATTTTTTTCAAGAATTATTAAAATAATTATCCAAAATCATTGATTTATTTGAAAATTTTTGCCTTCAATTTTTGAAGATTTTGCCTTCGAGAATGACTTCAATTTGCTTTAAAATGACAGCATTTTTTTTTTTTTTGCAAAATATCAATCAAAACTCAAAATCAAAACCCAAACTCCCAAAGTGCCAAAACATCTGCTGGGCATTGAAGTTCTTTATTATTAAAAATATTATTAAGGGATTCAATTATATAGGTAAATGAAAAACATTTAAATATTTCCAATAAAGGCTAAAAATAGCCAATTTCTGGAATTTATTCTTTATTATATTTATGGTAATTTTTTGAAGGTGCAAAGACAAACTCGGCTCTTGTGGAATAAGCGGTAGATAATTTTATTAAAATGCTAAAAAAATAAAATAATAAAAAATGGAATAGGTATATAAAATCAACTGGTAAATATGGAAAAAGTAATTTATTTGTAAGGCAAAAAATGAATGGCACGGAAATGGAATTCATTAATGAAATTTTGGTCCAAAAAGATAATTTTCAAGGAAAAGATTGTTTTGATTTGATTATCTAAAAAATACTAAAATAATTGAAGAATTGCAGGTGAAAATAGAAAAAAATTAAATTTGCATTAGAGCGAAAACACATTCTATGAATTAATGAAAAATTTTTAGATATTTTTATTTTAAATGGAATAAGAATAATGTGTGTTGATTAAAAAGAATTTTTAAAAATGGATAAAAATTTATAAAAATGGTGGCTATATTCCCTGCTGTTGCCTTTTTCCGGAAAGAATTAATTTGCACTATTTCCGGTTGCCCTTTTCCGGAAAGAATTAATTGCACTATTTCCGGTTGCCCTTTTCCGGAAAGAATTAATTTGCACTTTTTTCGGTCGTTCCGGTTGCACTTTTCCGGAAAGAATTAATTTTGCACTTTTTCCGGTCGTTTCGGTTACACTTTTCCGGAAAGAATTAATTTGCACTCTTTCCGGTTGTTCCGGTTGCACTTTTCCGGAAGAAATAATTTCCACTTTTCCGGAAGAATTAATTTGCACTATTTCCGGTTGCCCTTTTCCGGAAAGAATTAATTTTGCACTTTTTCCGGTCGTTTCGGTTACACTTTTCCGGAAAGAATTAATTTGCACTCTTTCCGGAAAGAATTAATTTGCACTCTTTCCGGAAAGAATTAATTTGCACTTTTTCTGGTTGCCCTTTTCCGGAAAGAATTAATTTGCACTATTTCCGGTTGCCCTTTTCCGGAAAGAATTAATTTGCACTCTTTCCGGTTGTTCCGGTTGCACTTTTACGGAAAGAATTAATTTGCACTCTTTCCGGTTGTTCCGGTTGCACTTTTCCGGAAAGAATTAATTTGCACTCTTTCCGGTTGTTCCGGTTGCACTTTTCCGGAAGAAATAATTTCCACTTTTCCGGAAGAATTAATTTGCACTATTTCCGGTTGTTCTGGTTGCATTTTTACGGAAAGAATTAATTTGCACTCTTTCCGGTTGTTCCGGTTGCACTTTTACGGAAAGAATTAATTTGCACTCTTTCCGGTTGTTCCGGTTGCACTTTTCCGGAAAGAATTAATTTGCACTTTTTCCGGTCGTTCCGGTTGCACTTTTCCGGAAAGAATTAATTTGCACTCTTTCCGGAAAGAATTAATTTGTACTCTCTGAAATTTATATGCCCATGGGCTTAAAATAGAATATTTACGGTATGTGACCCAAAAATTCTAAGAAAACTTGCAGAGTAAATGATAGGGTGGTAAAAAAGGTTAATTTATTCATCAAAATATTTCAAAAATATCACAATTTAAATGATTGTAAAAAACAAAAATGATTAAGGTTTTACTAAGAAAAAGTGAATTTATTTATTCTCTCAAAATTCATCCCCTTAACTGCATAATCCACATGATTGGGCACATTGCTGCAATTTCATTCCCTTCGTATAAACTTTGCTTTGACAAAATGCTGGGCCCCACATATCGCAACTGTACAAAATTCACATATAAATTTAATATTTTTGAATTAAACCAACTCTGGTTTGTATCTGTCCCTGCATTGGAATGATTCGGGGATGCAATGTCCGCAAGTCATTCGGCAACTTCTGCTCATTATATGGAAATATGCCTTCAAAATAGGTAAATAAATTTCTCCAAAGCAAAATGAATTACCCGATTTTTGCACAAATTCATATTTCCAACACAATTATCAGTGTCCACATCGTTGCAATTTGAATCTATTTAAATTTTTACTTAATTTGAATAGTTTGATTTACCATTTTTCTTATATTTATAAATTAATTAATTCTGAATTAGACCATATATTAAGACACATTAGTAAAATAGTTTAAATTATTGTTTAACCGTTCAATATATTCTCAAATGGCTTATTTCTAATTTTTGGTCAGAAAATTTGGGAATATTTAAAGCAATTTTTCGTTGAATAAATTCAAATATAGCCCAAAATTACCCACCTCTTTGCGGTTTGACATTCACACTCTCGAAATTGTCCACCTCTGCTTGTGAAGCAATTCCACCATTTTGGCTTCCTTTAAATGTTTTTGGCACATTAAAATGTTTTTTACTTAATTCAAATTACCTCCTCCTCCTTCCCCTCCGCCTGCCTTGATCACTTCTTCCATTGCTTTTTTAGCCTTTTGGATCAATGAATTTTTTGCATTTTCAGAAACTTCGGCCAACGATTTTTTTGCCTCCTCAAATGCTTTATTCAATGATTTTTCTGCCTCCGTTTCTGCTCCGATCACCTCTCCTTTCCCTTCTAATTTTGTGATTTCTACGGCTGCCGTTCCCGATGGACTTTCTTCATTCGAAGATTTTTTTTCATTTGAAGATTTTTTCGGGGTTTTTCCTGCTTTTACTTGTTGATTGGCAGTCTTTAAATTTAAAAAAATGGAATTTTAATTAAATTAATTAAATTATAATGTCAAATAATTTAAAAATAATGCCAACAATTTCCAATTTTTTTTCTTAAATTAAAAATACCTTCCATTGTCCCATTTCCCACCTTATCAATGTCGGCTTCTCCCTTTTTTTCGACTTTTTTCACGGATTTGTCTGCTTCATCTTTTGCATCCTGGATTCTTTTTTCCGCCTTTGTAATTGCCACATCCAACTCCGCTTTTGCCATTTCTTCCCCTTCTTTCATTTTATCAATTGCCCCTTTCGAATTTGTTTTTGCCATTTCCAAGGCCGCCTCCTTCGTTTCCTCAATGTCGGCTTCTGCTAATTTTTGAGCCTCTTCCACCTCCTTTTCCCCTCTTTGGCCCGCTTTTGTGATTTTTTCTTCCCCCTTCTCTTCGGCATTTTGCACCTTTTCTTCTGCATTTTTGGCGGCATCCTGTGGGATAATTTAATCTGAATTTTATTTTTATTATGCCTTTTTTTACCTGAGTGGCCGCATCCGGCTTCACTGTTTCCCCATCTGGATTTAATTTCTTTTTCAATTTTTCCTCCAATTCTTTTAATGCCTTTCCCTTTTCATCAATAATAGCATTATTTGCGTCCTCGATTTTTAAATCCACTTCTTTTTCCGCTTCATCATTGAGTTTATTTAATTCTTTTTCAGCATCACTTTTTGCAGCCTCGATTCTCACATCTTCGATTTTCTTTTGATCACGAATTTCGGTTTCCTCCTAAAATCCCAATAAAATTAATTTTTAGGAAAGAATCCCTTTTATTTATTAATATTAATTTTCTGTCATTAATTTTAATAATCTCACATTTTTATTTGCAATTATTAATTCGTTGACTTTGTCATTGAATTCCTTTGTGAACCTTTGATGAGCATCTTTAACCATCTCCATGGCTCTAGCGAATGCCGTTTTCAATGCTTTTGACACTTCTCCTACCTAAAAATTTTACAAATAATAAATATGCTATAAATCCTCTATTAATATCCTTCCCCTTTATTTGTAGCCTCCCCCCTTGAGAGTATTCGAAATTTAATATCCTCGGGGATATTAATAGAGGATTTATGGTATTTTGAGATTCGATAAATGGCCTCTTTCTATTTTAATTTAGTCATAAATTAATGACCGAATTTTGAGCAAATCTTTGGTTTAAATCTATTTAAAATAATTTTTCCCCGAAACGCAATGTATTGGTTTTATAAGGGGAAAAAGAATTGGAATATTGAATTGGGTTTTGAATGATAGGTAATTTCCAATTTTTGGCTTTTTTTTCAAAAAATAATCAAATACAATGATTATTTTCAAAATTTTTACCTGTTCTTCTACATTCTTCACATCTACATTTCCTTCAATTTTATTCTTCAATTCCTCTAAATCCTTCTCTATTTTTGCATTCGTCAAGGCATGCTTTTTTAAATTGATGATTTCCTCGAGCGCTTTTTCCTTTGCTTCATCCAATTTCTTCAATTCAACTTGAATTGGTCCTTCTGTGGTGGAAAATAGCTTTTTGGAATTTTGAATTTCCAAATTCATTTGGTTAAATGGGTCAAAGATGAGTCTATCGGCGGCTAGTGTAACCTCTTTTTGTACTGTAAATTTAAAATAAAAAATATTTTTTTATATTATTTATTGTATTTACTTGGTGTCAATGTTTGTATGAGAGGAAAATTATTGAAGAGAAGAAATGATGATGCCACAATGCAAATATAAATGTTCATTTTCATTCTGTAAAGCATAAAAATTATCTAATAAAGTATAAAATTAATTTTAAAAAGATTATGCTCCTATTATTGGCCAAAGTCCACTTTAAAATAATTCTATGAGAAATAGCAGCAGCCCTGCTGGGCTGGAGCCACTAATAATAGGAAAAATATTGTATTCAAATTATAAAATTAATTAGTAACCACTCAATTAAAAAACGAGTTTTATTCATAAAAGATTTGTTGTACATTAAATTAATTTTTCCCTACTCTAAAATATTTATAAGTTATTATTAAAAATAAGTTTTTCTAATTGGTTAATTGAAAAGGAATTTTTGTTGATAGAAATATTTTTGTTCCGTTTTTATATTCACCTATTTGATATTCTCAATTTCATAGATTGTCTCCCCGATGTCCCATCCTATGCCTTGTGATCCCCAAAGGCAAAAATGTCAAACAAATAATTTTTCATATTTTTTTTATTTGCCCAAATGCTTTTGGCCCATGGCATTTTCCCATTCGTACCAGAATTTCCTTTTTGGGATTTGGCAGCCCAAACATTGTCGACCAAGTTTGGAACATTTTGGCTCAACTTTTTTGGGCGCAAATATTGGATGGGATTTGAGCCAAAAAATTTTGGAAGATTTTATACAAATATTTTAAAAAAGGAAAATTTGGTATAAAAATGATATCATAAAAAGTTCAAAATATTCAAATTTTTGCGTTTCTTTTCTGCCAAAAATTCTTTCAAACATAAAGATCATTTGGAACAGAAAAGGAGAAGCACAAAATCCAATAAAATTTTACCAATGAATTTTGCCAAATTCGTCATTTTAATTAAAATAATAAAAATATGATTTTAAATTTTAATTAATTAATAATAAAATAAATTAATTATAGTACAATTCGCATTTTGTTACATAAACAGTGGCACTCTTAAATTCGATTTTAAGTGTCAATGCCAACAATGCTTAAGGACCTTTCCTATTTGTCCTACTGTACCCCCACTTTTTGCCTAATCGCCTGTACCGTAACCCTATCAATCAAATATTGCCCCAATCTGCCTTTTTAAATCCATTAATTTTCCCCTCCTTTGATGCTTTTTACCCTTCATATTATTAATTCGCCTGGTCCGCGGATCCAAATCCTTTTTATTGTTCATTTAAAGAAATCAATCGATGAATACAAAATGCCATCGTCAATGTACCATCAATCGATCAATCAATGGTCTCCCTTTGCGTTTGCCTTTTGCCAACCACTTTTTCTTTTCATTTTATTCCCAATTTCATTTCTTCTCTCTCTCATTCATTTTCTATTTCTCCTATTTATTTGAGTCATCAAAAGCAAGATAAATCGGTGAGAAAGGCATTGGCCATTAAACATTGGCCAAAATCGAAGCATCCTTTTAGCCTAATTCTGACTTAAAATTAACTCCGTCCTCAATTAAATGTTAGCGGATAATTTAATTCCTTCTAAATTTGAATATTTCTTCTTTTCATTCAAATCTTCTAAATTAAAATAATCATCTGCTGACTGGCCATTGCCTGAAAATATTTATTATTTAGGTGTATTAATTCAGGCAAAGCTCAGTTTTCATTTTCCCTTGCCTTTCCCTCAAATATTTAGAATTTAATAATTTTTATTTTGATTATGAGTTCATTTTTCAAGCCTCACTCAGAGTTCATATTGGAAGTTTGGCTATAAATTAAATAAAAATAATCTAGTTAAAAGTTTTCATCCCAAACCGAAGAGAATATGGACAATGTCTTCCGGTTCGGAACCAACAAGCACAGCCATCTCGTGAATTAGAGCCAATTTTAAGGCTAAAATTTGGATCATGGGTCTTTTTAAAGAACTAGGTTTAAAGCATTTAGGTTATGGAAAACATTAATGTTTTTTTTGGAGGATTTTGTTGGGAGGATAGGCTGGCAGCACCGAAATAGCCGACGATGAATCCGTCAGCTTTGCAACGCACCGAAAAATTTTGATCAAGGTTTAAGATTATTTGGAAGGCTAATTAGGCGCCGATTAAAAATTAATATATTTATTATGTTTGTGTCCCCTCTATCCTTTGGGTTGTGAATTTTAACCTTTAGAGATCGGACGAGATGAGACTGTCGTGGAAACTTTCCGAGATCGGAAACTTTCCGAGATCTCGGGCCGAGACCGGACCGAAACTCACTGCCCAGGTCTCAATCAGACAGCAGGTCGGCTTGCTGGGCCCAATCAAGACCTTTAGAATGCAATCCATCCCACCACAATTGTGAGGATTAAGGCACACCTCAAATTCTAATCTATCCATTTTCCCCTCGCCAATTCCAATCCCCTCCCCGCCCAATCCCTTCTTTTTGGAAGATGACTAGAAGGATCGTGGATCATATGCCAAACAATGTGATTTAGAGCCCGAAATTCTATAATGAAATTGAGGGAAATCAAAACAAAATTTAAGGGCAAGAGGCATTGGTATCGAGTCATAAAAATGGCCAAGGGGGAGGTGGGGTTGCACGTTGCAGGCAGTAGCAGGTCGCTGAATTGTAATTGAGAGAATTTTGCAAATAAATTGAAAGGACCTTTCATTCCTTTCTCTCAATTCCCAAATTCATTTCATTTTCTCCCCCTCTCCAGTGCCAATTTTCATGGAGAATTTTTATTACAAAATCAAATTTTGTATCCCAGAAATTGTTGAGCAACAAAACGTAATGGATTAATTCATAAATTATTAAGCCTAATTACAAAATAAAAATAAATTATTTGATAAATATTTCACAATTTTTAAATATATTTTTAAGTTGACAGATTTTAAACAAAAAATGTGGAAATTTACATTTTTAATTTGTTTTATTTTGGCCAATTTGGAAATTGTCAAAGCTGGAACCCCATTAGGCGCTGTAGCGAAACCATCAGCTGCGGCTGCATTTGGCACATCTAATTTAGGAGGTATTACATTTTTAAAATAATTTTTAAATTCTTTTATTATTTAAAATAGGGCGACCCCATCATCAGCGACTAATTGGAGTACCACGAAACTCAAATGTTGTTACTATGGCAAAATTGAATGGAGATGGTAAGATGAATAATTTGATAACAAAATTGAGATAATACAAATTTAAATATTTAAATGGAAATATTTCATTTATTTTAATAAAAATTACTTTGAAGGTGATGGAAAAAGTGGAAATGGAAATCATCATTTAGGTTTAGGTGAATATTTTTAATATTTAAAATATAATTAATTGTATTATTAGGAGGACTTTATAAACAAAGTGATGGCCATCATCCGATTCAACCAGTGCACCAAAATAAACCAAAAAATGGGCAAATGAACCCTATTAAAAAGTTGGCACAAATGCCGTTGAATGCCCTTTTCAAAATTCTTCGTCCAATTGAATTTGTTTTGGAAGTAATGATTATGGCACCCATTATTTGGGCTTCATTGCAGAAAACTGTAAAATTTGGAATGGAATTATTCCTAAATATTTTTAATATTTAGAATCAATCATTTACAAAACAAAGGGAAGAATTGAAGGACAAAAAACCGGAACGAGAATATTTCATTGAGGCCATTGAAGCATTGATGAATTTGGCCAATTCCGCTGGGCACAAATTAGAGGAAGAAGTCGGCAAAATTTTGGAAAAAACAAATCAAATGATTAAAAAACATCAACACAAAAATCAATTTAATGTGCAAAAATTGAAAAAAATTGTTGTTAATGTGCTGGAAGGAGGAGAGGTGAAAAAATAAATTAAATATTTAATTGAACAAATTAAATTTGTAGGATGTTCAAATTCCACCAAAATTGAATCCGATGGAACATCTTTTGGTGAAAAGCCTAATAAAGGGAAAGGAATTTGAAAAGGGATTGAAAAATGTTTTGGGAAATGCCGTGAATGGTGCTGCCAATTTGGCGACCCAAGGGGCCGTCGCAATGTTGGCCATAATTTTGGCCCCAATTGAAATTGGCGGCAGAGCTTATATTGTCTTCTCCATCATGCACTCAAAACATCAAGTTTGTGGTGGAAATTGTTTAGCCAAATGAATATTTTAATTCATTTTTAATGCCTTTTAGGGGAATAAAAATTATTAATTCAGTCAAATTTCATACAAAATTTGGAGAATTTTAAATAAGTTGATAAATATTTATGAATTAATAAGGCAGAAATTTCTTTTTTACTATGAAAAAAAAAGATTTATTATCCAATTTTTTCATTTCAGTATGAAAAAAGTGCCAATTCGCATTATTCATTGAAATTACGTATTTTATTTGCGATGGATAGATTCCAAAGATGGTTGGGCGAAATTGGAAATTCAATAAAAAAAACGGATGAATTTAAGAAAAATATAATGAAAATATTTGGCGGTGGCAATCAAATTGAAAGTGAATTCGGCATCGGCAATTTGGAGAAGGAATTTGATGAAATTTTGAAGGAAAGAATGGGAGCAAAAAATGCAAATGATTTTAATTCAATTTTGAGAACATTAAATGATCAATTAGAATTTCATAATGGAATAAAAATGACCGAATTGGGTGCAGCAGATAGGTGGGAAATCGTGGGTGGGATCAAATTTGGACAATTGCTGAATTTTGCATACTAAATTTTCAATTTTTAAATGAATTAAATTTTGAAATAATTTTATTACCATTATATAGCCCTTAAATTTGTATTGAGAAAAATAGTGAAAGAATTATTAGAGTTGGGCCTAGGATTTTGCCCCGGACCTTCGCCAGAGGCCTCCCCTCATTGGCCCAATGAACGGAATAGGGATGAAGGCGAAACTCGTCTTTAGATTATTCTTTATTAATTGTTCCAGAAAATGCGATAATAATTTGAAGGGTAAAAAGCAATAGGTCAAAAAGGCAGATTGAGGCAATATTTGATTGAAAAGTGCTACGGTACGGGCGATTAGGCAAAAAGTGGGGGCACAGTAGGACAAATAAGAAAAGACCCTTAGTCATTGTTGGCATTGTCAAGGATAAATAAACGAAAAAAGCTAGAAAATAGAATAAATGACAATTTTCGTTTTCATATTTTCTGACTATTTTTAATAAATCATTTTGATATCCAAAAATGCCGAAAATTATTTTTCTGATTTATTGGAGACTTTGAAAAATGAATAAGAATTCATTCCAAATCCAAATTAATCATATTTTAAAATTTAAAAAAATTTTTTGACAAATTTTACATAAATAAAAAGGGAATAATTTTACAGTGATGTGGAATTTGATTTGGAGGATGAGGACAAAACATTGGGATCATCCCCCCTTAACCTCAATGGATTGAGCCAGCCTGGCAGTGATGATGAAGGAAATGATCCAAATAATAACCATGGACATGGACATGGACACAACCATCCGAATTCGAGACACAAACGAGGCATTGATGAACAAAAAGTTGTGGGATTCCGTATGGAGGAGGAATTGGGGGAGAAAAAAATTCGTTTGCATTTCATCGTATCCCCGAATCATGGCATAAATATAATGGACTAGAAATTTGAGAGCATCGAATGAATTGTTTTCCCCCACTATTTTTGATGATTATCGCAAATCATTTCAAAGATTTTCATTACTATTATTGAAATATGTTTTCATCCATTTTATTCATGATTTACATTATTCTTCGGGATTCAAAAATTTATTCTATTGCTATGATAAATTTGCTTTATTTCGGATAAAAATACATTTATTGCTTTTTCATCTGAATCAAGAATCAACTAAAGGGACGGTGGTGGCGAAACAATCCAACAACAATAAAAAATGATGGAATTTTTGGAATAGAGCATTCCAAAATTTATTTTCAGCAGAGGTCAATCCATAAATGACATTTTAAATTAATCCGGGATTCGGATTAAGCATAAAAACTAGACGGTTTTCAATACTATATGGTATTGGAAAAAAACAAATTAGGAATCTGACATCTTTAAATTATATTTTAATTGGATTTTATATGCTTTTTTAAAATCTAGTGAAATTATTTTCCAATTTCAAAAAAAATTGGAAAAATTTTGGTATTAAATTTATTTGCAATTAAATTTTTTTATCAATTTTGTTTATGGCAAATTCACAATTGTGAAATTTAGGTATTTCCTTCAATTCAATTCTTTTCATTTTTGCCCTGCAAAGCCTTCCTTCCACTACCGTATTTTTGTTGTAACATTTTGTATTTTTCGCCCGATCCCAACATCATATGTGTATGGCAAAACCAAATTGGCGATCGTTCATCGTGCATAAACTGCAAAATAATTAATTATTTTTAATATTTTTATTTTGTAATTTGACACTCTCTCAATGCCAATGATAATGCCTAAGGGCTTTTCCTATTTTTCCTACTGTACCCCCACTTTTTGCCTGATCGCCTGTACCGTAGTTTCCCCTTTGTCCCTATCCCATTCTTTGGGCCACTGGGGGCTTATTAAGCCTCCGGTGAGGGCCCGAGATTGAGGAGCCTAGGCCCATTCTCGCCTTAAACAAATAAGCACACTAGATTATGATGGACTAATAAACTAATATTTGATTAAGAAAGGGATTATCCTTACTAAAATTTGGATTTTTCCCAAAATATAGATAAATTTGGTGAATAAATATTTGCCTGTAAATTGATGAGCCCATCATCTCGAGAACAACTCCCCGGTTGCAATTGGCATTCACAAATGGCGCATTTAAAGCAGGATTTGTGCACTTTTTGGAGAAATATTTTTTTGGAATAATTTTCTTAAAATTTACTTGTGAATTTTTCACATTGAACTTTTTCGTCCATAACGTCGATCCAATTTCGGCAAACATGGCAAAATTTTTTTGTTGGACCGCAGCTAAAATTCATATTCGAATAATTGAATTCTTGCTGTTGAATTGATTGGCCGGATAAATGTGGAATAAAAGGCGGAAAGAGAATGAAAAACCAGATTGATTTAATGGATTCATTTAGCTTCCGTCGAGACAGCTGACTTTTGATTTCAATCTTCACATATTTTTTTTATTATTTTACATTTTTCTACATTTCAATTTTATTTCTTTGCTTGAGCTTTTTTTTATTCCACAAAGATAATTATTACCCATTAACCAAAAGCAAAAGCTTAAACTTCCAAAATAAAATTACGAAAACTAGTTTTTGCCATAAATGGAAATGTTTAAATAGTTTAAAAATGGTTTGTAGCTTCTCAATGCTTTACTTAAGTCATTTTTATAATACCTTTATTTTTTAAAATTTAGAATCTTTTAAAATTTATTTTACATAATGTTAATATATTTAGTTCTTTATGACTGATGAATGATAAAGAATGAGAATTATAATTATAAAATGCAAAAATTCAATTTTATGGTATTATAATATAAGTCCCAATTAAAATTCATTCTAAAATCAATTAAATTAATATTCAATTTTGATGTCATTTAAAGTTTAGAACAAATGTGTGAAAAACACGTGAAATATTTATGGACTGAATATGAAAATATATGATAGTTGCCCATTTCTCCCAAGTGTGGGCGCGCCTGGGCAAATAAACATATCAAATCCATCGTTAATTAGCTTAATTGAAAGCCTCTTCATGCGTAGGGGATTACAACTTTCCCATGATTTTATTCGAGAATCTCATAATCTTCTTAAATATGCCTTCAGGGTTAATTCATAAAAATAAAATTGAATACCTATCAATGAGAATTAAATGACAAAAATAAATAAATTTTATATAATTTAAATTATTTTATCCTTTTACATTTTATTAATAAGCCTTTATATCCCATTTATATCCCTTCTTCTCTCTCAATTCCACTTCATTCATTCAAGCCTCCGCCTCCTTCTCCACTTTCATCTTCTACCGACTCTGGAGCATTTGCTTGTCTTTATCTTTCCAAATCCCGTTGCTTTCCTTCTCCTCATCTTTACGAGGAATAAAATTTCCCTTACGGCTTTTCCTCCACGGGCTGCTGGATGGAATGGGATGAAGCAGCGCACAAATGTTTGTTTGGATTGGATGCCTGAGGCCAGTCGCCACTGCCATATCCACACCCAACATTGCCAACTTCAACCATTATCGATCCACCTCAATCCTCACTCTCAAAAGTGAGGGGAAAAAGGAAGCTGTGGTCGACGGCTGGCAGCAATTTGACACACGAAAAGCGCCCTCCAGCGATATAGAAAGGAAGAGGAGGAGAAGGAAAAGCTGCCAATCCACTGCTTCGTTCCTCCTCCTCTCGCATTCACTCACATCAGAGCCAGCAGCAGGTCGGTCCGACTTGCTTTTGCCTTCCGTTAGAAGAGGCAAAAAAAATTAAGCTGCTGTTTGACTGGCTTTTTTGCTTCATTGGTTGACTGAAGGAGCCGGCGACGTAAAGCCTCCATTCTTTTCCCTTTCTTTGTCCATTTTTCCCTACAAATTTGTGCCCAAATTCGGCACAATTATAATATTTAATAATTTAGATAGGTCATTTTTGTATTTTATACTATAAGCTTATAGTAGAAATAAGCAACATGACATATGACAAATTTATATATTTTGTATCATATGTAAGAAATTAGCTTAATTGGCAGCATATTAAATTAAATTAAATAATAAAATAAAGCATTCTGCGAATTCGTACCCAAATTTTCTGACTGATTTTCTCCCCGAATTTTATCCATTCAAACATTTTTTGTCCCATTACCATGCATCACAATTATTATTTTAGATAGTTAGGGATAAAATTGTCACCTTTTGTGAACTGCGCGAATTGACCGGAAATGTAATAATAATTAATAATTGAAGGGGATTGTAGGCCTTTATTCATTCTCTTTTCATTCGGCCCCATTTCATTCATTCATGCGCCAATTCCGCGCGAAGCATTGACAAATTCATGGGTGTATGCCGTGGCCGTGGCATTGCCTAGTGCCCACAGCCCATTTCCCTCCGGTATTGGTTGCCATCACAATTCCCATTTCCCACTTCAATCTTGGCTTATTTCAAATTTTCCCATCATTTCGACTTTATTTCCCATGCATTTTTCAATGTACATTCCCTTTTTATTGCATCAAATATAAAATGGTCCCTTGGGAAAAATTCAAATTCCCATGAATGTTAGCTTTGGCAATTAATAAGAAAAATTTCCACTTTAAAAGTTTATTTTCATGATGTCGAGATTTAAGCGTAATTTCTTTCATTATTAGAAAAATAGAGAAAAATTCCCACTGAGGAGAGGCTATGCCAAAATGAACGGCCACTTTTCCATAAATATTTAATGACTGGCCCCGAGGACATTTTTTGATTATTGTCGAAAATGAATGTACAGTGATTATTTTTTCATGCTTTTCCCTCATTTATATTATTTTTTGGGGCAATTTTTAAATTTTAATTCATCGAAAAAAATTTTAAAAAATTTATTTTTTCTTCCTATATTTCTAAACTTGTTTCTGTTCATCCTAAAATGGTTTTGGTCCGCCATTGAAAATTATGGAGGAGAGAAGAGAATACTAGAAGAGAAAAAGGGAAGCGAAAGAGCACAAAAATAAAATAGGGCAAGGAATCGATTGGCAAATTGCTGCTCTGCTCTGCTCTATTCGCGTCGAACATAGTCAGTCGATGGGGTATTCCATTTTTCAACAACCCTCAACCCACACCAAAACTGTGGGAGGCCGCTTGCTCTTATTCACCTAAAATTTATTTTTGGCTTCATTCCACAATCAATTAATTGGGAAAATTGCCAAATTTTTATGAGAATAATAAAAAAGACACGCATGGTTATAATTTTAGAATGAGACAAAAAATATTTTAAAAATTCATTCGGATTTTTTCAATCCATCTCGAAAAATTCAAAAATTTCAATTCAATAGATATTAGATATAGGAGAGAACATTGGAGGCATTGGACCAGAATTGTGGGAAAATTAAATATCAATATTTTACGTCAGCAAAAAAAAATTAGTTATTGAAGCAAAAAGACGAGTGTCGCCATCATTCAAGAGTCAAGACTCAACAAAATGATGTTAGAAAAAAATATTCACAATTTTTTAGAATTAAAAAAAGTCGACAAATATAATTTGAGATGAGATTCTTGGGTCCTGATTAATTTAATTAGTAAAATTTGTAAAAATTGTTCTAATCAATTTCATAAATAACAACACAAAAATAACCACAATTCCTGTCCATAAAATCATGAATTCCCCCTCCAATATATTATCAAAATCACCAGCTGCAGAGGGATGTTTCGTATTTTGAGTTCACCAAATTCTCTGGGCCCATTCCATGGCAATTTTTATTTTTAATCGCCTTTTCCATTTTTGCCTCCTCTCTCCTCTCCTCTGTAATAAAAAATTTCCCATTTATTTTCTATTTCATTGGGCTGGAGGACTGACGAAATAGGGTGGAGGGAATTTGAGGCAGTCGAGATCGAGAGTAGAACGTCATCATCATTTCCCAGAAAAATCAATAAATTCCATTTCTTTTCAAACCAAAGATGCCACAAATTTTTCGAAATTTTTAATTTTTAAATTTCCCATCCATTAAGAATATTTAAAATTTTCATTTTTTAAAAAAGCAATCCCGACATATTTTCATTTAGCTTTTGCTTTTTATCATTAAGTTCACATAACCAACCTTATAAGGGCATATGATTTTTATGATAGGATTTCCATTCCTTTTCCTTCTTTCTAATCACCGAAATCATTCTTTAATGAATAATGATGATAAGAAAGAATAAATTAGTAATAAAAATGATATCACAATCCCGATTCCCGAATTAATCTTGTTTTTTGTTCGGGTTCGGGATATGGTCAATTTGATTTTAGAAAGCTAACTAAAAAACATTGGCATTTTGATATTTCCATCTTTTCATAAATGACATTTCCTCCTATTTCCATTCGTTATCGATTTTTGCTTTTAATCATTTTTCATTCCATTTCCGATTAGTTTATGAGCGAAGTCTCAGGAACTCTATCTAAGCCCACAATTGTTATTTACACCACATCTCCAATTGTAAAAACAACTTGGACAATTAGGAACTAAGGGGTAAGGACCGGACCCGACAAAATCTAATAGGTAATGATTGTTGACTGATTCTGTCTTTTCGTCAAACCTTAAATTAGATTTATTTATATTTACTAGCTAGACTAGAACTAGACCATAAGTAAAACAATAAGTAATAGGCACTTTCTTTCGCGTATTCGTGCTTTACTTTTTTATATTTATTTTTGCTTAAATTTCAGGTTTAAATAAAAATAGCAAAATAAATAATCTTTTCTTCTCCTGCGAATAAAACCAACAACAATTCAAAATCATTATCCAATCAGCATACAGCCAAGCATAGTGCAAATCTTCAATAAAGACTCCAAAACATCGCAAAAAGGTTTGCCAAAACAAAATGAAAAAACTTAAAGTCTTATTCCAAAAAAATTATTATTAGAATCAAGAATTATCTTTCTATACTATTCCCCGATTTTCAGCTAATCTTCACAACAAAAATGGAAGCAATGGAAGTGGACAGCAAACCAGCAGGCCAGCCGACGGCGGCCACCCAACCAAACAATAACAACAATGCGACAGGCACACCGGCAGCAAATGGCACCACCGGAACAACAACGACCACCGCAACAGCAGTGGCAAACAGCGGAGGACCGCGCGGGGAAATGATCAGCCGGGAATTCATCAAAGAGCTGGACGAATGGATTGCCCAATTGTATGAATGCAAACAGCTGGGCGAGAATCAAGTCAAACAGCTTTGCGACAAGGTTTGTGGTGCTCAAAAATAAAAGCAAATTTCTCATTCAAATTTTTTTCCAGGCCCGTGAAATCCTAAAACAAGAATCCAATGTGCAAGAGGTGAAATGTCCGGTGACTGTTTGCGGCGATGTGCACGGACAATTCCACGATTTGATGGAGCTGTTCAAAATGGGTGGAAAATCGCCGGACACGAATTATCTCTTCATGGGCGACTACGTCGATCGAGGCTACTATTCGGTAGAGACCGTCTCCCTGTTGGTTTGCTTGAAGGTTTTTTCAGTTTAAAGCATAAATAAATTTTAAGGAAATTTTATTAAATTTTTAATACAATTCCAAATTATAATCAGAAAACGATTAAATTCATTTAATAATCATTTTTCAGGTTCGCTACCGTGACCGAGTGACAATTTTGCGAGGAAACCACGAGTCGCGGCAAATCACCCAAGTTTATGGATTTTACGATGAATGTTTACGGAAATATGGCAATTCAAAAGTTCATTTTTCATTCAAATATTCTAATTATTTTAATATAATTTTCAGGTTTGGAATTATTTCACCGATTTATTCGACTACTTCCCACTGACCGCCCTCGTTGATGGCCAAATTTTCTGTTTGCACGGCGGCCTTTCGCCCAGCATCGACACCCTGGACCATATTCGATCATTGGAACGCTTGCAGGAAGTACCACATGAAGGTTAGTTCGACAAAGGAAATTATTAAATTGGGGAAAATATGGTTAATTAATTAGCCGTAAATTCATGAAATTGTCGGATAGAAAGTATTTTTGAAATCATAGCTTCAACGAATCCCAAAGACTCGATACTAGGCCAAGTTGAATCCAGATGGTCGATTTAGTCTATGATTAAATTTTGGACCGGAAATGAAGTCTAAGAAAAAGTTAGTAAACCAAAAACGGTTTAGGTTTAACAATGGTTCAGCTTTCTAAAATAAGCTTATTAGAAGCCAAGATTTCCGAAATTTACTAGTTCTACGTCCTTTCATAAATTTTGGAATTAGTCAATTTCCATTTCCAATATTTTCTACAAATATTTTCATCCAATTTTTAGGCCCAATGTGCGATTTGTTGTGGTCGGATCCGGATGACCGAGGAGGTTGGGGCATTTCACCACGTGGCGCCGGCTACACATTTGGCCAGGACATTTCCGAGACGTTCAACCACGCAAACGGAATAACATTGATCTCGCGTGCCCATCAACTCGTCATGGAGGTAAGAGAAAATCAACCGGAAAAGTAATTATTTGGATATTGGATTTGGATTACAAAATAAAATTAAAAATTGGATCATTTCAATCCCCTAAAATTTTAGCAAGCCACAGTTTGACTGAGAGAGCACTTAATTAATTGATTAGGATTGGCAACATTACTTTTTATAGCCCAAAATATTACCGATCCAACGGTGTTTTGCCCATTCTGAAATATGTTTAATTTGAAGACATAAATTTGAGAATAGTCGGAAAGATGCAGTTTTTTTAGAATTTGGTAATAATTTTGCAATTAGAAGTTAGCGCAATTTTTAAATGAAAAATATACAACCAAAAAATGCGGTTTAGATCATTCGAATTGGTCAATTAGTTACTGAACTGCTCACCAAAATCTGTATTAAGTGATTGAGAAATAAAATGAAAATAATAAAAATATTTAAATAATCATTTATTAATTATTTAGGGCTACAATTGGTGTCATGATCGCAACGTGGTGACCGTGTTCTCCGCGCCCAACTATTGCTATCGATGTGGGAATCAGGCAGCAATGGTGGAGCTGGACGACGAGCTGAAATATTCCTTCCTTCAATTTGACCCGGCACCGCGTCGTGGCGAAC
Organism: Pratylenchus scribneri; assembly: GCA_030063045.1. NCBI lineage: Eukaryota > Metazoa > Nematoda > Chromadorea > Rhabditida > Pratylenchidae > Pratylenchus > Pratylenchus scribneri. The sequence continues at coordinate 345,988 of JAQSEB010000011.1, read as the reverse complement.
CGCATGTGACCCGTCGAACGCCGGACTATTTCCTCTAATTTATGCACCGAAGGCTGACTTTGAATTTGTTTTGTTTGGCACAAAAGAGAGGGGAGAGGAATAGAAGAATTATGGAATGGATTATTATTGATTGATGACTTTTGATAATTTTCTTCTTTTTTTTTTGTTCCAACCTACATATATTTTACCCATTTTGCAGTTGAATGAATGTTTAATTTTTTTGTCTCCACATCGGAACCTCCTCCTCACCTAAATCCATCTTTTCTCTATAAAATCCAACCATGAATATCTAATTCAATCATCATTTTATGTGGTGTTGTCTATTTTTCGTTAAATAAATATTTAAATTAATGCGCACGAATATTTGAATTAATTGACTAAAAACTCAATAAAAAAAAAAAAAAACTGAATTTCTTTTTATATTGCTGGGAAAAGTTTATGTTAGGATAACGCATTTCACCGGTACGGTTGTTTAAAACACTTATCTAAATCGGTTAGGAGATTAAACCGAAAACCAATAATATTTTCGGATTTAGCATATTTCAAAACCTTAAAACCGGTTGCAAAACCAAAATTTTAAATTAAACTATTTTTGAAAAGATAACAAACACAAATTTATTATTTATGTAACTATATAGTCTTTCAAAAAATTACAATTATCTGGTTTAATTAAATGTTTTTTGATGAAAGAAACGTGCAAAATGGAAAAAAGCATGAAAATTTTTGAATGAACAAATTTGAGTTCTACGCAATTTATTTACAATTTGGCTTGCTGCCTGCTGATAATAGTCCCAGTCAAAAGTACGAAAGTTGCGCGATGATTTATTTGTTGAAAATTAGAAATGTGATAAAGACAAAATTTACGAAGAAGTAATAAAATTGATTGAAAAATGAAGTCAAAAAATTATGAGTCTGGTCGCCGGGAGGCAATTTTATTTTATTGTTTATTTTCATTAATTCTCGAGAGCATTTCATTTTCATTTGTTGATGACGACAATCCCGGGAAACCATAAAAATGGGTGTGCCCAATTTCAATTATTCTCCTTATTTAATTTATCAAATTTCCACATCTTTTACAAAATTACATCCTTTTTTGATTCTGTTGATTCGGAGAATTTACATTTTTTTCGATGAATGATTTTGTTCTAAAGAATGAACTCTAATTCTTTTTCTTAGTCCTTAATAATAAATTAGGTTGTCTTTTTCATTTTCTTAATTTTCTTCACTGATGATTAATCAGTAATCACCTAAAACTAAAATTATTTGATCCATTGTCAATTAAAATCTATTTTTTGCCCTGAACTCTGATATTTTGGTTGAGCATTAAATTCAACCTTTTTGCAGAAAAATAGTTCTCCCCTTATTTTCCAATTGATAAAAAATAAATTTATAAATTATGAGTTTACCGTTTACCCGCACTGATTACCATTTAATTGAAAACAATTCCTCCAAAACGGAAATAAATTCCGATTCTTCTTTTGCCTCTAGCTTCGAGGAATTAGATTTAATAATTCAAAATAAAGAATATCTTTCATTTTTTTTTGTTTTAGTACTTTGAAACTCCTTTTTATTTCATTTTATTCCCACATATGGGTGAAATGGGCCATTTCCTCAATTTATTCACATTTAAATATTTGTGCCGGCCAACCAACAAACACCCTTTCGGCCCATAAATTTAAGCCCAAAAGGGATTTGTGAGCTGCTGGTTTCCATTTCTGCCACAATTTTTGGGAAAAGTGAAGGGTGGTTGGTGCCATTTTCGGCCGAGATAAATGAATGGGGCCGCCGGCTTTTGGTCCCAAATGGCCACAGAGGGGGGGGGGGGGGGGGGGCAATGGAGCGGCTGACCGGTCCCACATCTGCCTCTCCCAAAAATCTTTCCATCCATTTTGGTGGGCACTTTTGCCAGCATTGGGCATTGTGCCCTCTAAAATCTGCACTTAAATTCCCCCTTTTCTCAATAATCCTTAACAAATTTAATAGTGGGAGGATTATATTTTAATTTAATATTTATTTCCAAAAAAAATTATTATTAATTCCACAACCCATATTTTGTGAGCATTGGAATATTTAATTAATATTAAAACCTATTTATAAAATTTATACAAAAAATCAAAAAAAGTTGGGAAATTCTTGACCGACTCCAACCCAATGCAACCCTCCAAAGGTAAATGATGCTCTTCCTTCGGGTTTATTTGTTGGTTTTGGTCTGTTGGACTCCTGTTGGGCTTGTTTGGGGGAAAGGGCACCAGCCATTGAATGTCACGATGGATTCTGGAGAATGGGTTGATTATTATATAGGATGGTTGAATTTGCCTGGGGAAAAGTTGATGGGAAGCAAATTGGGGGAAATTAAAAAGAAAGGAAGGAAGGATGCATTCATCTTTTTTAGAATACAGACTCATCATTTTCCTTTATTTTTTGCCTACCTTATCCTAAAGCTTAAACCCTAAAAACTGTCTAAAATATGATAAAGTCTAATCTTTTGCCATATTTACTAGGATTTTACTTTTTTTATATTTTAAATAATTTTAATTCTTTTCAATTTTTAGATTTATTTCCAAAGAAATGTCCGAGCAAAATGAAATAATGTCAATAATTGCCAATGAATTTCCAGTAATTTTGGAGGAGGAAGAAGAAGGGGAAAATTATTCTTGGCAAAATTTTTATTATTCCAATTCAAATGAAGAAATGGCCGCAGATTGGCCGAATGAATTGGCAACAACAATATTTGAACCACCAAAAATTTGTAAAAAATTTGAAAAAATATTTTACATAATTTAAAAATATTAAAAGAAGCTTAAATAATTTTTTTTGATTCATCAATTTAAAAGCATAAATCTATTGGTCTATTTTTCCAAAAAAAAATCAGTGGGAACTGGGAAAATAAAAAATGAAGAAGCTTGAGATGATTTTTTGGGAGAGATGGAAAAAGGTAGAGGATTTGGATGAATCATTTCTGCCAGCAAAAAATGCAAAATTCATTCTCAAGTACAAAATCATTGGCCAATTCCAATTCAACTATATAAATTTTTCCCATTATTTTGGCAGAATATTTAACCATTAAAAATGGGCTCTTGGTCATTGAAAATGATAATCACAAAAATTGGTAATTAATAATTTTTAATATTTTAAATAAATTGTAAAAATAAATTTAATATTTATTTTTTTATTTTTTAGACACAACTCTTCCATTGGATTCCGCAGACGAAAGTAATCATTTTGCCTCGGATCCTCGTCTTGAACATATTCCCGCAGGCCAATTCCTCAAATTGTTGGAAAATGGAACATTGGTGGAATGCAGCGAATTACGAGGTTGAAGAAGGAAATTCAAATTATAAAAAGAATTAGTATTTTGGAAATAATTTATTGAAAAAATTCCAAAAATTTAAAATTTTAATCATCGGAACGAAAGTTTGAGTTTAATTTAATTTCCTCGTCCATTTTAACTCATCAAATTCAGAATTTTTCTATTAAAAAATGTCTAAATTTAAATTGGATCTCCTTCTCTTCCCCTTCCTCTTTTGGCTTGCCTATCTATCCATTTATTTTTGCCGGAAAAAAACAAATTGGATTTGAGTGACGGCAAAGCGAAATTAGCTTTTCCAACTATTTCCGCATTTTCCTCTATTGTTGTTGTCCACTCTCATAAAAGGTCCATTGCACAAAATTACCTAAAAAGAAATGTCCAATAAACATGGAAATATCCTTTTTGTACCTCAAATTAACGAATAAGCTTTTCTCGCATTCGAATGAATTTTGCAGGTCAGATTAATTTTTCACGCAGTATTAGCTTTAAGTTTAGTTTATTAACATTTAGAGCCTCTTGTTGATTTAAAAGAGAAAGAATTATTCAATTTGATTGGAAAGCTAAAAAGGAAACATAATCGGGCAGTTTTCATATTTCTGGCCATAACATTGTGGCCAATGCGCAAAATTCGAGTAGCCTTTTTCCACAATAGTTTTTGCTATCCAATTTCTCTTTTTCTCCATCAATGAATGTGGCCTTATTTCCCACTCCCTCCTCATTTCTCGGAGGTCAGATTTCTTCTTCCATTTACCCTTCCAATTTGCGTCCATTGGCATTCCATTTCCATCCATTTCCTCATTCATTTTGGTCCTTCTTTCCAATGGAAAGTGGTTGGGGATTGAATTGGATCCGGTCCAATGGGAATGACCTTCGGCCCTCTTCAACCCATCGTACCCGCCCCCATCCCACCTGCTGGCCACTTTTTGCCATCTGAAAGGGTCCCAGGGATAAATAATTGCAATTTTCTGTGCCCACTTTTCTCCAATTTCACCTTCACTCAAACAAATCAATGCCAAATGGTCGTCGCGGTGGTCATTCATTCATTTCATTCATTGGGCGAAAGTAATTTTCCAATTTTCCCTCATATATGGCCGGACTTTCAATTTAAAATATTCCACAAAATCCAATTCAATCTTGGACGAAAAAATTGGCAAAATTCCAAAAACTAAAATTGTCATCGGCCCTCTACCCTTCAATTCGTACAAATTTTATAGCCAAATTCATTCTTAATATTCACATTTGTCCTCCTTCCGCCCACCTTTTTGGCTTTGACCTTCCGCCGGAATAATAATCGGCGATGGTGCGCACCATTTCCTCCTCCTTCATCCTCCGTTCATCATCCATCGATTCATTCAATTCAAATCATCTTCGATAAGTCATTCCCCATTTCCTCATTCTTCATTGCCATTCGCTTTCCATCACCCTTCAATATTTTTACATTCTTCATCTTTTACCCCTTCCAATTTTGCCTTTCATCCTTTTGGCCTTCGTCCATTGGAAGAAGGGGACAAAGATGATGGCCAAACGGACGGCCTTCGGCGGAAGGCTTTGGCCATCATCATCAAAAGGGAAGGGACGATGGATGAGCAATGCGATGATGAAGGATGAACGGGGTCACCGATGGTTGGGTTGGCCAACAAAACAAATAATAAAAAGCAAAGAGAAAGGTGGATGGATGATGAAAGGGCGAATTGGCCATATGGATGGATGGATTGGCCAAATGATAAATCAATTTTATTCAATCCATCCAACCACCTTCAAAACACATTTTAAAAGCAGAATATTTAGAGTTAGAGCCAATTTTTATGTTTGAATGAATAATTCATTTATTTTGGCCCCATTTAATGCCTTTTTAATGCCATTAAACCCTTCCACCAATATGTAAATCAAAAAGCATTCAATTTTGTTTCGGCTGCCAATATTCCATCCAATCTAAGGTTCCACCTCCTTCTCCCCCCATTTTCACTTCATTTCCCCCATTTTTTCCCAATAATAATTGGGCCTCCATCCCCCATCTACTCAAGTCATCCTCCAATCCATTGGTTGTTGGATTGGCTGATGATAATGGGGAGGAAAAGCATCGACAACTTTTTTTGCACGCGATTTCTCCATTTTATTTACTACAACATATTTTCCATCCTCTTTAATGCTTCTTTTATTCGATTCTGTTCCGGATTCAACTAAAAATTTATCTTATTTAAAGAATTCCTTGGTAAATAACATAAAATTAGCTAATAAAGGATTCTTTCATTAGCCAATTTTCTAATAGGATGAATGCGCATTTTTACATTTTTTTTTATCAAATTTCCAAATTCTTATGCTTAAACAGATTAGCTTTTGCAAGCATTTTTCACGTAAAAATTACGTATCCCCTTTTCTCCATATTATTCCCACGCCCAAATCCATTTTCATCCCACCAATTCCATCCAAACTATCCTCCCCCCTTTGTTGCTGCTTTTCGTTGTAATATGATTCGTTGCGCATGCGCCAATCCTCCCAATAAGTGCCCTTGAGCGGCCGGACAAAACTTTTGTGGGCAAATTGACCACCACTATTCATGCAATCCATCCATTCATCTGTGATTTACCCAAAAATCGTGATCAAAATATACCTCTTCCCTCTATAATTGAAAAGCATCCCCGAATTATTTTATCCATCAGTTCAATCATTGGAATTAATTAATTTATTAATTATTTCCTCATTATTCAATTTAATATATTCTAAATTTCTCTTTTCTTGACCCTCAATTTGTTAATTAATTGTATATTCGACATAATTTTTGGCATTTATCTAAATCCATGTTTGATTTAATTTTCTAAATATATTCGATTTAAAATTCAAAAATAAAGAATAATATTGCCCCAAGGGAAATTTACCTTTCTCTTCTGCGATGAGAAAGGGAAATTTTTAACCCAGGGCGAATGACCGACGACCTCACAAAATAAGCCCTTCAACAATTTGAATCATCCCTTCGAGGGTAACACCCAATCCTCCTTTTCTTCCATCGATGACCACCGACGACCACCTTCCACTAGCCAGTTCGGCGTCTTTCCATCCATTTTCCCCCATGCTTTTGGGCTTCATCCTCGTCCATTCCTTGTGCCCATCCATCGCCTCAACCCCTAATCAACCCTTCCAAAATCCCGTCCACCTCCTCAATTCCCCTTGGGGGGCGAGCCATCGCGGACCAATCAATTTCTTCCATCCCCGACCGATCCAAGATAAATCCATTCTTAACCTATGGAACAACCACCCGTCGCCGAATTCAACCACCCAAAATTCTTTCATCTCCGCACAAATCTTTGTTCCCTCCCCTTTTGATGAATTTGTTGCCGCTTCAATTGCTTCTTATTTGAGCAAATTTCAAATAAAAATCCACGAAAATTGCTTCAAATTGATCGAATTGATTTAATTTATTGTTAAATTTTAAATAATTCTAAAAATAAAAAAATAATCAACATTAACCCTGGGGGCATTAACATTTAATTTTGAGCGCTAGAAATAGCCAAAATAATATTTATTTTTTATATTTAAAAGTTTAATTGTTTAAAAGCATTCATTGTCCATTCCAAATATATAAAATATTCACAAAACGTATTCATTTTATTTTTCAGCAAGTGCTTCAATTTATTCGAAGCGCCGGCAATCAATTGACACTGACAATTGACCCAAACAATGGAAAGGGCCCATCAATGGGAGGAGGAATGGGCGATGGCCAATCCTCTTCAATCGATTCCCCAATGGCCAATTATGCTCGATTGGGCCCAAAGAATGGAGTGACGGGGGCAAATGGTGTTGGGGACATTTATGGAATGAATAGAGGAGGCAGTTTGGTCCGAGACCATAACAATCCGGCGATTGGGGGCAGTGGAAGTAGCATTGGTGGAGGAGGGCGAAGAAGTGCGGTCAGTTTAAAAAGGGAAGAATTAAATTGGTTAATTTTCAAATGAATAATTCATTTTGAAGGATATACATATTTTTATGACTTTTTAAAATTACTTTTGTTCAAAAATTGGCAAAAAAGGAACAATAAATTGGAACAAATTAATATTCTATAAGTGTCCTTTTTAGACCAAAAATTACTTATAAAATGATAGCAAAAGGCACCGATTAATGTTTTGATTTTAGCCAAAATTTATTAGATGAAAAAGAAAAACCATTTGCTTAGCTTTTTGTTTCCACAGTCCATCCTAGTCACTTACTACCACGTGTCGTACGGTAGCATGAAATCAAAAATACTGTATTTGAATAAATAAAAATACCATATTCCCTTCCACAGGATGCCCTCCAGCATCATTCCTCTTCCCAATGTTCAACCACATCTTCGCCCTATTATTCCATCATCCAGATGGAATTGCGCAGGGCCGACCGCGGTTTTGGCTTCTCGATCCGCGGGGGTTCCGAATTTGGCATGCCCTTGTTCATCCTTCGAATTGCCGATGATGGGCCTGCGGCTGGAAGTCCAATGCAGGTACAAAAAAAATAAAATAATTTTGTAGTCCTAATCTAGGGTTAAAGTTTTTTGGGGTGAAAGCTGGATCTAGGCTTTAGACTTTAGGCTCTCGCCCCGGGCCTTTTCCGGACGCCTTAAAGAACGGGATAGGGTTATTTTTTATTAATTGTACGGAAAAATGTGATAATAATGTGAAGGGGAAAAGGCATTTTAGAAAAGGAAAGGGGCGGGTTTAAAAGGTAGATTGGGGCAATATTTGATTGATAGGGTTACGTTACAGGCGATTAGGCAAAAAGTGGGGGTACAGTAGGACAAATAGGAAAGGTCCTTAGGCATTGTTGGCATTGAAATGTATATTTTCCAATAAATTCAGATTGGCGATCAATTGATGGAAATTGACGGCGAATCGACGGATGGAATGACTCATGAACGGGCAATTGGGCTAATCAAAGAGAGGCAACAAGTTCGATTGGTGCTAAGGAGGCAGAAAATATAAACAAATGTCATTTTTCATCAGACCCACCATTTTAATTTTATTTACTTGCCAATTTTAAATATATTTTGCTTAATTTCAATTTATCCATTAATCCACTTAAATGCCTTGTTTTTTTCCTAATTATCATATTTTTGATTTATCCTATATATTTCCCCCCATATTAAAGTGCGGCATACATTTTTCAATGCATTCTACTTAAATCCATCCATTTAAGTCCGAAATTATCAATCAATTTTCCCCCTAAAATTCATCAATAAAAATAATAAAAATCAACGCAATTTGTTCTCTGATGAATTTATTTTCTGCTAAATAATTTTCCAATCATTTTCACATTTTTTATATTTTATTAAAAATATTAAAAACTTTTTTTACTGACAATTAAGATTATTTTGCGTTTATTTATAGGAGACAAATTTATTAAGAAATATATAGGCAATAAAATTCATATAAGTAAGATCAAAATAATGGGTGGATTTGCTGTGGAAATACAAATAATTGAATGGATAAGTCAAATTGGAAGGAATAATCAAATCCAAAAATACGAATCATATTTGTAGTGGGTGGGGATAGATCCTTGGTCACTTTCTGAATTTTAGGAGAGGATGATTTCTTTCGGTCATAAGGAGATTTTGGAGATTTTGGAGCTTTGGGAGATTTTGGACTTGGGGACATTTTTATAAGAGAAAATTATTTTTAAAAATTTTTTGGGATAAAATGAGGAAAATATGAGGAAAACTCCGACTTTATATAGTTAAAGAGGGCGTGGCTTAGAATTTGGAAAAAAAGGTGTGGCTAAGTTATAAATCGGAAAAAAGGGCGTGGCTAGACCAAAATTATTCCAGAGAATTGGTTAGACATTTGTGTCCAATGTGGGTGTGTCTAATATAAAAGATTAGAATTTCTCCTTCTATATCATTCATTTCCTTCCAAAATTCCTTTCGAACAATTCCCAACCAAATATACTATAATGGTTCTCTTCTCCCAAGCAATTGCAGACTTTTTGAAATGCCGTGTAAAGGATCTTCGCGATCATCTTAATCATCCAGAGATACGAAAGAAGGTGAGTTTAAAATTCTTCGGCTGCAATTTGACAACAACTTACAAAGATAAAAACGGCTTCAAACATTCATTTTCCTTTACTGAAATTACCGAGAAAGGAGCAGATGAAATGCCAGCTTTTGGTAAACTTCGAAAAGTTTACAATTCTTCGGTGGCGCAATATTTTTACACAAAACATCGTATTCAATTACTCTTCCCATATAATCATTGCGCTGTGAAAAAATTCGTTAAGGGAGAAGACCACTATTACCCACTTGAATTACTCGAATTGAATATCGACGAAATTGGTCTGAGGACATTCCTACCGACAAAAATTATTCAATCCACGAAGAGTAAGGAATCAACAAAATCCAATTCCCCAAAACTGATCATGGATGAATCTCAAGAGGAAGACTTCAAAGAATGTGCATCACACGATTGGGGACGCAATTTATTCACTCAAAGATGGTAAATCGCCCGGGCGGCGGCGGCGGCGGCGGCGGCGGCGGCGGGGCGGTGGCCGGGGCCCAGGCCGAATATGGTATTATACATATTTTATATTAGTTTTTCAAAAAATCATCTTCTAATTGTTATATTTTTGGAAAAATAATCTTCTTATTCTTAATATTGTAAGATTTCTCCTTAAAATGACTACTTCTTAACATAAATATTTTTATTTTGTCATCTTCCAAATAGATTTTTTCTTTGATATTTTCCTTCCATTTATAATCAGTTTTGATAAAAAATACTAGAATTATTGAATGAACTCAAATATCCGTTTTCATTAATATTGAAATTTTAGAGTATTATCTTTGTTGAATTAATAATTGTGTAGTAATCAAGAAAGAAATGAATATCTAGGGAATTTCCAGACTATATAAGGAGAATCAAAAAATTTTTTAAATTCTAATAATAAAATGAATGGATTATATTATTTTATGGACTTTCACAAATGCTCTACAAGACAAGACTTGAATAGAATTATAAGTCTCAACGGCTCGAATATACGAATACCACCTTATCGATGTGCACATCCAAATGGAAAACTTTTCAAGCATATAAAGGAAATAATTATCTTGGATATTGTTCCTTCGAACTCGGAACATTTGATTTGTCTATGCATTGCAAATAAAATTGACAATTCATATTATTATGAAAATATTTATGATGATGGAACGATCTATGACGAATTTTTTTATTTACATCTTGAAGACATAAAAATTTGTCCGGTTAATGATAATATATGTGTACATTGTTAATAAAGTATTCTGTAATAAATTTCTTTTCTCATAGTTTTTTCATTGGATATTCAGACATTGATCGACAATAGATGATAATTCGTTTAATTCCGATGAGGTTTCTTGTTCATTATTTTGACCGTATTCCAGACATTTTATTAGTCCATTTTCTTTCATTTCAATACGGAAGAATCCATAAAGCTGGTTAAATTGTAGATAATGAAAACCCCCATGAAAATTCACGTGAATTGAAAAGAGTTCGGGTAATTCTGAATTGTCAGAGATTTCAATAATTGTTTTTTCTTGATTTAAACTGTTTGAAATTTTAATATAATTTTTATTTATGTTGAAATAAACAGTAAGAGCTGCGTTGTTATTTCTGAATATCTTATCATCAAATTTAATAATGTAATTGCCACTCAATAAATCACTTCTAATAATCAATTGTGTTGGGAAAAATTTGAAACCTAATAAATAAGGGAGAGAATTCATTTTTAAAATTTTTATTTCAACTAAGTCAAAATAATAGAAAATAAATATTTATATAGGGTAAAAAATAGGCGGAGTTAATTTTTTATCAAAGCCACGACTTCTTATACATCTGGAACATCTTGATCTCTTTGAGCAATTTGTCGCATGATTTCTGGACGATGTACATTAAATAAGGCTTGCATAAATTCACATGCAAGTGGGATTCCATACCTATTGGATAGGATTTGCAAAATAATATTATAATCAAAGTGATAGACTTTCTTGAATTGATTGACATCGGATACATTGAATCCCTTAAGACATTTTACAATTTGATAATTTCTAAATATTAATAAGGATATCAAACTTTTGATAAAATATATAACATTGATAAAAAATAAGGCTATAAGAAAGAACCAAATGAACATAAAAACTTTTTCATTAAGTATATTGATAGGGAGAAGACATTGTAAAGTGTAGTCATGATTGGCTCCCATTTCTTTGAAAGTAAGATCACAAAATGTAATATAAGGAAAAAATTTTACATTTTCTTCTTCACCGTAAAATAGAAATTTAAGAATCCTATAGCCCCAGAAAATATCTTTCTTACCTATAATATAAGTTAAAAAGATGAAATTAAATAAAATATTCAGAATTGTTATACATTTTATTAATATAAATATAGAAGTAATATTCAATATAGATATTAGGTTAAGGAATATGAGAATATAACCCAACGACCTGTATTTTTTCGCACGATCCGAGAGCATTTTGACGAACGATGCAATTTCATTTAATTTACGAAGTGAATAAGCTTGCCATACCACATCATCAAATGACGAGATGATTTGATTAAGTCCAAAATTCCTATTTAAACATTGCCTGATGATTGAAGGAATGTAGAATATGAAGGATTGTAGAGCCAAAATAATAGGGACCCATTGGTAGTAATGAATTTGACTATATTTTCTGACGTCTTTTAATGGAGGAATTTGTTCGTCCATTTTAACAAAATAAGTTTTGTGCGTGAAACAATATTCATGAGAGTAGTCTTTCCAACCTGAATTAAAATGGGACGGAATGGCGCATTCGATTGGAGAGCCGAAATATTGTTTAGCCGAGATGAGTATTGCAAAAAATGCAAATATTGAAGGGGTAAATATGAAATTTAAAAAGTCGGTCAAGTCATCGGTTGATTGAGGTTTAAATCTTTTTAAGACGGATTCTCCTAGGAATGGGATTTTCCACATTTTGATAAGTTTGAAGGTATTGGAAGTAAGAATTCTAGTTATATAAACTAGACCACGCCCATTTAGGGCGGAGCTTATTTTTCGTTTTAATAAAAATCTTAAATTAGGGCGGAGCTTATTCATATTTTATAAACGAAAAATTTAACCAAATATTCATTTTATTCCAAAAAATTAAATAAAAATGGAAGGACCTCCTCCAAGTAAAAAGCAAAGATTAAATGAAAACGATGAAACGGAAAATGAAGGAAAATCGGTTGATGATTACGTAAAACTAATTGATTCGGATATCGACATGAACCAAAAATTCAAATGTCTTCAATCAAAAACGAAATTTGTTATTCAAAATTTGCCTGAGGATCCGGAAGTATTATTATCACAAATATTTCAAAGATGTATTGATGAAGCATTAGAGGAATGTAAGAAGAAAAATATTGAAGGAGATCGACTTGGTGCTATGATTTCTTCTCCTTTGTTAGACCCGGATATATGGATTCCCGTCCGAGAAATAACGGACAACACATTGGACACAATTTTGAATCGTTTCCTACTTGTCTCCCAGTCCAAAGAGGAGGGTTCACTTCTAGGTGAACCTTTTACCGTCAGTATCACCGTATTGGATAAAAATTCATTGGAAGAGCATCTTACGATCCGAGGCAAAGGAAAAGCTAAAAAATTAGCTGTAAAGCACTGTATCAACGTCAAGACTTTAATTAAAGTGGAGAATCAAGATTCGTATTGTTTATTTTACGCCTTACAATTAACTAAAAAGTATGTCTTACAAAATATGGATGCGCGGTGGAAATTTTTTCGATATCATAATGGAATAAAAGAAGAAAGCGGAAAATTGGAAAAGGATGTCTATGAACTAATGCATAAATGTTCTATCCCCCGTGGACAAAAGATATATGACGCGGTGAAATATGGACCAATTGTAATTGATCATTGGAATAAAACAGCTAAGGAACGACGATTTAAACTCTTCATATTCAACGATCTGGGCAATTATAAGCCTATTTTCAAATATGGTTCATCAGAATATAACACGCCGATAATTCTTTATCATAATGGCGATCATTTTGATGGAGTAAGAAATATTGCGTCATTATTCGGAAGAAAAAACTATTGTCTATCTTGTGAAACTCCTTTCGACAACAAAAGAAACCATAGTAAAAAATGCAAAACAAGATGTTTAAATTGTACAAGACAGGGACAATCATTCCCATGCCCAATTATTCTTGGTTATATAAAATTTTGCGAGGATTGCAAGAAAACATTTACAAACCCCGATTGTTTTAATCATCATATTTCAAATAATGGTTCAGTTTGCCGACTTTCTAAACAATGTGATGTTTGCGGGAAAATTTATGATGTCAATGACAATACAAAAAACGGTAGAAATGGGCATTCGTGTCTCGAAAGATGGTGTTATACTTGCCGAAGTTATCATGAACCAGAGCGAGGTTGCTACATACAAAAATTAACACCGAAAAATCATAAAGATTATCGTATCCTAGTATATGACGTAGAGACTATGCAACATCAAAGTATTGACACAGAAAAATATCCGGATAGATATAGACACAACGTCAATTTTATTGCACTCAAAGTAATATGTACAAAATGTATTGCGAATTTAAAATATAACGAAAGCCTAAAAAATAATAATTGTGAAATTTGCGGCGATGCAAGAATGATAACTTTCTCTCAAAGAGGATTTACAGAAACTATAGTTGATCGTCAAATAATTACAGAATATCCACTAAAAGAATTCGTTAATTGGATACTTTATAAATTTTCCATTGATTACAAATCAATTTGCTTCGCTCATTATGGTGGTCGTTTTGATCACATTTTGACCTTCAAAGAAATATTCAAACTTGGCCATAGTCCATCTATGATTAAAAAAGGAAATAAAATTTATCAAATGAACGTTCCAAGGAGTGGGAAAAATCCGGATATAACCTTCAAAGACTCTTACAATTTGACGCCAATTTCATTGGACTCACTTGTGTCGGCATTTGGTTTGGATATTGAGGAAAAATTATTTTTTCCTCATTTGGCAAATAATCCCTTTAATTATGATAAAATTCTACCTTCCTTACCGCCTTCAAGCGATTATATGGTAGCCGGAATGATGCCAGCTAAGAGAGCAAAATTTAATAAATATTATGAAGATAATAAAAATCAACCTTTCAATCTAAATGAAAAATTGGCAGAATATTGTGTTAATGATGTAGAAATATTATGCAGTGCATTAGTTGCCTTCAGAGAGGAATTCTTTGAATTGAGTAGCAGAAAAAAATCGAAAAAATTCAAAATGATCGCAAATTGTCCAGCGAATAGCCTTTGGGGAAGGTGGAAGAAACCAACTGGAGATGGAATTGATATTTTACATGACGGAATTACAATCGCAAGTGGATGTATGCGCCATTTCCGAATGAATCATCTACCCGAAAATCATTTGGGAATAACGCCAGAACGTGGATATGATAGTGCCGAAAATCAAAGCCTATTGGCTTTAAAGTTTTTAAAATGGTATGCAGAAAAGCATAATGTAACGATAAGGACATGTCTTTCGGAAGGTGGCGAATATAAATGTGGACAATTTAAATTAGACGGATATATAGAAGAACAAAATTTGGCTTTAGAAATCAATGGTTGTGTTTGGCATGCTTGTCCAATTCATTATCCCGAAGATGATTTTATGATGCCATCGGGGAAAACCGCAGGAAAAATCAGGCAATTGGATAAATTGAGAATGAATTTTATCAAAAGTCAAATACCTAACGTCAAGGTTTATTGGGAGTGCGAGATTACCGATATGCTCAGTAAAGATCGTCAAATGAAGGAATGTTTTGACTCATATCTCGATGAAGGACCACTTAATATCAGAAATTGCTACTTTGGTGGCCGGACAGGTCCCTTTAAAATTTATCATAAGACAAAAGAAGGAGAGAAAATATCGTATTATGACTTCACTTCACTCTATCCCTATACAAATTTCGTGACTGAGTATCCAATTGGACATCCAGAATTACATATTTTGAATGAGAATGTCTTATGGCAAAAACCAGAAGATAATCCTTATAAAATTGCTCTTCTCAAAGTATTTGTAATACCACCAAGAAAAATTGATGTGCCTGTATTACCAATGAAGTTTGATGATCGACTTTTATTTCCTTTATGCCGAGCTTGTTCTCTAAAATACCCAAATGGCGGTGTCATAAAGGATTATAGCTGCCATCATACTGATCAAGAGAGAGGCTGGATATCCTCATGTACATCTATAGAATTAAATTACGCCTTGAAGGAGAATTACAAGGTCGTCAAAGTTTACCGTGTTTTAGAATTCACTTCAACCGATTCAAAATTATTTCGAGGATATGTCGCCGAATTTTTAGCAATGAAAATTCATGCAAGTGGTTTCCCGGAGCAAATTAAAACCAGAGAAGATGAAGATAAATTCATCAAAGAATGCGATGAAAGTTTTAATATCAAAATAGAAAGAGAAAAGATGATACCAAACAAAGGGAAACGATTTATTGCGAAGCTATGTGCCAATAATCTTTGGGGGCGATTCTCATTGAGAAATCAATTAGTAAAGACAATGATCACAGATTCTCCAGCCTTATTACGAAAATATTTGGAAGATCGAACAATTGAAGTCAATTCTATAAACATGCTAACAGATGAGACTATTTTGATAAGTTACCAAGTCAAAAATGAATTCGTAGAGGAACACAATTGCTCAAATATTATAATATCGTTGTGGACGACAAGTCAAGCAAGATTGATACTTTTGGATGCTATGAAGAAAGTCGCCAGATCGGAAGGGTCCCAACTTCTGTATTGCGATACCGACTCAATTATATTTTCGCACCCGGTAGATAACAATCCTTTGTCAATCGGACCACATTTGGGCGATTTAACAGATGAATATCTAGGAAAAAGCATCATCGAATATGTTTCTGGCGGGGCCAAACAATACGGATTAATGCTGAGGGACAATAGGACTAATGAGATAAGTTATAGTCTAAAAGTCAGAGGGATCACACTAAATAGTGAAATAATAAGCAACACATTGTGTTATGACACCTTTAAAAAAAGTGTCTTGAAGTATGCCGAGAGTGGTGAAGTCGAACACATTCCAGTATGTTATCCCAGATTCATCAGACCAGCTGTTAATAAAGGAGAAATCATCTCGAGACCAATGGTCAAAATCTACAAACCATATGTGGGTAAAGGAATTATCACTGAAGATTATTTTGTAAGAGACTTTGGTTATGTTAATTAAATTTTATTCATTTTATTGTAATTGAATAAATTTATATTGTAAATACATTTTTGACTTAAAAATTTGTGATTGGATCCTCGGAAATCCAAGAAATAAAAAATTTTCAATAGCCTACCAAATTTCATGTGATTAATTTTGTAAAGAAAATTAAAAATTCTCTTAAGGCGACGGAATTTTCAAGAGAAGAGAAAAAGATGCCATCTCATTTTCAAAGAGATTATTATTTATGTTACATTCTTCCAACAATAAGAGGAAAAAAATAAGAACATAATTCTATACTAAATAAATACATAATTTTTATGGTGAAGAGCGGATATTTTTCTAATTCATATTCCAATATTTGTTGGTTTTTTCAGATCTTTTTCCTCTATCAAAATCAAACATTACCATATCTTTAAGACCGAATAATGCAATAAAATTAAAATGAGATAAAAAATTTCCATTCCAGATAGTTCATACCAGGGTATGATGAAAATTTGTCGGTATGATATGTCAACGAAAAATGAGTCATAAATGTAAATATTTTTTAATTATTTTCAAAGATTCTTTGGTATCCTTAAAATTAATAATTTTTCAAGCAAAGTTATGTCGAAAAATATGATTCCAAAGATAAAACAAAATTTAATCAACAATTCCCTAAGATACATTTATTTTTGAAATATTAAAAATAAAATATTTTTTGTACACTCCTTTATTATTTAAAATTAATAATAAGAAAAAATTATTTTACATAGAAACCATACAGACGTACAATTATTATAGAAAAGGAAATGGAAAAATTTTATAATTATGAAAAATTTTTTTGAAACATACAAATATTTAAAAGAGAAATAGATATGAGACATACAATTATTATAGAAAAGAATTTTTTTGGATTTTTGATTTTAAAAATTTTTTTTAGGATTTTTGATTTTTAAAATTTTTTAGGATTTTTGATTTTTAAAATTTTTTAGGATTTTTGAAAATTTTTTTAGGATTTTTTATTTTAAAAATTTTTTTAGGATTTTTGATTTAAAAATTTTTTTGGATTTTTTATTTTAAAAATTTTTTATGATTTTTGATTTTAAAATTTTTTTTGTGATTTTTTATTTTAAAAATTTTTGGGATTTTTGATTCTAAAAATTTTTTTGGGGTTTTTGATTTTAAAATTTTTTTAGGTTTTTGATTTTAAAATTTTTTTAGTTTTTTTGATTTTAAAATTTTTTTGGGGTTTTTGATTTTAAAAATTTTTTTGGGGTTTTTGATTTTAAAAATTTTTTAGGTTTTTGATTTTAAAATTTTTTTAGTTTTTTTGATTTTAAAATTTTTTTGGGGTTTTTGATTTTAAAAATTTTTTTAGGTTTTTTGATTTTAAAATTTTTTTGGGGTTTTTGATTTTAAAATTTTTTTTTAGGTTTTTTGATTTTAAAATTTTTTGATTTCAATTTTTTGCTATGATATAGAAAGGAAAGAATAATATTAGAAAGATATCAATTTCCGTCCGATGGAATTTCGGCCAGAAAACAATTGCTTAGTCTTTTACAATGATTGCATGTAAAGTGGACAATTTCTTGAAATTTTTGGAGGGTTTGCACATTTTTCACGCGATTTTTTAAAGCGTACCATCCATACATTTTCGGTTCGAACACACCAGGAAATGGCTGCAACCTATCGGACGCATTTCGACAATGTTTTTTCGACATTCGATACACCATTTACGTCTGTGTGAACGACGATGTGGCTGATCAACTATAAAATACAAAAGTGAAATCAAAAGGAATGAATCCAATTCAGTGGGAACTAATCCAAGTTTTAATCAGTTGAAATTAACCCAAATTTCAGGCAGAATTAATCTGTTTTAATTAGACGGAACAGATCCACGTTTTAATCAGTCTAAATTAATCCAAATTTCCGGATGAATTATTCCAAGTTTTAAATAGGTGATGATAATCTCAGTTTTCACAGGAACAAATCCATATTTTAATCAGACAGGCTCATTCTAAATTTTAATTAGCCGGAATTAACTCAAATTTCAAGCGGAGCTATTCTAAATTTTAAATAGGTGATATTAATCTAAGTTTTCACAGATCTAAATTAATCTACAAAGAAGATGAATTAGTCTACAATAAATAAAAATCTACAAAGAAAAATTTTTCTCGCCTTTAGATTTCGCTGGAGATGCACTTGTCTCTTTAACGGTACCATTTGAATCATTTGATGTCTTTCCTCGACATTTGAGACATTTTACTGAAAAAATAATTTAACGTTTACATTATCTTTTGAATAAGTGGAATTAATCTACAAGCATATGGAATCATTTAATAGATGGAATTAATCCAAGCAAAAAGAGGAATATATCCTAAAGTTGAACTAATCTAGAGTTTCCATCTATCCGAGAAACAAGACATGTTTAATTTTCAACTTTCCTAAAAAAGATGGATTTATTCAAAATGGAACAAAAATTAGCTTTCCGGAGTATATTCTAATTTATTCTAGCCGGAACAAAAAATAAGCTCTTCAGAAATAGAGAAATTTAGACACAAAAAATAAATCCTTTCCAATGTTCGTCAAAATATGCATTATTTTTCCGGAAAATGTTCCCCAAAATGTATTTTCCACTCGGGAAAATGATTGCCAAAATGTCTTTTTCCTTTCTTAAAAATATCCCCCAAAAGGCATTTTCCATTTTCCCCAAAATGGGTTTTCCATTCTGGAAAATTATTGCCAAAACGTGTTTTTATTTTCAAAAAAATATTCCCTAAAATGGGTTTTCCATTCTGGAAAATTAATGCCAAAACGTGTTTTTATTTTCAAAAAAATATTCCCAAAATGGGTTTTCCATTCGAGAAAATAATTGCCAAAATGTGTTTTTCTTTTCAAAAAAATATTCCCCAAAATGGGTTTTCCATTCGGGAAAATGATTGCCAAAATGTGTTTTTCTTTTCAAAAAAAAATTCCCTAAAATGGGTTTTCCATTCAGGAAAATGATTGCCAAAATGTGTTTTTCTTTCCAAAAAATATTCCCCAAAATGGGATTAATCTTAATTATCCAGATCGAATTAATATTATTATGAATAAATTTATCTTAGGAGCCTACCTTTTGTTTTCGGCATTGATAGATCCGGAGGAGGAGGAGGTGGAGGTAATGGCATGATTGGTGTCTCTGAATCCTTCATGGCATCCTGTAATTTAGCAAATATAAAATTAAAAATCATACATAAAAATATCAATTTCATGGATTTCGTGGTGAAAAATCCAAATTTTAATTAAAATAAGGGGTGTGAAAAATACTCGTGCTCGGTCGAGTATTGGGTCCGAGTACTCGACTCGACTCGAAACCCTCGAGTATTGGAAAATCGAGTATCGAGTATCAAAAATGGGCGAGTACTTGGCTCGTGCTCGATCGAGTACTCGTACTCGGCCAACCCTAGCTGCAAATATTCTTATGGCAGATTAATACCCAAAAATTTTGCAGATAATATATTGGATATTATTTAGTAATTTGGCCATAAAATTTATCGAATTTATCCAATTCGTGGAATATAATAAGTGCCCAAATCAGACTACTTTATAAATCTAATATTTGGGCAAAATTTCTAGCCTCTGCCAAAATTCAATCTAAATTAATTTAGTTTTCAATTTTAGCATTTATAATGGCCAAATGTATTGACACTTTCGAATTCAATAGGAATTTATTAGGTTTGTTAAGCGGGTTTGGGTTTCAGAAAATAGATGAAATTCAAAACCGTAGGAATTCTTAAAATGGGTTTTGAAGAACCTTAAATTTTATGTGTAAATTAATTTAATTAAATTATCCAAATACTTTTATTCATGCAATTTTTGATGGTGTATGTAAAATCAATAAAATATGATGTAATAATGGATAATTGATAAATTATACAAAAGATGTACAGGGAATGTTTGTTTTTTAGATGGAAAATTGCAGAAAATTTGATACAAATTTAATTGATGGAATAAATCCGATAAATAATATAATGAAAGAATAAAATAGATCAGAGCAGAGGGAATTTTTGTTTAAATTGAAAATTTGAGTTTTAATTGTGTTTTAATAGAATAAATGTGGACAAAGAAAATTTTGCCAAAATTAAAATGTGTAAAAATCATTGGAGGCAGAATTCTTCTTTTGGCCATTTTAATTCTCATTGGCGAATAGTGTGTTCCGGATTGAAGGCCCAAGGTTCATTGCCAAAATTCATTCGGACGGAATCGCCTTTTTGAAGCAAAGTGATCGACGGGAACAATTCAAGTTTCGCGAAATTTGGCATCGGTGGCAAATACATTGTACCTAAATATAATAATGATTTTTATTGATAAAGTATAAAATTTTAAAAAATGTAATATATTCTTTAGAAATTTTACTAAAAAATTTATTTTTCTAGACCAAAAAAATTGAGAATTTTTTAAAAACAAATTTAAAATTTTTGAAATTTTTTTATATTTTTCTTGTCTCAAAAAATTTAGGAATTTTTTAAAAATAATTTTTTAAATTTTTTTTAGAGATCCCTCTCCTAAAAATTTTTTCTGGCCTCGCCCGCGCCCTTGGACTCTTATCTAATTTTTCAAATCCTATTATGAGAAAAATGATATTTTTCGAGGATTAATATTTTTAAAATCAATTAATTTAAATTAATTTTTATTCAATTTTAAATTTACCCAAGGGCATTCCATTGCAACTTGCGAAGCATTTGATTCTTTTCGTATTAGCCGTTGGATAAACAATTCCAATGCCAATCACATCGCCGGTCTTGAATTTCTCCTTCTTGCCGCCATTTGTGTTGAATTCTTTGAATGCATGATTTATGCCAAATCCACGTTTGGACCAAATTGCAATCGAATTTTCCGCCCTTCCAATGCATGCAGAGCCCAATGGAAAAATGGCGTCACAAAGTCCGATGAAGATGCTGTGAAATTTATTGAAAATTATTATAGTATTTTCAAATATAACTTTAACCTTACATTTTGTGATAAAAAATCAAGTTTTTTCCTTACTCAAAGTTTTTTTTTTGAAAGAAATCTCAAAGTTTTCTTTAGTTAAAAATCTTATATGTTTTTGATTAAAAATCTCACGGTTTTTCCTAAGGATTTTCTGGTTAAAATCTCAAGGCTTTTTAGTAAATCTTATAAGATTTTTTTGGTTAAAAATCTCATCAAAAAGTTTGGCTATAACTTTTGTATATTATGGACAATTTAAATCACCAATTTCAATTTGTTAATCTTAGAGTATAAAAGTTATCCGAAAAACCTTGAGATTGGTCGATTTCTAATTTACTTTTAATTTTTGGGAAAATTACCTTGAAGAAAAAGTTGATTTGTGCAAAATGGTCATTTCACAATAGAATCCAATTGATTTTGATGCATTTGGGATTGGCAGAACGGCACGCACCGACTTCACTTTGCCTTAAAATAATTTTTGGAATAAATAATTATTAAAAATATAATTTACCATCTTCCCGGCTTGAACGGGTCAACACAAATCCATTCTCCGAAATTGCATAATTTTCCGCATCAAATTCACTTTCGGTCGTCCAATGAAATTTTTGTTGCATTTTGCCGCCGTTGCCAATTTCAATTCCTGTTGGAATTCCTCCCTCAATTTTCCATTTTGGCTCTTCAACCAATTCCACCTAAATTGGACAATTTAAAAATGGTCAAAAATGACCAAAACCTTTGATTTCTTCTCCGCCTTATGTCCCTGCAATGCCCGATGACCGCGCAGTTCTTTGCCCATTTTTCTCTTCTTTTTGGCAAAATCACTTAAAGTCGTCACTTCAAAATCTTCATCAATTCCTTTGCTCATAGCACCGATGATTTTCTTCTCAATTTTTCCATTTTCGCACATTTGAATCATCTTTGGTGCGGGCATTGCTTCCGTCGATGAACTCTGCTTTTGTGAACGTTCGCGCTCAAAATATTCCAGCCGGCGTTTGCGAAGTTGCAACTAAAATTTTTCATAAAATATTAATTATTTTTGATAAACCTGGGCAATTTCTGCATTTTTCGACAAAATTGCAGCATTCATTTCATCAAAGATTTTGCTGGCCTCCATGAAGCGGCATTTCCCGGTCAATTGTTGCATTTGTTTCATCGAAGCTAGTTCATGCTGAAAAAATGAATGAAATTAAAATAAAAATTTGTTTTTCACCTCTAATTTGTTGATTTGTTCGGTTATTTTGCTAATTTCGCTTTCGGGAGTGGTAGAAGATGATCCGATATGTGGTCCAACCAGGTGATATCCGTTTTTGTTGTTATTTGCATTTTGTTGTTGATACATTCGATTTTAAGATGGGAGTGGGAGTTTATTTAAATATGACGTGTTTTTGATATTTTTCTGAAAATTATTTGTAAATTATTGGAATGTATGCTATATGCTTTGATTATTGATTAATTAATGTTCAGTCTTCTAAATAAATTAGGCCTTTTTTCCATTTATCTGGCCTCGTTTTTGAATCCAATCAATATTTGATTAATTTATTGTTTTGAATATTGTGTGGGTGATTTTTTGATTGTTCAATGTTCATCAGAGTTTATAAAATTAAACAAATTAATGGTGCTCGCAGCAGCTAATTAGCGAGCTGTAATATATAATCCAAACCGTTTCGGCTATTTACAAAGATAAGATTAAAACAAAATTTCAAAACCATAAATTTATAAATGTTAAACTAATAAAAACTTAATTTTTAATTCAAATGTTTTCGACTGAAACGTGAAATGTGAAACGCAGCAATGCATCTCCAGTCTCCACTTCATGCTTCCCACGCACATTAATTAAAAAGAATTTCAAAGCGAAAGTTTGATTTTATCGATTGATTTCTTCATTCAAGTTTCGTTTCAAGTTCAAGGTCAAGCGATAGCGATGCGAAGAAGGAAGGGAAGGTGAATTGAATGGAGAAGGATAAATGAAAACTATCAAAGGTGGCAAACAATAACAAATAAAAAAAAACCATTTTTTAGCATGCACGAAAAACCAAAAAAGTCACCTGCAAATTAACCTGCCTCATCCTCATATTAATTTTCTAAAAAATGTAAACATTTCCTAAAATTTATATAGATATAAAAAAGAAATAAAACTATGGCCGGTATAAATAATCAACAATCCGACACAATTAAGCTCACAATTAATGCCACAAATGATGTCAACGAATGGAAAGGAACCAAAAACATTGGCGGGTTCAACTGGTATGGATTTTAATTATAATACTTTGAAAAATTGCCTAAATTTAGGTGCCTTAAAGCGGAACGACGCAATCGAGTGAATGGTGGAAAACCGAAGTTGGATTTGTTCATAACCGCTAATGAAGAAGAATGCAATAAATTGTGGATGACCGAAGTCAACATTGCATTTCAAGTCAGTCAGCAGTATTGTCGCTATAGAATTCCGAAAGACGGATGCATATTCCACAATGGCAGTTGTTTTGAGCTCAACGATGTTTTCTCCATTTGGAATTTGAATCAAGCGGAACAAACGGTTTTGGAGGTTGAGATCAATGTGCTTCCCGGCAAATCCAAACATCGGTTTATAATTTTAATTAAATTAACCAACATAAATTGTTCTTGAAAATTTAGATTGATGTCATTGGACACTGATTTGAGACTTCTTTATCCTGGTCAAGCAGAAAATGGTGAACAAATTACTGTGGACAAAGTCATTGCAGTGAATAAATATGTCAGTATACTAAAATACAATTTTACTATAAATTGAACACATTTAGGCATTGGCCTCCAATTCGGATTATTTTCGCAATCTATTCTTTGGCAATTGGTCGGAACGTCGCACCATGGATGCAAATGATACATTCACAATCCACGAGGATGCTGACTTTGATATTCGTGCATTTTCGACAATGATTTATACTCCAATGGCAGTGGGATGGATGTGGATGTTGAATTCTTCCAAAATATTCACCATTGTGGAACAGCACCAGCAAAATTCCAAGGACTTAAACGGTTTTTTTAATTGCCATAACTGAAATGTTAACTCATTTTCAGACCTAATGACCATGAAAATACTCAAACTCAGTGTCAAATACGACATTCCAATGATGCTGGATTATGCTGAGACACATTTGCTCTCCCTGCTTGAACAACACGACTTCCCTAAAATTGAATTGCTTGATGTGGCCGACGAATTGGGTCTTCAGAAATTGAAGGTTTTAGTCACACAAAATATTCCAAATTTATAATTTTTTCAAGGAACTAACAGTGAAGTCGATCTATTCCGTGCGTCGAAAATCTTATGGTGTGAATTATGATTCTGATCAATCATTCAAATTGCGTGAATATTATTTGGCACCATAAATGAGATTGAAATATTTGTGTAAAATTGGAGCAGAAAATAATTAAATATCTACCCTTCTAACCAAAAATATATGAAATTTTATTATGTGCTTTGTTATTAAATATCTATTTCCCTCATTATGAAATTATCCGAATAAAATTGTAAAATAAATTTCATTTTGTTATATGAATAATTCTTTTTTATATAATTGATATTTACATGGATGGAGAAAGCAAAATAGATTAAATGGAAATTTTAGAACAGTGAAAATGATAAAACAACGATTAAATAATAAGGAATCGGGCGAGAAGATCCAAATTGGCAATCATTTTATTCAATTTCCATATGTTCCATACGAATGTCAACGCGAGTTTATGGCCAAAGTCTTGAAAGCATTGGATGCAGTGAGTTTTATTGTATAAATAATTTAATAAATAAGCAACTGAATGAATCGAGCATATTTAACAAATTTATTGATTTTTGAAAAATCAATAATTGATATTTTTTAAGTCAACAAACGCAGCATTGGAATCACCAACTGGAACAGGAAAAACACTTTCACTACTTTGTGCCGCTATTGCTTGGGTTCAAGAGGAGAAAGCAAAAATTCATTCACAGTCTGATGCGGATGCCGAACCTTGCACTTCATTCGGTAAAAATTCATTATTGTAAAATTATAAATGAAGATATTGATTATTCAGATTCTTCCCCATCTACTATGCCGAAAATCTACTACGCTTCTCGGACTCATCTCCAATTGCAACAAGTCGTTCGGGAATTGAATAAAACTGTCTACAAATCGTAAGTATTTTTTAAAAATTTTCAAATATTATATTCTATTTTTAGAAAAGTCCGCATAGTAACTTTAGCCGGCCGAGAACAACTTTGTTTAAAAAAAGAAGTTTTGAAAGAAAAAAATTCCGTGTTGCAAAGTCACATTTGCCGAACAATGGAACGCGGTGGAAAATGCGTATTTTACAACAAATTAATGGAAGAAAACATTGTCAACTTGGACGAAATTTACGAGGAAAAGGCAAATGGACGAGCAATGGACATTGAGGATATGAAGGGAATTGCCACAAATTTTAAGTAATTTTAATATCTTAATTTTTCAATTGAATTAATTATAGTCATTGCCCCTTCAATCGAGCACGCCAAATGTTTGAACGGGCCAATTTGATTTTGCTGCCGTACAACTATTTGCTGGATCCAAAGCTTCACAACTTGTATGTTATTAAGGACAAAGTGGAGTGGATAATAATTTATAATTTCAGGCTAAAGGTAATGGAAACACATTTTTGCTGCCAATCAATCAAATAATCATGTCAATATTTAAAAAAATTCAGGTCAATGGTTCAATTTTGATCTTTGATGAAGGGCATAATATTGAAAAAGAAGCGGAAGAAGCAATTTCAATAGATTTCTCCACCAAAACTTTGGCCGAAGCCATTGAGGAAGCAAAATATGTGCTGAAAATGGTCAAAAATGAGGAAGAGGAGGAAGAATTTTGCCAACAAATGGAAATGGTCCATTAAAATTATTTTAAATAAGTAAAAATTAAAAAATGAATTTATTTAGGACAATGACGGAGAAAGTTTTTTGGAATTAAGCAATGAAAAGAAAGAAGTTGGCGAAAAGGAAAAAATGCTTAACAAGGAGGAAGTTTCAAATTTACTTGGTTTGTTATTTTTTTAAATAAATCTATACACCCCATCAATTGAGCAAAATTTTTCAATATTACTTGACTCCATCAAAAAAATATATTTTTTAGAAATGCTGCTATCATTCAAGGAGCAAATTGATGCGCTTGATCAGGAATCTGGCGGTGAAACTTTGCCCAGATTGGATGGAAAATATTTTCCTGGCCCTAAAATGATCGAATTGATGCGGTCCGCCCAAATCCATCGAAATCAACGTGACAAAATCCGCAACACCATCGATCGAATTGGGCTATTTTTAGCCAAAAATGGTAAAAAAATTTCATTTTTGAATAACAAATTTCCTTGTATTTTGCAGCTGATAATAACAAAGGAATTTGGGCAATTCGAGGCACATCACTCATCGAATTTTCCGCGCTGGTATCGTGCGTTTTCATCGGTACATCTGATGGTCATCGATCCCCATCTAAGAACGCCACCGAAGAAGATGCCTCCGTTCATTTTCTACTTTTCATTGACAAAAAAGGAGGAGCGTTGGAATTACATTACTGGTTAGAAGCATTTTTATGTTAATTTAAAAAAAAATTAAAATTTAAAATGTTCTGGGTTCTGCAAAATGATTGGAAAAAGAAGCATAAAAATTTATAGAATATGATGATGATAATTTTAAATACTATTATATAAACAAAAAAAATATTTTTTAAAAAACAAAATTTTTTAAAAAACACAAATGTTTGAGAAAAAAATGTTTGGGATGTTTGAGAAAACATAATTTGTGAACAAATGTTAAAGACAAATGTTTGGGAAAACAAAAACAAAACAATGTTTGGGAAAACAAAAACAAAACAATGTTTGGGAAAACAAAAACAAAACAATGTTTGGGAAAACATAAACAAAACAATGTTTAGGAAAACAAAAACAAAACAATGTTTAGGAAAACAAAAACAAAACAATGTTTGGGAAAACAAAAACAAAACAATGTTTGGGAAAACAAAAACAAAACAATGTTTAGGTAAACAAAAACAAAACAATGTTTAGGAAAACAAAAACAAAACAATGTTTAGGAAAACAAAAACAAAACGATGTTTGGGAAAACAAAAACAAAACAATGTTTGGGAAAACAAAAACAAAACAATGTTTGGGAAAACAAAAACAAAACAATGTTTAGGAAAACAAAAACAAAACAATGTTTAGGTAAACAAAAACAAAACAATGTTTAGGAAAACAAAAACAAAACAATGTTTAGGAAAACAAAAACAAAACAATGTTTGGGAAAACAAAAACAAAACAATGTTTGGGAAAACAAAAACAAAACAATGTTTGGGAAAACAAAAACAAAACAATGTTTAGGAAAACAAAAACAAAACAATGTTTGGGAAAACAAAAACAAAACAATGTTTAGGAAAACAAAAACAAAACAATGTTTAGGAAAACAAAAACAAAACAATGTTTGGGAAAACAAAAACAAAACAATGTTTGGGAAAACAAAAACAAAACAATGTTTGGGAAAACATAAATGTTTGGGAAAACAAAAACAAAACAATGTTTGGGAAAACAAAACAATGTTTGAGAAAACACAAATGTTTGGGAAAACAAAAACCAATGTTTTGGAAAATAAAACTATTTGAGTAAGCACAAAATATTTGGATTAATAAAAAAAAACAATGTTTAGTAAAGTGAAAATAGATATTAATGTTTCTGAAAAAAGATAAAAAAAAATTTAAAAAAAATTAAAAAAATGTTTGGGAACAAAAACACAATCATTTGCAATTAAAAAACAGGTGCTTCAATGCAGCTGTAACAATGCGCTATTTGGAATCGCAGGGTACTCGATCAATTCTTCTCTCATCGAGCACACTGGCCCCAATGGACACATTCAAGAACACAATGGGCATCCATTTTGGTGAAATTTTCGAATCAGGCCATGGCCATTGTGCACGTCAAGACAATTTGATAGTTGGAATTATCAAAAAAGGACCAGACCCTAACAATGTTCCACTGTTGGGAACATATGAAAACAGGTAACGGAATTTTTTATTGATTAAAAATATAAAAATAAGAACTTTCAAAAATTGTTCATTTACTTTTTAACAATCAGAAAATATAATTTTTATAATTTTATTTACCCATATTAAAATAATCCATTAAAAATTCAAACCATTCTAAATCAATTAATTAATTTTATTAAGAAATACCGACAATTACAAAGAAGCAGTTGGCGAATTGTTACTGAAATTGATGGGAATAACACCTCACGGAATGTTGGTCTTCTTTCCTTCCTATGCACAAATGGGAAATTTCATTTCACATTGGAAGTGTACAGAAATGTGGGCTAAATTAGACAGACAGAAGCAAATATTTTGTGAGCCAACTAACAAAACCGAAATTCAAAATCTATTGCGTGATTTCGATACCGCCGTTCGAGCTGGAGGCGCAATTTTATTTGCTGTTTGCAGAGGAAAGGCAAGAATCTATTGTTAATGTATAAAAAGTTTACACAAATAAAATAAAATATTTAGCAAGTTTTTCATTTTTTTTTTGTTTCAGTTGAGTGAAGGCATCGATTTTCCTGACAGCCATTGTCGTACCCTAGTGATTGTTAGCATCCCATTTGCACCCATTTACGAACCCAAGATTCTGCTGAAGAAGGAATATTTAAAAAGATATGCCATCCACAAAAGGAATCCGAATGAATGGTACGAAAATGAGGCAATTCGAGCCGTGAATCAGGCACTTGGACGAATAATTCGGCATAAAGACGTGAGAGAATCAATTTAATTTTATAGATGATTGAAGAATATTTCAGGATTTTGGCACCGTAATATTGGCTGATTCTCGCTATGCCGAAATGAATCGTCAAGTATTTCCTTCATGGATTCGCCCTTCAATACAAATTCATCCATTCTCATCTGATTCAATTTTGCCTTCAATCAGAAAGTTTTTCATTGAGAGAAGGGGTTTTTTATTTTGTTGATTGTTGATATGATTCTCATTATTTTTTTATCATTTATTGTTTTATACTAATTTTTATTTTGTTAAAAATTGTCAAATATTCATTTTTTTATGTTAGATAAAAATTAATTACCATTCACTATTTTTATTGTCTCTGAAGAATTACTGATTATTGTTAATTTGGTTTATTTTTGTGGAAAAAGGATTTGAGCGCCTAATGATTTCCCATGTTAATTATTTGTTTAAAATATAAAAAATTTGCATCAATATTCAAATTTCATTCCTTTTAATGGTAAAAAGGATTGAAAAAAAATCTAACTAAATTTTTAAAAAATATTACACTAAATTATACGAAAAGACTAAATAAAAATTATGAATTTTCAAATTTTTAACTGTGAGATAAAAAAAAATTATAAATGCGGTCAAAATAATGATAAATGCATTCAAATTTGTCGAAAATTCTCTACTCTATCCATATTCCATTAAAATCAAATGCGCAAATATCCTTCCAGCAATTTGTTTTATCAAATGAATATTATGAAAATTGTAATGGATGGTTATGGTTATTAGCATTAGTAATTAAAAAAGTTGTTGTAATTAAGTTTTAAAAAGAAAAAGCATTCCTTTGCTTATCAGTTTAAAAGATTCTTCATCAAATTTGCTTCCTCGAATTCTCGGATCATCAAATTTCAGTCCCGGTGATAGTAACCATGAAAGGCAGTGCATCAAGGCTCGTACCCAAATAGGCCAATCTATTGTCGATTCGATTAATCAGACAATCAAAATTTGCAATTGGTTTAATGGGTTCACAAATTTCGCCAGCATCATTAAGGATTTCCATAGAACGAACAATCAAGCCTAAAAAATAAAAATGATATTATTTTAGTTTTAGATGGTTATTATATAATATAAAAAGTTCCCCTGGTAGATAAATAATAAAATACAAACCAATACGATTCGATTTTATTCCATGCTGTTCTCCATGTGACATCATTTTCCGCAAACATTCACGGAAACAATTACGATACATTTTGACAGCAATTCCTTTAATCGTAACTTCCCCATTTTCACTTTTATGTACTATATCCTCGTTTCCAATCGCACTCATCGCTTTTGACATATCAAAATGTCCAATGTATTTGACCAAACGAAATTTGACATTTTGTTCAAAACGTTCGTGGATTATTTGGATGCCAGGCAAGTTCTGAAATTTTAAATAATTTTTTAATTCGATGTTTGAAAATTGAATTTTTAATTTAAGTTTTGAAATCCATAAATTAATAGGTCTAAAATATTAGATAATGTTTCGTTCTTTTATTTATTTATTTAATTTATATTATTAATTTAAACAATATTTTTCTATAAAAAAATATTCAACTCGCATGTTTTAACATAAAAAAAAATTTGTACCTCCAAATCCAGATCATTATCATCTTTGACGGACTCCAATTCCAATTCATTAATTTTAGCACCAAGTTTTACGGCCTCCAGCTCACCAGGACAAATATTTTCTGCATCAAATTCTTGTTCTCGAATTTTGGCATCCCTCTTTTCGGTTTTGCGTTTTCTTTTATTTCGTTTTCGTTTCGCTTTTTTTTGGCATCGGCATTCGACAGCAATGGCGGCGCTGATGTCTCACCCTTTTGAACGCCATTGACTATCACCGTGAATGGTTTTCCATTCAAATCAACATCCAAATCGCCTAATTTGTCCTGAACTCTTTCCACCAAATCGTCCAAATCAACATCCGGCTTGATTGGCTCACAAATTTCACGGCCAAATGGAATTTTGTCTGAGTGAAGAATAAATCCTTAAAATACAAAGAATGCCTTTTTAGAGAATATTAAGGAAAATTTATTAGAGCCTTAACATAAGGCACATAATATAAATTATTCCCACAATTTACCAATGTGATCTGTTTTGATGCCATTTTGTTGGCCGTGTGCAAACATTTTCTCCAAACATCCATTGAAACAATCGGGCAACATTCGTTGGGCTGCCTCAAACATTTCCATCAAATTTCCTTTGGCGAAAATTTTTTCCAAATTGTCAAGCATAAATTTGCCCGTATATTTCACTGTTCCAAGTTGGCTATCATGTTCAAAATGTTCTTCCAATAATTTGGCACCCGGCCTTCCTTTGCGATTCATTTGTTGAAATTCAATTTTTATTGAGAACTCAAATTTAATCTAAATATTAAATAAATTAAGCCAACTTAATTAATTAAATTTATAAATAATAAAAGGAACATTAAGAGGCAAAAAAATTATTGTGCAAAAATGACAGAAGGAAAAGGGAAAGGGAAGTGGCGATGGCGAATTAAATGAAAATAATAGGATTTAGACGATCCTCTTAAATGACCCCAGCGGCGTTGCGCATTGTTTTTTGGCACTTTGGCGCCAATATTTAAATGAAAGAATGCACTTGGGCCAATTCCAATTTTCCTTTAACTTCTATTAGTATTGGAGGTGGATAAATTGCCCATGGGGGCTCATCGCCCATTTCCCATTGCCATTAGAGAATTTTGTTGAATAAAAAGAATTGGATTATATATAGACCATTTTCTTCAATGACCCCAAGCTGCTAGGTTGCGAGTTGTTTTTTGCCACTTTTGGCGCCATTATTCAAATGCGCTTCTAGGCCATTTGCTCATTTTCCTCTAACTTCTATACAATTTATTGGAGGAAAAGAACGCCTAGAGGTCCATATAATTCTTTGCGACTTTATAATTATATAAAAAGATTCCCCTAATTCAGACCACGGTGGAGAGTGCCAAAAATAATAATTCTAATTCTACTGATGGTTCATAGAATTTGAGGACCATATAATAGACAAAATATGGCTGTGGCCCAATACTAGAATAGCCTCAAGAAATCTTTGCGAGTGAATGAGGAGGGTGGATGAAGCCGCTTTTTCTCTGCTTATATTCCCGCTATAAAGCTGTCTTTCCATCTCACCAAATGGGGTTTAGGTTTAATGGCAGAGTTGTTAGCCTTGATTTCAATAAATTCAAGAAGGCTGAGTGAATGAGGACAAGTAAATTTCCTCTTGTATATTTTGGAGATAGAAAATTTGCTTATTTTATTGGCAATTATTTCATTCTTTCTGCATTTGAGAATAATTTTTGTTGTATTGCCCATCCAAACAAAATTCAATTAAGTTTTAAAAAAATTAAAGAAATTAAATAATTAGAAATAATTCACAAATTCTAAATTTTACTGAATATTCTAAGTATATAATAAAAAAAAAGATTGGTTGTGAGGTAGGAAGAAATTTTAAAGATTATAGAGAAAATTTAAAAGAAAAGAATTCTGTAATTTTTCCTCTTTCTAATTCACAATTCTTCCTTTGCCGCCAACATTTTCTCCAATTCATCCAAATCTGTTGGCATCCTCTCCCATTGGCCTCTTTGTAAAAGGCGATACAGCCAATCGCCCAATTCAATGCCAATTACCGTCCAAAATTTGACCAATCCGGCGCGATATTCTTTGCCATAGCCCAATTGGATTGCACTTTTGGCCCTGGCATGGTCTTCCCGAAAAACTCGACGGAATGTTAAAATGCCCGAATATAGTTCGAATGCGGGCCAAACAAAAAGGGAAATGGCAAACCAACTGCCAACAATTGGTGGACAATATTCACTCGGCGGAACATGGAAAGTCGAAAATATCATTTCTGATTGATAGGTGAATTGGAAAATGAGAATTGGCAACATTTCCAAACACTGAAAAAAGTATTAATAATTTAAAACTTTTTTTTCGGATTATTTTTTGATATTCCGATGTCACATTTTTGTAATTTTACAGGAAAAAAGTGGCAGAAAAAATTATTAATCCCATAATTTTTTTAATTAATAAATATTAAAAATTCCAACCAAATGGGTGATTCGATGAATGATCCGATCGCGGATTCCAGTCTTTAATTTGTATAATCCAATTTCGGCTGCGACCATTCCCATAATTTCTTCATCATTTAGGACAAATTCCTCATCGGTCTCTTCAATTTTATTCTTGTTTTCAACATTCTTTTCATTAATTGTAATCTGCAAATATTTTGATTTTACGCATTTGATTTAAACGTTACGAAAAATGGGAACAAATAAATTATAATTTGAGCCCATTGATTCTATAAATGGAAATTAATTGACTTAAATTTAAAATATTTTAAGGATTATTAAAGAGTTTAATTTGTGATTGAATTTTGCATAAAATTGAATTTTCCCGTGAATATTAACTACAGATTTAACTAATTTGGTACCATTTTATAAACGAGATTAGGATAATTGTTAAAGAAAAAATTAATAGATTTAATTAAAATTGGCAAAAAGTTTTGAACCAAACAAATGGCAAAATAGGCCAAAATCGGGCAGTTTGCTTTTTTTTAAATATTGATTTTCTGGCAGTTATTTTTAATCAATTTTTTGGTATCGAAATGCTTTAAATTATAGAACTTAATTCGATAGTATAAAAGGTTTATCTTTAAAGAATATTGAAATATTTTCATAATGTTCAAAATTTATATAATCAACCAAATCTATGTAAATTCTAGGTACCAAATTTTGGATTCAAAAAGTTGAACAATCAACCAATAAATTGCTTTTAATTTTTATATTCTATTTCCCCTTTTGTACAAAAATACCTTTTCTCCGTTTTCATTTTCATTGACAATTTGTGGTAACAAAGGGGCAACTGTATTGTCCTCTTTTGTATTTGCATCATTAATCGCCACATTTGTCTCCTTTTCCTTTCCATTTATTTTTGTATTCCCTTCTTCCACTGTCCCATCATTTTCTTCATCATATTTTTTCCCATTGAATTCATAAACTTTCTTCACAATTCCAATATCCAAAAAAATTTCATCCAAAACAAGTTTCTTTCGTGTGGACCAAGTCCAATAGCTCATAAAGGTGACTTCTGTGAGTTAGTGGATGTGCGTGTTGGGCTGAGGAGTTCGGGAAGAACGACGAAATGACGGCGAAGAAGAGTTTTGGGTTAGGATGGAATTACTCTGGCCGGGAGTTGTCCCAAATTACTCATCAAGTCTCATAGATTTTAATGGAGAACTTTATTGGCTTCTCGATTGGAAAAGGGATAAAATGATGAATGTGAATGTGGAATGTGAATCGAATGGATAATGTCTTGGGGGAATTATAAATGTTGTGAAGGGGCGGGGTTAAAAAGGGATAAATGGAAATGATGAATAATGCGAATAAATGTCCAGAAATTAATTGACCTTCCAAGTGGGCTACTTCCTAACATCTCCCCCTTTCCATAAAAATGTCCCCATTTTAAATTTTGAATTTAGCTAAATAAATTTAATTAGTGTTGAAAACACTAATTTTAGTTTCTATGCCAAAAAAAATTTTGGAAAAATTAAAGAAATTTTATTTTTGTCCCACATGTAGAATTCTAATGCCTATGCCCTTATTCTAATTTCGCCCATTTGAAAGTCAATATCAAAAATTCAAATCAATATTTCATCAAATCAAATCAATCATTTTGCTATTTCCAAACATCATCATTTCTGCCAATAATTCTTCTGAATGTGGCCATGTTTGTGAACATTTGAAGCACAGCTTGATCGAGCATCCAATTTGTTAGAATCAGTCATAGGCCCTTGCCGGAATATTGAACTGCCGGAGGCCTTCGCACATATGATGAGCCTGGCTGCACATTGTTGCCTTCCCCTGCGCAAAGATGGCCAATGAGAAGTGTGCGTGGCATGGGAGGTGGCCGAGCAAATTTTGAGCATCCAGCCAAGTCCATTGCTTGTTTGCTGTCCTCTGACCAACATTTGCTGCATTTGTTGCTGATAAAGACGTGTAATTCCATGCTCAATTACACTTGCTGCGGTTGTCCATTTCCACCAATTCCACTGCTAGATATTCCCATATTCATTTGTTGCTGTTCTCCTCGTTGTTGTTGATTTGTCTTTGGCGACATTTTCTGCTGCTGTGTGTGGCGTGCATGAACAATGGGCCGGCGGTTGCTTGTTTGGTGATTGTTGCTGTGGTTACTCTTCTCCATCGCCTGTGACAACATTTTAGTGAGACTGCTGCATTGGAAATTGCTGTCTTTGTTTGAGTTTTTTGACTTTGGTGGTTGATGACAATCCGTTCATCGCCTTTGAGTAGA
Source organism: Pratylenchus scribneri (assembly GCA_030063045.1). NCBI lineage: Eukaryota > Metazoa > Nematoda > Chromadorea > Rhabditida > Pratylenchidae > Pratylenchus > Pratylenchus scribneri. The sequence goes on along the minus strand of JAQSEB010000011.1, from coordinate 310,419 downwards.
AATTGTAACCGTCAAATTAATTTGTTGATGCAGAAATTTGAGAGAATTTTGGAGCATTTGAATTTGTAATTTGTTACGCAGCTCATTTTTGTTTCTTCCATAGCACCTGATGTTGTTGAGCAGTCGAAATCGATGATGATGAGTTGATGAGACAGGTAAATTGAAAAAATGCTGCGGTGCTGGCAATTGTTGATTGGAAAAGTATGAAGATTTGGCGGTTGGTGTTAACCCAAGGAGTATCTAACTCCGACATTACCCCCTGAAGCTAAAAGTTTCCTATATGCTTCTTCAAATTTGTATTTGTGTGGCATTCTACTTAATGGTGAGCTCAGTAGGAGTTTCAAAACTATACTCGACTGTTGTGAAAGAACCCAAATCGTATTGGTTGTGATTGAACACATCATCAAATTTTTGAATTACCTAATTCTTTGAGGGCTCTAATTCTTCCCCTTTTAATGAGCTTTCCGAAAATCCACCTTGAATATAGACCTGATTGGTTATTATAACTAATATAATTAACTTGCTTTTCCGACATGATCCCATCTCTTTTTTTAATCTCATTTAATAACACTAAATCCATTCCTTTGTAAATTATTTTCGGCATGTACTATATTTTCCGATAATTTTTAGCCTGTTTCTCAGACATAATTGTATACCAAGTGTCCAATTTTCTGTCCTTTTTCGTTGAACCTCACCTTTCTTCATTTTCAATTATCATTCTCAATTTTTCTAATAAAATCATTTTTTGCCGTCTCTTGAGACGTATTCCAACTTTACTCTTCTATTTCAATCAATTGTGATTTGGGCTTTATAAGAATGACGAGTTTTGTAAAATCAACGGTTATTATTTTAATTTTAGCTAGAATATCCACCAAAAATTATATCAAAATTTGAGAATAAGTTGAGTTCATTCTCAATCAACAAAACTTGAGCTGGCCAAATTTCCCTGCCAAAACGGAAATTGATGAGAATTTTCCACTTATTTTAATTGGTTCCCCAATACCGTAAATTCTTTCGAAGCATTCTTCGACCTTTTTTTGGCTCTATTTCCATTGTGCCAGCTTGGACCGAGGAGCTAGCGCGATCTCAGCTCCGGTGTCAATCTGTGCTCTTAACAATTATTTGCAGTTATTTGTCAATTTCGTAAGCTTCATTTTCCAAAATTGGGAATTGCATTCGAAATTCCTTTCAAGGCACCTTTCTGGAATCTGCTCTAATAATCATACATTTTGGGTAAAGAAATAAAGTTTTATTTTTCATTTAAAACTTAATTTTGTGTGGAATTAATTCAAAGCATTCTGTCGCGTCTTGTTTTATCCCCTCTAGAGGAGTGAATTCATGATTGTTTTTTTTTTTGGTAATTGAACGCATGGCTAGACTTTAATAATGAACGCTGCACCGACCCTTTTTGCATGATTAATGAATTAATGAAAAATTATTCTGGCAATCATAGTCGGGTCCTCTAAAATCGCTGATAGGGCTCAATGCCTGGTTTCTTCCATATATTTACATATTGATTGAGTGAACTAGCAAAAGCAAACCTCATTGTTTCGATCATTTCTTTACTCCAAATGAGAGTTCGGCTTGCAGCTAATAAGACCAGTCCTTCAGTTGTCCTTTTTCGGCGTTTGCTTTCGTCGTAGCTATTCGACCTCAAAACTGCATAGCCTTGATTTGAAACTGTTAATTTATTACCATAAGCCGCAATCTCTTTTGATTGGCATCAAATTCGAATTGAGTGGGTACATCATCCGCAATCCATGTATTCCCATTCTATGGCCTTTATTAAATATTGCTTGTTTCGTATGCTCGTAAGCATTTCTTTCCAAATACCAATTCACTCCAATCCGTAATGAAGTCGGATTTCGAATTGTATTATACCTTTAGCATTTATCACGATTTCTGAGTCAAGATTTTCATATTTAATTTAGTTTAATTGGCACAAGTATGATCAATCACAATGAGTTTTCACTTGGTTTATCTCATCATGGCCCATGATGAGTGAATTCATTCTAATTTTTGGTCATTTTAATGAGTGGCCAAATTTTATGACTTTTGGGTCAATTTTATTACAAATATTATCAATTGAAATTATCCACTACGGTTTATTTCATGTACCCACATTTTAATTAAACCGAACTAAAAAAAACCTTTTTCGTCATTTGCTTTCTCCCAAATGTGAATTCAGTTTACAGTTGTGAATCCGTGGCTGTTGAATTTTGATGATTGGTCTCCTTATCTCTGCTCTGCTTGAGCAAACATAACCTTGATTGAAACACCAACTTAACGCCTCAAGCTACCATCAACTTTTATGTGGCATTGACGTCAAATTCGAGAGGGAATATAATCTGCTATACAATTAATGACTAATCACTCATTTTCCCTCATATTTTAATTCCCAATATTCACATTTTCCATATTTATTGGGCACTATCAGAACCGGTTTATCTTCCAACAAACACTTTATGCTATAATCCGTTTGAAATATCTCCAAGAAGTGACTAAATACACTAATCCTACTTTAGACTGAAAATTTCACCGAGAATTAGATTGATTTTGCGGTGTGTTCTGTATCAAGATAAGTTGAGTCAAAGCTCTTATTAATTCACTATCCTCTTGAGAACGCATTGGTTGATTGACATTTGTTTGAGGCAAATGAGAATTAGAAGTCCCCGCTGTTTGAAAATCTTCTTGTTTTAGTCTACATTGGTTTTCTTCATGGCCAATTCTGCCACAATAATCGCACCGTGATCTGTTTAACCAATTTCTTTGTTGATTAACTTGATTTCTTGCTCTTGAGCAATTCTCTTCAATATATTCTTGATTATCCATGCTATTTTGGTAATTCCGTCGGTATTCGTCATTTCTCATATTTTGTCTTTCATACGGTTGATGCTGTGACCAATCATTTGAATCTGATCTGCATTCATTTTGCGCATCATCATTATCATTGGATTGATTTGGCATTTGGTCCTTCAATTGTACATTCATTGACTGAACTGTCTGAGGCATCATACCGGCAATATTGCTGCTTTTCTCTGCTACCAAAAGCATTTCCAATTCTTCAGCTTGGGCTTTAACCATATCTAAGTCCTTTGTTTTGGACAGTCCCACCAATTTAATCAAAAAGCTTATATTTGGTCTCATTCTATCTAAAAATTCTTGGCATATCCTCTCCTTTCTTTGCTCTTCAGATAGAGTTGCATTGACAATTTCTACTAAAGGAGTTAATCTCCTCAAAAATTCCGTAATGGACTCATCTTCCCTTTGCTTACACAATAAAAGAGTCCTTTTGGCTAATTCCCGGCGATGTGGCGAATTTAGCTTTTCTCTCAATGCCTTGAGGGCATTTTTGACACTTGATTTTTCCTCATCTGTCAATTTTCGAAAAATTTCCCTGGGTGTGTCTTTTAGGGCAAGGCCTAAACGAGCTACTTTCTCTTGTTCGGTCCAATTTCGACCCATGGCTAGTAGGTATATCTCAAAGTTTTCTGACCAATGATCAAAACCTATTACGGAATCTTCCGAAAATATTTCCAACTGACCAAAAGGTGTAAGCATATTGCTCATTTTATTTCACTCTTGATATTCAAGCTCGTAAGCTTTTCAATTGCTGTTATTAGGCTTTTTCCCGTTCGATGGGGGACCGAATAGCTTTGTTGGAAAATTTGATGATTTTTTTTGATTGTAGTTGTAGATGATTTATGAATGCTTTTTGTTATTATTGCGCTAAAAATTAATCAACAATTATTGAAGAAATAGAAGATAAATGAATGAGTTAAAGTAATTGACAAAGTTTGGGCCCGACTTAATTGAAAATATAATGAACCACTTATTACAAGTGTTTTCTCACTTATCCTAATATGAGAGCATCTTTAATTTCCTTCTACGATTTACTCTCAAATCTTTGTTTAAATGTTTTAATAAAAGACAATTTAATGGCCGGAAAATGATCTCTCTGTGAAAGTTGATAGCATTTTTGTCGGAAGGGAGATTGCCCCCTAAGGATAAAGCCGACTAATGTGTTAAGAAACATTTTAATGGCTGGGAAAGTCTTCTTTTCTTGGATTTCTCGGAAATGTCCATTATTGAGATGATAGAGATTGGAATTATATGGGAATTGAAATCGGACTTTGAGCTCTTTGTTTTAATTCTTTTGGGAACCTTTGTGCTTTATTCTGTATTTTTTTACTTGATTTTTGTCATATTTCTCATTTGTGGTTTGGAATTTTGACCTTTAGCTAAATTATTAGACAATTTACATTAAGATTGAACTTGATTTTTATTCTCGTAAGAATCTGATTTTGATTTAGAACGATGATGACACTTTAAGGTCTTTTCTAATTTTATCTGGTTGGATGAATTTTTAAATTTGGAAAAAATGTGCCTTTTTAAATTTATTTTCTTTCTTTTCTTTGCCCATTATATTAGTTCGTTGGCACTATAATTTATTTTCTTCTTTTATTTGCCTATTAAATTATAATTCGGAAATTGCCTAAATTTATTTTTCTTTGATTTCATCTTGCGCATTATGGCACTTTTAATCTATGGTTTTGTAATTATGACCTTTTTTGGGCTAATTAATTTGTTTTAGAAAATTTTTGTGAAGATCGATCTTGATTTTATTCTCGTAAGAATTTCCTTTTATTTAGCGCAAAATATTTATTTTATTCTCTAAGGCCTCTTGGTCATATGATTTTGTGGCTTTTCTTTGCATTATTTTATGAATAAAATGTGATTAGCTTTTTGAGAGCCTTTTTGCATTTTTTAAATTAATTTGCCAATGGTAAAACGAGGAGAAAAGTAGAGCTTTTGAGTCTTTTTTAATATTGCTGCCAGCTTTGATTCACATTCTTGATTGATTGTCCCTTTATTTTAATTTTAGGCTCTTATTCATAAGTCGACTTGATTTTTCCTCTCTTGAGAGGTGTTGCAACAAAAAATGACAGAAAAACTTACCGGCGTCCCGGCTCCCTTTGATTGATCCTGAGAAGTCCATTTTTGGTTGTCATTCATTCCCGTCGATGATCCGAAGTTGTTCTGCCAGGGGCAGAACCATTCGGTGCTACCAGTTAGTGGATGGGCGTGTTGGGCTGAGGAGTTCGGGAAGAACGACGAAATGACGGCGAAGAAGAGTTTTGGGTTAGGATGGAATTACTCTGGCCGGGAGTTGTCCCAAATTACTCATCAAGTCTCATAGATTTTAATGGAGAACTTTATTGGCTTCTCGATTGGAAAAGGGATAAAATGATGAATGTGAATGTGGAATGTGAATCGAATGGATAATGTCTTGGGGGAATTATAAATGTTGTGAAGGGGCGGGGTTAAAAAGGGATAAATGGAAATGATGAATAATGCGAATAAATGTCCAGAAATTAATTGACCTTCCAAGTGGGCTACTTCCTAACATGTGTTAGCTGTAAATTTTTTCCAATTTTATTTTAAATTTTACTCTAATTTATTAAACCTTTTTTTGAGATGAAAACACCCGAAATTTTCACATTTTCCTGTGCGCATAATTTCTCAATATTCTTTTTCAATTCGCATTCGTGCATGGGAAGTAGGCCATATTGTTTTGGGAATATAAATGGCATCAAATAATCCATGAAAAAAAGTGTTGCCTGAAAAAGTGCTAAAAATTAAATTATTGGGGAATTTTTTGCCCGTAATTTTTAAACAACATTATTTTTTTATAATATTTTTTGGTGTTTTTGTGACATGAATTTAAGTCAAAATTAATTCATTTATTGAAAAAAATTTACATAAAGGCCAATATTCAATAAAATGAATGCAACCAGCCATAAATTGTTTGGCCCAAAAAATCGAACAGCTGCCAAAAATGCACAAACACAAAGCGGAATGCAAATTGTGTAGATCAATAATTGTTTGCCCAAAATTTTTAGTACAGAAAAGCATTTTGACTGAAATAAAAAAGGAATTATTCAATCTTTCTATGACAATTATTATATAAAATTTTGAAGTTAATAAATAAATGAATAAATTAATCGGTCAAATTTCATTGGATTAACCACATATTCCAACTGCTGTCAATGCCAACAATGCCTAAAAGGGCCTTTCCTATTCATCCTACTGTACCTCCAATTTTTTGTCTATTTAACCCCCCCCCCCCCCCCCCCCCCATCACCCTATCAATCAAATATTGCCCCAATCTAATTTTTAAGCCCACCCTTTTCTTCTCCTGCTGCTGTTACTTTTTTTACCGTTCACATTTAAGAATAATTTATCACACAAAACAAATTTAGCCCTAAATTATGACTATTTGCCAACACATTTTCAGTATTTATTGATCGATTAGCTTATATCTTTTTATTTTGGATAACATCTAATGGCCAAGTTATGTCCACAAAATATATAGTATACCAAAAATATTTCCCATTAATATTCTTATCAATTTCATTTACCGTTTTTTCCACATTCCCATTTTCCATCTTTTCCTTTGATTCTTTGTATTTTCTTTGAATAATTAATTCATTGAAAAGTGTATTAAAAAGATTCAATGGCATTTGTAATGTATGCACAAGCCAAACAAACATAATCGAATAAAAATACTGCAATTATAATTAATTAATATTTAATAAAATGCCACCTCATTTTCGAAGCCGAAAAAATGGCATAAATTCTTTGAACTGGTCCATAAAAAGAAAAGAAGTCCAAAGAATAGGAAAGGCTGCATAAATTTAGCATATTATATTTTGATTGGGCTTCAAAATTCTTTTTTTGTACTTATATTAATAAATTAAAAATTAATTTTACTAAATGTGTAAATTTACAATGATTAAAAGCCATCGAAGTGCCAAAAATAACATGTCAAATCGTAATTTTTCCATCTCATTCCGTCGCTCCTTTTTGAATTGTTCATTTGATACCAAATTTGCATACTGAAAAATAATATTTTTAATTTATTATATTTCTATGAATTTATTCTTTAGAGTCACCCATCGTTTAATTGTTAAAGCTTTATATTACCTTAGTTGGAATCTGTTTGGTCCGTTTATAGAGGGAATATTGGCGCCAAGTGGCATAAAAAATTACAGCGTAGCAGGCGGTATAGATGGCAAAAAATGCCCATCGGATTATCCAAATGGCATCCATATTGTCCGGAATATTCATTTATTCTTAATATTTTTATACTAAATATATCATTTATAATTAGAAGATGATTGGGTCATCAAGGATGGATTTGGAATTATTATGGGAATGAGAACAGAACAAAATATGGAATTTTTGTTCTGCAGGGATTAAAAATAATAAATATTTAATAATGAGCTAAAAATGCTTTTTTCAAATATATAATATACTTTTTTGTGGAAATCTGAAAAATTTAGCACTGCTTCAAATGTTGCCAATGGCATCGATTTTTCCCTTAGGCACCAACAGCAAATGGCATGTGGGCTGTGGCCCAATACTAGAATATCCTCGAGAAATGTTATGCGGATGGATAAATGAAGCCGCTTTTTCTCTGTCTATATTCCACTATATAAAGCTGCTTTCTTTCCTTTCATCTCACCAAGTGAGGTTTAGGTTCTCAACGGCAGAGCTGTCAGCCTCAATGCTAAATTTTGTTCTGCCTTCAGGGCCGGTATGCAAAGAAAATTTTAACAACGGGTTCCATGTTAAATGACAATGTGAATAAAGAATAGAACCCGTTGTAAATGCAAAGAACATTGTTAACAATGAATAAAAGGGAAAGTTGATTGTCAACTGACAACCAACTCTTACGATGCCTCGGACCAAGGTTCGTTGTTAAATGACAACGTACAACGAACCCGTTGTCAAATAACCTTACAATTCTCTTTGCATACGGGCCCAGCTTTGGCCGTTGGGCCAGAGACAAAATGGTTTCCTTGTTTTTAGAAGAATTCGTTTTGAAAAATGCTTAATTAGTGAATACTCTATACCTATAATTTTATTTTTTATTTTTATATTAAATTGAAACTTTTTGTCAAAAATAATAATAAATGAAAAAACGATTAATTAATTTATTCAGCAAAAATAAAATTCACATATAAATTGTCATTCTCGTTGATTATTCCAAATTCATTTCAACCATCTCAATCCCTCAACCATTTAATGATTCGCACTCTTCATTCCCCTAAAAAGTGTTTTTTTTTTGGAATTTGGATGGAAAAAGGAGGTTATCATTCTTACATGGTTTTCTGTTTCCATCTTCAATAAATTTCCTTGGCCATCTTTTGCCTCCTCTTTTCCATTTCCCAAAACAATTTTCAGATCCTTATGTTCGCCACCTGATCCATCCAAATACACATACGTCGAAGATTCACATATCTGACAATTAGCAATTTAGAATAATTATTAAATTAAAATAATTTGTAATTTTTTTTTGAAATTATTTCCAAAAATTTTATTACAAGTTATACGGGATTTTTGGGTAATAAATAATAAATATGTAGTTAGATATATTTTTACAGTGATTGCCAATTAAAATTAAAATGGGTTACTATTTTTTGCAGAAAAAAACAGTTTTCGACTTCTAATAAATCATTAACCGGTTTTAGTCCCACATATCTTATACCATTTTGTAGATCTCATCGAGACGCATCGATTGGTATATAATTTGTCATGGTTTGGCCAAAAATTAAAGAGTTAAACCGTTTAAACCGGCTTTCAGTTTTTGATTTAAAACTCTTTAATTTTGAGTCAAACAATGACAAATTATATACCATTCTATTCGTCTCGATGTTATCTAAAATGTTTAAGGTTTGTGGGGTCTAAAACCGGTTCCTGATTTATTAGAAGTAAACAACTGTTTTTTCTGCAAAAAAAATATTTTCCTTAAAAAGGATCGGTAGAGAATTTTATTTTACTTCAATTTCAATTAATAACTAAAAATAAATAATAGAGACAAATCTATTTTAATCATCAAGACATGATATTATGAAAATGGGAAAAACTTAGTGGACTAAATTTTCAAATTTTCATACCGGTATGCCGCATGCATGCACAAAGTAAAGGTATGGGTCGGGTTGGGAAAGATAGTCGCCTCCGAATCCGGTTATGCTGAATTGGCCATTCCCATCCGTTTGTGCCTTTCCCATTACATTATCCGAAAGGTTCTCATCTTCATATAAAACCACTTGTGAATTGGCGAATGGCACAACATTTCGCGATTCGGAATCAAAGCATTTTACAGTGCCGGATACAACGAAATTACGCCTTTCTTGATGGGATGCCGGAATGAAAGAGGCAATGAATAAGAGGGAAATTAGGAAGTATTTGAAGAATTCCATTTTATTTTGATTTTTTTATTGTTCTAAACATTTTTATAGCATTTATTCTGCTTATTTTAGAACAATTTAGAATATAACATAAATCCTTGAAATATTAGAGCTTTCTATTATTTGGAATTCATTGAATAAAAAAAATTATGGCCGTAAGCAGAAAAACCTGACCATCATTTTTATGGTAAATTGGCCAAATAAAATTTTTATTTTAGAAGATGATTTCAATCATATTAGTGAATAAAAATGTTATAAAAAATTTTTGATGATGATGAATAATTTTAAGCAAAATTATTTTCCTTTTTAGGGCTTTAATACGAACCTCTCCCATCCCATATCCATTAATGGATTTTTATTATTTAAATTAAAAATGCATTTAAATCATAAATGTGCCATTTAATTTAATTCAATTTAAATTCCACCGCCACAATTTAAATCTCCTTTTTCAAATTTATATCAATTTTATATTTGGAACAATTTTACATTAATAGTAAATATTGGGGGCAAAAAATGTAAATTTATTATAAAATTGTTGGAAAATAGAATGAAAAATTTCAAAATCAAATCAAATAGATTTGTTATTTTATTCTATGTTATAGTTTGAAATAACAAAATGATCTTAAAATTAAAACTTAAAAATAAATGTGAGAGAAAGGAAAATATTTTTTTGATAACATTTTTACCAACAATCTTTTTGATAATTTAATTTAAGCCTTTGTTGATTTAATATTATTATAATCAGGCATAATAATTACTTATATTGATGATTTGACTATTTTTGTGGCTTCGAATTTTATTTTTTATAATTAACTAAAGAGAGATATTTTTTGTGCCAAAAAATAATAATAAATAGAAAATTTTTAATTCATTTATTCAGCAACAAATCAAATAAATTTCCCAAAAGAAGTTGCCATTCTCTTTAATTCCCAATTTCAATTTCATCCTCCAAATCCAACCCTCACCCCTTTTTTTGTTAAATCGCCGCACTTTTCATTTCCCTAAAATGATTTTTTTGGGGGAGAAAATTATCATTCCTATTCTTACATGGTTATATGTTTTAATCTCTAATGCATTTCCTTGGCCATCTTTCGCTTCCTCTTTCCCATTTCCCAAAATAATTTTCAAGTCCTTGTGCTCGCCACCCGATCCATCCAAATACACATATGTTTCAGAGTCACATTTCTAAATTTAAGAATAATTCATTTGTTCCTTTGAGATTATTTTGAAAAAATTTTCCAGAATCGGTATGAACTTTTTTTAAATCAACCAAATTTAGTTAGAAAATTTATTTGAGAAGAGATAATATTATTTTGCCGAAAAAATGCATGATTTTGCCGAAAGATCAGTTTTTTGATTAGAACTCTTTTGTGCTTAATCCTAGACCCCCAAACCATTTAGTATATTTGTAGAGCTCATCGAGACACGTCGATTGATGTATAGTTTGTCTGGGTTTAAACCCAAACCAAAAAGTTATAAACCAAAAAAATATAGTTTAGACGGTTTAATACCTTTAATTTTGGCCAAACCCCGACAATATATAGGTCAATCGACGCGTCTCGATGAGCTCTACAAATATACTAAATGGATTGGGGGTCTAGGTTCAAGCACAAAATAGTTTTAATCAAAAAAAAACTGATCTTTCGGCAAAATAATGCATTTTTTCGGCAAAACCATTTAAATCTTTCGGCAAAATAATGTACACCCATTTGAGAATAAGCTAAATGAAAAGTTTAAAAAGAATAAAAAAATGAAATTTTGACCCAATTATTTCAGTTGCCTCATTGAAGTTGGCCTCATCATAAATAAAATTTCGTTTAAATTGGATTGTTCCCAATTTTTCTTAATAAATCTAACATTCGAAAGCAATATTTTCTTAAATTAAAGAGAACGAATTAATTTTGATTTATCAGATTTTAAACATTTGATTGTTAGACTTTGCCAATTTTCTTACCGGTATGCCGCATTCATGCACAAAGTAAAGGTATGGGTCGGGCTGGGAAAAAGTGTCACCTCCGGATCCAGTCACGCTGAATTGGCCATTCCCATCCGTTTGTGCCTTTCCCATTTCCAAATCCGAAACATTTTCTTCTTCATATAAAGCCACCTTTTTGTTGGCGAATGGTACAACGTTTCGTGATTCGCTGTCAAAGCATTTTACAGTGCCGGATACATCGAAAGTACGATCTTCTTGATGTGATGCCGGAATAATAAGGGAGATAAGGAGGAAGAGGGAAATGAAGAATGATGGATTGAAGAAATTCATTTTAGAGAATTTGTATTGTTTTTTGATTGTTCTAAAAATGTTGTAATTTATTTTGATTATTTTTAATATTATCGCATATATTCTTTTAATTCCCCATAGGGAATTAATTTTCAACCTTCCTAAAAGGTGGGAAATTATTAGAGAATAGAGTATTAAAAGAGCATATAGCTTATATACAGTATCATAAATAAAAAATATATTATGGCGATAATAATTATATTTATAATTTGTCAAATTTTCAGACAATTATCTGCCGAGCCATATATGTATTTTGGCCAAATAAAATTTTTTATTTTATTCAATCATATTGGCGAATAAAATGTGATAAAAAAATTTTGATAAATATATTTTATTTAAAACAAAATTTATATTCCGTTTTATGGCTTTAATGCCAACCTCCCATCCTCTAATGGATTTTTTATTGTATAAATTAAAAATGCATTAAAAAATCATAAATAGGCCATTAAAATTAAAATTAATTCCCTTTTCTTTATTCAACTTTTTATATATTTTATATCCGGAACAAATGTTTTTAATTTATTTACATAAAATTATTAAGAATATTAATAGCAATAAATGTAAATTGCTGATAAAATTGTTGGACAATTTTAAATTTAATGAAAAATATTATTTTAAAATTAATTCATATATTTTTTATATTTGTCTTAAAATTAATGAGAGAGAAGGCAAATGGAAAGATAAATTGTTGTGAAAAATTTTTACCAAAAAATTTTTTATAGCGCGTAATAAATTTGTAATTTAATCTTTTGTAGGCTTATTTTTATAGGTCGGCATAATAATTACTTATATATATTCATTATTTGACTATATTTTCTGGCCTCTAATTTTATTTTTTTACTTAATTAAAGAGATATTTTTTGTGCCAAAAAATAATAATAATGAACAGAATATTTTTAATTAATTTATTCAACAACAAATTCGATAAATTTCACATAAAAATGTCATTTTTTTTTGAATATTCCTTTCATCCATTTCGACCATCATCCACATTTGTTGATTCGCACTTTTCATTGCCCTAAAAAGTGTTTTTTGAAGGAGAAAAAGATTTTCTCACTTTGTTGATTGTTTTCATCTCCAATGCTTTTCCTTGGCCATCCTTTGCTTCCTCCTTTCCATTTCCCAAAATAATTTTTAGGTCCTTATTTTCGTTAACCGAAATCGATCCAAAATAAACTTTCGTCACAGATAAGCATTTCTGATAAGGAATATAAAATTAATTAGAATAATTATTATTTGCGAACTTCTCTTTCAAATTATTTCGAAAATATTTCGAGAATATTTCGAAAATATTTAAATTTTATGAGAAAAATTTGCTAAATTATCAAATTTTTACCGGCACACCGCAAGCATGTACAAAGTAGAGGTATGGCCATGTTTCGATTATGCTCTCTCCTCCCGTTCCACTCACACTGAATTGGCCATTCCCATCCGTCTGGCCTTCATTCAATTTCCGATTCGAATATTGGTCTTCTTCATACAAAACCACTCCTTCATTGGCGAATGGCACGGTGTTGTTCGTCTCGGAATCAAAGCATTTTACACTGCCGGATGCAATGTAATTACGCTTTCCTTAACGGGGAATCAAGGTGACATTTTTATCACATTTTTATCTTTCCAAAAATTTTGCCATATTTTTGAGATTTGGCAATTTGGACTAATTTTCTCTACGAGGGATCATTTTCGATTGAAATGTTTCACTGATTATTTTTTTTGAAATTTCGAATTGCTCAAGAAAAAAATAGAAAAATATACAAAATAAAATGTTTTAAATATTTTTTTTATCAAATTTTAAGCTTTCAAAAATTTCCACATTTTTGATCAGACCTGATCGCCACTCCACTGGACGGGATGCCGGAATAATAAGAGAAATGAGGAAGAGGGAAATGAAGAATGATGGATTGAAGAACTCCATTTTAATTTTGAATGTTTTTGTTTTTATCTAAATGTTAGCATTTTATTCGGCTTATTCAAAACATTAATTATCATACAAATTTACTAAACTCATGAAAATCGGAGCTTTTTATTTTTGTATTTTGTGGTATAAAACTATTTAAATTGCCAAAATTTCAGTGCAGGAGTAAATTAAGGTCAAATAAAATTTTTATTTTGGAAGAATATTTCAGTCATAAAAAAAAATTTGATAAAAAATTTTGATGAATTTATTTAAATAAAATTTATATTTCGTTTTAGGGCTTTAATTCCATTCCATTTTATGGATTTTTTGTATAAATTAAAAATACATTTAAAAAAATCATAAATCTTCCATTTAATTCAATTCAATTTTAAATTCCACCTCAACATTACAACTCTAAATTTCCCTAATTTTCAAATTTAATTCTTCTTAATGTGAACTGTGAATAATCAGAATAAATAAGAAAATTTTATAAGTATAATAAAAATCGCTCAAAATTCAGAATGAACTTCTTAAATCCATCATTCTTCATTTCCCTCTTCCTCCTTATCTCCCTTATTCCGGCATCTCATCAAGAAAATCGTATTTTCATTGCATCCGGCATCGTGAAATGCTTTGATTCTGAAACGGGCTTCATTGGGCCATTCTCGAACCAAGCGGTGATTTTATATGAAGAAGACCCGCTTTCGAGTGAGAAATTGGCTGTAGGCCAAACGGATGGGAACGGCCAATTCAGCGTGAGTGGATCCGGTGGAGATTACTGGTCCAAACCAGAACCATACCTCTACTTTGTGCATGCTTGCGGTATACCGGTATGAAAATTTGATAATTTTTTCTCATTTTTATTTTAAAATAGGCAATAAATTCCAAATTATAGTCATTTTTATAGTGTAAAAATATTACTATTAATTTTATGATTTATTCGGAAAACTAGGCCATAATCCAATTGAAGGGAGAATAATTTATTATATGGCTATAATCTTAATTTCATTTACATTTTCATTTGAATTTTCATTGCCATATAAAATTTTTCGAAATATTTTCAAAATAATTTGACAAAAAAATTCGCAATTCTAAAATTAACAATTATTTTAATTAATTTTATTTACATTACTCAGAAATGCTTATCTGAGACGAAAGTTTATTTGGATGGATCCGTTGGCGAAAATGAAGACTTGAAAATTATTTTGGGAAATGGAAAAGAGGAGGCAAAAGATGGCCAAGGAAAAGCATTGGAGATGGTAACAGAAAACCATGTAAGAATGATAACCTCCTTTTTCTTTTTCCATCCAAATTCCAAAAAAAAAACACTTTTTAGGGGAATGAAGAGTGCGAATCAACAAAAGGTTGAGGGATTGAGATGGTTGTTTAATCTATGAGAATGACAATTTTATATGTGAAATTTATTTTGTAATTTGTTGCTGAATAAATTAATTAATAAATTTCCATTTTATTAATTATTATTGGCTATTTCTATTTAATTTAATTTAAAAAAATTCGAAGCCATAAAATATTGTCAAATTCAAATCATCAATAAAACTAATTTATTATCCCTAAATAAGCCCACAAAAGCTGAAATTATAAATTTATTATGTGCCACAAAAGATTTTTGGTAAAAATTTTTTTCAAAAAACTATTTATTTTATTTTATATATAATTCAATTTGGTTCAATTTATTTGGAATGGAAAGAATATTTTAGAATTTTATTTTCATATATTTATAAGAAGATATTAAGGCAAAAAAAAAATACTGACAAAATTAATAGCCATTTTAAAGTCGGATTAAAATTAAAAATTTTATTAAAAAAATAATTTAATTGATTTTTAATTCACTTGAAATGAAATAAAAATAATAAATGGATGGATAATATAAATAGTCATTTTTCCTCATAATAATTTAATAATTATTTCCATTAATAATCTGCACAAATCGATGATACCAAAATTGCCAAGAAAAAATGAAATGATAGCAACGATTAATTGTTTGATCCATTTGCTTAAGCCCCAACCGAAAATTGATTGCTTTAAAAACAACAAATGTTGAAAAAATTTTTTAATCAATTGGAATTCCTTCATATTCAATCAAAGGAAAAGGAATAAACATTCATTTCATTCCTTTTAGTCCAATCTCTGCTTTAAACTTAAATTAGGGATTGAATTTTGCCAGTTTATAATGGAAAAATATCCTTTTACTTCATTTTTTACCCCAATTTTTTACCCAAAAATAGTTTTTGACTTCCAATAAACAGAACCCAGTTTTAGACCTTATAAACCGTATACCTAGTATTTGTAGACATTATCTAGACGCATCGAATGAAAAGCTTAGGTTTTGGCCCAGAATTAAACTGTTTAAAACCAAAAATAGAAATATGGTTTAAACAGTTTAACTCAGATGAATGTCAAAATATGCGTTTCGATGAAATCTACAAATAAGTAAAAGGTTTTAAGCTCTAAACCGGTTTCTGGTTTATTAAAAGTTTTTGCGGTAAAAAAAATAAAATTTGTATTAAAAAATAAAATTTGGGATACAAAAATTGCCATCCGTTTCCGTTTTCATCTTAACTCTTCATTTTACAAAGATTATTCCATCCCCGCATTCCTAGGCCAAAAATGAGCAGTCATCGCCTATATCGGTCAAGTTCATCGCCAATGATTGCCTGGAGTTCACATTCCCCGCTGAGTCGAACATATTCCGTCAATGATATTTCCGTTTACACCTCGGCGAGTGATTATTTCAAACAAAGATGGGGAACGGCCTACAATCCCTATCATAAAAGTCAATCCTACTATTATTGGCCATTGCATCGTTCGAGTCGACTTTTCCCGGTAGAATTAATAAATTTATTGTAAAAATTGGGATTTACTTTGATATTTTGTGTTTGGGGCAATATTTATGTGAAAGGGCATTAGTGAAAAAGTGGCGGTACAGTAGGACAAATAGGAAAGGCCCTTAGACATTTTTGGGATTGACACTGATTGTTCTGCGCATTAAGAATTTCAAAAAGTTTAATCTATAGAATTGGACTTGGAATTGATTTGCCCTTTGTTGTCATATTTCGTGCTTCAAATCTATTAATTAAAGTCTCTAATGCTTAATCTATAGAAGTTTACTTCTAAGTTTTAGACTGGGATGGAATTGCATTTTTTCTAGACACATTTTCTGTTTTATAAATTAAATTAATTCTTTTTCTAATTTGCCTATTTAAAGGTCTATTCCACGCATGAGGACACACGATATTTCTATCAATCTCCCTATTATACCAGAGTGCCCACATTCTATCCAACATGGTAAATTCATGCAAATTAAATTTCCTTAAATCCGCCCTAAATTCACAGCGATTATTCATCAAGTGCCAATTATTATACCTATCTTTTGGTAAGTTTATTTCGTGAAGTATTTAAAATGGCGAAAAGATTTAATGATATATAATGATTGACCTAAACCATCGAAGTTTATAGCCAATCGATAAATCTCATCAAGTGCGCCGATTTATAAATAATTTGTCATGGTTTGGTCAAATTTGAAAGGTAATAAACCATATAAACCTTCTCGTGGTTATTGGTTCAAAACTAATTTATAATTGTTTAAACCTACTCCAATCCATTATCAAATGAATGCGTCTCGGCGAGATCTATATGGATATAAGGTTTGGGGGTTTAGGGTAAATTCATTAAACCGCTAATATCTTTTCGTCATTTTCAATGTTTTTTTTTCTTGCCAGATTAAATACCATTGGTTTATTTTATACATATTTTGCTATTAAAACTATTAAAATTCCCCCTAGGACTCATTTCGTGCTGTTTGGCGTCGATGGCCTTATGAACATGGAAATTCCTACCAATATCGAACGTATTGGCCTTGGAGAGGTGAAACACGCTATCATCATAGGTAATTCCAACAATTCGTCAATTTATTTAAAATTTTCTTTAAGATTCGATTGACCTCATTTGCGCATTTTTCGAAGAATTTAATGGCAAAATTTAACGAAGAATATATTTTTTTGAAATATTAAAAGTTTTAAAGATCCATCCATGAATTCCATAAAAAATTTAAATTCACTATATGGAAAAATAAAAGAATTCTAAATATCCAAATTAAATTCAATTTTCTTTTCATTCAATTCATCCATCCTATGGAAAATCCAAAAATTCTAAATAATTTCAAAGATTCCAACTCCAATTCATTATACAATAAACAATGCTTGCATAAATGCACCACTCCTACAAATCTCAATTAGCGGAAACAGCGAAATAATCGAAATAAATAATCGTTGAAATGTTCTTCCAAAATTTACATTTTTTTATAGCATGGAGAATTAATGATAAAATGCGGGAATGGAAATGGAAAGAAGTAAATTGTTTAATTATATTCTTTGAGATTGAAACTTATTTTTAGCTTAAAATTGATTTAAGCTTATGTTGATTAGCCTATTTCTTGCCAAGCTGTATTAAGACTGTTTGCGCTAGCCGCCGATTTTGAAAATGCCAACAAATTTGGTTTAGATTAGACAGAAGACGAGCAATTAAATTTTTAGGCAAGATTGTAGTGAATAGTAGGAATCAATAATAAAAGCCGAAAGCTAAAATTTTAACCAAAAAATGAATTCCAACCAAAATTGGTCCTGCATGGAGAATATTTAGCCAAAAATTGGACGCGCAGTGAAAAATTTTAGAGAAAAAATAAACAAAAAAATGGTCAAAATGTTAAAAAGCAAGTATTTCGGGGCATCTCTGGGGCAAAAAAGGGCAAAATCCCAAAGGGAGCACAGGGGCAAATGCCCTTGAAGCTATTCTGCTGCTCGGGCTGCCTTCTTTTTCTTTTTCAGAGAGATATTTTTCGCCATAGTTATTTTGAAAATTAGATCTTTTGTTCAAAATATAGATGTTTCGCGCTTCTTCAATCATTAATTGAGTCATGCTTTTTTATTGTCGCATCGCATTTTTGTTTTACGGGTTCATTGATAAACTAAATGAACATTAGTTTACATAAAAAATTTCAATTTTTCACTAATTAATATTAAAATAATCAGCGTAAATGAAATGACCGGCACTCACATTGAATATTTATTCGAATTTTTCTACTCCATGTCGGATGAGGATTTACGTACCGAATTGGCTCGTGAGAATTTGGATACTAGGTTAATAAATAATAAAATTTAAATGAATTGAAATATTAAAAAATTGTAGTGGAAATCGTGCTCAATTGTTGGGACGCCTTCGACGACATTATCGAACAGCTTTGGTTGAGATTAGAAAAAGGCGAAAGGGTTCCAGCAAAACCGAGAATTTCTACAATTATTTCATTGTTTGTTTTTTCCACTAATTAAAAATTAATACAAAAATGAATTCAGGTCATTGATTTTGAGTGCAGTTGCGAAGAGAACAATTACGATTTTGAGCATGAAATCATCGAATTTCCGGCTTGCTTGGTCAGCGTACATTCCCGGAAAATTGTAAATAAATTTTTACGGTTAAAATTTTTTTATTCTCATCTCAAAGATTGATCAATTCCGAACAATTGTTCGACCCGTGAAGAGGCCAAAACTCACGGAATTTTGCCAGAAATTAACAGGTTTATCAATTATAAGTCTAAAATATCAAAAAACTTGGATATGTTGCGGCCGATTTTGAAAATCGACGATCGGCCTTTTCTGAAAAAGTTTAAAGGACTTAAGCCGAAACCAATTTTACAAATATCGGCTTCTAGACAGCCCGGAGACTCGAAAATAGGCTCATTCTACTCGTCATGGTCGATTTAGTCTATTTGATACTGGATATAGGACAGGTATTAATGGTTTAGTCAAAAGTTAGTATGACCAAAACCGGTTTGGGTTTAAACAACGATTCAACTTTTCCATGTATAGACTGGTTTGAAAATTTCATAAACTAAATTGAGAATTGACCATGCCGAATCGAATGAGTCTATTTTTGAGAATCTATACGAAGTCTAAAACCCGAAATTTACAAAATTGACCAACTAAAGGTCCGGTCTTCGCCACATATTAAAACCTTAACTTTTTTCTTTATATTTTCATTTTTTATTCGTAGGGATTACCCAAGAAATGGTCGACCAGGCGCCCACATTTCCGGAAGCACTCAAAAAATTCCGCGTTTGGATGGCCAAACATGGGCTGGATGGAATTGGCCGAAGCACCGGTGGGAATGCGAAACGATTTTGCTATGTGACGGATGGGCCGTGGGACATTGGCAAATTCCTCCAAATGCAATGCATCCATTCCGGCATCAAAGTGCCCCATGATTTTCGACTTTTTTTGGTTTGTTGGAACTTGGATAAAATGATCGGAAAAAATCAATAAATCTAAAGGTTTTTATGGCCTTAAATTTTAATGGATAATCCAAATCTTCAATATCTATTTAAAAAGAAAATAAAATTGCGAATCAAATGATTTATTAATTAGCCAATAGCTGAATTTTAAGCATTAAAAAATGAAAACACCAAAAAAAACCCCAAGATGAGTGATAATTGATGAAATTGAAATTACACGATTTGCATTGCATAAAGATAAATTTGATTCAATTAAAATTCTAAATACATTTAAAATATGCTTAACCTTATAGAACATTTTTAGTTTTTAATAAAAACCTGAAGATTATTCAGCAAATCGATCAAACTATCGAAGTCATTTAATAAAAAAAATTTAATTTAAAAAATAAAATAAATTTTTGCAGAATATTCGCCGTTCATTCGTGAATTTCTATTTCCATCCTCAAGGCCATCGGGAGGCAGCACAAAGGAAATTGCCCAACGTCGATTTGAATTCAATGCTTGGCCATTTGGGAATGAAATTCGAAGGCCACCAACATTGTGGATTGGACGATACCACAAATATTGCCCGAATTGTTATTCGAATGCTTCAGGACAAGGCCGAATTACGGGTAAAAGTTAAAATAAATTGCGGACAATTTTTAATTATTTTGAAAATTTTTGGATATTTTTTGAAAATTTTGGAGAAATTTTTAAAAATTTTGAAAATTTTTGGACTAATTTTTAAAAATTTTTTTGACAAATTTTTAAAAATTTTTCTGAAAAATTTTTGGACAAATTTTAAAATTTTAAAAAAAATTTGAAAATTTTTTGGCCTAGTTTTTAAAGAAAAAATTAATTTTTTTGAACAATTTTTAAAAATTGAAAATTTTTTGGGCAAATTTTTAATAATTTTTTCATTAAGTTAAATAATTTTGATAATTTTTTAGGCAAAAATTTTGATAATTTATTGAGGAAAAGTTTTTAAAAATTTTGATTTTTTTCAGCAAAAATCTAATTAAATTATTCATCAATTAAAAATAAAATTTCCCCAAATTTTTAAAGGTGAATGAAAAGCTGGTTTTGGGCACAAAACTTCGCCGTTGGCAAAAACTCATTTTCACGGAGAATGCGAAGGCACCAAGTTGCCATGTGACGCCATCCACTTCTGCTGAGGAATATTCGGCCCAAATTGAGGGCGAAAATGTCGACGAATTTGTACAAAATTTTGGCCAAAAATTGAGCATAAATCCAAACCTTGATGAAAATATGGCTAAAAATCATCGAAAAATTGAAGAAGAAGGAGGCAAAACGATAGTTTGGAAGAAATGGTGGGATTTGATGCCGTATAAACTGGTCAAAATTGGCCGAGTCGACTTTTTGGGTGAACGACATTTGGAATGCGAATCATGCGATGATTTTGGTGGATCAGATGAAGAGGATGAGCATGGAGAGGAGAAAAAGAAATAAATTTTTAATATATTATTGATGGAATTAATCGCAAAATAATCATTCATTCCCAAAAACATAAACTTTCCATTTATTTAATTATTTTTGAATTCCAGTGTTATTTTATTTTTTTCAAAGTATTTCTGCTTTAAATTTAATCGATAAATAATTCATTCCTTATTTAATATTGCACAATTTATCAATAAATTTGGTTTAGATACCAAAAAAAATATTTTAAACATTGATTAGATTTTTCTCATTTAACTGGCCCTTAGCCGAATTTTATTTTCGGGTGCCAAATTTTAGTAATAGCATTTAACCTTGAAATATCAATGCATTTACTGATATTTTGAATAAGCCTACCTCCTTATACCTTATCCCTAGACCTATTAGCTCACTTACCCTAGCAATGATTCTCATGCAATTTTCACTTTTTCAATTTTTCATGTATTTATTTATTTTATCAAATATATTCACATTTTTCATTAATTTTGCTGCCTTCCTCTACTATATTTTTGTGCCCCATTTTACCGACTAAATTCAATCTGATAAGAGGAGGGGGAATAGTGGGGAATATGGAGGAAAATTCACCAACAAATAAACATTAATTTCTTCTCTCATTTTGGGGCAATGGACATAGCGAATAATTTTGCTTAAAGACGAAGTAGTTCATCGATCAGAAATGGCCGATGATTCCCTCCTCGGCTTTTATCTTGTTTTGTTGCCTTTTTGAGATAATTTTCTGTTGATTATTCCCCCAGGGTTTCGCTTTTCCCCTTAAAAATGTTTTCACCAAAAAGCAATTTTTTGCCCATCATGCCATCCATCCATCAGTGTTTATTTACTTTTTAATTTGGTCCAGATATTTTCTATGAAAAGATAAATTTTAATGCATTAAGCATCATTAAAATCTTTTATTTTTATCCGGATTCCCAACCGATTTTCAGTTTCGGTTTCTCATATTTTCAATTACTTAAATTCGAGCTAAAATTTCCCAATTTCGGTTTTTAATTTATCGATTTTCTAATATAACAGTAAAACCAAAATGAACCTTGAAGTACCAGTACCCATTACTTACCTTAAATTTTCTTATCTTTTAATGCCTTTTTCATTGATTTTAATCTAATTTTATGACTCTGGGAACCTCAAAAACTTTTATATTTATTTAATATATTTAAATTCAATATTTTTTAGAAATTACATTTAAATTTTCCAAAAATGCTGAATTTTTATGGAAACATTCTCATTTTTACAATTTTATTTTCATCAATCCACCAAATTTTGACAACGGCCCAACAAGATGACCCTAAATGGCCTCAAAACAATCCTGGAGGCCCAATTGTGTTCAAAAATGCCAGTGACAGACATTACAAAGGGAATGGCCAAAAGCAAAGGGAAAATGATCGAGAAGGGGAGGAAAATGAAGGTGAGATTCAATTTGAATAAATTATTTTATTTAATTTTCCAGTTGGCCGAGAAAAGCAAAAATGGCCTCAAAATTATCCGGGACATGTGCCCGAGACTGGGACCAATTCCCGTGGCCCATTCTTCCCAGGCCATATTGGGCATTGGCCAGGAAAAAGTGATTGGGACGAGGAGGAAAATGGGCACAATGGAATGGGACATAGAGGAGGAATCCATGGAAAGAGGCGGAATGAGGAGGAAAAACATAGGTGAAAACATGAATTATGAAAAATATTAAAAATAATAATTAATAAAATCATAAATTATCTTTAAATAATTTTTAAATAATTTTCAGAAGCAATTGGTTAGACCGGATTATGCCATGGCGTCGACATCGACATGAGGACAGGGAAATGGTCAAATAAATATAATTTACAGGGATTTTATTAATTTTGCGAAAAATGATTGAATTTACCCTAAATCTTTTGAATTCAAAAAATAATATTTTTTGACGACATATAATTGGCCAACTCAGATTTCTTTAAGAATCCTATATATCTATCCCTAGCGCGAACCCATGCCTTGTTAAGGCCTAACACCTAATAGTTATGGCCATATTATATGGTTTTAAATATTATTTTTTCACATGAAAAATTTCGAGTAAATTCAGTCATTTTTCGACTTAATTTACATTGATAAATAAAATTATTTGAAATTTAATTTAATCAAAACATTAATTTATTTTAAAAATAAATATCTACAAAAATAGATTGAAATTTATTCAATTATATTTAGCGTCCCCATCACCGTAATCATCACAATAAAATGCCCTGGCAACATGATGATGCCTATGAGGCAAGTCGAGATGATGAAAGCAATGAAGATGAAGAAAATGGGGTGGAATCAAATGAGGCAGATGAAAAAGGGAACAATTCAAGGAGCAGGGATGAAATTGGTGAAATTAATTTTTGTAAATTTTTTAATTATTTTTTTTGACAAAGATGGAACTGAAAAGCTCGAAAATGGAACAAAAACGGTGGTCATCAGAATTGGGGGCGGCCCTGTGAAGGGATTGGTCTCATATTTGGCTGGAAAAGATCGACCAGCATATGTGTTCAAGGTGGGAATTTAACTTGAATTAAGTGATTTAATTAATTTTTGGTTTTTGCCCATTCAAATTTTGTGCACTGCTGGTCAATTCTGAGACAATTTTTAAGATATTAATATTCTTATTAATGAATAAATCAAAATGATTGATCTAACATATATAATTTGTCAGAAAATTATGATCAAAAAAATGTCTTATTTCCGTTATATTACCATTTTGGTTCTATGTTTTTTTTTCAATTTCTAATCAAATTCATTATTAACTCGTTCTATTCTTTCTTCCAAATCAACAGGGTTATAAAATGGTACTAATAAAAAAAAGCGAAAATTAAAGTTATATCCACTTGAAGAATTAATTTGATGTGCAAATTTATGGGCATAATTTTATTTCATGTGCTGATAAATTAAAAATATTTTAATTTAAAAATTACTCATTTAAATTTGATAATTTTCAATAATTAATTAATCAATTAAAATCAGGGCATCCCATTTGCCGAACCACCTGTCGGAAAACTTCGTTTTGCGCCTTTGAAAAAGAAGAAGCCTTGGAGGAACCAATTATTGGACGCCACAAAATATAAAGCAGCCTGCTTGAGTGTAAGGATAAATTTTAAATTTAATAAAAATTAAATTTAAAATTTATATATTACAAATTAAAATTAAAATATTCTAATTTCAACAGAACACAACCCGAACCCGTTCGCCTCAACATTACATTTCCGAAGATTGCATTTATATGAATGTTTTTGCTGATCCAAAATGCCGGGCAAGTTCATTTTTATAGACAATTTATAATTTAATTTAAAAAGGAATTAAATATTAATTTTTTATTAAAGCTTTTTTTTTTATCTTTGCAAAATTTTTCTTCCCGAAAAATTCAATTTCGAGGAGATAAATTAGGTCATAAGAAATGTTAAGGTTTATTAAATATATTTTAAAATGAAGCCAAATTAGGTAACATTTATTTTATAAACTAAAAAATTCTAATTTTTTGGCACAAATCAATAATTTTTATTGGTAATTTAAATTCTATAACATTCTTTTGAAAATGAATAAATTCAGAAGGGAAAATCCTGTCCTGTCCTATTCTACGTGCACGGCGGTGGATTTGCCTACGATTCGGCCACAATGTTCAATGATAGCCAAATTGTGCATAAATATGCCTCGGATGGGGTCGTTTTCCTCATTCCCGCCTATCGACTTGGTGTTTTCGGATTTTTGGATTTGGGCGAAGATCGACCCGTGAAACGCAATTTGGGAATGCACGGTGCTATTAAATTATTTTTATTATTAAATAAATTTATTTTAAATATTTTTTTTTTCAATTAATAAAAATTAATAAATTATATTTATTAATTTTCCTAATTATTTATAGATATAATTTTCGCATTGGAATGGGCACACAAAGAAGTGCACAATTTTGGCGGTGATCCAAAAAGAATAACAAGTAAAAAAACAATAAATTAATTAATTAATTATTAAATTAAAGTAATGGGTAACAGTGCGGGTGCCACCGCGGTCAGCTATTTATGTGCCAGTCCGGCCGTCAAAAAGGATGCATTCCAGCAGGCAATTATTAGGTGGGCATAATTTAATTTTTTTTTTATTTTTCCTTGGCACCAAAAAGGATTAAATTTTTAAAATTACTACATTTTATCTATTATTTCTACTGATTTAATTATTTTATTTTAGTTCCGGTGTGCCCACATTAACGGCAAATGCAAATTTAATACAAACATATGCCCTTCTGGAACATTTCAATGTAAAAATTCCATAAATTTTAATTAATTTAAATACCGTAATCTACAGTATAATAAAATTTCAAAAATGATTTCTTTCTTCAATAATTAATTAAATTTTTAATAAAATTATTAATTTTGAGTGCATCGTAAACAATCAAACCAATGAAACTTTATCGATGAAACAAAGTGTTGAATGCCTTCGCCGAGTTGATTCGCTGGATTTATTGAGGGAACAGCAACGGAATGAAGTGCGCGGCATTGTTTTTTCTGGACCAGAAACAGATGATGAATTATTGCCGGAAAGCAGTTATGCCGCACTAATGAAGCATTGGAAAGTTGGATTTTCTTTAATTATAATTTTAAGATTTTTTAATAAAAAAAATATAAATAAATTAAAATTAATTTTTTAAAATTTTTAAATTTTTTTCATTTTACTAACTTTTACATAATTTTTTTTCCTTCAAAAATTTTTTATTTAAAATAAAATTAATTAATTAGTGTTAAATTTGATTATTTTTTAAAATAAATTTTACATTTTTTATCCTCAATGAAATTAAAATTATTTTTATTATTTTTATTTTCAATTTTTATTAATTTTTATTTTTTTAAATAAAAATTATTTTTAAATTAATTAAAAAAATAAATAAAAAAAATTAGCCACTTCCCATGTTGAAAACGACCACCAAATGGGAAATGCATTATTCGTCGGATGAACGTTTGGATTTAAATTGTAAAGAGGATTTGGCCCTTTTTATTCCTGAATATTCAAATGCAACGCTGGAAGCCTGCATTGAACATTATAAAGAGAATTTCACAACAGATTGTGAGCAAAAAAATATTCTAAAAAATATATGGCTTCTTATTTTTTGAATGGCTTTAAATTTGCTTTTTTTGCTTAAATTTGGTGAATTCACTGTTTGGTGGTCATTTTTTCATTTTATTAGCAGGAAAATATTCAAAATTTTTAATTCATTTTTTTAAAATTTTTTTCCATTTTTTGCAGCCAATTACCCTCATTTATTCGACCACCTCACATGAATTTGGCAAACGCTGGGGCAATAATTATTTGGACAATGAGTGCCGAAAGGGATTAGTGCCTTTTGGCTATTTCAGCCAATCCGCTTACAATGCTTGCATGGCACGATATAATCGAACATTCGACCAAGAAAGTACATATAATTATTTAAGATTTCCAAATTCTGCTCTCCAAATTTGTTTTTTCAATATATTTTTTATTTTAGTTCAGAAATAACCTCTTTTAATTCCCCACTCTCCAATGATACTGGCAGAATGAACTTAAAAAATTTTATAGCATTTTTAATTCCCTAAAATTTCAAAAATATTCAGAATTAAGGAGTTAAATTTCCCAATTTTTGTGGAATTAAAAAATAATTTCCCATGGGGAATTAAAGAGGTTAAATGGTAGATCTTAGGATGAATTCATTACCAAGAGAATTAGTGGATATGATTGGAAATTGATAAAAATTATGGCTAAAAAACTGACTAAATAAGCCAAAATAGGGCAGTTTACGTTTTTACCATAACTTCTGACTATTTATATTTTTTTTCAATCATTTTGATATTAAAATATTCTATAGAAATAGATTAATTCAACGAGAAAAATTCTTAATAATTTGAAAGATTAAGGAAATATTGGCCTTTGCACAAAATTTGAATACTAAAATAAAAATTAAATTATTTCAGCTTGTTAAAATAGCTTAGTTAATAAAAATTAATAAAAATATAAAATTGATATTTTCCAGACCATATGCGCGTTTCATATGAATCAATGCATGCTGAATCATTTTTGACCTCATTGGTCAACACTCGATTGGGCGGAATCAGCTATGTGGGCGAATTTGAGCTGGCCAATTATTCAAATCATGCCGATGATTTGTAAATAATTATTTAATTTAAAATTAATTTAATTATTTTTTTTGTCAGATATTTCTTCTTCGGCCTTCATTACGTTCCGTTGAATAGTTCGGATGTGAAATTGATGGACATTTATTATCCAAAAATGATCAAAAATTTCCTTCATGGACATGCACCGGATAAAGGCAAAAAATTTTTTTAAATTTAATTTAAAACTTTAAATTATTAATTTTAAGCAAAAATAATTCAAATTTTAGTGAAATTTTTAATTCAATTTTGGATTGGATTCAAAAAATCTACTAATTTTATTATGAAAAATTTTGTAAAATCGGAAAAAATTAAAGAAATTTTAAATTTATTTTTTAATCTTATAATTGATTTTTGTCAGAATGAAAACGAAGAATTAAATTCATTCATTATTTTTAAGATTGGAAGCCCCAAAATTGGAATGGTCGAAATTATTTCCGAATTACATTCAATGTGAGCGACAATGGCACTTTGCTGGAATATCCACACAATGTGGATGGATATCAGGTGGATAAAATTAAAAATAATATTTTTATTAATTTAAAAAATAAATATGAAAATTAATTTTTATTTAGGATGTCAAAGGACTGAATTTCTGGCTTCATGATTTGGCAATTGTTGAAAGAAATGCGCGCCAAGAGGCAATGGAGGCGAAGGCTAATCAAAGTAAAAATGCTTTCAAAAATATTTTATAAAAATATTTTAACAAGACATTATAAATAATCTTAAAAATATTTTGTGAAAATATATTAAAATAATTTAGCAGGTCATTTGGATGATAAAGCTTGGGAAGAAGTATTTGGAGATTGGAAAAATGACAAACATGATCAACAAAATCGAACAAAAGAACGCGCACAAAGGGACAGTGAATTCCTCCTTCCGCCCTCCTCCTTTTTGGCATTGCCGGGGCCATTGGCCGAAGATGGAAATGGTGGGTATGGGCAATGGTAAAATGGAATAAATTCATTTAAATATAATAAAAAATATTATTTCTACAGGGTTCCAAAATATAAAAACAAATTGAAAATTGCAAAATTTTAACAAAATATTTATTTTGTATATTTAGTAATATATTTAATAAAAATTTATTTTCTGAAATTCATTGTAATAAAAATTCATAAGAAAATAAAAAAATAAATAATACAATAATATTTCAAGTTTTTTTAAAATTTTTTAAAAAAATTTAATAATTTTTAGAAATTTTTATACCCAAAATATTTATATCTTCCGACATTACTTTTATCAAAATGATAAAATCTAATCTAAAGACAAAATTTCACTGATTAGATTTCATTTTTTGAATTTTTTTGGCCTACCCATTTTAAAATATCCGGAAAAAATACACTAAAAACCAAAAAAATGATTCCCTACAATCATTTCCAATTATAATAATTAATATTAAAAATAATTCATTTTATTTAATTATTCCACCAATTTATTTTGCCAGATTCTATGCCAATTATTGATGGAAATAATGAAACCAGTGGAATGGATATATCCCCTTGGATTTTGCCGAATCAATCCGCAGATTTATTGACTCAAAATTATGATGATGCCACAGATGGGAATGAATTGAGCCGAGTTTGGTCCGCATTTTGGCTGACAATGACCGTCACATTGCTTTTGGCTGTTTCCGTCAGTTTTTTTTAAAATTTAATTTTGAATATTTTCAACAAATTTTTTAAAATTTAATTTTGAATATTTTCAACATTTTTAGCTTTTAATGTTGGCATTGACCAAAGCAATTTATCGCTACAAAAATGTGCGCGGCTATCATCCAACCGGGGGAGGACACACCGAAAATGGCGGAGGAATGTTCACGGAGAAGACACGAATTATTCACGCAAATGGAAATAATACAATGCGTTATTCATAAAATAAAAACAAAAATGACCAATTAAATATATTCACATATTTTTAAAATTGATTGATAAATTTATTAAAAACTCAAAAATTTCGATAAATTTTTACAACGATGGATCGAAATTTGCGATCATTGAATTTTATGAGGAAAATCAATTTTTCAATTGAATATTACACTTTTTTTGGCCTATGATTGGAATGAATTGATTTGAAAAAGAATTATTGGATTTGAATGGAAATTAAAGGAAAAAATTATAATCAAAAAAGCTGCAAAATATGTCCAAATTAGGAAAAGCAATGGAATAATCATTATTAATAGCTTAAATAATTGTTGAAAATATTGCCTTTAAATTTGACAGTTTAGCCTCTCAAAATCAATAATATCTAAGGGTAAGGGAACTTTCCTATTTTTCCTACTGTACCCGCAACTTTATCTGACTGTCACCCTATCAATCAAATATATTGCCCCAATCTTTTTTATAAACCTTTCCTCCCTATGCTTTTTATTTTATCCTAATGAAGGATTTTGATTTGACTGCTTTTTAAACGATTTCTCTTTCTAATTCGTTGAATCATATCTTCCAAACTATTAAAAAAAGATATGAAATGATAAATTCAATTTAGATGGTTGGTCGATGATGTAAATAAAATAAATAAATGGAAAATGGAATGAATTAGCCACAGCGGCTGACGAATGTGTAAAAAATTTTAAAATAACACCTTAATCTTTGCAATTTCCCCATCAGCAGTTCCATCATTCGATTTGGCCTCAAATTCGTCGAGTCCAAAATCGGCCAAATTCAATTTGTCCAAATCACTGCAAATCGACGACCCTTCACTTTCTGCTTCTGGCTGCTTATTTTCCATTGAAATTGACAAAATTGTTGCTCGAGAATAAAAAATTTGTTGATAGAAAAATCAAATTATTAAGCTATAAAATTTAATTAATTTTAAATAATAATAATGAGAAATTTTGGTCTTTCAATAGGTATTTTAGCCAACAAATGCCCTATTTTATTTTTATAATCGGTTGATAAGGAAATGAAGAGGAACATATGGGAATATATCAGAGTTGGAAAATGGTAAAATTGTGAATGGAAAATGGGAATATATATAGGCGAAATAAAATCTCAGACTGACCTCAAATTGGCATTATTCATAATGAATATACTCCTCAAATACCATTCAATTTTAAATGTAATAAATATGTAACATTTATGCACAGCAGAAAAGAATCATAAATCATTCACCCATCATTTCCTTGAAAATTGCCCCAAGTTAATTTCCCATTCCATCAAAATTCAAAAAGTACAGTAATATTTGCCATTTGCCTCTTCTATATTCTTTTTTGATTGTGCTTTTTTCCCTGTAGCAATTTTCCCATTCTTCTTTATGCGCGCAACTTTATCCACATCAGACAGAAAACAGAGTCAAAATTAACTATTCAAGAATGCAAATTTTAGCATAAATTTTGCATGAAAATCAGAATGTTTGTGAAAATCTGAATGTTTGTGAAAATCAGAATGTTTGTGAAAATCAGAATGTTTGTGAAAATCAAAATCTTTATGAAAATCAGAATGTTTGTGAAAATCTGAATGTTTGTGAAAATCAGAATGTTTGTGAAAATCAGAATCTTTATGAAAATCAGAATGTTTGTGAAAATCAGAATGTTTGTGAAAATCAGAATGTTTGTGAAAATCAGAATGTTTGTGCAAATCAGAATGTTTGTCAAAATCAGAATGTTTGTGAAAATCAGAATGTTTGTGAAAATCAGAATGTTTGTGAGAATCAGAATGTTTGTGAAAATCAGAATGTTTGTGAAAATCAGAATGTTTGTGAAAATCAGAATGTTTGTGAAAATCAGAATGTTTGTGAAAATCAGAATGTTTGTGAAAATCAGAATGTTTGTGAAAATCAGAATGTTTGTGAAAATCAGAATGTTTGTGAAAATCAGAATGTTTGTGAAAATCAGAATGTTTGTGAAAATCAGAATGTTTGTGAAAATCACAATGTTTGTGAAAATCAGAATGTTTGTGAAAATCAGAATGTTTGTGAAAATCAGAATGTTTGGGAAAATCAGAATGTTTGTGAAAATCAGAATGTTTGTGAAAATCAGAATGTTTGTGAAAATCAGAATGTTTGTGAAAATCAGAATGTTTGTGAGAATCAGAGTGTTTGTGAAAATCAGAATGTTTGTGAAAATCGGAATGTTTGTGAAAATCAGAATGTTTGTGAAAATCAGAATGTTTGTGAAAATCAGAATGTTTGTGAAAATCAGAATGTTTGTGAGAATCAGAGTGTTTGTGAAAATCAGAATGTTTGTGAAAATCGGAATGTTTGTGAAAATCAGAATGTTTGTGAAAATCAGAATGTTTGTGAAAATCAGAATGTTTGTGAAAATCAGAATGTTTGTGAAAATCAGAATGTTTGTGAAAATCAGAATGTTTGTGAAAATCAGAATGTTTGTGAAAATCAGAATGTTTGTGAAAATCAGAATGTTTGTGAAAATCAGAATGTTTGTGAGAATCAGAATGTTTGTGAGAATCAGAATGTTTGTGAAAATCGGAATGTTTGTGAAAATCAGAATGTTTGTGAAAATCAGAATGTTTGTGAAAATCAGAATGTTTGTGAAAATCAGAATGTTTGTGAAAATCAGAATGTTTGTGAAAATCAGAATGTTTGTGCAAATCAGAATGTTTGTCAAAATCAGAATGTTTGTGAAAATCAGAATGTTTGTGAAAATCAGAATGTTTGTGAAAATCAGAATCTTTATGAAAATCAGAATGTTTGTGAAAATCAGAATGTTTGTGAAAATCAGAATGTTTGTGAAAATCAGAATGTTTGTGAAAATCAGAATGTTTGTGAAAATCAGAATGTTTGTGAAAATCAGAATGTTTGTGAAAATCAGAATGTTTGTGAAAATCAGAATGTTTGTGAAAATCAGAATGTTTGTGCAAATCAGAATGTTATAAGAGCATATAAATTTCGGATTAACATGATTGGCATTATTATCAATTATGATTTACGGATATTCTTCTCACAAAATGTCATTCAAATTTGAATATGCCACATTTATCTATCAATCAAGAAATCCTTCCCTTCATTTTTTCTTCCCTCGGAAAATTGCCCCCAAATTCCCATTCATCCATTCCATCAACAAAAAATAACATTCTTTTGGACTTTTTTATTAGTCTCTTTTTCCCTGAGGCAATTTTCCATTCTACTTTATCGTATAAATTATCCATATCAGCAGAGAGCAGAGCAGACAAAATTAATCAAGCAATCAAAAATTTTAACATAAATTTTGAAAATTGAATGACAATGACATTTTATGATGAGAATATTCAAAATGGATAATGCCAATCAGAAATCAGATGTCAATGTCAATTCAAATTATTTTCGTCTTATATATTCCCTCACATTTGCATTTTTGGCATTCATTCCCCAAATGTTCCTAAAATTCTATTTAATTTCCTTTTCAACCCAATTATGAAAATAAAGTAGGGGCAATTGGTGAAAAAACCCCAATCAAAAGATCAAAATCTCTCATTCTAATTATTTAAAATTAATTAAATTTTTATAAATTCTTTTATAGCTTAATAAATTTTGATTTTCCTCTCAACAATTTGCTAATTATCCAACTACAATTTTACCGATTACCATGGAAAATAAACAACAAAAAAGTGAAGGATCGTCGATTTTCAGTGATTTGGAGGACCAATTGAATTTGGCCGATTTTGCATTGGACGAATTTGAGGCCAAATCGAATGATGGAACTGCTGATGGGGAAATTGAAAAGATTAAGGTGAATATTTTGAAAAATAGTTTAAAATAAATTTACTTTTCATTTCAGGTTGAATTGGAGGAAATGAAGAAGGAAATGGAGGCCATGAAATTGTCAAGTCAAAAGGATTCAAATGAAAATGCCAACAAATTGGACGCTGATTATTTGGAGCAATATGTAAATTTTTTATTATTTATTTTAGTATCCTTAGTGATGCCTAATTCGAAATAGAAATCGAAAATTAATGAAGAGAATCCTTTTCAATTTTTATAAAATAATTCCAATATTTTCCCCTTAACTTTACCTAAACTATTGGCTTATTTTATTCAAAAAAGACAGAAAAAATTTATGAGATTAAAAAATTAAAATTGGATTTTTAGAGAATTATAAGCCATTTGATAATTTTGATTTAATAATATTTTTAAATTCCAGGTGATTGATCAATTGCAAAAATTTGCCCAGCAGGAGAATCAAAAAGTGGAAGAAGTTGGCCGAAACGTCGCAATGGGAATGAAAGATTTGAAGAAAATGCTTTTAATGGAGAAGAAGTCAAAATTGAATGTGAATTCATGGATGGAGGATGAATCAATGGAGGAAAAGTTGGAAAAAATGGAAGAAGCAATGTTCAAATTGGAAGAGAAAATTGGCCGAAAGAATGAGAAATTGGCAGAGAAGGATGAGGAAATTTGCGCATTGGAAATGGAAATGGCATATTTGAAGCAAATTATTGGGGAGAAGGACACAAAAATTGGCGCATTGGAAGAGGAAATTGCCGAATTGAAGGGAAAGAAGGCAGTGGATCAACAATCCAATGCTATTAAGGTAAGGGGATTGGTGGGTTGGTTATTTTTCTTTGCAATTTTTAAAATATCTCAAATTTTTATTTTATCTAAAAACTATACTTTTTTATTATTAAGCTTTCACCGGCCATTGCCAATATCAATTCTTCCAATGCAAAACCAACAAAGGCACCACCAACTTTTGAGAATGTCAATAAAATGGAACTGGTGAGAATTTTCAATTTAAGACATTTTATAATAAAAAGATTTTTTTTATTAATTATTAAATTTTTGGCAAAAATCTGAACTTATTCAAATTTTTACTCAAAATTCCATAGGAAATAAAAAATTTAAAAAATTCACCAGAAATTCTAAAAATTTAGGTCTAACAAAATGTCAAAAAAAAAATTCAAAAATATTTTTATAATCATAGCCAGCCATTTTTGGTGACTTTGTTTTCCAAAAATGACAATAAATTTGACAAAAATGCTTAATCATTCCAAATTTGCTCTATAAAAATTGATTTAAATTAAACTTATTAAATAAAAATTTTTTATAATTAATTAATTTTCTAGTCAAACCAAATTGCCAATGCTATAAAAGTGAGCAGTGCCCAGATTAAAAATCCCTTCCACTGCAAATGGCAAATTGATTGATGTGAAAAAAGGACTAAAAAAGAGGAAGAAAATAGGCCAGAGAGGGATTGTCGAAATAAAATTTGTTTGGTACCCTAAAGATGGTCATTTGGAAAATTTCATTTCGTTAATTTATCTGGATTTATTAATTAATTTCATCAAAAATCAATATTTTAATTGTCATTTTAATTGTTAATAATTTCTTTCTAAAATTTCACATCATTTTTTGATTTTATTAATTCACTTAATTTTATGCATATTTAATTTAATTTTCATTCAGCAATTTATTTTTACTTTTATTTCTCTTCACTTTTCTATATTTTAAATTTAATTCAACAATTCATTTTAAATTTCTTTTAACTGGATAAAATATAAATCATCATCAAATTTAATTTTTCCAAAATCCAAAAATTATTATTAGAACAAAATAATCAAAAAATAAAATATTAGAAAAAACATTAATTTATTTATAGGCATTTTTAGGGTTGGCCGCATATACAATATTCGCATAATTTATGGTTAATGATCAGAAAAATTTAGAATTTAAATTATCAATAATAAAAATTCTCATAAGACTTTCGGAAAATTAAAAATAATTTTTATCAATTAATTCGAATTTTTTTGCCCATAACTTTATGTGGCAAAATTATATTTCGATCAATCATGTTTGATATTTAAAAATATATTAGCCAAATGGTACAAATATTATTATGAAGAAACCGAAATATTCGTCATTCTGGCAAACGTCACTTGGATTCTGTTTATATTTGCTATTTTTATTGGCATTTCTTCGACCATTCTCTACGCATTTGAAGTTTGAACTTCCAAATAAAATGATGAATGTTCGGTACAATTAATTACATTTATTCTATTTTTTTATATATTTAGACCAATATGTATAGACGTATTTGTTGGCCTTTTTGTGAAATTCACCTGTCGTTAATAACATTCAAAATTTCCAATGGCAATGGGTATCTACGATTCTCCGTACCACTTCCTCATCCTCATTGGTATTCTCAATTCCAAAATTAGTATCTCAAATTCCTAATTCCTATTTAACATAATTATATTTTTAAATAGCAATTTTTTATTCATTTAATAAAATATTTAATTATTTTCAATTTTGATTATATTTTTTTGCGAATATATTTTTCAATTTTTTCAGCAAAAAATATATAAAATGTACACAATAGTCCAAATAAAATACAAATCTTTAAAAAGTACATTTTATTTTTCAAAGATTTGACCCTTAAATAAAGTACAAATATTTAAAAAAAATTACATCTGACAACCCTCGTGTTAGTTTCCCATTTTGGTGAATTTGTGATTTGGGGGATTTCGTGATATTCCCCCAAATCACGTAAATCCCCGAAGAAAGAATATCACGAAACACTCAAATCACGTAAAATCACGAAGCTTTCTTTTGGGAATTTATGTGATTTGGGAATTTCGTAGTATTTTTTTTTGATTTCAACGAATTTCCGACAATTGTTGTTGAAAAAATTAATTAAATGAAAGCCAGCTGGGTGTTCCAACAACAATTTATTGGTAAATAAATTAATTTATTATATATTCTAAAAGGGAAGCTAAAACTCAATATTTACACAGAATGGTCCTTGAACCTTGATATTTTGGCTTGGAGGGAATAATATTTATGTTTTTTGCTTTTGGCAATTTTGCACCTGTTCAACATTTTTATATAACTTTTGGGATATTTTTGAAAGAAATAATGGAAATTTTTCTTCCAAATTCGACATATTCTCAGAATATTCTCAAAATTTGACTTATTTTGCGACATATTTCCAAAATATATTAAAATGAATCGTATAGTAAAAATAATTTCAAAATACAACATAACAAATATGTGTTGAAATTTTCAAATTTTCAGAATTATTTTAATAATTTACTAGATTTTCTATTACTTTGAGAATATTAAAATTTCAACCATTTGCTTACAATTGGCATACTTTGCGGTATATTTTTACAATGCAAAATTTTGCCTATATTTTTGTCTTCAAATTTTAATATAATTTTCATTATTTGGAATTTGGATATGTAGAATATAGTATATTTTCAAATAATTTTAAGAATAACTAAATTTTAGTTATATTTTTGAGATATCCAAATTTTGAATTTCCTTCATTCCAATATTAAATTAGCGTGGTTATTTCTATTAAATTTATTTACATTTCTTAAATTTAAGCATTTTATATTCATTTAAGTATAGTTGAGGAAATGGATGCTGAAAATATTACCAAACTGGATATACCTCCTGAAATATTCGTCGCGCTGGCAAACGCCATTTGGCCACCATTCATATTTGCTATTTTTATTGGCATTCCTTCGGCCATTCTCTATGCATTTGAACTTGGAATTACCATTGCCAAACGAAATGTTTTCAAATCATCATTTTTCAAATTATTTGCCATTCGAGCATTTTGGGTATTCAAAAAAATTAAAATAAAAGCTATTAAATTGATAAAATTTCAGAGTCTAATTGGTCTGATTGGCAATTTTCTGTATTCTCGTTTCGGTCGAATTGGTTGGTTTCTGCCAATTTATTTGATGCTTCCTCAAGTTTTACTTGCTTTCTTCTACTTTTTAATTGTGTATTCATATTCTGTTGAAAATTTGTCCACGATCGTTTTATTGTTGAATCGGCTCACATCATTGCTATATCCAGTCAATTATGAGAAGGTAATTTTTGATTCGCCAAAATGTGTTTATTTTCCCAAAATTCGACAAACCATCGTATTCAGCATTAGCGGTACCCTAGACTTGACTATTCAATTATCATAATATACAATACCTAAGGTACTGTATACTACCGTATACATTGTATCCTACCGTATACCCACTTCACATAGAATCACCTGATCAAAAAGCTAAATATCTGATTATGATCAGCACCCTATTAAAGCCATGGTTACAAAAATTCAGCTCAATTCATTCACACAACACTGATAAGAAAACTTGATAACTAACAAACAAACTCTTCTGAAATTAATATATAGGATTATCAAGTGTCTATCTCAAATTTTGATATATAGAGAATATATAAAGCCCATTGATTATAAAAATTATAGTTTTGGCAAAAGCGGATGTCCTTAATCATTGCGGCGATTTCTCTACTTCCACTCATATTAACTGGCCGCAGTCTATTATCTGATAGATATGTGCGAATTCAAGCGGATAATGTGACATTCACGGTGGACCATCGTCAAACAGGAGTAATAAAAGTGTTTTAGATGAATATTTGTGAAAAAGATTTAAAAAAAATGATTTAAGCCATATCAAATTTATTTATAATTAAAATATATTTTGAAAATTAATTTTTGGGATATTTTTAATATAATCTGAGCTAAATACTTATAAAAAATCAATTTTATATTACTAATTAATTTAATTATATTTTTAAATATTTTGGCTAGGAATGGAATGATTCATTCATTGCGGCATGTTTTAGTATGATTTTCTCTCTAATTTGTCTTCTATTAAATGTTGGCATCATTATTGTCTATCGAACAAATTCGAAAAAAACAAGTATGCAACGCAGTGATGCAAATACAAAAATAATGGAGAGAAAATTAACAATTTATACAATTGTCACTTTTATTGCGCAATTCATCTATGCCGCATATATGGTTGGATATTTTATTTATATTATCCAAAATGAATTAAATTAATCCCTTTACAAATTTTTATCAGAACTTTAAATTTTAAAACAAAAATTAAGTTAGCTTAATAAAATTTAATATTAATATGTAAATTTTATATTCTCTATTTACTCTCAAATATAGCTATTCCTCTACATAGCAGTGGTTAATATATTTGGTTTTGGTCTTAAAACATGGCAAACATTTTTTCTGGCAGTTTTCAATCAATATGCCTGGATTAATGATTTTTCCACAATTGTTATTCCCTCTTGGCTAATGTTATGGGCCTCAAATTTGATGCAAACACAATTGAAGGGAATTATCCCATTTTTGAATACAACAAATTTGAAAACAAGCGGAGGACCAAAAATTGCATGGAGTGGATCACCAAATCCAACAAATAAAGAAAGGACGAAATAGCAATTAATATTTTTTGAATAATTTGAAAATTCTTTTTTGGTTTATTTTTTACCATTTACTTTGCATAAAATTATCCATTGTTTTTTTTCATAAAATAAACAAAAATTCGGTTCGCAAATTTAAAGAATATCCTCCCATTCCCCCCTAGATATTTAATGAATAATTTATAATAAATACAGTATAAATCCATCCATTCCTTCTTCCTCTCAATTGCCGATCATATATATTCTACTACTATACTTGAGAATGGAACACATTTTGTGCGGTAATCTATATTGGTCTTCGGCAATATTAAAAATCCCAACCGCCGGAAGCACACCCATTTGCCCCATTTTCACCATATTTTCCAAACAACCAATCAGTAACACCGTCTCTTTCTAATATTCAGTGGCTTCCTTCAACGGTGTCCCCAAATTGCCTCCAAAGCGAGGGCCATAAATTTGTTGGCGGCAGTAGGCCCCGGCCGCCGACAAAATGCGGTAAAAATTGAGAGGGGAAGAAAGGGACCTATGGGTGTGGATCGCGCCGAATTGCAACAAAAAGTGGAGGAACGAAAGGAGAGGAAACATTTTGATGATCCCTCCTTGGCTTTGGCTGACAAATTGGCGGCGGCACACGATAAAAGCGCCAGATGGACAAATGAAAAGGAATGAAGAAGCGAGAAGGGAAATGGATGAAAGGGGTTTTGGGATTGGGAGGAAGATATGATTTGTGCAATTTGTTCTGTTGGCTGATGGTGGGATGCTGCTTTGGTGGTTGTGTTAAATGGGGTTATGGCCAGAGAGAACATTTTGCTGTTTACCAAAATATTCCAGCTTGAACTTGATCCAATCCAATTGAATTTTTTTGCAAATATTTTTGTTAATTTTCAAATACATTTTTGTCATAATTTATTTTCCTAATGCAAACTAAAATTTAAATTAAATTTGTTTGTTAATTCCCATTAAACATTAAATTTAAGTTTCTAGTTTAATTTGGAATTTACTACTAAATATTAATTTTCCTTTCATTTTGTCCAATTTATCAATCTTGTTAGGTAAGCCAAATGTCAACTTTTACCATGGATATTATCGCATATTAGTAAATATACATAATATAAATTATTTCAAATTTTTGCTACATTCAAAATTACCCAAAAAACAATTTTAACATGAATTACATTTTTTACGCGCAATAATTCTATATTCAATATTTTGTATGAAAATTGTGGCTTTTAATAGTTCTGAATTTTCTTCTCAAATTAATTCACAATTTGTTTCGCGCAAATTCCTCCCTTCCCCAAATTCTTCATTCCACCCAACTATTCCTTCCAATAGAAGGAATTAACGCACATTTTCCCATGCATGTCAAAAAAACTCAAAATATGTAAACCATTTTTGCCTGTCACCCAAAAACAAACGTGGAATTTGGGCAGGCCAAACAATGGAAAAATGGATGGAAGGAGAAGGGAGGATGGCAAAATCTTTCTTTGCATTTGGATCTGGGTTCGGGGCGGAAGTTGGCAGCTGCCGGAGATGGAGGGGAGGTGGTTGTAAAATTCAAATGGTTTAGCAGAGAAAGGCATCAAGTAAAATGGGTAGAATTTGGAATCAACAAAAAGTTGGGAGGCAATTTCGATGGGGGGGGGGGAATGAATTGAGTAAAAAAGGAACTTGATTTTTTGGACTTTCCAAAAACAAATTCGCGCAAAATGTTGAAATTCATTCAAGGTCGCCTAATGCCTATTTTCTTCTGGAAATATTCCATATTTGGGATTAAAAAATTCATCTATTTTCAATTTAATTTTAAATAAACTAAAAATCTTTCCTGGATGATGCCCTTCATTTTTATTAAAATGCAGATATTTTTACTGTTAT
Organism: Pratylenchus scribneri; assembly: GCA_030063045.1. NCBI lineage: Eukaryota > Metazoa > Nematoda > Chromadorea > Rhabditida > Pratylenchidae > Pratylenchus > Pratylenchus scribneri. Next base: position 270,101 of record JAQSEB010000011.1, on the reverse strand, counting down.
TAAGCAATTATGCAAATTTAAATGCAAACAAATCTTCCATTCTTTTAACAAAAAATTATTTATTTATAATTTTTTATTTTTGCCATAAAATTTTTTCCTAACATTTTATCATATCCGTTGAAAAACTTTTTTCCTTTTTGATTTAGCCATTTCCTGAATTTTTTCTTCCCTTTTGGATTACGGTAGTTCTGGACTTTTCCTTTCAATAACTTATAAAATCTAATTTTGTGTTATTTCCTTTCTCATTCTTTTAGCTATTTAATTATTACGGAATACGGATTATGGTATATCTCAATTATTTTAAATTTTTAACAAACTCGATAGAATTATTTAATATATTCGTCATTTTCGCAATAATTTTGAAATCTTAAATTAATTTTCATTTTTTAAATTTAAATTCTTTATTTTTCAGCAAAATTCAATGAATTCAACAAATTTTTCGGTCGATTTCCTTCTCTCTATCCAGCCAATTGTTCCAAACAATCAAAATTTGCATCCAATTAGAACAGCAATGATGCAACCATCACAAAATTATTTGGCACAATTTTATCAATTTCCATCCAATCAACAATTTTTCCAACAACTTCAACAACAATTTATGCAATCAAATATAAACAATCTCATTTTGAACAAAACTTTGGCAAATTTGTAAGTTAGAATTATTAAAAAAACTAAATTTTTAAATAATATTAAAAATTTTATTTAGGGTAAAACTAATTTATATATTCAAAAAACATTGACTAATAGTTTTAGGGTCATAAAAATTTTGTCTTTACACAAAAATTTTTTAGTTAAATTCCATGATTTTTTGGATAAATTAATAAAATCTCATTTAAAATATTCAAATTTAGTAATTTTTTAATTCAATTTCCCTTTAATTTAGGATGTGGATTCCATCGATGCTTCTGAATACCCAAATTAATCAATTCGCCAAAAATGTTTCACTGCATTCAATGGAAAATGGAATGACCAATTTGGCCAAAGTCGAACCAAAATATGTTCGTCCAACTCCTATTCCTATTCTCAATTATGAATGGCTCAAAAGGAAGAATTGTGGCCGCAATAGAAAGAGCAAAAAAAGACGTGCATTGTAAGTAAAAAAATTGGGAATAAATTTTAATAAATATTTTTAAAAATAATTTAAACCCTCTTTATTGCTTAAGAAATTCTTTCTCTCTCACATCAAATTCTCATTCCCATCAAAAAGAAAGAGCGGCAGTGAGGGGTTACTGTAGCATAGGAAATTGGCTTTGAAGAATGAAAGGGATTGAATATGGGAAATATTCATTGGTTTTTTGGCTTATTAATTGAACAATATTATAGATAATATGGGAAAGGGATAAACCATTATAAAAATTAAAATATACTCTATAAATTTATTTTAAAATTTTTATAAAATTCCACCTGATCTGCCTAAAATTGTTATTTTAATTTTCTTAAATTTAAAAAAAAAACAAAAGTCTTTTCTACATGATTTAAGAGTTAAAAGTCACTTTTTAAAAAATATTTAGTGTTTTTTAGAATGATTTATTTATTTTCCCATATTGTCTATATATTGCCCCATTTAAATATGTACAAAAAATGAACATATCCTCTTTTATTACTTTTATTAATTTTTAGTCTTGGCGTTAAATTTATTGACTATTGAAATGAACTCTATAAATGAAAATGAATTATTTTAATAGTAGAAATATTGAAAAATTATCCAAAAAAATTAAAAATATTTTTAGCAGCGTTGAACAAACCAAATGTTTGGAGAAACATTTCAAAGCCCAACGCTACATCAGCATTGAACAGCGGGCACAAATTTCGGAATTCTTGGGACTTTCACAGCAACAGGTATTCATAAAAATTTGGGAGGAATTAAATTTTAAAAATTTTACAGGTGAAAATTTGGTTCCAAAATCGACGCTACAAAATGAAAACGGGTCAAAAGCCAATTGATGGGACAACAAATGGAAACAAATTGGAGAATGGGACAAAATGGAACTTAGAATAAATGAAATGAAATTGGACAAAAAATGTCAACGAAATTTGTAAAATATATAAAAAATAATATTTAGTAATAATATCACCGGTTTATGCCTTATTAATTATCGCCATTTTCAATGCTTGGGCCTTTCTTTTAACAATAAATCAATAAGGAATTAACCAATTAGGGAAGGAATATGCAATGAAAAGCCATAGAATTTCTTCTAAAAAGTGACTTTTTAGGGTCATTCATTTGAACATAACTAAATAAGGAATCCACCAATTTGGGAAGGAAATATGTCAATGGAGAGCCATAAAATCCCTCTAAAAATTGGCTTTTCTAATTTTTTGATTATTTAAATGAATTTGTAAAATAAACAGCTTTTCCTCAAAAAAAGATGAAATTTTTTAATAGAATTTTAAAGTGCCAAAAATTATCGAGGAAACTTTGGGATTTTCAATCATATAAATATCCTTTTTCTATAAAAGCTATTTCTTATTTCCTGCCTTACTAACTAGATTTAGACAAAAGAATGGCTCCGTAAGCATTGAATTGACTTTATTGATCATCCATTATTAGCTGCTTTTAATATTCAAATAAATAAATAATCATTCATTATCAAATCATATGCAATTCTATCTTCAATAAATTCGAATTTGTAAATAAATTAATAACTATGTAAAGTGGTAGTATTGAATTAAAATAGAAAAATCCTTTAAACCACAAATTATGGTAATCTTAATTTTCATGATTTTGAGTCAATTTCAAATTATAAATTCAAATTTTCAATATTGATTGCTAACGAATTACCCAAACAAAAAGTATAATAATTATTTATTATTGTTATTATTTTCCCATTCCCATCAATCTTTAAAAATAAATTTGAATGCGAATTATTATTTCGGATGAAGATAATCATCCATCATCCATCATTCATCATCCATCATCATCGTCTTCGTCGTCGTCGTCAAAAGATTGGGTTGAATTGATAAGAAGATCGGCTGGGAAAGAATGAGGGAAAATCAATTTGCATTTGCACACAAATGGACGAATATAACCAACCATTTTACTTATTTATTTTGTAATGATCACTATTAGAATAATTTAACCTATATTTGGGTATTTATTATAAATTGTGTATATCGGTATTAGTTTTATGGGGTTTTGGATCAAACAAATTATTAAATTTTCGGCAAAAAATCTTATTTTTTCGGACAATACAATATCCAGCATTATTTATTAAAATTTATTGGTTCCCGTTCCGAGTGAATCTTTGATTAACCTAACTTTTAATCAATTGATGGATACATTTTTAAAAAGAATTGAATTTTGAACAATTTAAAAGATTTCACATTATCCATTTATTTACTACTAAATATTTACAATGTCTCTTCATCTGCAATTTGCCTCAAAAAATGGCCGAAAAGCATTGCCCAATGAAATGTTGGATGAAATAATCGAATTTCTGGTCAATTTTCCACATATGGTTCGGAAAGGGAAGGAATCGATTAAAGTGAATTCTGCTTTTTCGGCACTTTATGCAAAAAAGGCACAAAAATTGATGGAAAAATTTAATTGGAGGTAATTTTAATAAATTATATTTTTCATATTGGTATTTTTTTTAAATATTTTATTGGAATAAATGGAATATACCCAAAAAATGACTGAATTTACCCAAATTTTTTCGTTCCAAAAATATTTTTTTGAGGCCGAATAACTTGGCCATAAGTGGGTATTAGGGCTCAGGGTTGAGTTCAAGGCAGGATGGGATTAGCGGCTAGCGAATCAATCCTAAAGAAATCTGACTTAACCAAGTTATATGGCCTCAAAAATATAAATAATTTTCGACAAGAAAGAATTTGGGTAAATTCGGCCATTTTTAGAAAAAATTAATTGACTCCCTATTTTATTATGAGATAATTTGGCCACGTTTTATGCCCTAAATATTTAAAAAAATAAAAAAAAATAAAAATAATTTTATAAAAATTTATAAGAAATTAAATTTATAAAATTATTTTTCAGCCCAAATTGGTTGCCAATTTGTTTGAGTCGAGTTCGATTGGCAATTGCCACGCGCAGTTTTAATGTCCAAAAGAAAAGTCAAAATGATGGACATTCCCCAGAGGAATTATTGAATTTTAATTACGGCGATTTTTTGCTTATTTATGGCGTAAAAATATTCACAAAATTTATTTAAAAATATTTTATTTTTAGAAGATTGAAGGTGGCCATTTTTTGGGTGGATTAAAGGACATTGACCCAAAAATTCGACGACTTCGACTTATTCCAATGGATTTTGTTCGACTGGTAAAACAAGAAGATGAATTAAAAATTTTGCAAGCAAAATATGATGCAATGTTGGGAATTTAACAAAAATTTAAATAAAAAAAAAACAATAATTCTGATTTTAATCGATAATTTTTATTTGCCGAAAAGTGAATGTTGATTAAAAATCAAAAACAAAAATATTAAATCAGAAAATTTTACTTTTTTTGGTTCCAAACTTTTTAAAAATACTAAAATCTAATAAAATAATAAGTAAAATCATAATGAATCGATATTTTATCGCGGAGATTTATTGATTGGTTTTTTCGGCATTTTAATTAATCCAATATTTTTCAATGATTTATTTGGCAAATTAAATATTTCACATTTTAAATTTTATTTATTGATAAATACATAATAATAATAAGCAATTAATAATTATTTATGAATAATTGAAAATATTCAAATAAATTCCAGCCGATCATTTTCACTCAATCCTCCAAATTCACATTTATATTTTTCAAAAAGTTGTTCCAATTTTGTGCAATATTCTTTATGGACGGCATCAATTTGTTCTTGACTGGGATTTTCGCATTTTTCCAGGTGGATTGGAGAACCAACTAAAATTGAAAATTTATTTTACTTTTTAAATTTAATTTTTTACCAATTGAAATTATGGGTGTTTGGAAGGGAAGAAAGCCATAATGTAAAAATTTGGGCAATTTCGTCATCAATTTTACTGGCAAAATCATCGACAAAAAACTTCGCCCATAGAAAAATGGCATACACATTCCATTTTTGCCTCTTGAATATTGCTGAAAAATTTGGAATTTGAATATTATTTATGACTATCAATTAGATTAATGCAATAGAATTTTGCACATTAAATTAATTCAAGTGAATATTTGATTTAATTTTAGGAATTTTGTATCATTTTATTTTATAGCCTTAATTTATTAATTGAAATGAATTAATTATAAAATTATAAATTGGATTTTATCGGAAATCAAAAAAATTTATGAATAGATAAAATCGGGTAGTTTTATTTATTTTATCATAAACATTCCCTAGTTAATTATTTTTTTGATCAATCGGTTGAGTTTCGAAGTACTCTACAAAAAGAGATTTACCAATAATATATTTTATTCATAAAGATTTTAGTAAATTCCAATCAATCAATTAATTAATTATTTTTTTATTTTCATTTCTTTTACCTGAAATCTCCAAATCCAACCACCCTTTGGATTTGTCAAATTCGTGAAAACATTATTTTCTCCAAAATTGTAGACTGGCACCAAACTTGCTCTAAAATAACCAAATTTTGTTAATAATTTATATTAAATCAACAAACCCATATTTTATAGCCAATTTGACAAAACCCTTAAAAATAAAAAATATTTTTCAATAATTTTATTATTTCCTTTTTTTGTTATTTATATTTTGTTAATTACCTTTCTATTTGCCAAAATCAATTTATGTTCATCCGATTTTGTAATGCACATTTCTGCTATTCCACCCGGCACAATTCCAATTGCATTCCCTGGCTCTGCTCTTTTTAATACATTTCCGATGGATTCTGCGTCACTGGTGATTACACCTTAACAAAAAATTAATTCAAAAATTCGATTAAATTTGCTTTACCCAAAGCCATGAGAAATTCCCGTCGAATTGGGAACCAAAAATTGCAAGGCACAGTGACCGCATGAACTTTGATGCCCGGGAATAGTTTCGGGAATTCGGTGGCATTTGTGCCGAACATTAGGGCACTGCCCGTGCCAAATACTCCATGTGGATGCGCTCTAAAAAATAATAAAAATTATTTTAAATTTTATTCAAGATTTTTTGGAATTTATTTCAATTATTTTTAAATATGTAAATGTAAACCCACGCAAAAATATAATTTCGATTGGGCAAAATTTCAGCTGTTTTGATTGTTTTAATCGGAAAATATTTGGCCACAATTTTCCAAGCAAAAAAATTTCTAGCCCATTTTGCTGGTCTGGATCCATTCTTTGGTGTATTCCAATCATAGATCATCCAAAATGAATAAATCAATTCCAATGGCCTAAAAATATATTTTGGAAATTGAATATTTTTAAATTAAATTTTCATATTTTTCAGTCAAATTTTTAAGCAAAAATAGTTGCAAATTTATCATTTTTGATATTTTTAAATTTTATTATTATTATTTCCGATAAATATTTAAATAAATTTTTATTATTTAATTATTTACCAAAAAGTAGGAGAAAAAATGTAGGGTTGCGCTCCCGTCCCCGCGGGGGTCACCCCCGACGGGGGCCCCCGCGGGGGTTTGAGTCTCACCCCCGTCCCACTCCCGAAGGTCCACCCCCGATCACTCCCGCCCCCCGAACCTCCACCCCCGCGGGGGTACGGGGGTGAACATGCACCTCATATTATTGGATTTTTTCCTGGAAAATGGGAAATGTCAAGGAAATTTTGAGCAAATTTTTATAAGCTTTTTAAATTTTTTTTGTTTAAATTTATCGCTGTCTACTATTTGACTAAAATTTTTCGCTGCGCGGCAATTTTTGGACAAAAATTTGGGATTTCTACCTTCTTATAGAGTTATAGAGAAAGTAAAATTCATGAGTCATATGATATACCATCCGACTCCTCTCGTCGAGCTGAGTTCAATGGTACCAAAATTATGGCCCGGACTTTACCCGTTGAAAAGTTATGATTTCAGGATCATCGAAAAAGTGCTTGGTCCCCCTATGGGTCGAAAGAATTTTTTCGGTCAAATTATACTTCATCGACGCGTCTCGATGAGAGAAACTCAAATCTATCATGTTTTCCCATAAAACTCAAAAATAAAAAAGTTATAGCCATTTTAGTCTCGCTGGAATGTGTTGGAACTGCGGAGGAATATAAGAATGGACTCCGGAGTGTGCGTGGCCGAAGCGCGGGAACTGGACGCTCGTCTGGTCGCGCGGAGGCGGAGCACACGGAGGAGTCCACTCTGAAATGCCCACCGGAGCAGTTCCAATCCGTATTTCCTTTGCGCGACTCTAACTTTTTTATTTTTGCATTTTATGTGAAACCAATAACATTTTCGTAATCAGCTCTCGAGCTGCGTCGATTGAGTTATAATATGTCCGAAAATTTTTTTTGAAAATTTTCATCCCATAGGGGGACCCTTCACTTTTGCGTTTTTTAGTTGTTTATCATTCTGTAACATCAGAACTCGTAAAGTCCGGACCATAATTTTGGTACCATTGAACTCAGCTCGACGAGAGGAGTCGAATGGTATATCGTATGATCCCTATATCTTACTTTCGCTATACGGTAGGGCGCCCAAAAATTTTTCTTCAAAAAATTTTTTATGTGAAAAATAACAGATTTACACTACCCCCGCCCCCGCGGGGATCCCCGCGGGGGTCCCCGTCAAGGTCACCCCCGTCCCCGCCCCCGAAGGTGCCACCCCCGATCACCCCCGCCCCCGTCCAACTCGCCCCCGAACCTCGGGAGCGCAACCCTAAAAAAATGGCATATAAAAATGAAGTCCAAGAGAGGAATGGCCAACCCAAAATGGCCCATGTATAGAAAAGAAGACAAAAGGCCTGCTGAACGCGGAAAATGTATTCATGCAAATTTGAAGAAGCCACAAACATTGTAGAAAAAAATTTAAATTGCTCTAATAATTCATGAAATTTAATTAATTGAATTTTTTATTTTAAAAAAGTGCCCTACTTGTTGCTTAGTTTATTTTAAAATCTTACAGTTAAATCAGTTTAAAAGGAAAATTTTTAGAATATCAAGAATTTTTCCACGTAACTTTTTTTTGGTCTCCAAAAAAATAAAATTGTAATTAAATTGATAAAAGTTTAGAGTTAGTGTTCAAATTAGGTAATTAGGAATTAGCTTTAGATAAGCATAGGAATTATAAAGATTTTGGGACATAAAAATGCCGAATTTCCATAGGAATAAATAATTTTTATTTAAAGAATTCTATCATTTAAATATCATTGAAATTCGGTAAATTTAATGAAAAATTATTAAACTAAAAATACTATTCATATTTTTGGACTTAATATTCTAATTTCTGGCTGAGCCATGTCATAAAATTGCAAAATAAAATTTTTGTCCGAATGCTTATTGGGAATTTCAACAGAATTGCCAATTTTTATAAGGGAGCAGCAATGTGATTTTGTTTATAAATTTGGTAATTTTAATCAAAAATGGCTGACAATGTGGAGGAATTGGTAACTGGTGATGATGATTTGTTGATAAGCAGTTCGACATAAACTTATATTATTGGCCTATTCAAGGCAAATGTACATTCAAAAATTGTCACAATTTTATTAATATGTATTTTATGTGGGCGAAAATTGATAAAAAGTTCGGCGTGATCGCCCAAAAAATAAATTATGAAATAAATTCTCAATTTTATAAGACTAATTCATCAAAATATGAAATAATAAAATAAATAAACGATTAATTTTATTAAAAATCAAAAGAATTATGTTTTTTTTTGGGATTAAAGCACATTAAAATTGGCACAAAATGGAATCAAAAGAATGTAATCTTCATAATCCACATAATGCTTGCCGAAAGAATGGCGGAAACAGGTAAAGTGACCACCCTAAAATATTTTAAAATTTATATGAAATTATTTTCTAAATTTACCATGAGGCGGCAATGCTCGCAAAAAGCATCCAATCAATGCCTTCGCCCGATTTAATTGTGCCAACGGCAACAACACTGCCAACCTTTATAGATAAATATTTAAAAATTCATAAAATACTTAATAATTATTTTCTATATTTATTAGGTTAAATATTAAATCTATCGGGGAAAGATAAAAGCGGTTTATGCTTTAGTTCGTTTTATTTTCATTTTTGATAGTAACAATTAAGCAATTAATTAATTAATTAAATATGCATTTAATAGCCCTATAGATTCTCATATTTTGACTATTTTGTAATTTAAATTATTTACCAAAATTATTTTAAAAACAAAAGCCTATGTTTATTAAATAAAAAAAATTTGGTAAGAATTATTTAAAATTATATTACCAAACAATGTGTGGTGGAAATTGGCAATCCCAATTTGGATGCGACCAATGCGGTGACGGCAGCGCCGAATTCGATGGTGAAACCACTGCATGGATTTATTTCTGACATTTTTTGTCCAACCGTTTTGATCACTGAAATTTTATTAAAAATTACTAAAATAAATTAAAATTTATTTTAATTAATTTTATTTTCCAAATCAATTAAAAATTTTCCCACCTCGATGTCCTAAAATCCATAGCCCAGTGCAAATTGCCAAAACGCCATAAAGAATCAACCAAATTGGTGTTTGCTCTTCTTGTTTAACACTCATCGAATTGTAAACGGCCATCAATGCAACCAATGGGGAAATTGCATTGGCCACATCGTTGGCCCCGTGAGCGAAACCGGCAAAACATGCAGTGAATATCTTTAATATTTTAAATATTTATAAAAAATTAAACTTATATATTTATGAATTTTCCGTAGGCCAAAACATTCAAAAATTCAATTATCATAAATACTCTTTTAATTCCCCATGGGGAATTATTTTTTAATCTCTAAAAATTTGGAAAAATTTTGGGGTCTAACTCCTTAATTTGTGGGCATTTTTGACAAATTTTAGTGGATTTTGTAGAGTTTTAGGAAATTAAGAAAATGAAATTATTTTTTAAATTCACTATTCCATGAACTAAAAGGAGTCTTAAATAGCGGGAATAATTAGGGGTTGAGGAATTAAAGGAGGTTTTGCGGGTATATTTGGCATATTTTACAGTGTTGGTCAAATATTACTAAAATAGGATCAATCAAATTCGATTTTGCTATCCAAAATTACACTAGAAAATATTCGCTTCTAAACTTAATAATACCAAATAGCTAATTGATAAATATAGTAAAAATTAAAAATAAAATAATTCTCACCTGAATTGTGCTGAACATTTTCAGTGTCGATGCATCTTCTTGCCTTCCCCGCCTCGGGAAAAACCATTTGATTAAACCTTTTGGCGCTAAAAATAAATATAAAATTTATAATTTATTTCTCATCAATTTACATAAATGGAATGATTGTTTCCGATGATTTTGGCGTTTTTCATCATTTTTGCCAGCCATTTTCAATTGAACATCGGTGGACAATTGCAAATCGGTGAAGGAAACCGACTTTTGTTGTGAGGGAATTCCATTGTTGGAATTCAAGGAAATTACACTGATTCGAGGCCCAAAATTTTCTGAAATATTTGAAAATTTTATTAATTCAATTTAATGTCAAATTTTCTGAAATAATTTTATTTAATTTAACCAAATTTTCTGAAATAATTGAAAAATAATTTTAATTTAATTTTAAGGATGGCTATTGGTAAATTATTTCGTCTTCTGAATAATTAAAGGAATCGTTGATAAAACGATAAGGAAATTGAAAGAAAATTGAAGAATGAAAAAATGATGATCGAGATTCGAGAATATTGAATAAATTCAGAAAGAAGAAGTGGGAATTGGATTGAATTAGATATTGGATTACACTTTTATAAAATTTTACCTAATTAATTTCGCATGTTTTGTGTTTTAGCTAATTAATTTCGCATGTTTTGTGTTTTACCTAATTAATTTTGCATGTTTTGTATTTTACCTAATTAATTCCGCCTTCCAATTATTCATTTTAATTTAAAGATTAAATTATTAAAATATTATTTTAAAATGATACTTTTTATGCTTAAACTTGTTTGATTAGCTCTTTCGAATGTTATCAATTTTGTTGATTTTACTTAAAATTGGAAAAGTGGAAGGCATCGAAATGCCCTCCTTTGTCTTTCCCTCAATGCCCCATTTCATTCCTTTCCTCATTTCCTTGCTCCTTCCATTTAAAATTAAAATCGAAATGGACACGATTGGTAGCCGGCTTGGTCTAGTGGTGTGCCTCCTCGTCTTTAGGAGCATACAGATCCACACTAGTGCTGAGTTCGACCCCGTTGCGACCAATCATTATTGGATCTAATGGTTGGGTGGCAGTCTTTGTGCAACGCGGCTGTTGGATGTGGTCAGAGCGAAACCCTTCGGGTCATAGTGAAGCCCTCTAATAGGACCACAGGTCAGATTCATTCTGTCTTGTATACGGGCGGTGTATGCTCGGTTCGCGGCCCAAGTGCGAGTGGATCAGCCTCGTACGTAAGCTGGCGGGTGTAGAACTTAAGTGCTAGTCTCTCTGATCGGGGATTGGCCGGTGGACGGGTTTCGGCCCTCCACCACTACATTAATGCACTTTTTTAGTTTGATTTTGAGTTTTTTTTTTTTTGTTTTAATAAAAAGATGATTGTGAGATAAATGTTATTGAATGGTTTTGAATGGTTGAAAGATGAAGAAAATCTTAAATTGAATTTATTTTTCATATTTATACACATGGCAAAAATATATATTTTTTTAAAAGAGATGGCAATATATTTATGGTCGATTTATTTATATTTTCAATGAATTTATTCTAAAATTTTTTAAATTAATTGAAAATAATTTTAATTTTATTCTAAATTTTCTAAATTAAAGTAAAAATTTTTTAATTAATTAATTCCAAAATTTTCTGAATTAAAAAATTAATTCCAAAATTTTTGAATCAATGAAATAATTTATTCTTTTAATTTAATTTAAATCAACCAACCACTTGGAAGAATCACGGAAAATTTATTCGAATTGTTTACTTCTTCATCTGTAAAATAATTAAATTAATAAAAATAATAAATTGAGGCCAACTTTGAATCCATTCAACAATTTTTGGTCGAACAATGAATTGAACAATGATGGCAATAATTGAACCTAGGACAACACTGATGCAAAGTGAGAGCCAAAATGGAATTTCAGAAAGACCCAAGACTGAAAATTAGAATTTTAAAATAAACATAAATTTTAAAATTTAATATTAAAATTTAAAATATGTAAAAAATGGTGCAATTTGAATTTGAAAAAAAATGAGCAAAATTAGGCCAAAATCGTGAAATTTTGGTATAAAAGATTTTATTAATAGAATGTAGGATTATTGATACCGAATATTGGCTTAAATATAAAATTCGGTTATCATTAATTTCAATTTTTAAATTAATTTATTTTCCTAATAAATTCTAAATCTATTAAATGTAAATTTCTTCAAACTTTTGAATTTAATTTCAATTTTCTACCTTTTGAACCACTGTAGGTCACGGCGAATGTGTTGAATGCAATACAGAAGAAATAAAAAATTGGCAATGCCCGAAGGCCACATTTTAATGGATTTCGCTGAATTTGTTTTTAGGAAATATTATAGTATTGAATTTTACTCTTCTGAGCACTCCAAAATCCACAATCATGTACAAACAGGCAGAAACAATGCCAGAAAGCATTGGTGAAAGGACCTTGAAAAGAAAATATTCCATTTTCAATTTCCATTATGAAATTTATTAAATTTTTTTAACTAAAGATTTAAGCGGATAAAAATTTTTATTTATAACAATTTTGAATAGTAAATATGAACTCATTATTTTACTAATATTTATCCATATTTCCAAGGATTAATGTCAAGATTTAAAAATGTGAATCTACTGGGATTGGTCTTACTGCCAAGATATTTTAATGAAAAATTCATGTTTATTTTATTATCATTTCTATGTCCATGAATATCAAAAATTAATTTTTGAAATTTTACATTTTTAACACAAAACTATGAAATGAGTTCTCGAAATAAAAAATAAATAGAAAAATTCCAATATATTTTCCAGTCTCAAGTGTCTTACCCATGAGAAGGCAATGTCGCGAACTTTGGCCCAATGGATGCCACCATTGAAAAACCCAAAGTGGCACCCACAATGCTATGCGTTGTGGAAACAGGCAATTTAAGTGCGGTGGCAATTAGCAGCCATATTCCACCACCTCAAATTATTTATAAAATATTAAAATTAAATTAAAAATCAATTTTTGCACCTGCCAAAATTGCAATTTGGCCGGCAATAAATTGGCCTGGCTCGGAATCGTAAAGGTTAATGTCGACCACCGATTTTCGCATTGTGTCCGTCACATTATAACCTATAAAATTAATATTGAATAAATATTTTTTTAATTTAATTAATATAAATTTTACTATAAAAAATATAAAACATTTATTTAATTTAAATTTATTTTAAATTAATATTTATTCAAATAAAAATTTCAAAATTGCTAACCAACTAAAATTGCGCCCAATGCCTCCATAATTGTTGCCAAAATATAAGCCATTTTCAGGCTCAATACCTTTGATCCAACAGAAGTGCCGAAAGCATTTGCCTATTAAAAATTAATTTAAAATTTTGCAATTTTTGACTGACCACATCATTTGCGCCCATTCCAAATCCAAGTAAATAGGCCAATAAAAATCCCAAAATTATGGCCCAAAGGAATTGGCCTTGGAAGGTGGACAAACTTTCAAAAGAAATTGTGCTGGAGGACATTGTGGAGGGAAATAATGTTGTTGAAATGTCCATTTTGGATTAATTTTAACTGAAAATTAACAGTGTTTTTATGTTAAAATTTGTTATTATTATTTATTTAATAAATTGACAGACATATAAAATTATAGGCGGAAAATAAGCACAAAATTGGTTAATAATTATTAAAATAAAAATGAATGGGAGTGGTTTTTCTTTTAAATTTAAACTGGTTTATTTTGCTGCAGAGCAAAATTTTGCACCGGAATTTTGCGCAAGTCATAAAATCAAAATCAATTTTTCACGTGAATATTAGCAACAAGGGAAGCGCGATTTTTCAGGGAAAGGAAAAACGCGATAATATTCTCTTAAATACAAATTGAAAATTAATTTTTGTATTTTTTTTAATAAAATAATAATGGCCAGCAGAAAGAAAATATACGATCTTTACAAAAAAAAGTTAATTTTCTTAATAATAACATAATTTTTAATAAAGTTGGATTTCTGGGAAACATTTCACCATATAAAAAGATCCCAGGAAATGAACTTGGACAAAATGTTGGCCAAGAACAATCCTATGTGAGGAAAGGAAAACGCAATAATATGCTCTTTATATTAAAAGTTAATTTTTGCAATTTATAAATTAAATAATAAATTAATAAGTAAAGGAAAAAATGCGAAAATATTTTTACATCTATTTAATTTTGTTATATATTTTTTTAAATTAATAAATAATTATTAACAATGATGGATTTTGGGATAATTTTTATGAGTAAGTAGATTCCCGGAAATAAATATGGCCAAAAATTATGGATATCCAGTGGGGATGGGATAGGTTTATGGAGATTTTATTTCTGTAAAATTCCAAAGAGCATTTTTGGACCCTTGCAGATAAGCAAAGAATTTCATTTGTTTGGAGCAAAACTCCAAAATAAAAATTTAATTTTGATATTTTTGATTTTATTTTAATTAAATATATTTTTATTCATTCAATTTCCATTTAATTTCAATTTTATTCATTTTAATTCTTTTATTCAATCAATCCCATCCACTTCCCTTCCAACCAAAGTTCACATTTCCTTTTTTACACAATTTCTCGCCAGCCAGCCAGCCGCCCCCATCCCATTCAATCAGCACCCCTTATTAGTTTTGTCCTTGGGATTGGAAGAGGGAAAATGGCAACATTTTCCCTCGCAAATAGAAAACATCCATTTTTCTAACCTTGAGGGGGGCAAAAAAGTGGGGAGAAAAATTGAACAGTCATTCCACCATTTTGAGCAAAATTGCCTATCGGGCGAATATGAGAAAATTGTGAGGAAAAGGGAGCTGGCTGGGAAATTTATTACTTTTTATGTTTTAATTTCAATTTTAACCACTTTTACGTTTCCCCTAAGGCAAATTAATGTTGATTTGGGTAAATAAGGAATACGTCTATCGGACGTTTGAGTGAATTAATAAAGATTGAATTTGCCTTAGGTTGAAATTTATCAAAATATATATTTTACCACTTTATCACTAATTCACAAATTTAATTTTACTTATTAATAATTTTGAATTTAACTCTTTTTCAAACGCCATTAGGGCAATCCAAACAATTATTAGAAAATTATTTAAATGGTAAATTTGTGAATTAGTAGATAATACGATGAAATTTGGTTTACTGATTTTATATAAATTTATAATTGTCCACACTATTTTTGCTTTAATGTTGAATGCCTTCTAAATTAATATCGCGATTTTGTATTTCCATTTCGGTTTAATTACCCAAGTTTGAGATTTTCATATAAATAAAATTTTGTGAACAATCAATCAAATCAATTGGAATTTACTAAAATAAAATTTGGCAACTTTATTTGGGTAATTTTCCACTGGGCAAATTAGTGTTCGATCGTAGCGAAATCGCAACACATTTTGCTTATTTGGCGACCCTTGTGCATTTGCGAACTTGCACAATCTTGCATCGATCCCCACCAGTGAAAAGCCAAGGCTCAGCTCAGACTCCTTGGACCTGGGTGCCCGATCAAAAGGTGCAAACTTGGTGTCCGATCCCCTCTTGTGAAAAGCCCAAGGCACGGCTCAGACTCCTTGGGACCTTGAGCCCGATCAAAAAGGACATTGATCAACACCGGATCAACAACTTCTGGTGGATAAATTTTTAAATTTTATAAAATTTTCTAATAATAATTGAAAAATTTTTTGCCAGTCTATCGGACAAAAGGCAATAAATTTTGTAAATTGAGAATAATCTAGCTTCCTATCGGGAAGTTTTTTGAGTTTTAATTAAATTTATATTTCTCATACAAAGTTCTTGTTCAATTATCGTTATTCCTATCGGGAATTAAAACGATTTGATTAAATTCGGGAAAATGGTAACTGTAATAAAAGAAAGGATCAAACTCTTAAAAGTACTGGTCATTGAAATATTAGAGAGCCCAATACCAAATCTTACTTATCAGGACCTCGAAAATGACCCTAGAGCGACCAAAACGGAATGGGAAAGGGCAGAATTAGTGCTTCAAGATCTAGAAATGTACTTGCAAGAATATGAGGGTTCAAGAAAGGATTGGATGGGCTATTTATCGAAACAAAGTGAAGCGAATCGTGCGCTAGCAGACACGGAAATGAACACCTTTTTGGAGGAGAATGCACCTAATCTAAGAACGTTGCATAAGAAAATCAGAGATTTGAAAAAAGAATCAGCACAATGGAGAGTTAACATTCAAGAATATGACAGAAACCAAAACAGAACAGCTTCAGGCCTGGATAATGATTCAACGCAAGGTCAACAAAATGAAATGTTTGAGGCAAATAAGAAAGCAATGGAAAAAATGGCCAGAGCATTCGAAAATCTCAGTCGACGATCAGCGGCACCAGCTGATGATCCCGATTTTGCTGCGCAAGGATCCAGCAAGAAAGGAGGAATAAATCTGCCGCCTATTAAGCTTCAGACATTCAAAGGAGGGAGAGACTGGGCTGAATTTTGGGATCAGTATCATGTTGGAATCCATAAAGATAATAGCCTATCGTCGGCTAGAAAGCTTATCTATCTCAAGACCCTTGTCGAGGGTGAACCGAAAGACTTGATCTATGGATTGTCGAATATTGATAAGAATTATATGATTGCTGTGGAAATTCTTCAAAAGAAATATGGGAACAATGAAGCAAACATTCAGCAGCTGCATATGGACTTGGCCAATTTGAAACCATCAACAACCTTTGCTGAAGATGTCAAGTTACAAATCGAGGCAGAAAAGATTATGAGACAGCTCGAATGCTACAAAGAAGATGTGAACAACCCTCAAGTGCTCATTGCTCTGCAAAATAAGGTGTCAAAACCGACATTAAGGAAAATTATGGAACTCAAAAAGTTAACTCCAGCTGATCAAAAGTGGGATACTAAGAAATTTCGAAAAGCTCTGAATATAGTGATTCAGGATGAATCAGAAGTGGAACAAATTTACCGTCAAAAACATTCAATCATACGAAAAGAAAATCCAGCAGAAAAGAGTCATCGCAAAGAGCCTAAACTCCTATCGGGAGATCAAACAATGGCATTTGCGGCAGTGGGAAAACCATTTGAAAAGAAAGTTACAAGCGCAAATGAGAACAAAGGGAATTTCGTTGGAAGAAAAAGGGACAAATATTGTGTCCTATGCGAAGGTGGAAATCATTCGACAGCTGAATGCCGGAAGCATCCGAATATAAGAGCAAGATTAGAACAAGCAAAAAAGATGAAGTTGTGTGCAAGATGTTTTAGGAATGACCACAAATCGTGGCAATGCGTGAAAGTCTTTAGACCATGCTTCTGGTGCAAAGGAAGTAATCATATTAGCCCACTTTGCCCATCTAAATTCAAAACTGAAAAGGAAACTATCTCCACAGTTTTTGATGGGTATGAAAGTGAAGAAGAAGAGAAAGAAGAAAAAGCGGACGAAGAAGAATATGTTGATCAATATGATAGCGAAGAAGAAGAAAAACCAGAAGAGCAACCAGAAGAAGAAGAAGAAGAAGAAAAAGAAGAACAGGTTACAACTTCATTTGTGGCTTTGAAACCCAAACAAAAGATGCAAAGAATTTTGCAATGTGCTAAAGTCAAAATATTCAATCCGAAGCGTCCAACAAAGACAAAAGAAGCTTATATAGTCTTCGATAATGGAAGCCAACGTTCATTTATTAGGGAAGACTTAGCCAAAAGTCTTAATTTATCCAAATTGGAATCCATTCACTTAAACCTATCGGGTTTTATGGAATGTGATTTGGGAAATGTTCACACAAATGATACTCAATTTGGAGTTATGACTAAATTTGGACCAATGCTAGTCGAAGGCACTCGCATGGAAAAAATTATTAAACCAGTCACGTATATTCCTATCGTGGAATCTGAATTAAATGAAGATGAATTGCTTATCCCTAAAGACATAGTCAAAACTGATATATTGATTGGAATTGACCAGATAAGAATGTTCGAAATCGTTGATCGGTATCAACTCCCAAGCGGGTTTTGGATTTCTGACTCAAAAGTGGGACCATTTATCAGCGGAAAAGGCCAAACCAAAACAAAGGGAAGACAAATTGAGCAAATTGGAATTACTATTATGGCTAATGTTCTAGATATGGATGAGCAAGAAGAATTAAAGATTAACCTATCGGGTGAAAAACTGAAACAAATCGAGAATTTATGGTTTTCGAATGAGGAAATGGGTCTAAAAGATGTCGAAATTAATGATGAAGACATTTGGATTAAGCAGCTCAATATTCAAAGAGATGAGGAAGGAAGATATGCAATTTCTTTGCCCTACAATGATCGAGCGAATGCACTTTTACCCAATTATGGTCTGGCTTATGGAAGACTGCTCTCAAATTTAAAACATATGAAGCAAAAACCAGAATTAATCCTGAAGATTGATGAGATATTCAAAGAACAATTGAAGCTAGACATAATCGAAAAAGTGATAGACTGGAAACATTGGCAGGGAGTTTTGCATTACATTCCACATCAACCAGTGATTAGAGAAGATAAAGAAACCACGAAAGTCAGAAATGTCTCAGATGCAAGTGCAAAGGATAAGAATGGACTTTCGATTAATCAATGCTTGGAAAAAGGACCTACTCAAATGAATGACATTTCAGGAATTCAACTTCGAAGTCGTTTACCTAAATACCTTATTTGTGCAGACATTGAAAAAGCATTTTTACAAATTCGGATTAAAGAAGAAGATCGAGATGCATTACGATTTTTGTGGAAAGATAACCCTTTAGATGATCAGTCACCTATCGTGGTGTATCGATTTAAGGGAATGCCTTTTGGACTGATCAGTAGTCCAGCCTGCTTGAATACCATTCTGAGCCTGCATTTGGATCAACACGGATCAGAATTAGCAAAGCAGATCAAAAATAACATTTATGTTGATGACATAACACAGGGAGAAGAAAATGAAGACAGAATTATCCCAGTTTGCAATGAAATGAAAGATATATTCAAGACAGCAATGATGAATCTACGAGGATTCTGCGTGAACCATCTCGAAGCTTATGAGAAAATTCCTGAAGAAGATAGAGCAAAGATGGAAGGAAGGAAAATTCTGGGAATAAGATGGGACCCAAAGGAAGACACAATTACCATTCCATTACCGGAATGGAAAGAAGGAAGCAAATGCACAAAAAGGACAATGCTTTCTCAAACGGCATCAGTTTTTGACACTCTAGGTCTAACAAGTCCATCGTTGCTTTCAGCCAAGAGAATTATTCAAAGTGTATGGAAATTGGACTTGAATTGGGACAATCCGGTACCAGAAGACATTCAAAAAGCTTGGATAAAATGCATGGAAGATTGGAAAGAAGTAAAATTCACGTTTCCAAGAAGGTTGTTCTCAAGAACCCTATCGGGGTCAAAGCAACTGTCGCTTGAAGTTTTTGCAGATGCCTCAGGGTATGCCTTTGGGATTGTTGTTTATCTGAGAGCTGAATTTGAGGATAAAAGCGTTCAGTTTGCCTTTCTTCAAGGAAAAAGTCTAGTTAGGCCCATAAATCTACCGGAAAAGCAAAATACAATCCCAAAAATGGAACTGCATGCACTTAAATTAGCCGTAAAATTAGCAATACACGTTCAAAAAGAATTGAAATCGGAAATTGAAGTGAAGAAAATACAGTTATGGACAGATTCAAAAGATGCAATTGATTGGCTCAACAGTCACAAAAGACATGAAAGATTCATTCAAAACAGATTGAATGTCATTCGACCTTTTGAAGTGAAGCATGTTAAAGGAGAATTGAATCCAAGTGACATCGCATCAAGAGGTTGCACAGCAATTGAACTGATGAATCATCCTTACTGGTTTCATGGCCCATTGTGGATGAATGATGAGAATTCTGAAATTCTATCGGAATTTAATTCAGAAAAATGGCATGAAGAAGAAATGACCATGGAAAAATATGACACAATTCTGAATATTAACATCAAACAAATAAAGGAAGATGAATGTTTAGTTCAAGACTGGAGCAGATACAACAGTTTATCAAAATTGAAAAGAATTGTGAGCTACGTGCAGATGTTTACGGATAAATGCAAAGAAGGCAAACAGAAAACCAACAAATTGCCTAAAAATGAGGACGAATTAAATAAGCTGATTGAAAAATTGGAACAGGTGACAGCAGAACAGATGGCAAAAGCGGAAATTCTCTTAATTAGAGAAGCCCAACAACTTTTTCCACCCGAAGCTAATCTCTTTCGAGAGAAACAATTCGAATATAATGAAGTAGGATTATTGATTTGCCAAAGCCGACTCACCAAAAGTGATTTAACAATGGAAGCAAAAATTCCGATTTATCTGCCTAAAAACTCACCTTTGACTAAGCTGTTTATCAAATACTATCATTGGAAATTATACCATGCGGGAATATCGACAGTGTTAGCCGAATTAAGACAAAGATTTTATATTCCACAAGCGAGAAGAACAGTCTTTGATGTGCTCAATCGAAATTTATTGACAAAATGTTATGTTTGCATTAAGCATAAAACAAAAGCTTATGCTTTGCCAAAAATGCCTCCTTTACCTACCTATCGGGTGCTAGGTAAAAGGCCGTTCCAATTTATTGGACTTGACTATTTTGGTCCCATGATTGTTAAAGAAAGTGATAAAAATCAGAAAGTGTGGGGATGCCTATTCACTTGTGCGACGACCCGTGCTATTCACATTGAATTAGTAGAAGATTGTACAGCAAGTGAATTTCTTTTGGCCTTCAAAAGGTTCATTGGACGAAGAATGGAACCAGAAATTATCATTTCAGACAATGCACTACAATTCAAACTTGCTTCTCGCATAATCAAGCGATTGTGGTCAAAAGATCAAAGTGATTGGAATAAAGTGTTCACAGACAAGGAAGTTCGCAATTTCACTAGTGAAAATGGAATTCGATGGCAGTTCATAACTGATCGAGCACCGTGGGCTGGGGGAATGTACGAAAAGATGATTGATCTGACCAAAAAGCCATTGAAGCGTGTGCTTGGAAAGACATTAGTGAAGAAAAGTGAATTACAAACAATTTTGATTGAAATTGAACGCATTGTCAATTCAAGGCCATTGACTTATATGGGAGAAAGTGACACAATAAGACCATTAAGACCGATTGATTTTCTTATTCCTTACCAAACAGCTTCCTATCGGGAAGGAGTTTTGGAATTGGAATTACCCATGAATCCAACAAAAGAAAATCTGGAAAACCGTTTTCGGATTTTATCTGAATTGTCTGATAAAATATGGAATATTTGGAGAACCGACTACCTATTAGCTCTCAGAGACTCTCAAAAATTCGGGGAGAAGAAAGGACAAAAAATTTTGGAGTTGGGAGAGGTCATCCTAGTGGATGAAGAGAATTTGCCCCGAAGTCGATGGAGAATGGGAGTTGTGACTGAATTTAGAATGAGTTCGGATGGCAAAGTGCGATCAGCCGTAGTCAGAGTCTGGGATGGAAAGAAATGGGGACAAATCAATAGGCCAATAAACAAATTATATCCTTTAGAGGTGAAATCAAAGATAATTGAACAAGAACAAAACTCTCTATCGGAGAAAATCGATAGAATTAATGAAAATGATCAAACACCTCTATCGGAGGATGTAAACTTGATTATTTCAGAACCAATGGCCGAAAATCAAGACACGTCCCAAATGATCGAAGACCAAGAAACGTCCCTATCGGGGAATAATGTTTCTTCGGCTCGAGTTCAACTGGAAAATTGGGAACTTTTGGCTGAATGCGATCATGAAGAATGCGAGCCAATATGGTTTGGCAATCTTTTGGAAATGGTTCCGGACAATTGGGATAAACTCAATGAGGTGGTGCAATGCCGAATTCGTTATGTGTCAATTTTCAAGCTGATCACAATGATGTGGGTGTTAACCTTTGGCTTGGATGAACATCAAATGTATGAATTGCTTGGCAACATCTCGAATACAAATGGAATTCATCTATGTATGGAGTGCGTTAAATTTAAGGAAGGAATGAGAAAAGGGAAAGGACGAATTCTCAACACCAAACCAAATGCATCCATGATGAAGAACCATAAGATAAAGGGAAAAGTCGATGGGCTAAAATTCACTCGGACGATATTGAAGGACATATTCAAATTGTGGATGAACAAATGTAAAGTGGCTGAGAGACAACTGCATCTTAAGCCTTGGGGATTTGTGACAATGGAAGTTGTGAATGATGAATGGGAATTGGCAAGAGAATGGGCAGACACTATCACTATGCAAAGAATCCCTCTGAATTACGCCTTAACACCGGATTTGGCACACTCAAATGTTGTGTTTATTGGCGATGAACTATCGGTTCTAATGGGCCAAGCTTTTGGGAAATGTTATATGTGGCAACCATCAAACATTGACGACATTGTTCAAGAATTTTCCGACAAATTGTTCTTGACTCGAGAAGTGGACCACGTCATACTGTACTTCGGAAAATATACATTGGAGAGAGGGCAACCGAACCGAATAATCGGAATTTGGGACCAGATGCGAACCGTTTGGTTGGAAAGAGGAATTGTTGGAGTGTTTATCATGCCACCGACCAATAAAAGAGAATTGAAGGCAAAAATTGACGACAACTTCAATTTATTTGTGGAGACAAGATCAACCGATTCGATTCGGGTTCTGAATCCGAATTACACATCTCGAGAAGCAATACCCAGTGATGAGGACTTGGCAATGATCATCCAGCAGTTGGAATATTGGAACATCAGTAATGAAGAGAAGCCCTTAACTTGGCAAGAGAGGAAAGGAAACTTCGAAGCCACTGGCCCTTGTCGAATGAGCGGACGATCCAGTGAAATGGAAGCTCTACACCTATCGGGTGTTAATGAGCCCGGTTCATCTGGAACAAGTCGTCAAAGCAACCGTTCTGGTGAGGAAACTCTACTCCTATCGGGAGTTAATGAGCCCCATTATTCAGAAGCTCAGCATCTCTCTGATGAGCCATGCTCGTCAAACAACATGGACCAGCTGCAATGTTCTGAAGGTTTTGTTCAACGACTGGCCAATTTCGCCAATCAATGTTCAATTAGAGAAGATCTTCATCCGATGCTAAGGCCTAGAAAACGAATCGAGCCTCCTTCTCCTGACTTCCACCGGAAAAAGGCAAGAGATGACAGCCCCAATCCACCTCCCGTGGATCCAATTACCGATGATGAAGAAGATTATGGGGGCCCAGTAAAACCATTCTTTGGATGCCACAGTTTTCTATCCAACATGTTTGAGGCTTCGTTCGAGTTGGATGGTCGACGTTACATCTCAAGCGAGCATGCATATCAATATGCCAAGGCAATGTACTTTGGTTATACCAAAACTGCGGCAGACATAATACGTTACGGCAGTCCGTTCACAGCAAAACGCTTGGCCAAAGGCTATAGGCTGAACGAGCAATACAAAAAGAGACTTGAACCTGGCTCCCGCCCATACATTAGGAACGAATGGAGGAATCACTGTATCATGGTGATGCGGAAAATAGCAGCTGCCAAGTTTGAACAAAATCCGCAATTGGCGGAAATGTTGCTGAGGACAAAACCTAAGATTTTGGCCGAAATGACTGAAACAGACGATTTCTGGGGCACAGGAATAGCTATCGGACATCGGGATGAACAACATCGAGAGAGATGGCCAGGCCAAAATCTTATGGGCCAAATTCTCATGGAAGTTCGGAACAATCTTCAGCTTAATCAGGGTTCATCCCTATCGGGGATTAATAACCCACCTGACAATGCTGGTTCATCCCTATCGGGGAATAGTAACCCACAAATTAATGCTGGTTCGTCCCTATCGGGGAGTAATGACCGCAAAGAAAATGAGGAAAAGGCTACTCAATCAAATATTTTGGTCGAAATAAATTACAATGATGATGAATTGGATTATGATGAGGAGGATTGGAGTGATAGAAATTGGCAAGGAAATATCGAATTTAGCGATTTGCTTCAACGCCTTAAGATTCAGTTCGACAATTTCAACAAATTAACCGATGAAATGTGGGAATTTTATGCTACAAATGTTCAAAGTCGTGAAAGTTATGAACGAAAAATGAGAGTGGTTGATGACATACAACGGAAAGTGGGAGCCTTGGGCACGGTAACCTTGTTTGGATCCTCTCGATCACACATTGGCAAAGATAACTCGGACTTGGACATGTGCATTATTCCTCCCGGACGTCATGTAAAAGTAGATGAAGTTGAGAATGCTAACAAATATCAAAAGGAAATGCTTTTTGTTGTTCGTCGATTGCCCTTTAAGGGCTACAGTTCACAAGTGCATGGTGGTCGAGTTCCCGTGCTCAGGCTCGTCGGTCACAACATGCAAATTGATATAACCTATGGCAACAGTACAGGACTTCGGAATACGACTTGGCTAAAGCATTTATGCAGTCATGAAGCCAGATTAGCTCCGTTGTTATTCAGTATCAAAGAATGGGCAAAATTCCATCGAATAAACGACGCAAGCAGACACTCTTTCAGTAGCTGGACTTGGATTCTGCTCACCATATTTGCTCTCCAACACACGGATCCTCCTGTTTTTCCACCTCTATCGGAGGACATGGATAAACTAGAGAAAAGCAGAAACAATTCGTCTATAGCTGAACTGATTATGCACTTCTTTGGATTCTGGAACAAACACCCTTTGGAGAAGGATAGTGTGAGTGTGCGAGAGGGAAATTGGATTCCAAAAAAGCGTCAAACATACATTGTCGAGGTCGAAGAACCCTTAAAGCCAGAGGTGAACACAACTGCGTGCATTGAATCAAGTCAGCAATTAAGATCGATTACAAAAGCCATTGAAGAGACAAAAGTCAAATTATTTGAGGAAAGTGAAGAACCATCTTTGGAAAGAATTGGAATTAACTACAAAGCAAAAGGCACTCAATCCTATCGTGGTTTCAATGTGACCTATTTGCTAGGGATTTTGGCTCTGTTTTTACTTTTCTTCAATGTGACAACAGCAACAGAAATTCAAGGAAATCAACAACTCCATTCAAAGTCGATTTATTCTGACCCTATCGGGGACATAAGATTTGTCAGCTGGATGAACAAAATATATTGGCGAAAACTAACAATGATTTTGCTGCCATGGATTTTACAGCTCGCCTTAAGTCATCATGGAAGATTTGATGTACTATGGCGCTTGATGGCTATCGTGCTATTTTCGAGAATTTCTATGGCTCAACAGCTTATGATATGCGATCCGGAAGTGAATCGTTTTTACTACCGGCTGCCTGATGTCATCAACGAAGCATGCAAATCAACTCCGTCTAGACATCAAGCTTCAATATTGAGCATTTTCAAGCCAAACAACGAATGGGTGGAATTAGATGCCAATCTTTGTCGGAAAGTTGACCAAAAACTGAAATATTGGGAAAATTTGATCACGGAAAATCGAAGCAACATAACACAGAAATTTTTGACTATCTCAAAAGAAGAATGTCAACAAATGGAAAAACAAGGAAGATGTGAATTCGGAAATTTGTCCGGAAGCCCAACAGCACAAACCTTCAATTTATTTGAGCCTCCTGTTGAATACTCCTACTTCCGAACAAAATACGCCAGAACAGAAAATTGTTTCAGTACACCGACAAAAATCTTATTCAATCCATTTTCTGGAGAATTGAATCATCCACTGGTTGAAATGAAAGGCTGCGAATTGGAAGATGAATTTTGTGCTATGAAGGATAATCAAGTATTGATTTGGAAGAAGAAACAACAATTCAAAACATGTCAATGGATCAAATGGGAGAAAGCTAATGGCACTTTGGATGAAGACGTTTGGACTCGATCAGATGGACAGTTTGCTCTTTCATTCAGAACAATAAACAATGAAGATAAGCTCATAGAAGATTGTGGAACATCACTCGTTTTGACTGATCAGCATTATGCCATTCATAAAAGGTCATATGATCGAATGAGAGCAATTCAAGAAGTGAGGAACAGACCCAAAAGAGACCTATCGGGTTCTGGTACTGTTCGCTCCGAACAACTTGCAGCTGTGACGACAATGTCCGCATATTTAACCAACCAAAGAGATAGAGCAATGTTCTTCAACCTCCTTTGCCAAAATCGCAATGATTTTCGTCAACAAGATGCCACTAGTACATTGAGATTCCTGTTAAATTCAACCAATTTGCAAGCTCGATGGGTTGGAAAAGAAATAGCTGAAGTTTGGCCATGCACACCAGTCGATGACTTCAATTTCACGAAAATTGATGAAAAAGGCGAATGTTTTCATAAATTGCCGGTCAATGCCTCTTTCGGAGGAAAAATTGTCCAAGGCTTTGTGGAATCTGAAAGCATGATACTCGTAGAGACATCCAAGAAGGGACCATGCTCAATTTTCGGAAAGCAAGCAATCATGAAAGAGGGAAAACTCATATTGGTCGATCAAACAACAGGGACAAAAGAAGAAGTCGATGAAAAGTCAATTCAACAACTCAAATTGCAACACAATCTTGGCATCCCTGAGTTCAAACCGGACATTTTCACCAACTTAGTGGTCACAAATGAAAGCAACTTCGGCATCTTTTTGCGATATTTCAAGACCTTTCGTGTTGGGCGAATCATGCAGAAGCACATTACTCCAGAAGAAAATGAATGGAACACGCAGCACGGTGATTATATCCCTATCGGGGATTTTTCCATCACCGGGTTCCTAAAAAATGTCGATTGGGAGAAATTCCTAATGCGTGCCTGGATTACATTCTCAATTGGGAGGTTTTTGAAAATGCATGGCTTGCCTTGGCTTATTCGAAGAGGAATTAACCAGCCGGGAGTCCTTAACAATCTTTTCAATCTAATTCAACCCATCCTAGAGAGGCAAATGCGCGAAGGAATTGGTCCGATCAATATGCAGTGGGGAATGAATCGACAATTGGGAATGAATGGAAATGGGGTGCGCAATGGGATGTGATGGATTGAAAGAATGATGAATGGTGCGAGGAATGGAAAAGAATGCAACAAAAAGTCGATTGGGAGTGTTTGGAGCAAAACTCCAAAATAAAAATTTAATTTTGATATTTTTGATTTTATTTTAATTAAATATATTTTTATTCATTCAATTTCCATTTAATTTCAATTTTATTCATTTTAATTCTTTTATTCAATCAATCCCATCCACTTCCCTTCCAACCAAAGTTCACATTTCCTTTTTTACACAATTTCTCGCCAGCCAGCCAGCCGCCCCCATCCCATTCAATCAGCACCCCTTATTAGTTTTGTCCTTGGGATTGGAAGAGGGAAAATGGCAACATTTTCCCTCGCAAATAGAAAACATCCATTTTTCTAACCTTGAGGGGGGCAAAAAAGTGGGGAGAAAAATTGAACAGTCATTCCACCATTTTGAGCAAAATTGCCTATCGGGCGAATATGAGAAAATTGTGAGGAAAAGGGAGCTGGCTGGGAAATTTATTACTTTTTATGTTTTAATTTCAATTTTAACCACTTTTACGTTTCCCCTAAGGCAAATTAATGTTGATTTGGGTAAATAAGGAATACGTCTATCGGACGTTTGAGTGAATTAATAAAGATTGAATTTGCCTTAGGGTGAAATTTATCAAAATATATATTTTACCACTTTATCACTAATTCACAAATTTAATTTTACTTATTAATAATTTTGAATTTAACTCTTTTTCAAACGCCATTAGGGCAATCCAAACAATTATTAGAAAATTATTTAAATGGTAAATTTGTGAATTAGTAGATAATACGATGAAATTTGGTTTACTGATTTTATATAAATTTATAATTGTCCACACTATTTTTGCTTTAATGTTGAATGCCTTCTAAATTAATATCGCGATTTTGTATTTCCATTTCGGTTTAATTACCCAAGTTTGAGATTTTCATATAAATAAAATTTTGTGAACAATCAATCAAATCAATTGGAATTTACTAAAATAAAATTTGGCAACTTTATTTGGGTAATTTTCCACTGGGCAAATTAGTGTTCGATCGTAGCGAAATCGCAACACATTTTGCTTATCATTCAAAGGGTCATTTTTTTATTCTTTGTTGCTATGCAATAGGATGATTTTGCAAGCATTCCTCACATTTCCACCCAAAAATAACAATTGTTTGATGGGTTGGCAGCAGGGAATTCCTCAAAATTTTCGCCGATTTTGTTACTTTTAACAAAGAATTCTGTTTTGATGTCCAGGAGAATGGGAGAAGGGTACACGAAAATGAATGAATGTGAACGAATGGAAAACAAAAATGAATTTTGGGCAGTGGAATTGGAATGGAGTGGATATTTTTATTTGATTATCGCCAGAGGTATTTGCATTCTAAATTTTTTGGCTATTTTTATTATCCCATTTTTGTTCAATTTGGGAGCAAAAATCGGCGAATGAATAAAATGGGAGCTCCTTTTATGCAATAAAAATTGGCAAAAAAATATTAATTTACTTGGGGGCGTGGCAATTGGCAAAATTTTATTAATTAGAATAATTGAAAAACAGCTTAAAATATTTTGGGAATTTTTGCAATTCGATAGTCTTCAATTTCTGCAATTTTTAATGTCCGTTCATTTTGGCATATACTAACTTTCCGATTTATAATTTTTGAAGAAATTGATAACATCCATTCTTTTGAATTAAATTACAAATTGGCTAATAATTAATAAATAAATTTCATAAAGGGGAAAATCATGGAAATGGAAAATCAAAAAAAAAATTAATTTATGAATAATTTTAAAATAGGAAAAAGAAGAAAAATGGTTGAATGTTTTAATTTGATAATAATGAATTTTCCTAAAAGATCAAATAATTGTTTCAGTAGATGGGCTAACATTTGAAATGATCCTTTAAAAAATTTTCAAAATCCTTCCAGTTTTCTGTCTGGATTTTTCAAGTGGCCTCACCCTTGAATTATAAATAGGATTAACAAGCGTAATATTTCACGTTCGAGAAGGAAATAAATGCGACAAAAATGTGGAATGGGGCACTTGAAAATTTCGGAAATGAAAATCCTAGGATCTTTGAAAATGAACTCATCTTTGGCAAATACTGAGATTGGCTTTCGGCTTGGTATAAATTAAATAAAGAAATTTTTAGAATGGAAAATAGGAAAAAGGATTAATGAACGCGTGATTAAATATTAATAGAATAATTCGTCATTTATATTTGGCTAAAAAATTGGCAAATTAATATTTTTAAAAAAAGGCAATAAAAATCCAACTAATGCATTTGTGTTTGTAAATATTTACTAACAATCTAACAATTGAAAAATAAATAGCATAAATATTTTTGTCCTGAATAATTTTGGCTTAACAACCAAAAATGGAGCAAAATTTAACAATGAATTCTCCTTCTCCATTGTGCACATTTTTTGCTCTTATTAATCATCATTTTACGGCCATTCTTCTATACAAAATCCTAAAATTCGCAAAAATATTTTTTCACCCATTGATGCGTGATGACGTAAAGAATTTTTATTTGTGTTCGTCACTGCGCAGCAACATCCCTCGTTTTGATCCCATTTTATTCGGCAATTGTCCCGCATTTTTATATGTTTTAAAATGAGATTATATAAAAAATAGGGGAGAATGAATACAATGATTGCTTTTTTGTGTTTATTTGTGCTAAAAAGTAAAAACTTGCTGTTGAATTTAAGGGAATGAATCATATTTAAAATGGGAATGAATATGGAACATTTTCGTCAAAAATTTTGTATTCTTTAAATAGTGTTGAAACATTTAAAACGAATAAATGTGCAAATATTAAAATTAATCGTTTAAAAATTAAATTTTAATTTTATTAATTAAAATATAATAATTTAATTAAAATTAGGCCACAAAATATTTAGGAAGGATTTTTTAGAAGAGCGGCTTATTTAATGACAAGATAAATAAAAAAAATTGATTGATTAATCCAGTTTTTTCTCATCTTTCTGCGCATTGCGCAATGAATTGGTCTATAAGACAAATAAATAAAAATGTATGAAATGGGCCCACATTTTTGTGCGCAAATTTTCGTCAGAGAATAAATTCCGTTTCCTGTTTTTTGGGAATTGTTTGACGAGGAAAAAGAAAATC
Organism: Pratylenchus scribneri; assembly: GCA_030063045.1. NCBI lineage: Eukaryota > Metazoa > Nematoda > Chromadorea > Rhabditida > Pratylenchidae > Pratylenchus > Pratylenchus scribneri. Next base: position 239,878 of record JAQSEB010000011.1, on the reverse strand, counting down.
GAAAAGGTGGAAAATTGAGATTTTTCATAATACCTACAATTAGTAGAAAATTAAATAAAAATTTGGAAGAATTAAAATAGAAAAAGATTAAACTTAAATAAATAAAAAATTAAGAATTTTAAATTGAATAACATTTTATTAAGATGAAATTATTTTCTAATAATTAATAAATAATTATTATAAATTTTGTTGATTTATGAATAAAATAAAAATATAAATTCACACAAAAATATGCAACAAATTTTCCGTTAATTCGCAACAAATTTTCCGATTGGTTCATCCACCAAAATTAAATTTGTAAATTCTCGTATTCATTGGATAATTTCTGCTGGGCCATCATAATTTTGTCTGCAAATCAACAACAAATCCGTTTATATTTTCTTCAAGACCCAATTGGGTACATTTGTAGGGAAATTGGCTGTTGAGGTCCAACACTGCGATTGAATATTTTGGCCAATCTTTTGTGAATTATACCAAATTCCTTGTTAAAACAATTTCGATATTCCATGCTGAAAAATTTATAAAAAATTAAATATGAGAGTTTGGCAAAAAATGATAAATTTATTGCCTATCTATATCCATTTATAAAATTTTAACGAAAAATTATCGAAAATTCATTTAAAAACTTCGAAGAATAACCTTATTAAAAAGATTAAATGATAAAAGATAAGAGAAAAAAATTATCAAAATCCTCCAAAAGAGTGAATTTTATTCAAATTTCATCGGTTTGATGGCCAATTTTAAAGCTATAGTTTATTTAAATATGAACATTTTAAAATATAATAATACCTGCTAAAATAGAGTACGGGAGCATTCATTGCAACGCCCAAATTGAGGATTATGGAAAAGCAGTTGTCGTAAATGAAGCAAGGGATTTGGGTCATGTCCACATAAGAGAGGACCAATTTGTACCAAAATTGGTGGGACAATGGCCAAATTACATAGGAGCCAATGTTGATGAGAAAAATTAGAAGAAGTGAGCGAAATATACGGTTGTTGAAATTTTGTTGATTATTGGAATGGGCGGTTGAGTCGGAAATATAAAAAATATGATTAATTTAGCAATTATACTCTTATTAGAAACATTATTATTATTACCTTCCCAAGAATTGTTATTCATTATTCTAGAGTCTCGAAAGATCTTTAAAAACTGTTTGTTTAACATATTTTATTATAATTTTCATTAATTTTATCGCCTCTCAAATAAAACAAATTTGCTCCAATTATGTCCAATATTCCGGATGTCTTCAATATTCATCCCAAAGGCCATCAATCAAATATACTTAATCTACGAAGGAATAAGTATGTATGTACCTATTTGACAGAGTCGGTTTCGATTTGATAAAATCGGTGAAATTTCAAACCGAAATCGGAAAATTTGTCAAAAAATTCTATAAATATTTTTTTAAAAATTTAAAAATAAACACGGATAGTGTTCCAATTCCAATTGCTCCTAAAATTTGGATAAGTCGATCAAATCCAGTGATTGCAATTGCCACTTGGCTAGTGCACATTGCCCAAAATGGCAGTAGAAGAAATTTGAATGTGATGGAATATGGCACAAAATTGAGGCCACTCAATGCCACGTAAAAGTAGAAAAGATGGCCAAATTGATGAATGGATTCGGTGAAGGCAATTAGCGAGAGGAAAAAGCTGGAAGACCGATGGAGTACTCTGAAGTCAATTATTTGTGAAATACTAAATTTTTGAAAATGCCTTAAGGAAATTTCGAGGAAATTTCGTTTATTTTAATTTTTTAATATGACAGTATTTTGGATTGAGACTTGCCGATATTTTATTGTCACGAAAATGATGGAAAAGTTGAAGGCAATGCCCACAAATCCAATGAATGTAAGTGCCAATGAAGGACAAATGAATATGGCGGATGGGCCAGTGACATTGTAAGTGTGATAAAGCTTCGTGTTTATGAATTATTATCAGGGAAAAGATGGATGGAATAAATTTAAATAAACTAAAAATATTCCCCTAGATAATCGTTTTTTCTTAATCAAATTTTGGCTAAAATTGGTATTTCGGTCTAAGAAACGAAGTTTGGTTAGTCAACAGATAATGGACTAAATTTTGTAAAATTTATAAATTTAATATCATAAAGTAATGGGCATCAAGGTTATTTGAAATTTAAAAGACGAAAATACAAAAAATATTTTTTAAAAATATTTTATGACTATATCTTTACTAAAATTTAAAAGTTTCAATTCATCATTTAATGCACTAAAGAATTTATTAAACGATGGTTGGTACAAATTTCCCTGACAAAAGTATTGTCATGGTCGAAACCTGCTCCTTTTTTATAAGAATAACCGACGTATCCTTTTTGATATACAAATTTAGGCTAACTTACTACATTGCTGCCCACCAATGGCATTTTTTTTTGTTCTCTTGTCCAATCGGGATGGGAGAATAATAAAAAAAAAGTTAATTTTTCCTTTTTATTATAAATCAAAGATCCATGAGAAGCAATTAAAAGAAGAAAAAGACGATAACAAGAATAACCGTTAAGTATAAATGATCGGTAACGATAAATTTTAATAATATTCTTTTTCTATCATCCGCCATTTCATTAAAATTTTCCATTTTTTTACCTTTTCTTTTTTGCTGATTCCAATTATTTGGTCAATATTGTATTTTTTAATATGAAGCACCTTTTAATTAATTCTGACAAAAACAAAACCAACTATAAATTTGATGCTGACTCAATCGTATGCGCACAAATAATGTTAGAAAAATAGATGGAAATAAAACAAGTTTAACGAATTTAATATCAAAATTATACAGCCCTGATTTGTATAGATTGGCTTAGAGAGGGAAAAAAATTAATGGATTTTATTGGAAGATAGGCAAAAAGTTCCGACAAAAAAAGTTGTAAAATAGTCATAAATTGGACGTTTTCGTTTTTAAACCCTAGCTTTGATATGTTTGATCAATTATTTTGATAAAAAAATGCTCTAATGGAAGAATTCAATAGAAAATTTTATTGTTTGAAATAGCTATGATATTGACCATTTGCCTAATGGCTAAATTCGGTCGAAGTAAAAGGAAACATGGATTTAAAAAAATAATTTGAAAAAATGATATTGTTGAATAATTTATTTCCAATCTAAAGAAATAATTAATCTCAGTGTTAAAATTGCATTAATGATTTATTGGGCGACGTCCACATTTTTTCATGAGTAGTCTTGCAGAAAATATATTAAATGAGTAATTGCGGATTGCAGTGGGCAAATCACGTTTTCCAATGTTGACCTTCTTCTTATCAGCTCGCATTTTTATTTTTGTATCTACTTCCACTGATTAGTTATAAAATTGACTTTCCCAAAAATAATTGATCCAATTTGAGAGACCATGCTATTTTTTATTTGACTGAGATAATTTTTTAAAGAAAATGACGAAAATCATATTAAGAGAAATTTAAATACAAAAAACTCAAATATTTCCACCCTAAAAATTCGAAAAAAAATTAATCATTTCTTTATAAGCTATAAAGAGCCATAGAAACGCATATGTGCCAAAATTTTAAAAAAAAATTTGAGAAAAAATTATTTTAAAAAATTGAAAAAATTCTTTATTTTATTTTTCCATAAATTACTATAAAAATGAAAATTGGGTTCATTGGAGCAGGAAAAATGGCTCAAGCAATGGGTAGATTATTTTAATTATTTTATTTAAATTTTATCTAATATTTTAATTATATAGCCCGCGGCCTCATCAAATCAGGTATCTGATGAGAGAATCTTAAAGGATACAAAAATCTGTTCAAATTTTAGGCCGATATCCACCTGAAAATTTGTCAGCCAGTTGCCCAAAAGTGATTTATTTTGAATATTTTTACAAATGAATTTAAAAATTTTTAAAAATTACAGATCGATTTACCTTTGCTTCATGAATGCAAAGTAAAAAATGAGAAAAATGATTACCTAAATTCTGAATTTATTTTACCATTTTTAAAGAAACTCGGCCTTTATACAACGCATGATAATACGGAAAGTGGGACTATTAAATATTCCACTGAAATTACCAAAAAAAATTATTTATTATGTAATTTAGTTGCCCGTGAGAACAATGTAATTTTTGTGGCTGTTAAGCCGGATCATGTGCCAAAAGTTATTTCTGAAATTGCGCCCCTTTTCCGTCGCGATCATTTGCTCATTTCCATTGCATTAGGTCAAATAAAATTATTACAAATTTACAATTAAATTTACATATTTTCAGGGATCACAATTCGATTTATTGAGCAGGTGGGTGAATGGTTATAGTTAATAATTATTTTATCTTTATTAGCTTTTACCCTCAAAATCTCGGGTGGTGCGAGTAATGCCAAGTAAAAATTTTTTAAAATTATTTTCGTATTTATTATTTAAATTTAATTCTCCTTCAGACACTCCAGCGGTGGTTGGAGCCGGGGCATCCGCCTATTCAATGGGTGGGAAAAATTTATTTAATGAAAATAATTATTTTAATTTTCAGGTTCTGCATGTCAAGATGGTTTTTTTCCTTTTTCAAAAATTTATTTTTTTTCTCAATTTTTAAGGAGATTCCCAAGTTGTTCAAGATTTATTCTCCACCGTTGGCTATGCCGTTGAAGTCCCCGAAATTCATATTGACCCGGTCACTGGTCTAAGTGGAAGTGGACCTTCATATGTGAAGAAAAAACAATAAGAAAATTTGGAAAATAAAAATTTTAGGCACTTTCCGTCATTGAAGGCCTCGCCGATGGTGGCGTAAAATTAGTAATTTAATAAATTTTTAAAAATATCTAAAATTATTAAATTTAGGGTCTTTCTCGTGAGCTTTCGATGAAATTGGCTGCAATGGTAAAATAATTTATTAAATTTCAAATTTCTCTGAAAAAAGAGTTTGCTTGGGGCTGCCCGAATGTATTTGGAGACTGGGGAACATCCTGCAATTCTGAAGGAAGCCATCCAGAGTCCGGGTAAATTCAATTGCAAAATATTTTAATTCATTTGAATTAAATTAATTTTTTACATTTTTTATATTATTTTTTTCAACTTCTCCAATAGGTTCAAAAGGCATGACAAATTAAATTTTATCATTTTTAAGGTGGATCAACCATTTTTGGCATTCATGAACTGGAAAAAGGCGGAATGCGTGCACTTTTGATAAATGCTGTGGAAGCGGCCTCGGAACGATCGAGGCGAACTGGCCAAGAATTGATGCCAGCCGGAAGGGCATCCGTCATTTATAGAAGCGAAATTTAAAGAAAATGCGATTATATATTTATTTAAAAATAATAAATTAAAAGAATTGTAATTTCCATAATTAATTCGGTTTAAATAAAGATTTATAATTTTATAATAAAATTAAAAAAATTAAAAATAGAGCCTATGATAATGTCATTCTGATTGAGAGGGAGGACTCAAATATTAATATTTTCCCAAATAAAATATTAAATAAAATTATTTATTAGGACAGCAATGACAGCATTATTATTTATCCCAACCAAATTCTTATTTGCCCATTATTGAATTGAAATCCATTAAATAAAAAATAAAATTTATGCAAAAACCAACTTCCCATCCGACATCCACCATCAATCCATTTCCCACCATTTTTCCATTTTTTAATTCCTAAATTCATGTTTAGCCTTTGAAAAGATGTTTTTTACGTTATTGTAAAATATAATGACTCTCCTTTAATTCAATTTCGAAATAAAAATGTTTTACATATTTTGTTTTCCATTTTTCACATAAAAATAAATTGTACCATAGGCGCAATAGGCAATAGGCATCTTTGTTCCTTTTGAGATGGGAGCATTTGGTTTGAAAATATTTAAGTCAACAAAGCCTCCGGGCAAAGAATAAATAAAGAAGAAAGGGGGCACAAGGCAGTGTCAGCCCCAAAGCCATCATCGACCGACCAATCTTCCCATTCTTTTTTTCCGTATTTTAATTTTTTAATACAGAGGCAAGGCTAGGCATATAATTTTAGGCTATATTCAAAAATGATTTTCGATTAATTTTTGTTTTGGCCGAAATTTCGGTAATTTCAGTCACAAAATTTCTATTTGCAATTTTCCGAAATTTTTTAAAATTTCTATTTGCAATTTTCGGAATTTTTTTGACCCTATGAAATTTCTATGGGAATTTTTTTGAGACATCGATCCTCTCTCCCTGACGGATGCTGATGCTGATCCGGCAGCAGAGGAGATCAATTGTGCCGATGCCAATGCCAAAGTTCTTTTCCCTTTTTATTATCCTCCCTCGTCATCTCCTCCACAAATCTACACCTTTTCTTCCTCAATGCTTTCTTTCCCCACTACATCATCATCCCTCTTTCTATTTTTCTATCCAATTCCAATGTCCAATGTGACCATTGAGCATTTCATCGACCCAGTCAAAGCAGCAAAAATAAGGCCCCAAAAGTGTTTACGATGCCAAATGCTGCGCCGTTATGTCCATCGCTGCTGCTCTTCCCCAAAAATACACAAAGCAATTTTGCACATTTTTGGCTATATTTTTGGGCACAACAACTTCTGCGTGCTGCATCCCTTCTCCTTTTTATTGAATGAGTCAAATAAAGTAAAACAGAGCAAAATTTATTTTTCTTCATTCCCTTCCCTCACATCATTCTTCTATTTATTTTTAAATAAATTTGGCCAAATCGAGCTTATTTTTTTGGCTTTTTTTGCCAAAATATTCTAAGCAGATTTTTCTAATTTTCCAAGCATGGAAATTTTTGGGGATTTTCATAATTTATTTAATTTGATTCCTCCATTCCAGTCCCACCCATGGCTATTTCCCAATCAATCTCAACCTAAACAGCGATTTCCTAACCAAAAAACCCGATAAAATAGATGTTGAAATGATAGCCAAAAATAGATTTGGCCATTTTTATCAAAAATGATGATGATGACGAATTTTTTATGCGGTCATTTAAAATTTAATCCAACATTTTCTGAATTTTTGCTTAAAAATTCCTGCTTTTCTTACAAAGTTAAGCTACCAATTTTCAAATGTTTACATTTTTGTTTTTGTCGCGTAAATCGTAAACAATAAAGAAAAAGCATAGCATATACTTACTAGTACATCCTCGCATCGACCGTCGACCCCCATTTCCCAACCAAACATAGATTAGAGGTTACACTTCCACTATCCTCTACATTTCATCAACTTCATCCCCATCCATTGGAGATTGGCGCAATCATAAATCGATTTTTGCTTATTCCCCTTTCTCAGCATAACTCCAATCCAATTTCCAATTCCCATCCAAATGAATGACTCACAATTTGTTCTTTATTCCGTAATAGATGTCAACAACGCCATTCGCTTTCTTTTGACTTACTTTTGTCCAAAATTTCCATTGAACAATTTTTTAATTTTTAGAAAGCAAATTTTGACAATCAAAACACAAAAATTTAATTCAAATTCGACAACAACAATAAAAATGGCATCATATGAACAAATGGAATCATCGCGTTTTGCCTGCTGCTGTGGACCATGCCGCACCCATGTCGAAACGGTTCATTAAAATTTATTAATTTGAAATAAATTTAATATTTTAAGGGAGCCTATGTGATCGCCTTCCTTGGCGCTGCCCTCAACATCTTCCAAGCAATTTACAACTTTCTGCCATCCAATGGGACCCATCATCAAAACATCACTTCCGGAGTGGTAAATTAAATTATCAAAAATTAAAAACCATCCAAATTTATTTAGCTTTGCATTTTGTTTGCTCTCATGCATTTGTCGATCATTTGTGCCCAGCGCAAACGCAACCCAACCCTCTATTTGCCCTACTTGATCTTCGTGGTATGTTCAAAAACAAAAATTTTTGCCAAGTCATCTCAAGGTTTTAAGCCATAATTTTTTAAATTTATTTGTGAGGTGACTAATTTTATTATTAATGATTAAATGGATACGCCCCGGTTTGTCGGCGGCCAATTTGTCGCCCGTTTGGTAACTCCTCAATATGTGAACCAATTTGGATGTTTTTGGCATCAAATTAAAGAGCAGAATCTTGGCTATTAAATGATATAAATTTTATTTAAATTGGTTCAAAATTGGCGAAGTTATGGCCAAAAAACCATCCAAAAGGACCTTTACTACGGTTTTGCGAAATTTACAGTGGTTTTTTAGGCAAAACTTTATCATTTCCGAACCAATTTAAGTAAAATTAATATCATTGAATTGCGAAGAGTCTGCTCTTTAATTTGATGCCAAAGTCATCCAATTTGGTTCACACATTGATGAGTTACTAAACGACGACAATTCGGCGGCCAGCGACAAATAGTCCTGTTCTCGATTAAATTGGCCACAATATACAAAAGTTTAAGTCCAAGAATTATATGAGATGCGCCCCTTTCCTTGAGATATCATTGACCAAATATTAATTAAAAATTAATAAATTGATTAATAAATCATTTAAATATTTTTCCATTTATAGGGGATTGGCTTGGCTGTCAGTGTTGTGTTTTTCCTGGCACTTTTCGGCATCGCGATTGTTGCACCGGAGACAATGATTGAAGAAATGCGCAAACAATTACCGGACGTCAAAATAACCGTCGAATGTAAAAATCAAATTAATATTTTTTATTGATTAAAATTCATTTTTTTGCAGATTTCCGCATGATTTTTGGCCTCATGGCTTTGAGCGTTGCATTGGGAACTCTGCTGAATGCCTGGTTCTACTCGGTGGTCTATCGCGCCTACAAATACATGAAGGAACAAGGCCAATCATTTGTGCCGGCAGTTTAAAGTGAAGAAATGAATGATGGAAGAATTTGGAAGAATGAAATAAAGACTAATCTTATAAAGACATTCAAAAACCGCTAAGTTATGATTTATATGACCATTCCATATTCTCATTATTAATTCTAATTTAATGGACAGACATATTCTTAATTTCGGACATTCTTAATTTTCAATTTTGCAAATAAATTTTGACACATAATTTATTGATTTATAATTTATTCATTTGTGTAAAGTGAAATAATAGGTAAATTTTATAAGAATTTAAAAGCATAAACACATTCGAAAGAATTAATTTTGTTGAAAAGAAAATACAGAAAAAATTCAATAAAAACAAATAGGTTGGGGATATTGATCATTTCGATAGTTATTCTATTATTGTGCTCCTCTTCTTTGGCCACCGGTCACCATCGCTCGACAATATGGACAAGTATTCGCGTGGGCAAGCCACGTTCGAATGCATTGCGAGCAGAAAATGTGGCCACATTTCAGCTGAAATAAAACTCATTTTTTCCATAATTTTTTATTTATTTAACCAAACCTTAATTGGCGATCTGAATCCGTTGAAGCAAATTGTGCATGGTTCATTGGCTTTGCATTCTGCCTCCGATGGTGTTGAGCCAAGATGAGTATTGCGAGCATGCCGATTGTCCAAATACTCGATAGATTTACGTAGCAGATACCCAACAAAAAAGGACAGCAAACTCTAAAAATATTTTTAAATTTGATATCGAAGAATGGATCAAACCATAAGGATATTTAATTGTATCAAAACAAGGAAGAGGCCCATAAGCCACCAGACGATCAAAGCGACCATTGCATATAAGATGATGATGTTCATAATGTACATGTACCAAGCGATTTGATGCCAAAGAAGTAGAAATTCTTGGTCTTGGCCATTGCGATGTTCACTGGCCACTGTCCGTCGATTGAGTTGAGTTTCGGAAGGAATGCTGTTGTTGTTGTTCTCGGTTTGATTGGTGGTTGAGGTATTAATTTGACGTGTTATGGCCGCGATGTTTGCTGCCGAATTCATTTTTATTGTAATTTGTATAATCTGTAATAAATTGTTTGTTTATTTGGTTTTATTTATAAAATGGAAATAAATTAATGCAAAAATAAAATAATAATAATATGATCATGATCACTGGTTTAAGATTAAAGAAAGTTTAAATTAAACTCCAATAATTTTGTTTATTATTTGAAAGGATAAAATCATGAGGGAGTTTATTCTTGCTGAAAGCTCTTAATCTTATTAAAAAAAATAGCAAAAACGGCTTTCATCCTAATAAGCCAAACATCCAAAAAAATTCTTATTTGTTGGTTTAAATAAAGTTTCAAAAAGCAACCAAGCCAAAACCAAAAGTAAAGATATAGAAAAAAGTTTCAAAGCGAATGGTATAGTATTCGTATTCGCGTTTTGCTCACATTCACATGAGAGATTAGAGATTATTGATTAGAGATTTAGACATTTAACAAACGATGAACATTACATTGAACATGCAGCCATTGCCATTATTATTTTTATTATCCAACCCAACAACGACAACCGACCAACAATCTACACAACACCACCATCACCATCGATTAGTATTATTAGTTGATATGATAAATCAATAATTAACACCAAATAAATCGCGTGAACGCGCTGCAATGAATAGTCGTAGCGAAAATTATTTAAAATTCCTATCAAAATTAACCAAAATTTAAGCTTAAAATGCAGCTTAATAGTTTCCCGAGAAATGGGCTTACATGAACTTAATAAGCTAATTTCAACTTATAGCAAGCATCCCATACCACTTTAACTTTTAAAATAACCATCATCAGTCATCACAATCATAAATCGATTCTTTAAGTCAGTGCGCCAACGCCATGGCTCGTCCAGTTTCCGCGCTTCGACTACGCACGCTCCGGGGTCCACTCTTACATTCCTCCGCAGTTCCAATTCCAACACATTCCAGCGAGACTTTGAAAAAATATTTGATATTTCAAAAAGTCCCAATTGGGGATGGTGCCCATTTTTCACAACACAAATCAAATCATAAATCACCCTCCTCTTTCCCTTTTTCAATTTTAAAAATTTCATTTAACCTAATTTTTGTTTTCTAGATATCAAATTTTGTCAATCAAAACACAAAAATAAATTCGATTGCAACAACAACAAAAATGTCCAATCAACAAATGGAATCGCGCTTTACCTTTTGCTTTGGTCCACTCCATACTCATGTTCAAAAGGTTTATTAGATTTATTAATAAATACTAAACAACATTTTAAGGGTGCCTTCGTGTTCGCCATTCTCGGTGCTGTCATCAACCTCGCCATGGCATCTTCTTGCATTGTCTGGTATTCCGGCATCTACCTCAAACATGGAATGGTAAATCTCCAAAAATTATTTCATTTTTCACTTTTATTTTCAGGTTTATCTTTCCGTTGCTCTCGTTCATGTGTCGATCATTGTGGCCCAGCTTAAACGTGACCCGTCCTATTATTTGCCCTATTTGGTTGTCGTGGTATGTTTATGTTCTAATAACTTACATAAGTAGCAAATAAAGTGATCAGTGTTATAATGCTTAAGCTTAAGTTAACGTCCAAAAACTTGAGGGCACAATCAATTTGCGGGATGGAAAGGATAAAGGATGAGGTAGATGAAGAAGAAGATCATCCTCAGTCAGCTTCATCTCTTCTCACTCATCATTCTCGCTCTTTTCCCTTCCATCCCATAAAATGCAATAGTACCAACTTAAGATTATATTTTTACATCTTCGAACAATAATTATAATTAAATATTAATTTTAATATTTAGGGAAATAGCTTGGTTCTCGGTGTTGCCTTTTGTCTCATCTATTTGGGCTTCATGATTGCTGCACCGGAAGAGATGATTTTGTCAATTATTTACGCCTATCATTCTTCGAAGAGCGAACCACCCAAAATGACTCCCATCGCATGTAAGTTGTAACCAATTAATTTTTTTTTATTAAAAATGGGATGAACCCATAGAATCAAAATGAAAATAGTGTATAAAATAATTTGATTTTTTCAGTCTTCCGTCTCGTCACTGGGCTCACCGTTTTGGTCATTGCAGTGAGTATTGCCCTGAATGGCTGGTTCTATTCGGTCGTTTATCGCGCATACAAATTCATGAAGGAACAGCAAGGCCAAGCATATATGGGAGAAGGAGTTCCGGAACAGGTCCAGGTTGAAGTGGCAGGAGGAATTCACCAGCAGCCAATCTAAAGACGATGAAGAAGCAAGAAAGGATGGAAGAATAATGAATGAATAAAATATTAAATCAAGCCAAATTATTGTTTTTTCGGTTATGTAAAGTCAATCAAAAATTCAATCATTCTCTTTATCATCAATCAATTTTAATGTTTTTCTTTTCTTTTTTGCCCAAATAAATCTGGATAAATTAATTTTTGTTGATTTAAATATTTTCAAATTAGATAGATTATTGGGATAGTGACGGAAAGGCTTTTTTTGCCCCAAATTAATTCCACCGATTTGCCCCAAATTCTGCCTGTTTGAACTAAATTAATTCCCTTCTGTTCTCAAACATTTAATTCCGCTTATTAGTAATTCCACCTCTGTTCTGATTTAAATAATTCCGCCTTTTGGTCTGAAATTAATTCCTCCTTATTTTACACTAAATTAATTTCTCAAGGCTTTGCACTAAAGTATTTCATTAAGCATCTTCGATTATGAAGATACCAATAACAATAATTAAGAAAAATACACAATTTATATTTATTCAATCAAATTATAGTCATTTTAATATTTAATTCAATCCATTCACATTTTACTTTAAATTACCAATTTTATCATCATCATTCAATTTGTTCCTTATCATTTTGATTTATTGCGATCCAATATAATGTGGATAATATGCTGAATTCATATCATTGCCAGTTTGGCAGACCACACCGAAAGGACTCTTAAAAATGAGAAGAAAATAAAAATTAATTTGTTCTAAAATTAATTTTGTTTTTACATCAAGTTCTCCAGTAATACGACAATTTTTTAGCATGCTCAAAATTTCATTTCCATGTGCATAATCCTTTGGATCAACAACCTTAATTTTTAAAATCTTTATAAGTACTTTTTTTCAATTAAAATTTAAATTTAAAGGCATTTAAATGATTTTTTGTTAATTTACTTGTTCGAATTTTGGGCTTTGTGCAAGTCCAGCATTCAATCCAGCCAATGGATTCGGCAATCCACCTGCTATTAAATTGTTAAGAAAATATTTTTTTCCATTAATTCACAATTCGCATCGTTAAATTAATGAAATGATTAATCGGTTTTGCTTTCGAAACAAACTAGTGTTTAAATAATGTGTTTTTTGTGAACAAATGAGAATAAAATTAAAAAATATTTGTTCCCACTTCCCATTTAAGACGAATATTTTTAAGTTTAACTGACCAAATTGAGCCATAATAGGTTCATTGATTAGAAGGAAAATGTAAAAGAAGATTAGTATGCTACTTTTGATTTGTTGAATCATTTTTGGTAAATTTAATTGGAAATTTCTAAAATAATTCCCAAGGAATTTTTCATTTATTTAAATATTGCTCAAAGCCAAGCAGAATGAGCAGTGTGGCCTCAGAAAATTCGAAAAAAATTTGGGTGGTCTTCAAAATGATTTCCAATTTAAAAATTGGCCCAGTGAATATTTTGACACCTGCTTTTGGAATTCATCTTCAACCGCTTAATATTTGCATTCAAAAATGCTAAACAATTCCAATAATTTTTTCATAATTTAGGGCCAATGTTTTCTCAGTCCTCAATTGTCTTTGTGAGTGAAAATATTTCATTAAATTTCATTAAAATTCTATAAAATAAGCATTAATGCAGTTCGACAAGTCACAAATTATATGCTCATATTGTAGAGATGAACAGAATTAGGATCCACATTTATTTTATTCAAAAACAGTTGGGAAAACATTGGAAAATGCGCAAAATATTGAAATTTTCATATGAAAATATTCCATCTGTCTAAATATTCTACGTTGATGAATTTGGAATTTTCGACCACCCATAAACTTTTGCTGGATATTTAGGATTATTTAAATGGAATCAAATGTATTTAATTGGATATTAAAAAATACATAAAAATCTAATAAATATTTTAAAATGCATTTCCATAAAATTGCCTCCTCTCTTTTGATTGTTTTATTTCTTTTGGCATTAATAAATGAATTTGGAATGGCACAATTTAGTCAGTTTTTTTTCAAAGGAAAAAGTAGAATCGTTTTTTACCTTTTTTTCAGATGGAAAATCGAATGGGCAAAAAACTCCTGCTGAACAGGTAAAAATAAAAATAAATAAAATTTATTAAAATTATTTATAAAATTTATTAGACTGTCGATATGAAGGATTTTGCCAATTTGCTTAAAAAAGTTCTAACCGCATGCAAGGTTGGAATTTTAATATCAAAAAATATATTATTAACATAATTAATTAATTATTTATATGGTGAAAACTCTCATCCTTTTTAATATTTAATTTCTTATTAAATAAAATTCCAGTTTTAAATTGGAAAAAATGAATTTATTATTATTATCCTTCTAGAATGTCGATGGTGGTTTGTCCTGTTCAAAATAAAGTGGAATAGGGCTCAACAGCAATAGCAAATTAAAACATGTTGGAATGTTTGAAGGAAATTTAATTGGAAAAATTTTACAAAAATTAATTTGTATTGAAAAGAGAATAATGTCTGAATAAAAAAAAATAATTCCATTTTTTTCATCATTGATTTTTTATTTTTATAATTAATTTAATTTCCCATTGAAAAATATAAATTCTTAGAGAAATTACCAGTCCTTCAATTGGCCAACCAAATCCATCTTTTATGAACAAAAAAAATAGCCGACACTCGAATTCGAAACCAATTTATATGATTTCCATTGGAGCATCCATCCTCCGAGTGCCAATTTCCATTCCCTTTACTCACTCACAGTCAGTGCCGAATATGGCGCTTGGGGGATGTGTAATTGAGATGTGCCGGAAAAGGACAGTGAAATGCCCTCACACGGCCTATCTAATTGCTTGGATGTGGGTATAGCCGGAGGCCGCATCTTCTCCTTCAACCATTTCGATGAATTCGCCAATGCCACAGACCATAGTGAGGTGAAAAAATTGGCGAAAAAAAGCAGCAGAACGAAATGAAAATTGAGCAATCCGACGTGGAGACCAAAATTGTTTTATTTATAAATTTCTCCCTCTCTTGTTTAAGACTTCCAATTAGAATATTTAAAAATATAATTTTTATCACGACAATTTAATTATAATTTCAATTCATCAAAATATTTTCATAATTGTTTGAGTACTTTCAAATTTAAGTCAATTTAAAAGATTTACAATACACCCAAATGGACAAATATGATATTAAGATCACATTTGTGTTTAGCATGGAAAATAAACCAAAAAATATTTTTGTTTTTAATATAATTGAATGAAATTCTTAAAAAAAGTTAAAATGGCTACAAAAATAAATATATTTATTAAAAAACTGATTTAAATGTATGCTAAAAAATGTATAGGCTAAATGAAAATGAGAATGCTTTTCCGGCTGGCCATAAATCTATTTTTGCTAATCCATCCACATTTTTGTTTACCGAAATTGAGAAGAGAATTATGCCCATTTTAGGATTTCATTTTGTGGTTGATTTTATAAATATATTTGAATCCAATTTTTGTGAAATTTTACGATACATTTTTATATCTTTTAATAAATTAATTTTTTATGAATAACTAAAATCTCTATAATTATTCTATTTTTTGGATATATTTTTTAAAGCATTTTTATACATAATATTTTTATCTCTCCTCAAATCCTTTCATTTCACTTTTTTTTTACAATTTTACAAATTTTTGTTATTAATTATTTTTAATTTTGGTAATTGTCTAGCCTAAAAATATTTCATCCAAATTATTGGAATTGGCCCGGCAATAAGGCCACATTTTATTTCAATGAATGAAGCCAAAAGGGACATTCATAAAAAATTTTTCCCTCAATGGAATATTGCTTCCCATTTCCTTCCGCCCTCACTTCTTCGGCCAACCGGAAAATCCGACATCCAATTTTTGGTCAAAAGGCCGCCCCATCCTCCCCACATTGGCCCATTTTTCAATTGTTTTCCCCTACATCTAAAATTTAATTCACAATAATCCGAATGTCACATCAATTCCCCCATAGTCATAAATTTCCAATTTTAGCCACCATAATTTTGAGAGGGCCACTGCCAATTTTAGAAGTTTTAAATTATTTAAATTCTTAATAAAAATGAGTAATTTTTGGAAAATTTGCCCAATTTATTAAAAGCAGTTAATTTCACCATTTATTTTACATTATTTAATTATGGCCACGTATAGACTCATGAAATGGAATACCACAATCCACAAATTAATTAAATATATAATATCTTAAAAACAATTTAAATTTTCGTTATAAATCTTTAAAAATAATTTTTTATTCCCATTTTTCTTACAATTTTTTCCCCCAATTTTTTGACTATGCACGCGATGCTTGGGCCAGTAAAAAAATTTTTTATGAACAATTATTTTATTTTCTCCATTTTATACCAAAAATTATTGAAAATTTGGCACGCAAATGTACACACAAAATAAATAAACATCTGCTCTGAAAGTCGTCGATTCTTAAAAAATTTAATTTCCTTATTCCTTCTAAGAAATTTGGAGTTTAATTGAAATTAAAAAGTTTATTAATCTCAGAGCATTGTCTAAAATTCCAATTCAATTGGAATTGGAATAACTTTTAATTCAAATTTTTAAAAAAATATAATATTTATTAATTATTTAACGTTTTCAGGGAATTTAAGAAATTAATTAAAAAAATATTTATTTATGTAGGAGTGTGAAAATCCCACGCAATGTAAAAATTACAATGGAAATATTTTTATTTTCTTATATTTTTCTCCGATTAATCTCAAAAAATTCACACCAAATTCATTTAAATAGAAAGCATAAACAAATTGTCCATGTCTGTGTCATTAATCATTATTTTTAAAATAGTGCCAAAACATTAATTTTATTTTAAAATTAATTAAACATTCGTCAAATTGTCATATTTTTAGCCACATAAAATTATCCAAAATTATACCAAAAATGGCATCATCCATTCGTCAGCCATTAATCCCTCAAAATAATAACCAAAAGCAGTCACAAAAAATACATCAAAAATCGCCGCATTTGCCATCTGCCAACACCCCAAATAATTGTGAACGAATTGTCCAAGGAGTGGCCAAATTGAGTGCATTCCGAATTCCACCAAATCATTTGAAGAGGTCGTAAATTAATTTAAATAATTATTCGACAATATTTTGGCTTTTTCAGATGTTCCGAAGGAATGTTGCCATTTTCCGAACATTTAATCTGCCCTCAACCCAAAATTTTGATCAATGGCAAAAATGCATGGCATCTCGAGAAAAATTGTAATTAATTGAATTTTTATTAAAAAAAGGACTTATTAAGCGCTAATTAGAGGGTTCGGGTATCAAAAAGAAATGTTATAGTCTTGATTACCGGGACTAAAAGGTTTGTTCGAGGTGAGAGTGGGCCTATAGCTCTCGCCCGGGCCTTCGTCGGGGGCCTAAGCCCCCAGTGACCCAAGATTAGGGGATGAGGATTAGAAGAGTGTCTTCAAATTGTATTTATTTATTGTGGGAAAAATATATGATAAAATAATCGTCGGCAAGTTGAGGAGGAAAAACGAATCAAAAAGTGAAAAATTGGGGAAGGAGTGGGTTTAAAAGGGCAGATTGGGGCAATATTTGATTATGGGGTGACGGGGCGATTGGGCAAAAAGTGGGGGTACAGTAGAATGGATAGGAGAAGCCCTTAAGCATTTGGCATTGACAATATGGTTTAAATTGAAATCATATTTGGCAATATTTATGGCCTAAAAAACGCCAATTTTTTAGCAAAATTTTAATGCAAAAAATAATTTATAATATAAATTTAATAATATTTTAATATTATTAGCCCATCATCGTCCAGCAACCCAATTAATTTCTTCTTCATCGAATTATCTGCTTCGAGTCAACCAAAATGGGGTGGCCGCAATGCCCGGCAAACGGATGATGTCCTTGGATTCATGTGCCCCATTGGCCGTTGGAAAACGATTGGAATGGCTCAAAACACAACAAATTTTGGGTAAACATTTAGAAATTATTCAAAAGAAGCTAAAATTCCTTATTTTTGATAAAAAAAAATGAAAATTGATTCGTCTTTCTATTTAAAGAATCCATGAAATTGTACAAATTGTTGAGAGGTGGGAGACAAATTTAATTTTACAAAAATAAAAGAATTTGTTGAGAGAAATTCATCATTTAGCTTGGAGAATTTATTCAATTTTTTCCTCATTTTATTTTTTCCACGCATCTTCATTTCCTTTTTATTGACTTTTCTTTTAACCATTTTTTTCTTTTTTCGGATATTTTTTTGGCCATTCCAAATTTCCCTTCTCGCCGTTAATATTTCCCAAATCCAATAATCCAATTTTGTCATCCTCTCCCCCTGCCATCCAAAATTTTATTCTATGATTTTTCGACCTTTCATTCTAAAAGAATATTTTTTATAAAATTTCGCCGCAAAAATGAATCAAAAAATTTCGCTCGGTACTTTGGCAACCCCAAAAATTTCCATGGACCAAATATCTTGGGGTCAATTTTCTTGGGGTTCGTTTTATAAATTTAAATTTTAATTATTTTTATTATTCATATAAAAAAAAAATTTAAAATTCATTAATTATCAAATTTTATTGAATTTCTCAATAATTAAAAAATTATTTTATAATTTAAAATGGCCTTAAAAATAAATTTAATTTCATTGAAATTCAGTTGCTGAAGCAGAAGAATTGGCAAGAAGGCGGAAAAAATCATGTTGGAATGGAGTCGGCGCTTCCTATGCATTTTTGGCACTTTCAGTTCTGTTGAGCCTCTCAGTGGTTAGAAATATTTAATTTATTCAAAAATTATTGTATTAATTTATTCCCTATAAGGTGATTGGTGTTTGCCTTTTTTTGCATTCGTTTGTGCCAAAGGAATATTACAATAACCCAAATGGAATGCATTCCAATGCAAATGGACGGATGGGTAAAGCCATTCGAATGGATGCTGCCGGTAGCAATGGCCCAGAAAAAGTAGAAAGTGACACAGAAAATACGATGGAATACAAGGTGAAGTGATTTGACCATTTTTTACTGGTCAAAATTTTAAAAATCATATTGATTTAATTAATCGGCAAATAAAATGCTAAATTTTCTTAACATTCCAGTAAAAGGACCTTTTTGTTTTTAGATGTTTCCAAAGGAACAAAAATTTTAATAAGAATTTCAAATAAAACAGAAATCAACCATAATAATTTTTTATACATATTTCTTTCCAGGCTTTTATCGATCCATTTAAGCCAGCTGAATTTTTGATGTTCTACAAGAGAAGAAGACGATAATTTTGTGAATTTATTGATTTTTAATTACAAAAATGAATGGCAATTTATTTAAAAAAATTTTAATAACTTTGGAAGTAATAATATTGAATGAAATTTTCGTATTAATTAACTCGCTGAAATATGTTGGATTGGAACTGTAAAGTAATTAATATAAGAATGGAACCGGCGAGTGAGGGTAGCAAATTTTTGAATAAATTAATTAAAGGAGTCTATTAATTTATACAAAAAATAATTAATTTACATAAATCTTTCAGGTCGAAAAATAATTTTTTGAGGCCATATAAGTTGGCCAAATCAGACATCTTTAAAATTCTATAACCCCTAGACCTTTGGCCCCTAATCCCATCCTGCCCTGAACCTAACCTTGAGCAATAATACCTAGTTATGGCCAAGTAATATGGCCTCAAAAATATAATAATTTTTTGATATGAAAGAATTTGTGTAAATTGATTATTTTTGGGTAAATTAATATTTCCCATTTTTTTATTGAAACAATTTTTTAAATCGATTTTTTTTGAAAAATTCCTACAAATTCCAAAAGATTGATTCTCTCATTTTTCACATTTCTTTATTTTTTTTTTGAAATATGAGAAATCCCTCGAAAATATAACAATAAAATTCTACAGAGGTGAAAAAAGCATAGAAAATGTGAACAAAGAGGAGTTCACATTTTTCCTTTGTAAGCTTAATCCAACCATTTTTAAAACGCAAAAAACTTACCTGGTTACCTTCGCTGTTCTTCTTTTCACTTAAACAGCGTAAAAATGGGAAGGAAGGATGAAGAAGCTCCTTCAAATCCGATCTATAAAGTATAGCCAGCCATAAAACCAGAATTATTTATAATTGGGGCAAAATGTGCGTTCGATGGGATGGAATTGGGACACATTCACTTTTTCCCCATTTTCCCTTACCTTTGATATTCTACATTGGAAGTGTATTAATTTACCCAAAAAATTCCTTAAACTCCCATCCTGCCCAGAACCTAATACCTAACCCTGATGAGCCCTAATACCTAGTTATGGGCACATTATATGGCCTCAAAAATGTAATATTTTTCTACATGAAAGAATTTGAGTAAATTAATTATTTTTTGGGTAATTAATATTTTCCCAAAAATGGAATAATCATATCGTGTGTCCACCAAAATATAAAAATCTTTTATAAAATACAAATAATTAATCAATGCTTTTCCTATTTTATTTATAGCTTCATATTTTATTGATAAGGGAAATATTAATTCGCCCGGAATATATCTACAATGATTCAAATTTTGCTTCACAAAAATATTTTTGACTTTATGACTTTAGTAATAAATAAAAAAATATTAGATGAGGAAGAAATATGAAAAGGCAGATAAGAACATCGCCGATAATAAATAAATTTTACATTTAATTTCGGCCATAAACCAGTTTGGAGATTTTTTACTAATCTTTACTAAATTTTTAAGACAATTATTCCTTTTAAATTTATCAACCGGAAATATTTCTCCATTGTTTTGTTTTTCAAATTTTAATAAAAAAGGACAGCTGTGCTTAAAACTATTCTCATTCAAATAATAAACAAAAATAACAAGGCAAAATCATTGTCATTTTAGTGGAAAAAATCAAAAATCATTTCGTTAAAAAATATTTTTATAAACTAATCTCGATTTTATTCTCATCATAAAATTAAATAGACAATATTTAAAATTTTTAGATGTGGATTTTAAACTCATTATTCATTATTTCATTTGCTTATGCCTGCATTTTCTTCACCATTTTAGGCCAATCCAATATTACAATTCGCAAACAGGTAAAAAATGTAAATTTGAAAATTGAAATTGTTTATTTTTTTTTTTCTATTCTATGAATCATCCCTATAGCCCTATAGCCCTATTTAACCTCTCTCTCTCAAGGTTTTTTGCGAATGTTTTTATTGCTTTGGTTTTCGACCACTTTTTTGGCTTTATCTGACCCGTTTTTGTGTACTTGAATTTCCTAGATTTTGATTGCCATAATTAAATTCTCTAATTTGTTTCAAATAGTTAATTTTAATTTTGATTGATAAGGGAAATCTTTTTAAGGCTAGAAAACCCCAATAATAAGGAATTAATTAATATGTATTAAATTAAAATCCAAAAAATTTTAATTTTTTTTGACAGTTTAAAGAGCCGATCACCCGTTTGACACATAATTTGATAAAAGGTACTGCAAAGGGCCGAGGCTTGCAATGGTTGGAACATTTGGTCGACGATTTTGGTCATCGGCATTTGTGCTCGAAACAATTGGAAGAGTAGGCGATAAATTTTAGGATTAAAAATATTTTTATTTTTGTACTTAATTAATTTATTCTTATTAATTTCTAAATTAATATAATTTTATTAGTGCCATTGATTTCAATGCGAGACGACTTCGTGCAGACCACTTCGATTCAGTTCGTTTGGAGACGGTCAATGACCTTCCAAAATGGGTCCGAGGCGACGACAGTGCCATTATGCTGGGTTTGGCTTTGCAAAAATATTTTAAAAATAAAAAAAATTATTGAAATATTTCTTTTTTTTAAATACAATAAAAAATTAAATTTAAATAAAATCAAATAATTAAGAGCCTCGAAG
This sequence comes from Pratylenchus scribneri, assembly GCA_030063045.1. Taxonomy (NCBI): domain Eukaryota; kingdom Metazoa; phylum Nematoda; class Chromadorea; order Rhabditida; family Pratylenchidae; genus Pratylenchus; species Pratylenchus scribneri. The sequence goes on along the minus strand of JAQSEB010000011.1, from coordinate 218,091 downwards.
ATATAAATATTTTGCATATCAAGTAATAAATAAATTCTTTTTTTTTGGAATGATTTTTCTGCATTGAATTAATTTAATCGTAATTTTTACTAAAAAATCTCTTGGTTACTCTTATCTTTTCTACTAGTCTATAGCTAAGTCTAAGTATAATTTAGAATTTTCTATAAATATTTTGCATTTCAAGTAATAAATAAATTCTTTTTTTGGAATGATTTTTTGCATTGAATTAATTTAATCGTGACTTTGAAAAAAATATTTTAAAAATAAAAAAAATTATTGAAATATTTCTTTTTTTTAAATATAATAAAAAAATTAAATTTAAATGAAATCAAATAATTAAGAGCCTCGAAGATTGCGTCTAACTCCATTGGCAATTATGGGTGGCGCATCAGGCCATGTGCGAGCCCAAGTTGTTGTGCTCACGGATTTGGACCAATTGGAGGTATTTTTTTATCAGTTATTTTGATTTGTAATTGGAACTGAAAATTTTATTCAAAATTTTCATCAAAATTTAAAAATTCCATAAATCAGGGAATCAATTTAGTAAAATATTTTCAGTCTTGTTTAAATTTTTTTACAAAATGAAAATATTCATTCAACATAGGAGCCTAATTATTTATTAAAAATGCAATTTTAATTTATTTAGTCAGTGAATGTGTCTGGAAAAATTGTACTCTTCTCACAAGAATGGCAAGGTTATGGGCCAACAGTGAAATATAGGACTTCGGCTGGCCAAGTGGAGAAAGCGGGCGGAATTGGTGTGATAGTCAAATCGGTAGGACCATTTTCATTGGCCACACCTCATACTGGCTCCGGATTTCATAGTAAGGCATCTTTTTAAAATTACTTTTCCAATGTTTAAAATTCTAGATTTAAATGACTTTAATTCTCCAATTTTAAGATGCTCAAATTCCTATAGCATGCATCCCTTTGGAAGAGGCCGAACTAATGAAACGCCTTTATAATCGAGGCAAGAAAATTGTGGTAGAAATGCGGATTAAATCCCGGATGGAAGGAACGTGCACATCCAGAAATACTGTTTTCGATATTAAAGGTAAAAAATATTGTATTGTAAAATTAAATAAATATATTTTTATTTTTGGCTCCATCTATCCCGAACAAATTGTCCTACTGTCGGCGCATATGGACAGTTGGGACGTTGGACAAGGAGCATTAGATGATGGTGGAGGAATGGCCGCTGTTTGGCAGGCAATGGACACTTTGAGAAGATTTGCCAAATTGGATCCAGTATTTGTGCCAAAAAGGTAGAATATATTTTGTTAAAATATTTAATCAAATCAGCAGAGTTTAATAAAATTAAATTAATCAGAATAAATGGAGCACATATATAGAACTGAAAATATAAAATAAATCAGAATTTGTAAAAAAAACAAAAAAATCAGAATAAATGAAAACAAAAAAATCAGAATAAATTAAAAACACAAAAAATCAGAATAAATTAAAAACACAAAAAATCAGAATAAATGAAAAACACAAAAAATCAGAATAAATGAAAACACAAAAAATTAGAATTATTGAATAACACAAAAATTCAGAATTAATGAAAATACAAAAAATCAGAATTTATGAAAATACAAAAAAATGAGAATTTTATGAGATACATATAATTTGTTTAATAAAAATGATTTAACCATTTTCAACTTTTTTACATTTTATTTTATATATATTTAACAGAACAATTCGCGCTGTTTTCTGGACTGCCGAGGAGGAAGGGCTTCTCGGCGCCAAAGCATATTACAAAGCACATAAAAACGGTTCCGACCAATTTGTTTTTGTGTCAGAGACTGATCAGGGTGCATTCAAGCCAGAAACTTACAATTCGGTTCTCAAATTTTCTGGCACAGCGAAACAGGCAATAAATGGATTTTTTAATAAATATTAAAAATTAATTGAAAATAAGCTAAAGAAAAATTCATTTTTTAGCGCACAAAAATGCAAGACATTGTGCATTTGATGAACGGAAATGGCATTCCTCTGAGTCTGGAAATGAACAAAGATCAAGTAGAAAATTAAATTAAAATGAATAAAAATATTTTAGGGTGATGTACAATTTTGGGCGGATGATGGCGTGGCTGCAGTCAATTATCGAGCCGAAAAGGGTAAAACATTATATAATGTTAAATAAAATTTGGAATATTTTCCAACAGGCGTTGATTACTATTTCTATTTTCATCACACAAATGCCGATTATTTGAATATATTTAAGGAAGGCGACATTGACTATACAGCAGCCATTTTTGCCACATTAGCCTACACAATTGCCAATATCGATGATTGGGTGTAATAAAAATTTTTATTTTTTAATTTTTTTTTAATTTTGATTTTTATAATTATGTAGAATTATTTTGTCTATATTTTTGAAAATTTTACATTAAATCAATTTAATAATGGAAATTTATTTTAAAAATTAATGACTTGAATTAATAAAATATTGAAAGAAATTTTCCTATCAATTAACTGGCTGAAATGTGTTAGTTAGAACTATAAAAAGGTAATATAAGAATGGAACCGATGTATGTGAGCTAGCCAATTTCTGAACAAATTTTTGTCTATTTTGTACCATTTTTTGCAAATTAAAATATTAAATTTTCCTATAAAATAAAAAATGATTATGAAGATTCACATGTTTTTCACAATCAAATGCCGACATCTTTAAATTAACTAAATTTTTGCTGCCATTTTACTTATTATTCCATTCAAATTTAGTACCTGGCCAATGCATAAAATTTTGCGGCATTCTTATGTTATTTTCGAGAAGAAATTTTTAAGGGGAAGCGCGAACGCTATCCCCCACACTCAAAAATTTAGCTGTGGGAATATCCCATTTCGGGATCGCCCTGCAGGTCAACTCCACCCAAAAATGCAATGAGGGAATCTCGCCGCAGATATCCTGCCTTTTTGATCGCAGGGACATCCCAGCCAGGTAAGTTTATGAACTAACGAAATTTGCCCTTTTCTCCTTTCATCCTTACAAAAATTGAATGAGATTCATTTCTTTTAGGGAAGCAATATTCGGGTGAAGGAATCAAATTAAGGAAATATTGCACTGCCTCTTCGCATTGGATGAGCGCATAACAGAGGAGAGAAGGGAAAGATTGAGAATGGGGCGTGCAGAAATAGCAGTGTTGAGGTGAAGTGAAGAGAACTCTGGAGATTGGGAAATGGCAGAAAATAAGCCCGTTCCCCATTCCCCAATTTAAAAGTGCCGTCTTGCCTACTCTCATAAAATAATTTATTAGTTGGAAAAACTAATACAGGGGGGTATTTCAATTATGCCGGGTACTTGGTACTTGTTCCAAGTAACTTGTTCCAAGTTCAAGTTCCAAGTACAAGTTCCCTTGTTTCAATTATTTGCCCAAAATCTTTCCAAGTTACATGTAAAATTTTCCAAGTTAGCGATTCCAAGTTCCAAGTAACAAGCACATGCATTTCAATTCCTTTCTATCAACTTGGAAAAATTTTTGCTCACTTGGAAAGTAATTGAAACGCAGGGGAAGGGCTTTGCCCTTTGCCTTTGCCTTCTATTATATTCTTGGCCATTGAGTAAATTATAATTCGAGAATTATTCTTATTAGAAACTTTTTAAAATTTCAGAGATTATTTTCTAAATAATTTTCTATATGGGATAATTTTTAAAAAATTTTTCTATGAATTTTTACATTCACAAATATAAGCGTGAAATTCGTCAATCTGTCTATTTAAAAAAAATTCAGAATTTAGAAAATAAGTGAAAATTTGATATCAAATTAAAGAGCTGAAAGAGAGCTATCGAATGATATATAATTTTCTTAAATTAATTTAAAATTAATAAAGTTATAGCTAAAAAATCGACAAAAAATTAGAAATGAATTCATATTAATTTTGTAAAATCATATTTCTGAAAGTTATGAACAATTTCATTAATTTTATATATCATTCGAAAGCTTATATTTTGCCATTTAAAATGACATAAAAATTATAGAAAATGGTCTTCTTAGTCAATAATTATGATAGGGCAAACTTCGATGCGCCCGATTATATTCACACAAATGGAACAAGGTCAAAAAAATTTTTGGAAGCTTTTAAAAATTTCCAAAAAATTTTTTAGGCATTCCAACATATCGAAAATATATTTTCAGAAAATTTTAAATTTTTTCATTTGCAAATTCCAAAGCTATGAATTTTTTCTTTGGAGAAGTCTCGACCCATCTATCACAATTTTTTTAATAGTCAAAAATTAGAACAAAAATTCTAAAAAAAATATATGATGTAAAATTTCGTCATTTTATTAATCTGTGAAAATCTTAGAATTTTTCAACAATTTTTGGCCAAGTTATAATTTTTTATAATGGATGGATTCCAAATTTGCACCATTTTTATATAATATTTTTTATCTCTTCTAAAAATGGTCAGAAAATTCTGAAAAAAATTAGAGGCATAAAAATATGTTCATTTAACATCTCCTCAAAATTTCAAATTTTTTTATCCACAAATTCTCGAGTTATGCTTAACTTGGAATCCAATTTAGGGCCAATTTCGACCCGAAAAAATTTTGTTCCAAGTACCAAGTAAACTTTCCAAGTAGCAAGTAACTTGGAAAAGAAAAGCCATTTCGAGTAAATTATTGAAACAAAAGAACTTGTAACTTGGAAATTCTAACTTGGTACTTGGAACTTGGTACTTATATATATAAAGATGCTTTTGACTTTTTCATTTAAAATCAAATTTGAGCTTTTCTAGGGATTTTCATGATTTGGGAGTTGCACATCCTAGGGGTAACTTTTTATCGCGCATTCAGGAAAACTATACGTTTTTTGATTGGGGTTTGGGTTTGGGCCGAAACCGGTTTAAAAACCGGTTTGCCCAGGTAAAACTTTTTTCCCTGGACCTCAATCAATTTGAAACTAAAAACCGCTCCTAAGTTAGAGTATTAGCTATAAAATGATATATAGGTTGGGGGGTCTATCATGGCCAGGAAGCTCAAAACAAATCTTCAAAAATGGCCAAGTCGGGTGCGCGAGTCAAAAATTCTTGAATAACTTTTTTGAGAGTTGAGATAGAAGTGCGCGGTAAAAAGCAAAGTTGTAGAGCTCGATGAGACGAATCCAATGGTATATTGCGCGAGTTGTGAAACCAAACCGGTTTCGAGATATAAGCTTAAACCGGTTTAAAAAATCGAAAAATGCAAGGAGAGCGAAGCGAGCCGTCTAAAACTTGAATAAAAATCCCACTGGGGTACCTTAAAGCGCCCCGCGCTTTTTCCGCAACGGAAGCATGCCTTAAACCAGTGGGGCTCTGCCCCACTGGTTTGTAATTGAAAAAAAAGGAATTGAAACATCGATTTATCCCAAGTACCAAGTACCAAGTAAAAATCCTTCCAAGTACCAAGTACCCGGCATAATTGAAATACCCCCCAGTTGAAGAAATTGCTAGTAAAATTTCGAGAGCAAATTTTCCTTAACTTTAAATTAAAATTGCTAATATTTATTTTGATGATAAATGTGTTCATTATTTATTAATCATTAAATTTTCTATTCAATTACTTTTGTTAAAATATTTAGATTCTTATTCTTCAATATATCAGGCATCTTAATATTCATTTGGCATCAACATTATTATCGTCACAACCATTTGTTTGTTGGCAGCAACAAAAAGATACATTAAAGCCCCTTTAATTTAATTTCATGATAAATTTTCACTGTTTCATAAAAAAATTTTCTAAATGATTTTAATTGATGATTAAAGGATGCAAATTTGTAATAAATTTATCCTTAAATTACGGCACCTTAAAAATCGGAATTTTTATGTCAGAATCAGAATATGTTGGCAAATCATATTCGATAGTAAAATCTGCCTCATCTTTCCTAGAATTAATCCTACCCTAAACCCTCTTTTTTTGTGGCTTATTATAAACAGCAATTTTTCGACAAGAAAATTTCTCGGTAAAATATTCTATAATTTTGTGAGTAAAATTAAAATTAATTTTCTTCTTTAATTGCAAATTTATAATATACATTTGTATGGATTCCTCGCAATGTTGGTTCACATTTCCACGTCGAAATTGTTTGTTATAATAGACTTTGTCACTCCACGATTCTCGGACACATCCATCTGTCTGATATGGTCGCGATTCAGCATTCCCAATTTCATCCACACGGAATGTTGTACAAATTTTTAATTCCTTACGGCAAATGTACTAAGAAATTTATAAAATTAATTCTATTTAATTATAATTTAAAAATATACTTTTTAAATAACTATATTAAATAAGACAATTCATTGTTTTATCAATAAATTTTATTGAAAATTATTTATAAATGGCATTTGGATATTTTATGAATGGCACCATTTAAAATATTGATGGCATCTCTCATTATGTTATGCATCTTTTCAAAATGATTAGCGCAATTAAACAGGCCACAAATGCAAGGATGATGGCCAATTCTAACATAAATGGAATGCCGGATGCAGGCTGATGAACATTTTGATCCGCCGATAATTTTGCATTCGAAGAAGCACTATTGGAAAAATATTATGTAAATTAATATAAAATTGTAGAACAAAATTTCTCGTAAACAAGGATTAAAATTGAAACTAGTAGATTGGCTAATTGACAATAAAGATACCCGAAATTCTTTTTAAATATTCCTCACTCTTAAATAATTCTCCACCCTTCCGAATTTCGAATTTCGATAGGTTGAAAAATAATTTTCCGTGATCGTTAGGTATTAAAAAAGATTTTACGGTAAGTTGGAATAAAATGATTTTTGGTTTCAATTTTTTGCCCCAAATTGGCGTAAATTTATTTTTAGGTTTAATAAAGAATATTCCTATAAATATTTATGTCTCTGTAAAAAGGCTAAAAATTCAGAATTCAAACCTCCATAAATAAATTTTTATTCTCTTGTCAAAAGTGGAATGAGAGAATATTCTGATTTTTACTTAATTAACATTTTATTACTTTGAATTCAACTATAGTTCGTTTTTTTAAATGCTAATTCTTTTCTAATTTACATAAATTGATTCCTTAATTTCCATGGGAACCAGAGTACATTTTTTTAGCAATTTTATGTAAAAAATTTTTACCCTTAAATCAATCATTATTGAGTTTTGATTTAGTGTAAATTTAGCGAAAAATACCCATGTTTCACTCCCTCCTCTTCATGTTCATCCTCATGTTCGGCATGGGCCTCATGGTGTTCTTCGTGAATTTCGTGATGTTCCTCTTCATCGCCTGTGGCATTTACTGTCAAAACATTCGAGACGATTACAATTACAAGTGCCGATAAAATTAAAATTGATTTTTTATTGTACATCATTCTAAAAATGAAAATTAAATAATAAAATGGAAATTGAATGAATATATTATTATCATTGAATATTAAATCAATTTTAAAGTGATTATAAAAAATATGTAAAAAAAATTAATTTAACATTTTTGAAAATTAGTTCAAAAAAAATCAATTTTTTGAAGGTTGACTAATCGAAAAAAACTTTGTGAAAGGAAAGAATGGGAACACTACAACAAATGTAATACTTTGAGTGAATAGAAAAACAGGTTTTTGCCTTTTAAGGAGAATTGGCGACCAATGAAATTGGTGGTGAATTTGAGATTGAAACGAAAATTGAATAGAAGGGCGAATTTTTGTATTAGAAAATTAAAAAAATATGAAAGAAAATTAAATTCTGAAAAATGGATTCAATATTTAAATTTAAAAAAAATAAATAAATTGGAAATTTAAAAATTCAAATTATCGACTAAAATCAATTTACACCAATATTTAGATTGAAATTAATATTTGAATTGAAAGAATTGTCAATATTTTTACTCAATTATTCAATGAAAATGTAGATTGGAATTGGAAATAAAATTTATAATTTTTTTAATGAATTTTACCATTAAAAAGTGCATTTTTTCCTTTACATTTTGGCCTAAATTTTTCCTCCATTTTGATGCAATTAAAAATTAGCGCATGAAAGGAAAATGGCCAAATTTATTGGCACAGCTTAGTTGTTAACAAATTCAATTATTTGAATAGTTTTTTGTGAAAGGTTATTTGAAAAAAATAATTAAATAATTGAATTAAAATATTTATCAGGCCATAAAATTTTTATGTCCATTCTCATCTTGATTTGATTTTGGCTATTCACTATTTTATTCTAAATTAATAAAAATTAATTAAATAATAAAAAATTATTTTAATTTAATTTTCTTTTACTCATGACCATCCCAAAAACCAATTTACGTAAGCAATTTCATTAAAAATCTTTTGCCTTATTAAATATTTGTCCACCTGTTTCATTGGGTCCATCCAAACTTTCACCTCTTCTTGGTTTCATTTTATAATTTGGCAGAAAAGTTCCAACCAGAAAACTTTAATTCCATCTGTCAAATTTTCAAATTTCCAAATGAAATTCATTCCCCAAAATTTTTGGAATGTCCTTTCAAATGTCCGCCCCTTGACTTTCTTGCCGCTTCTTCTTCTTTTCATTCAATTCCCATCCTTGGATGGCTGCTGTGGTGGAGGATGCGGTTGTGGATGTAGTTACGGTACATTTTTTGAATATTTTTTTGGTACTTGTCGGTTATCCGGATACAGCTTTGAAATTTTTTGTGATAATGAAAAAAAATTATTTTTATGATTTCAAATCTGCTGACATTTTTGCTGTAAAATAAGGTAATTTTGGGGGGTCAAAAATACAGTATATGCACCCGAATAACTGACAAATACCAATATTTCTCCTTCTTCTTTAAAATCATTTTAAGGATGTTATCAACCACAACAGCAAGTTCAAGTTCAGCAGCAACCAATTTACATTCCATATCCTGTGCCCGTGAATAACAACAATAATAGTGCAATTTTACAATATAAATTAAACAAATAATTTAATAATTAATAATTTATGTTTTATTAGAGATAATTTTAAATGACTTATGCAATTTCTTGTAAAATTTTATTTAAAATTTATCTTTTCCATATCTCATATTCATAGTCTAATAAGTTCATTGGTCAAAGAATCCGAAAATTCCATTCTTTTCATTTTATTTAATCATACTATGGAATGTGGATTAAATAACAATTAATAATTCGATCATTTTAATCAGCTTAATTCAATTTCAGAATTAGGCGGATAAAAATTCCTCCTTAAGAAATTTTATACATATTAAATTCCAATTAAAAACCATCCATCATTTAAGCCCACCGAAATTTAGTTGAATCATTAGAAGAGAATATTTGTTTGAAAAGATTCAAAAAGGCGATATTTTGTCTTAATTCTTAACCCTTAAAAAGTTAAGTCTTCATGTTCACCCTTCGAAATTTTGACTAATGTTTTAGCCATCTTTGCTTCCACCATTTTTTCCATTTTTCATTTTTTTTAAATGATTCAAAATTTTATTGAAATTCTGTAAATTCTAGACGGTGGTGCCGCGGCACGCTCCTATCGAAATTATGTGAATGGTGGAAATTCAAATTTTGGATATAATAATAATAACGGGAATAACAACAATCGAAACACAAATGCCAATGCCAACACTGATCAGGCACAAACAAATGCATTGTTGGCCTCTTTGGTCACTCAATTGCAACGATCAAATGCCCTGAATTCTGCGGCCTCAACATCGAATAATAATAATGGAAATGAGAATAATGGGGTGAAGAGTGGAAGTGGCGGAACCAGTTATTCCAATAATAATGCAATGAAAGCATTACAAGAAGCTGCCCAACAGCAGCAACAACAACTGCAGCAAGTAATGTTTGACAAATTATTATTCTTTTAAATATTCTATTGAGAGTATTTATTTATTTTAAATTTAGGGATACATAAAAAATTGAAAATAAATCATTTTTTAAATAAATATGAAAATATTTGGGTCGACATACTTTAGGACAAATTAATTTCGTTTTAGGTTCAATATTCCAAAAAGAATAAATCAAAACTCCATAATAACATAAAATAAAGCAGAATAATAATAATAATCAACATTAGCAATTGCATTAAATATACTACATGTATTTTCTGTTTTCTGATTTGCAATTTAAGAAGAAAGGTAAAGGAAAAAGAATTAATTCAAGTTTCAAGGTTTACGGTTTTATATTACCGAAAATCTGGTTTTGTATTTAGATAGACTTCTTTTGACATTAATTCGATAATAAAGATAGGGAAGGCAAATATTATGATATCTAAAAATGTTATTTTTATTATTTTTCGAATACATATCATATACATAAATTAGAACGGCTTTTTCTCAGTTAAAAATATTTTTATATTTTTCATATCTGCAATTTATAATTCGAATTAGAAATTATCATAATTATTTTAAAAACATAATTTAACAGGCCAATGCCAATAATAATCAGAATGCCTTGCTAGCTTTATTGGCTCAACTTCAACAATTGCAACAGCCACCAACCACTGTAAAAACAACAACCCCAACGACCACAACGACAACAACCCAAAAACCATTTTCATTCGATTTAGGGGTAATAAATAATTTTTGACAATTTTTATAAATAATTTGATAGGCCGCACTCCAATCATTTTTGTCTCATTTCCCCATGCCTCCACCTCCGCCTCCAACCACAACGACCACAACAACGCCCGCACCCACAACCCCTAAACCAATTTTGTTAAGCGCTGAACAAGTCGATCAACTCCGGAATATTCTGGCTGCCATTGGAGGCTCAGCTGCTTCCCAACCAAATCCAGGAGATCAAATTCAAAGGTAAATTTACTAAATTAATTTTATTTTAATTAATTTATTCGTTTTAGGGCCCGTGCAGCACCAAAAGGATTGGCAGCATTAATTGCCCAAGATGCAGCTGGTGGTGCGGCGCCCTCATCACAAACGGATGAGGATGAGGAATTTGATGAAGGCGATGTGCTCGAAGAGGAATTTGATCATCCGCCCGGTTAGTATAATTAAATTTTTTTTGAATTAATAAAAAATCGAAAAAATTAGCCTTTTAAAAATATAATTAATTAAAACGAAACAAAAATTTTTTTAATTAAAAAAATTAAAATTAACACCTTTTCAACTGAATTTTGTTTCAAATATAGATTAATCATAAAAAGTGGAATTTTAGAGTTAAATAGATATAGATAGACATAAAAATTATAATAAAAAGGAATTTTGTTAATTTTACTTAAAATTCATTTAATTAATCAATAGATAATTCATGTCGAAAAAAATGAAAATGTATATGGCCATTTAATTTGGCCATATGTAAGTCATGATTTAGGCTTGGTTATAGGAGAGATTTAGACTAGGCCTATTAAAAGTATAAGTTAATAAAGTAGTTATTGTTGATCAAATTTTATGATTGCCTCTAAAAATGTTGAATTGGAAACGAATATTTTATTAAATCCAATAATTTTAGTGGTAAATTATTAATTATCATTATCATTCATAAAAAAATTTATTATTTAATTTTCTTCAAAGAATTTGCCCGTGCCCATCCAATGACAAGCCGCCTAATGACAATGCTTCATATGGCCGATGCATTGGATCAAATGACAGCAGTTGCAGCTCCGGGTGAATATTATGGCAAAATAATTTATAAAATTTTATTATATTACAGAAATTGCCCATGCCCGTCCAATTTCCTCACGAATTGTTTCAATGATCAATCCGGAAGCCACCAATGGCACTGCCAATTCCGCCGATCCAATCGCCGACAGCCCAACGCCTCCGGGCCCATCACATAGACCATTGATCAATGTGAATATTCCAATTCCACCATCCGAACGTGACCCAAGCATAATTAATGGAAATTTTTTTGCTTGGTAATTAAAATATGTAAATTTTAATTAATTCTTTTATTTTAGGGAAAATGGAGCATTTAGTGTGGAAGAGATGGGCAAAATTGTTGGACGATTTCATAGAGCAGAAATTGGCGGATTTGAAAAGGTAAAACTAAAAAGCTAATATTTTTTAAATTCATTTTAAATTCCTTGACTTACCGAATTTGTCTTTGAGTAATATTTCATAAATATTTCTAGCTATTAATAAAATTTCATACCATTAGATTCATCCTTTCATATAGAATTCTTAATATCAAAATGTTTGATTAAAAACATATTGGCCCGAATATTCAGGCCAGAAACGAAAGCCAAAACTTTTTGTTCATTTCCAATCAAATCCACTAATCTTTTTTCCACCTATTTTATTGCTTTTTTGATCCTATTTTGGCTAATTTCCTATCAAATCCATTAATCCTTTCTTTAATCAAAATTCAACTTAATCAAATTTAAAATAGTAATAAAATTTGTTAAACTTAAAGCTAATGCTTGCCTGAAATTTTTAATTGATTCCTTAACACATTTTCTCTTCTTAACAGTTGAATCCAGCGCCCGAGGATAATGATGAAGATGAGGAATTGGACGAGGAACAATTGCATAATGTTCCAATGGATTTCTACTACAAATTTGACACCTATGATGCTCGTGACAGCATTGAACATGCTGACCTTGGGGATGAGGCATTTGAACAAATGCAAAGTGCAAATTCGGATGGAAAAGAGGAATAAAAAGATGGAAAAATTTGAGGCATAAATAAAGTGAAAAATGCAATATAAAATTAACCAAATGATATTTATTCAAATAGTTTTTCGAAAATTGGGATAAAAATTTAAAATATATCTATTTCCAAATTAATTTAATTTCATAACATTTCATAAAAATAGAGGGATAATTGATAAAATGTAAGCCAAGTTTGATTCATTTTATTCATTTTCCTCCGCATGGGCTCATTCCGTTTCCGACTTTACGAGTCAATCGGGTCAGTGTCAATCCAGCTCCATTTTGGCCTTGTTCATCCCCGGCATCCCTGGTCAATCGGGTCAGTGTCAATCCAGCTCCATTTTGGCCTTGTTCATCCCCGGCATCCCTGGTCAATCGGGTCAATGTCAATGCAGCACCATTTTGGCCTTGTTCATCCCCGGCATCCCTGGTCAATCGGGTCAATGTCAATCCAGCTCCATTTTGGCCTTGTTCATCCCCGGCATCCCTGGTCAATCGGGTCAATGTCAATCCAGCACCATTTTGGCCTTGTTCATCCCCGGCATCCCTGGTCAATCGGGTCAATGTCAATCCAGCACCATTTTGGCCTTGTTCATCCCCGGCATCCCTGGTCAATCGGGTCAATGTCAATCCAGCACCATTTTGGCCTTGTTCATCCCCGGCATCCCTGGTCAATCGGGTCAATGTCAATCCAGCACCATTTTGGCCTTGTTCATCCCCGGCATCCCTGGTCAATCGGGTCAATGTCAATCCAGCACCATTTTGGCCTTGTTCATCCCCGGCATCCCTGGTCAATCGGGTCAATGTCAATCCAGCACCATTTTGGCCTTGTTCATCCCCGGCATTCCTGGTCAATCGGGTCAATGTCAATCCAGCTCCATTTTGGCCTTGTTCATCCCCAGCATCCCTGGTCAATCTGGTCAGTGTCAATCCAGCTCCATTTTGGCCTTGTTCATCCCCTGTTTCTCTTGTGAGTCGGAATTCTATTGGGCCAGCCATGGTAAATCCAAAAAGAATGGCCAATGCCAAGATTGAAATGAGTTGAGGGGTCATTTTTATTTATTTTACTTCTAAAAATGAAAAAAGTTTAAATATTTAAATAAAAATATTATGGGAAATTATTAGTAATATTTCCCTAATCTTTGGTCATAAAAAGGCGAAAATGAAAAATAGAAATAATGAGAGTATTTCTTCAGAAAAATTGCAATTTATATAGAGGCATTGAATCAATCACCCCACTTATTTAATTTAATGAATCACATTCTTGAATGTAAATTGTAAAAAATTATGTGCGCATATCGAAAATATTAATTATCCAAAAATATACAAAAATAAAATATTTGTTTTGGACAAAACACAAATGCCTATTTATTTCACTTTTGTGCACAATGCACATTCATCATTCATTCACAATGAATTTGTGCACAAATCCAGTCACACATTTTTGTTCATCAAATTGGTTTTTGATGAACAAAAGTTTCAATTTTTATTAAAATATCGGCAAAATAAATTCATGGGAATTTTTGCTGAATTTTTTCGGGAATTTGTTCATGATTCATTCAAAATACCCTCAAACGCTGTTATATGATTAATTTAATTCTCTTCCTTATAATTGTGTTTTGTGTATACTAAATTTGGACCACCTTCGAATTGGCAAATACTTTTTTTGAAGTCATCTCGCAAAAAAGATCAGCTGATTTGGAATAGAGAAAATGATTAATTTACTGGAACATTTTTATTACCTTCCTTTGCTCTTTGCCCTTTTTTCTATTTTCGATTTACTGAATTATTGTACTTTGTATATTAAACGAATAAAAATTAATTTAATTAATAATGGAATATAAATTTAAATTATCAAATTTTCTAAATTTTAATCAAAATTTTTCAAAATTATAAGGAAAATTTTAAATTATTATAATTTTATTTTCTTTTGAATTATTATTTTTGTTTTATTTATTAAATCCAATAATTATTTAATTTTATTTTTATTCCAAATTATTATTTTAAATTTTACATTCAATTAATTTGATTAAATTGAAAATGGTTTATTTATTGCACTGAATTAATTTTAAAAAATGATGGCAAATATTAAAAGGCAATTGAAAAATAATAAATTAAAATTAAATGGATGGAATTTGTTAATTTCCCTCTTTGGATGTTATTGAAGGACAATAATCATTGAGCAATTGAATATTGTCAAGGCCGCAGGCGCCTTGATATCGGCCCAAATTTCGGCATTCAAAGATGATCTGATTTATAAAAATATTTTTTTAAATTTATTTTCAATTATTTTTAAATACTTTTAAATTCTTTGTAATTTTTTATTTTAAAGATTAAATCCAAAATCAAACTTTTAAATAAATATAATTTTAATATCTAAGTAAGAATAATAGAAAATAACCCAAATAATTAAAATATATTTTCAAAAATTGGTGTTAAAATTTTAATTAAAATCATTTTCAATAAATTGGAGAACCCACCTTCTTTGTGCCCTGTGGACAAGTGGCCTCATGCTCCAGCCATCGTCGGCTGCCTCGTTTCACGCCTTTATCAGTTTGGAAAACGCATTGTTGTGGTTTTTGTTCCACATTATTTGTTGTTGGAGCACCTTCACAGCAAACCCGTAATTGAAGGTCTCTGTAGTAAAATTTTTAATAGCTTAATTTTTAAATATTTCTTTTTACTTTTAGTTGCGAATTATTATTCGTATTTAATTAATTTAAAAATATTTATAATAATTAAAATATAAATTTAATCAATTATATAATTTATTAATTAATTAAATTATGCTTTTATATTGTGGATTATCAATTTAAATATACTTGTAAAAAATTCAATCTTTTTATAATTCAAATTATTTTCACCTTGTTGCCTCCCAAGCCCTAAAGCGAATTGTGGCCTTTTCTCCGGTCAACAAACGTCCAGTTAATGTTGACCGTTGCCCGGGTCGCAAATATGATGCAGCAAATCGTTGATTACGGGTTGTGAAAATATCTAAATTAAATTTTATTTTAATAAAAAATTAATAAAAATTTACCGGATTTTGCAATTCCAGTCAATCGATTTCTGTATTGGCCCACCCAATTGTGCCAACTTCGCATCACTATTTTCTTTGGCACTTTTCCTCCAGTTCCTTCCAATTGCTTTTTCCCATCTTTTGGCACTTTATTCGGCTTTGCCTTTGCCACTTTTCCGCTTTCTTTTTCACCAGTCAAATTCGTTGTCGAAGGCAAACTTTGTCGTCGAAAACGGCGACGTTTTTGCCTTTGGACCAAAAGAAGGCGTCTGGCCATTTTGTATCGTTTGAAACGGGGATCCCCTGGATTCAGCGTATCCACGCTGGGTTCCCATTCACAGAGATTGCCTATGGGATAAATTAATAAATAAAAATTAATTACTAAATAAATCATTGAATTTACAATAACCAAAAATGTTCATTAAAAAATTATTATTTATTAGGCCAAGTGTTCAAATTTTGTTTCAATTTAAAATTTCCCTTATTAAATCTAGTTTTTAAGACCAAATTATACGAAGATATCAAATATTGTTAATTTTTGATAAGAAAATTTTCACCATAAGTTCATTAATTTTATACGTAAATTAACTTTATCTCGAAATTATTTTAAAAAATTTTACCGCTCTCAAAATTGCAGGCAATCGCATCACAAATTGCTTGCTCATCGATTCGCGCGAATTCTGAAAAATAATTTAAAATATTTTGTCATCAAATTTAAATATCCAATTAATTGTTCAATTTTTTCTTATGAATAAAGAATGTCTTTTTTTCATTCATTAAAAAATTAGAAACTTAAGCTGATAGTACTAATGGAGATTGGCCCCTACATGGGAAAGGATGAGGATGATGATGATGAAGAAGAAGAAGATGAAGTTTAGTTGTTCTTCTTCATCATCTTCTTAATCATCCTCATCATCATCCTCATCATTATTTTCCTCATCATTATCTTCTTTCTCATCATCATCGTCATCCTCTTTCCCAGGTAGGGGCCAATCTCCATTAGTACCCTGATGGCTAATCAAATACTCAATTTGCCATTTCTTTGTTTTTATTTTTTTTATAATTATTTTTACCCTCTAAATTGCCAAAATCGTCGTTGCTAATTGCCATTTCCTCCTCATTTTCCTTCTCATTTTGTCCAGCAGTTTTATTGTCAATTTTATCAATTTCTTTGCTCAATTTTGCCTCCAAATTTGCTTCATCATTTAATTGGATCTCATCTTTTTGTACCGCCTCTTCCATTTTATCTTTGCTTGCTTCCACTTGAACTTGGGCAACTCCTTTCAATTTGAATTCACCATTGCCTCCTTCCAATGGCAATTGGGGCAACAATTTGGGTGGAGAATTCACTGGAAAATTTGAATAATATTTATATGAATTTATGTATAAATGAATTTTAGTGTATGGCAAATATTTGCGGTTCTCAACAAAAACAATAAAGAGTATAATTTAGGGCGGCGATTAAGGTTTTAAAGACCAGGAGAATGTGTCTTGAATTTAGGCTAATAAGTCTTAAATAGATGAGAGATCTCAAAAGATGGGTAATAGATAGGCTATAAATTTCGTTTTTACTAAGGGACATAAAATTTGGGACCGCAAATTTAATTAATCAGTTTTAACTTAATTGCATAACTCTTTCTTATTGGATAGATAAGTAGGAGAAAGAATTAATGGATTTGATTGAAAATTGGTGAAAATATGACAAAAAAGCATCAAAATCGGCTAAAATTGTATGTTTTCGTTAGCCATAATTTTCTGGGCAATTATGTTTTTTGATCAATTATTTTGATATGAAAATGTTCAACAGAGAGAATTTAATTTTAATTTAATGTTATAAAAGTAATTTAAAATATTGAACAGCAATGAGATTGGCCAGTTCGCAAAATTTGGCTAACTAAGCCATTTTCCCATCTAATTCACAATATATTAAAAATATTTTCTTTACCATTTGTAACTTGAGTCTTCTCAAGCTGATAAAATCCTCTTTGTCCCTGGTCAAGTTGTGGTTTTTGTTGTTGTACTCCTCCGAATGAATCGGTTGCCCCCGAATTCACTGGTACAATTTGTTGTTGCCCTTGGGATCCACCCCCAATTTGTTGGCCAACATTTTGCTGTTGGAATTGAACGGGTGGAATTGGCCTTCGTTTCCCTGGGATTTGTTCCCTTTGGATTATTGGTGGTTGCCGTGTCCCAATTGAGGCACTTTGATTCACTCTGGCACGTTTTGGTGGCTTTTTCGCTGTTTGATTTAAAAGTGGAGGGTGGCTGGGAAAATAGGAATTTTATTTTAGAAAAATGATAAAAATATTTTTTTTTTTCTTTGTTTTAATATACCAAATTTTTAAATAATTTTCCATCTTTTTCCTTATTCTGATTCACTATTTTTGCTTTTTCTATTTTCAATTAATATTGTGTGCATGGATTGAAATTGAATCACATAAATTTATTTGATTAAAAAATTAATAATTAAAAGAAATTTAGGGATTCTATAAATAATGTTTCATCAATTAAAAGGAAAACAAAAATATAAAAATTTCCCTATTGTGCATTTGAATACCATAAATAAAAATTTAGTTAAAAAATTAATATTTAAAAATAAAAATTCCGAATTCTATAAAAATTCATTCATTGACAGCCGCTCAAAAAAAAATAAAAAATTTTAAAAAATTAAAAAAAATAAATTGTTCAAAAATAGAAAATTTTATAAAAATTTTTAATAAAATTATTTTTAATTTTTTAGTTTTAATTATTTATTTACTTATCTAATATTTTTTCAAGGAATCGATTTTTTAAATAATTTTAATTTTTTTATATTATTTTGATACACTATTTTTAATTTCTCTTTTCAGCTAATACCCCAATGGATTGAATCCCATAAATTTATTTGGTTAAAAAATTAATATTAAAGAAATAATAATATGGAATTTTATAAATTCGTTGGATCGTTTCTCAACAATGGAAAAATTGAATAAAAATAAAAAATTAAATTTTTCAAAAATAGAAAATTTTAAAAAAAATTTATAAAAATATCTTTAAATTGTTCTAATTATTTTTAAGCATTTTTTTATAGATTAATTTTTTTAAATAATTTTTCATTTTTAAAAAATATTAAAAATAATTTTAACAAACCTTGAATTCAATGAATTCTGCAGAATTGTTGTCGTCCCCATCCCCAATTGTTGTTTTTGTTGCGGCTGAACATTTTTTGCCAATTTTTGTCCATTTTCTTCAACTTTTTTGCCACCATTTTTATTTCTTCGGCTTTCTCCTCTTTTCCTTTCTCCTCCGGCGTCCAAATTTTTTTGATTTGCCGTTTCATTTCTTTCCACTCCATTTTCCTTTGAAAAATCCATTAGCCTTGTGTTTGGTGGCAACCATTCTGAAGTCAAAATTCGTTTCCTTGGAGTTGGAATCACTCGAACTGGGCTGGATGGCCTATTATGAAAAAAAAATAATAATTAAAATGTTTTTTTTTGTAATTAAAATTTTTGATTAGAAAAATTACGTGTATAGAAAATTTCTTATTGAAATCTCTCTAGCAATTTTGATAAAATTTATAATTTATACAATATGTTAGTTAATCATATTCTGTAGGATATTTTGGTGTCAAATTAATTGGAAAAATATGAAATATGATTGGCCTAAATATTTTGGCAAAAAATGAAAACTCACTAATTTTGGCCTAGTTTGATATTTTTTGATCATAAATTTTTGTCAAAATTTTCGCAAAATTCAGATGCACAAATTTTAGATCAATTTTTAAATTATTTACAATCCAGCCGTACTGCCATTATTTCCCTCTTGATCCAAAAAATCCTCCTCCAATTGGGCTGCCGTCAATTCATCTTTGTTGTTTGTTTCATTCGCGCTAATTGCCTTCTCCTCATTTCTCGTCAATGACGTATTATTGCCAACGGACAAATTTTCAATTCTTCCCAAATTCTTCGAAATTCCTTTTGAACCATTTTTGTTTAGGCCAATTATTTTCTCTTTTTTGCCATTTTTTTGTTTCGAATTTTGTTCATTTTTCGGTGATACTTTTTTGACAGATTTTGGAATATTTTTTGTTGATTTTGTCGTCGTCAATTTGGTTGCATTTTTAAGTGAATTTTGAGTTGAAGTTTCCGCCAATTCAATCGGTTTAATGTTTCCATTTTTCTCATCAATTTCTTCGCCCATATCCGCCGATCCCTTTGTTTGGTTTAATCCTTCAATTTGGCTTTCATTCAATTTGTTTAATTCCTCTGCCAATTCTGAATTTTAATAATTTTAAATAATTTATTCTCATTTTTACCAGCCAATGTTGGCATTTTTATTTTTTGTGGCCTTCGTCTCCCTGCTTTCACTGATTTTGTATTATTCTTTCCAATTTGTTGACCCAAATTTTGGGAATTATTGTTGTTTTTCGGGCTGAAATATTTGAGAAATTAAATAATTTTATTGTGAATTTTTTTATTTTTATTTATAAATATATTTTTTTCAAAATTTATTTAATTTTTAAAAAATAAATAATTAAATTATAATTAATTTAAATAATTATTTTTATAATACCAAATAAATTAATTACAAATTCTATATTTAATTTTATTTTTTACATTTGCTCTAAATTCGGCACATTTTCATTCAATTTTCCCTCCAAATCATCAGCCTTTGCCAATTCTGTAGTCTCATTTTTAGCATTTTCGCCATTTTTACCTTCATTTTCTGTTATCAATTTATCCTCTTTAATTTTTTCCACTTTTATAGTCTCATTTCCTCCAATCGCCTTTTCCCCTTCCAATTTTCCGTCAATTTCTTCATCAATTTCGCTGGATAATACTTTTCGGTAGGGTAGGACAGAGTCGGTTTTAAACCGGGGTCTTCGGTTTCGGTTTTGGCCGGTTTTGAGTTCACGGTTTCGGTTTCGGTTTTAGAAAAATCCTCGGTTTCGGTTTCGGTTTCTCGGTTTTGGCGGTTTTTGAAAAATGGTCATAAAAATATCAAAAAATTTTTTTTTCATAAAATATCGAAAAAAATCAAACAAAATAAAATGCAATATTTTCTTAATCAATTTTTATGTTTTTTTTTCTGGGTCCGTTTAAATGAAAATGGCCTCAAAGGAAAAAAAATTATTCAAAATTGCCCCGCAGGGAAAAATCAGAACAAAAAAGGTCTGATATGAAAGAATTTTAATTAAAAATGCGCATCTAATAATAGAAAAATTTGAGTAAAAATAGTCCCGTAGGGAGAAAATTAATCAAATATTGCATTGCACAAAGCCAAAATGATTCAATAGAGAGAAAATTTAAACTATAATGTGCCCCGTTAGGGGAAATTTCAGCCAAAAATTGACTGTAGGCGGTAAATTTTAGTCAAAATTGCCCGATAGGGAAAAATTTTTACCAAAAATGCTTTCTAAAGATAAAATTTTAAGCCAAAAATGCTCCGCTAGGGAAAATTTTCAGTAAAAAATGGCTACTCAAGGCATGTTTTAACCAAAAATTGGCCTTCTGGGCAAAATCTAGAAACCGAAAAACCGATCGGTTTTGACCCTCGGTTTCGGTTTTGGCCGGTTTTTGAATCTCGGTTTCGGTTTCGGTTTTTAGACCTAAAATCCTCGGTTTCGGTTCCGGTTTCGGTTCGGTTAACCGAACCGATCCTACCCTACTTTTCGGGCCAATTCCTCCTCACGGCGTTGTTCTTCCTTCCTTTCCAATTGTTTCGCAGTTAATTCCAATAAATTCTTTTGTTCTTCCTTTTCAATGGATTTTGCCGTCACATTTTCCGATACAGAGCCATTTTTGTTTCCAGTCAATTCCAAATTGGAACCATCAATAAATGTAGTGGCTGCGGATGCCTAAAAATAATTTTGGCGAATTATTTAATTGAAAATTAATTAGAATTAATTTATTATTAAAGATTTTTTAAATATATTGTAATTATATAAATTTTTTATTTCATTTTTATATGCTATTTCCATAAATTTAAAATTGCCAAAATTGCCAAAAAATATATAGATATGTAAATTTAATATTTTTAACAATTTTATTTCTATTAATTTTACAAATTAAAATTAATTATAAATAAAAATTTTAATGCAATATTACCTCATTTACATTTAAATTCATTTTCAGCTAAATTCACTTTAGAATTTAGGCTAAATTTAATTTAGTCTTAGGCTAAATTCATTTTAGTTTTTTAGGCTATACCTTATATTTGTTCAGTCTTTTTGTGCCAGCCAATTTTCGTTCATTCAGCAGCCTCATTTTGGCCAAATATTGTCTCTTCAATGTTTCATATCGAAGTCGAATTTGCCTCAATTGAGTGCTCAATTCAGCCAATTCGGCTGCCTCCAAATCAGCTAGAGAGCGTAATGGCGGAGGAATCGACGAAGTAGGCGAATTTGTAACACTTGAAGGGAATTGTTCCGAATTATCGACGAAAGTGGGAATTGTTGATGGCAAATTTGCCTCCAAATTTGTTGAATTCGCTTCCCATGTTTTGGCAGAGAAAAGAATGTTGGAATTATTCTGAAAAAATAATAAATTTAATTTTTAATCATTTAACCAATCCATATATTTATTTTGTGTACCATTTTTACAAATACAAATAATTGACCAAAATCCAAAAATAATCTTCAAGAAGTTATGGCCAAAAACGAGAAATGAACGATTTTGTCCTATTTAGTAAAATTTTTGCTCATAATTTTTATCAATTTCCAATCAAATCTGCAAATTCTTACTCTAATCTATTCATCTAAATCAATGATTAAAATGGTACAAAATTTGTTAAATTTTAAGCTAAAATTCGTTTGAAATTCTTTAAATATATTTTTTTGTATTTTAATTCACCTTAAATTTGCCTTCCTTTCCCTCAAAATTGGCCAAATTCTTTTTGGTTTCATCTTTTGCTTCCTCTCCTCCAATCTTCTCCACAATTGCCTCTGTCAATGTTTCGCCAGCTGTTCTCATCGCCGTTTCCATTTCCACCGCAAATTTTTGTTCAACCACTTTCCAATGCGCCGACAATTGGGCAATTTTCTCATCCGTTCGCCGTTCTTCCGATTCATTTTGTTGCTGTTGTTTTTGTTCCGCCTTGAGAATTTTTCGTTCGGACTTAAAAAATAAATTATTCATTTATTTTTATTTGAGGAAAAATCTCCATTATTAAGGATCAAAAAATTAGAGTTTACTATTTGTTTTAGTTGGAGTTTAAGAACTTAATTTGGCCAAGTTTTATGGCCATAAAAATGCTAATTGTTTGAAATAAATTTTAGTTAATAGTTTTGTGATGTAAATTATTTATAATCCTTCCTTATAAAAATTAATAAAAGAATTTTTATCACCTTCTCATCTTCGGTGTCAGTGTCCCCAAAGTCCAATTCATTTCCGTCCAATAATTCATTATTTTCATTTTCAATGGCAGCAAATTGGGCAGCATGCACTAAACCAGGTCTTGAATTAATTGTTGTTGTTGCAATTTCATCAATTAACGTTGAGTTTTCAATTTTGGGAGCTAAAATTAAGTAAAAATTAATTAAATGAAAATTTGTAAATTCAAATTAATTAAAAAATAAATTTAATTTCCTAAGATTAATTAAATAAAAAATGAATTCTAAAAATTACTAAAATATACTATTCGAAAATGTAAAAAATTTCAGTAAAATATCAGTAAAAAATTATGAATTAATTACAATAGAATACTAATTAAAATAATTAATAATTAAATTTATTTATTTTTTCTATTTAAAATTGACATTCTTTCTAAAATCCAATATTACGTTCCGAAATGGCAGCCAAATTCGTTTGATTTATTAGTTGATTTTCTTCATTCGGATTTTGTGGAGGAATTCCCTCAATGTTCAATGTTTCATTTTCTGTATTTTTGCCATCAATTATATTTGCCAAATTCAAATCACTTCCTTCGCCTTTTTCTGCTACAATTTCCTTTGATTTTATTACTGTACCATTCGCAGAATTTTGATTTTCAATTTCATTTTTATTCACTGCATCTTTTTCTTTTTTATTTCCTCCATTTTCAATATTTTCTTCATTTTTAATATTTTCCTCAATTTGTTCGGTCCTTTTTGGTGGATAAATGCTCCATTCGCTGGGCACAATATTTATATTCGTCAATAATTTGGGCCGAATTAATTTTCGCCCATCCGTGGGTTGCCGCAATAATTCGCGCAATTCATTCAGCATTTCCTTGCGGGATTGTTCCTAAAATTGGTACATGGATTAATTAAATTAAAAAATAGATTTTTAATTTTTTACTAATTTTTATAATTTAATTTTCATTTTAAGATTTTTTTTTGAAATGAAATAATATCGACGTTTTACTTTTTTTTAATTTTTACAGTTTAATTTAGTTTTTATATTTTTTATTTTTTAATTTTAATTATAATATTTTAATAAAAAAATTTTCATTGAAAAATTTCTAAAATTTACTTTATTTTCCTCCGCAATAATTTCTGCATTTCCACCATCAGTTGCAATTGTTCCATTCTTTTCTGCCTCATTTCCCTGTTGTATTTTTTGTTGTTGTTGTTGTCTTCGTTGTTTCCGAATTTGTTTGAGCAAAACTGATAATTGCCTGTCGCTGAGTCTTCTCAATGGTTGGCGCAGAGATTCGTGCAGTTCAGCCTATGAAGTATAAATTTATTTTAAAATAAAAATTTAAAAAAATGTTTGTAAAAAATAAAAATATTTATTTATAGTTTTTAATTTGATAAAAATTTTTAATTTACAAAAATTTTAAATTCAAAAAAATAAAAATTTCAATTTTTACCCGAATATTTTTATTGTCCCCATTTTTCTGTTCAATGTCCTCATAATCCACCGATGGCGAATTCAATGATGGAATAACTTCCTGTTGCTGTTGTTGGCCAAACAATTCTTCTCCACTTCCTTCTTCCATTCTATCGCCGGCATCATTATTTTCGCTGATCGTCTCGGCTGGTTCAACTAAAATTAATTAATTTTTTTTTGATTATTTTATTTAATTCATATTTTAAATGTCTAAAAATTAATATTTTCGCATTTATTTGGAATTTTTGACATTTTTAAAATTATTTTCGAAAAAAATAAAAAATTATTTTCGAAAAAATTATTTTATATTTTTTTAATCAAATTTGCACTGTTTTACCCGGTAATGGGAGTTGTCCTCCAATTCCTTGTTCTTCTGTTTTTCGGCTATTGGTCAGCCCAAATGCCTTTGCCCTGGTTAAAGGTGCCCATCGCAATGGGCCTTTGTAAATGACTACGGTATTGCCACCGGCATTTTCGCCTCTGGTAATTTGTTCCCGATGAATTTGGTGATGACTTTCTTCATTAGGGCCAATTAGGGATGAAGTTACAATTTGGTCAAATTGATCGGCAGAAATTGCTAAAAATTTAATAAATATATATCCAAAAAATAATTAATAATTTTTAAAAATTTAATTTTAATTTAAAAAGAAATTCCATAAAATTTAAAAAAAATATGGAAATTTTAAAATAATTTTAAAATAAGGAAATTTTAAAATAATTTCTTTTTTAAGAAAAAAAAAACTCACATAAGGTGTATAAAATGAGCAGAAAAATATGTAGCCAAAAAATAATTACCCTTTTCATTGATGGCTTTCAAAATTCAAATAAATTATTAAAATGAATTCAAAATGTGAAAATATTTTGAAAATTAATCAGAATCTTATTTGGATTAAGAGGATAAAGAAGAAAATGTATCCTTTTACGTAAATGGGATGCGAATGATGGTTTGCATTAAATTTGCTTAAAGTACAGATTTAGAAGAATATTCCCTGAATAATAAATGACTCCAAAATGAGATGTTATATGTAAATCAAGGAAATGGGAATTGGACTGGATGGATGGCTAACATCACATCATTTTCATTTTTTTTTGCCCGCGCCAATAATGATGTGTTTTTGGGATTGACCCCGGGGCAAAATAAATGTCGACTAATGTGCATTTTGCGAGAATGGGCGCAAAAATAATAAGCTAATATTTTTTCTCTCCAAATTGGGAGGAAAAGCGAAAAGATGGGAGGAAAAGCCGGCGGGCTTCGTAACTCGTTTTTTTGAAGCTCTTCCTTTGATCTTCTCCAACCGAAATATCTGCCCTTCCCTCTCGCGGCAATGTCAGTGCCACTTTCCACAAGCATGGGCAATGGGAATGCGGGTGGAAGGGCAGCAAAATATTATGCGCGAATGTTCATTTTTTGACCGAGGAACACATAATCAACCCGAAAATGTGCGCATCTTCCTTTTTCGAGGGTGGAGTGCCGAGCAGCAGGAATTATGAATGGAAAGTTGAAAATGGCGGAAAATGGATGATGGCATGAATATGACTTGTTGGAGGAAAATGAAATATAAAAGTAATAATTAAAATATGTGGAAATAATGGGAAGAATAACTAAAGAAAATAAATAAAAACAAAGATGGATCTGCTGGTAACAGAAAGAATTATGTGAATAAATAATCTAGTGTAGGCATTTTAATTTAAAAAAATGATGAATAAATGTTTATTAATATAATTTAATTTTAAAAATTATTTCCAGATCTATTTTGTCTAAATTAATATTTAATTGGCTAAAATAGGGAATTTTGGAATAAAAAAGGACTATAAATTTAGAATTATCATTTCGAGAGGCAAATTTGTAGGAATGGCGAATATTGAAAGAAAATCGCAATTTCCGATTGGCATAAATGATGAATAAGTTAGTTACCAAATGATATCCAAAAAGGGCGATCGGCTGGCAGCAATATTTTGTAAGCAAATCAGCTTGCACGAAAAGTTGGAAGTTATAATCGAAGCTCAGTTCACCAACATCCAAAATAGATGCGTTTACTGCAAATGCCTTAAGGGCATGTCCCATCTCCCCATCCCGACAGTCGAATGTTCCTTCAAGCATCCAAAAGGAAAAATACATAACTTGACTTTTGCTCCCACTTCCATTTTTTGATTTTTTTCCCTTTTTGGGCTTTTCTGCAACGCCAAAATGTCAACCGGCTTTTCCTTCCCATCTCCAATATTCGCTCATTATAACCAACCAAAAAATAATGCGCCATCATCTGCCTTCAAAAATATTTATTTTTGGAATTCGAAAAAACTGCAAAAATGAATTCGCCAATTTTTAAAAATTAATAGATAAAAATATTAAAAATTTGTGTGAATTTTTTTTATCATAAAATTAATATTCTTATACATTGATTCAAACCTAAAAATAATTTTGTAATAATAATGAGGAAGTAAATTTTTATGAATTGGCACATAAAATGAGGACAATTCGTTCAATGATTTCGTCAGAGATTTGAATAAAAACAATTATAATTTTTTATCAGAAACTTCCTTTTCTACCAATCGTAAATTTTGATAAACAATTTCCGTCAATGGTTGAGGCCGTATTTTGCATAATTTTCTCAGTCTCTCTCAAGCGAATATAAATGGTAAATGAGTATAAACCAATCAAAAAATTTGACAAATTTCAATAATAAATAAATTTATAAATTTATTAATTTCTTAAAATTATGTTTTTATTTTCCACTCAAATCATTGGCCTGTTTATTTTCTCCATAATTGGGATTGGGATTTTGACAAGTAAAATTTTTACAAATATAAAATTAATGTTTTAAAATTAATTGAAGCCAATTTTTTTGATTTCATTTCTATTAAAAATTTATCAAATTATATATTTCAGAATTTAAAATTTTTTTTTACTTGTTCAGATGCACAAAGTGGAATACCAATCCCAACAAAATGCAGCTATATTTGCGATTGTTTCTCGGACAAGATCAATTGTGGAGTCAAAAGTTGCGGTAAGTTAACAAAAATTCAAAATTAAATATAAAATTAATGTAAATTTTTGCTAAATACCAATCTCGAAAAAAGCGACAAAATGATCCAAACAATAAATAATTATGGTTTTTGAAGATAAAGATAAAACTGTTTTGCTGGCTTCCACAAATTGCGATGTCATCAAACAAATCAATCAAAACAATAACTTCTATTATTCAACATGCAAATGCTGCAGTTCATACAATTCTATATGCATGGGAAGAATTTGCACAACTAATTAATTATTGATGATGCGAAATTGAACCAACGGGAAAATTTTTATAAATATATATATTTTTTATTTTTTGATTCTTTTTAAAATTGTTTTGTCAATTTTCATATTGAATAAAATATTTTAATGACTTGATATTTTCCATATTTTAAATATTCCACATTAAGGAGAGAATCCAATAAAAATTAAGCACTCTAACTTTTAAATTTTTTATACAATTAGAAAAGTTAAAAATATTTAATTTTTTTTTTCTTCAAAATAAAATTAACATTCCCATTTTTGTAAGAATTTTCCTTATTAGCGGCGCCATCTTAATTTTATGCAATTTTTTGATTTAAAATAATAATAAAAATGGTCAAGATAATAATCCTCAAATTGAGAATCCTTATGTTAGCATTTTAGGGAATGATTAACTTTTAGGATTTAATTGTTTATTAGAATAATTTTAATATATTTTATATTTTTTCTCATAAATTGTTTTATTTTATGGTTTTTTTGGATTGCTAATAATTTATTTAATTTTATTTGCCTTTTTTGATGAATCACCCAACAAAATTTATTTTGTTTGATAATATTTTTCATTTAGAAAAATATTTAAATTTTTCTCAAAATTATTTTAAACAAATTATGCGTTTTTTGATTTGATGATAGTTAAGAAAATCAAAATTAAAAGTCTAAGAAATGTCCCTTTTTCGTAAAGTTTGATGCTATAGTGTTTCGGTGCACAAATTCCTAATTGGTATTAAATAAAATATATATATATATGTTAATAACATAGGGCAAGATTACCAATATTTCCAAAAAATTACTTTAAAATATTATAAATTTAATTTACTACAGAAATTTTAACAAAATAAAATGAATAATTTTACATTTTGCCTCTTATTCATCATCTTCATGTACTGCTGGTGCAATGTCAGTTTAATTTAATAATTTTTATTTTTAAGGTGGAATGTTTTTCTGGATCATCATATTCACTTTTACAAGACAGTGAAAAAGCGATTCGTGATATTTGTGAAGAGGAACGCAATTTGTCCAATTCGCCACAATCATCATTCCACAACAATTTGTTCACCTTGTATTTGTTGATGATTGCATTAAATGGTGCCATCTATTTGCTAATGTTTTAAGTGAAAAGGATCGTTTTGATTTGATTGTGATGGTCTTTAAAGCGAAAGATGTCTAAAATAAAGAACAAATTCCTATTCCAATCATATATCATTTTTATATGGTTCTTTACAGCAATAAAATTCATTAATTGCTTATTTATTTTATTAATATAGAAATATTTAAATGGCAAAAAATTATAAGAGTTTATAACAGTTCAAAAATTTATCCTTGATTATTAAACCATATACCCAGATCGACGCATCTTTTATATTGGTTTGGTTTAAGATTTAAAAATTTTTAATTAGTTTTGAAACTAAAACCAATGGACGGTTCAAACGTTTTAATATCTTTAATTTTTATCAAACCATTGAAAAATTATATACCAATTTATGCGTTTTAAAAGATTTTTTTAACGAACATTTTTCTGGAAACACAAAACACTAACAAAAACACAGGGGAAAACATATTTTGAGGTAAAGAAAAAACAATTAAAAACATCTTTACTTTAAGTAGATTACTAATGGTCAACAAATTATCACAAAATACTTTGGAATAATGTAAAAATTATATTATTCATAATCACAGAATAATATATAATACCAATTAGAGTTAAAAAAAACAATAAAATTTAAATTTTAATATCGAATTAATTTAATTTAATTCTTAAATTCATTATCATTTTATTCCACTATTGGTTGGATTTTTCAACTCTTCCTCTTTAATTCTTGAAAACTTGTAAATAAAAATTAAAAATTTTATCTACAGTAATCTCTCTTTTTGTGTATGTATGAATCATACTTATTTGTTGTAATTGCCCAGAAGCATAAAGTGTTTTTCTGGGTCAATCTTTTCAAAGATACCTAAAATAAATTCCGCTTTCTTCAAAAGCCAATTTACTTTCCATTCACAGTCCAAATTTTCCAATTTTCTGCCATTTGTTCGAAGGCAAAAATAAAAAGATGGGCGTTCAGTGCTCAATGAAACAACACCTGCGAAAGGATGCTCCCATTCTTCACATTTTTGGAATAAACAATCCAAAAAATGGTTCAATGATGTCCCTCATTTTCTTTATTCACCTATTTCCCTTTGATTCCATTATTATGCAGTGCGCTTTTAGTTGCTTTATTTTCACAATTGAAAATTTTCTTCATTCTACT
The DNA here is from genome assembly GCA_030063045.1 of Pratylenchus scribneri. NCBI lineage: Eukaryota > Metazoa > Nematoda > Chromadorea > Rhabditida > Pratylenchidae > Pratylenchus > Pratylenchus scribneri. The sequence continues at coordinate 188,241 of JAQSEB010000011.1, read as the reverse complement.
TTTTGGCCCAAAGTTCCTTTTTGTTAGGGCGGATCGGGCCATAGGCCGCCAATATATTTAAGCGGAATATTTTCTCATTATTTTCATTTATTCTGATTCCATCAATTCCAATTAGCCATTCATTCCTAAAATCAAGCTTCCAAATTTACCTATTAAATTTTCATTTGCCAAAAAATAAAATTAATTCTGCTGATGTATGTCCAATTTTCCAACTTCTTCATACTTTTGTACTCGACAAAATTTCTGCATTTATTTAATATCAAAAAAAATATGCAGAATTTTGTAGTGCAAAGGTATGGGAGAATGGTTTGGCAAAATTCTCCAATTATACTTATAATTTAATAATTGATTTGCTGGCTGCATTATTTTCAATCTTCCTCATACCATTGTACTCACCAAAATTTCTGCATTTTTCAAAGTCCAAAAAATTTGGACACAGAATTTTGGTCGCAGTGCAAAGATATTGGGAATGGTTAGATAAATTTCTTCTTACTCCATCTCCATGTCATAACAATATTTTTTCTACACATTTTATTTAGGATTTAGAAAAAATAAAAACAAATCAATGGAATGATTAATATTAAAAAAATATTAACATTTTAATAAATAAACTAATTAAATAATTCTAGAGGAAAATGCAAATTCATTTCCTTCTCAATCATTTCGGTCTCTAGTAATGCAAAATGCATATCATCGTTTTTATTTCGATTCGATAAATAATTGAATTGGAATATTGAGCCTCTACTTCAAGCCTGAAGCCTCTTTCTGTAGTAGAGAATGCAATTTGAATATCAAAATGATTGATTAAAATATAATTTTCCAAAATTATTGCAAAAAATAAACTGCCTAATTTTGCCTATTTTTCGCTTATTTGGCCTATTTTTATTATCAATTTCAAATAGAATCTTAATGATTTTTTCACAAACCAATTCATAGTTATTATAATGTTTTTCTAAATTATTTTCTCTTAAATATTTTTAAATTTATTTGTTATTTTTTCTTTCTTTCAATTGCAAATGAAAATCGATTCCTTTTCTCTAATCTTTCAACATTTTCCTTTATTTTTGATCCAATATTTTCCGACCATTATAATCGACCTATGGCCAAATTGATTCACAAGCATGGTGATTAATTGCAACTGCTGTTTGCCTTTTAATTAATTCTTTAGTCGGCCACAAAAGACCAATGAGAAGCACAGTTGCTGCCTCTAATGCTAGTCTTTGTTTACTGGGTCGAATTTTTAATTTTGTTTTTCAATTCTAAAAATTAATTTTATTATTTGTGCACCTTATCCCCAATATTGTAAAATTTTTCAAAATAATTTTAGCGAAATTTTAAATTTATCTAGCTTAAAAAATATTTTGATAATTTTCAACTTACATTAATATAAATAAAAATAATCACAAAAAATTTTAAAAAAAAAAAAACTTTCTCGGTATTGGTTTTCAGCAAATAAAATCGCCCTACGGTTTTTCCTATAAGATGCATAAGACCAGACATCATCGAGGATTCGAACCGTGACATTTTAAATAAGAAATCAACTCATTACCATTCGGTTATTGATGACTTTCCTTTTATTTGTCAAAATTTTCCTATTAAAGTAGTAGGATATATTTGTGGCTTTTTTTAATTAATTACTAATTCCACCACTAATAAAAATTAATTCCAATAATAATATTTAATAATAAAATAATCATAAAATACAATTCAGGGCAATGAAATTTCTAATTTTAATTCATTTTTATTTATTATTTAAATTATTCGTTTTATTGGAAGCGGTGAAATTAAAATTATGCGAAAAAAGATAGTGAGTTAAAAATTGTAAAATTAATAATTTAAATTTTAAATAAAATTTTATAAATAAATTTTAAATTCAAAAATATATTTATTTCCTTAGCTATGATCGTGATTCATTTGTCTGCGTTTGTAATGGCCAAAATTGTGATTCGCCTGAACCAATTGGCCAATTCGATGAAAATCAATTGGTCTATTTTGTCAGTGACAAAAACCAAAATCGACTTCAACGTTTTGTGGTCGATGCCAGCAATTGTAAAAAATAAAAAAAAATTATTTTATTTTTCCTCTTAAAGCTAATTTTCCATCCTCCACTATAAATTTACAAATTCGAGTGGATTCAACCAAACAATTTCAACAAATTTTTGGTTTCGGTGGCGCATTCACCGATTCAGCCGGCATCACAATGAATTCATTGAGTTCAGCCGCAAGGAAAATGCTTTTGCGACAATATTTTGACCAACAAATTGGTTGGAAAAAAATTTTTTTAAAAAATTATTTTAAAAATAAAATTTTATAATAATTTTATTTAGGAATTGGCTATTCAATTGGACGTGTTCCAATTGCCAGTTGTGATTTTTCAACCCATGAATATTCCTATTTGGACACCCCAAATGATTTCAATTTGAGCACATTTAAATTGGCCAACGAGGATTTGGAATTAAAAGTAAAAAATTAATTTAAATAAATGCAATAAATTTAAATAATTTACGATGAAATAAGGTCTTTTGATAATATTTAAAATAATAATAATATTATATTAATTAAATTTTTTAATCCATTCATTTTTTCCTTTCCCTAGATTCCCCAGATTTTGGAAGCAATGACAATGACCGAGGGCAAATTGCGCCTATTCAGTTCACCTTGGTGCTTTTCCTAATTAATTATTTAATAAAATCAAATAAATAAATTTAGGTCAGCCCCAGGTTGGATGAAAACGACTGGCCGAATGAAGGGAGGCGGACAATTGAAAGGGGAATTCAATGGAAAATATTACAAAACATATGCGCAATATTTTAGACGGTAAAAATTATTTTAATTAAAATTAAAATTATTTTAAATATTTTTTAAATAAATTTAAATTATATTTCTAAAAAAATTTATTAATAAATAAAATTAATTAATTTAATTAATTAATTTAAATTAATTTAAGGTAATTAAAATAGTTAAATAATTAATTAAAATATTATTTTTTCAGTTTCTTTGAAGAATATGCCAAAAGAAATATTAGTTTCTGGGGCTTAACCATTGAAAATGAACCAGGCTTTTATACTTATTTTTAACTTAATTTTTTGCCTCTTTAGGCGCAGGCCTTATTCCCCTTTATGGGTGGCAAGCCATGTATCTGTCCAGCAAAATGCAAAGGTAAATTCTGGAAATAATTTAAAAATAATTTTTACTAAATTTAAGGGATTTTGCCTCACAACTTCTTTCGCCAATACTCAAAGAATCTGAGGCAAGCAAAAATGTGAAAATAATGGCGCATGACGATCAACGAAGTGGGATTTTTAGTGCGGCCAAGGATGTAAAATTAAATAAAAAAATAATTATTTATGATGTTTTTTTTAGATTTATGAAGACCCGGAAAAGGCAACAGTCATCGATGGACTTGGAGTTCATTGGTATTCTCGTTCGGCATATGATACCCTTCAACAGGCACACAATTTGAGGCCGGATAAATTTATTCTCGCAACCGAGGTCGGAAAAAAATTAATTAAATATTTTGGCCATTTTTAATAATTAAATTAAAAATTATTGAATTTTGATAATATAAGGAAAAATTTTTATGGTTGTGTAAATTTATAATTTCCCCCTTTTCACGGTTTAGTGATTAAACAGTTTTTAATTTTAAACATGAAAAAATTCATTATTAATTTTTTGAAAATCTTGTCGAGACATATTTGAATTGTATTATAATTTATTTGAGCTTTTAAAGTAGCTTCTAGCTTTAAACCAAAAAATTGAAAAAAATAATTTTTCGTTATTCATTCTATTCCTTTTACACAAATAATTGTAAATTTTATATGGTTAAAAAAAGGATTCAGATTTCAGAATAAAAATTAATTATTAAAATTAAAAAAAACTTAGTCAAAAATATTTTTTCATAAAATTATTTCCACAGGCTTGTAATGGTTATTTGCCCTGGGAGCATAGACCACAATTGGGCGAATGGTCACGGGGAATGGCCTATGGCAAAGACATTTTGAACAATTTGAAGAATTGGGTCATCGGATGGACCGATTGGAATTTATGTTTGTTTTTCTCAATAATAATTTTAAAAATTATATTTTATTTATTAGGCCTCGATCTTCAAGGTGGCCCCAATTGGGTGAAAAATTTCGTGGATGCTCCAGTAAGATGAAAATTTTTAAAAATGATTATTTTTGAAAGATAATCGTCAATGCGAGTGCCGATGAATTTTACAAACAGCCAATGTTTTATTTTCTGGCCCATTTCAGGCAGGATTATTTAATTTATTAATTATTTTATTAATAATTTTTTATAAATTAAAATATTTTAATTTTTTTTATAAATCATTTCGGTTAATTAATCAAATATAATTATAAAATTTTCCAATTTTTTAGTCATTTTGTTCCACGCAATTCGGTGGTTATTTCATCATCACTGTACGAAAATGGTTCAAAATTATTCGATGTTGACCCACACCGAAATCGACCCTCATTCTTGTCAAAAGGTAAGAAAATTTTATTTTAATTTTTTTTAAATTTATTTTAAAACTTAATTTTAAATTTAAAATAAATAAATTGTAATCAATTTTTATTTATAGATGAAGATTTTTTGAATTCAAAAAATGACATTCAACCAATTGAACATGTCGCATTTCGTACTCCAAATGGTAGGTTTTTAAGGAAAAAATTTAAAAAAAAATGAATTTATTAGAAAATCCTTTTAATTAATTAAATATTTTTGCTTATTAAAATCAAATATTTTGCTTATTTAAAATATTATAAATTGAAGGTGATCGAGTCCTGGTTTTGATAAATTCAAATTTGGTAAACGCCGTTGAATTGGAAGTTATCGAAGAAATGCCATCCAAACGGAGCTGGCAAATCCCTGTGGAACCAAACTCAATTGTGACGGCCATTTGGAAGAAAAGCCCAAAATGATTTAAATAAAATTCAAAATTGATAAATTGAATATTAAATTTTTTTGGATAAATGTTTTCAATAAAAATAAAAAGTATTTAGAATTGATTTAAGTTTCTTTAATTATGAAACTTTAAATTGACGAATTCTCTGACAATTAATTTGAAATAATTAAATAAAAAAATTTGAATATTATATTAACTAATTTTATCGTAATTCAGCCAAGCAAAAATTGAAAAATTTAACAATTTTGAATCTCAATTCTCAAGTAAGTTATGCATCGAATATCAATTCCATTACATCATATTTGATTCATTTCCACAATAGTTTAGTTCATTCATTTTTGTTGATTTTTCTCTTCTCGTCGTTTCTTCTTTTCCTGTAATAAATAAAGGAATAAATTAATGAGAAAAAAATTTAAAATTAAATTTAAAATACAGTAAACTTCTTTTAATACCCCATCCCTAATAATTCCACATCCCCAATTTTGAAGATACATATCTCCTAACAGGGTGAACGTTAAGAAAAATTTTTATGGCATTTTCTTAATTCACTAAAACTCTATAAATCTGCTATAATTCAGAAATATCCAAAAATTAAGGAATTAGACCCCAAATCTTACCAATTTTTGTGGGGTTGAAAAATAATTCCCCATGGGATATTAAAAGAGAATATACGGTATGCAGAGAAAGCTCCCCCATCCTAGATTGATTTGATTTCTAATGAGTCATCGCTCGGCTTATTGTGATTTTTCTATGAAAAAACGTTGGGAATTCAACATTTTTGATTGTTTTTGTGGGCAATAAAATTAAGCTATCGAGTAATTATTAGAAAAAATCCGACTAAAAATTTTTAAATTAAATTATCCTAAAATATAAATAAAATTTGATGTATATTTTAGGCAATATGTCATTTTGTTTTGATCCAAGTGTTCAACTAAAATTTACGATATTTTTATTTTTATTACCATCAATTCCTTTTGTATTTTGTAAATCTTCTCGGCCAACATGTGATAATATGCCTCTTTGTCCGGTGCCATTTCGAACATACCCTTCTCCACTTTACTTGCATAAGAAATTAAGTCCTTTATTCGCTGATCTTGAATCACTTCCGGAAGAGGATTTGGAAAAATTGCCTTAAAAAAATGTTGGGAAACTTTTAAAATATTTTTAAAATAACCTTGACCAGCTTTCCAACTAAATGATTACGCAAATCAACACTGATTGCCTTTTGCCAATCTTTAAGTGAATCCTTGTCAGAAATTGGCAAAGCCACAATAATTGCCTCCTACAAATTTTATTGTTTTTTCGGATTTTTTAGGATTTAGTTTTATTAATGGATCTCTATTAATTTACAAAAAATGACTAATCCCATCCTGCCTTACCTAACACTGAGTGAGCCCTAATACCTAATTATGGTCAAGTTTATGGTTTTAAAAAATAACACGGAAGAATTTTGTAAATTCAGGCATTTTTTATGTAAATTAATATTTTTCCTTTATTTATGTGAATGTTATTTATTTAGCCTAAATTTGAATATTAAAAATTTGTTAATAAGCTAATTTAGAATAGAAGAATTTTTCAGTTTTCGATTTTGCCTTTTTCTGGACCAGAAATTGAAAATAATTTTTTATAGAAGAAAAAAAGTCGGAAAAAAGTGATAAAAAATATGTCACCAAAATAATCGATAAATTCAGAAAAATAATTGTCCTTATTATTTTGATATTTTTTGAAGATATTTTAAATTTATTTCATTCAAATTCGAACCAAATTTTTAGAAGCAGAATCATGTTGAACAACAGCCGAATCGATCGAAAAATAATTGTCCTTTTTATTTTGATAATTTAAAAAATTTTTAAATTTATTTCATTCAAATTCGAACCAAATTTTTAGAAGCAGAATCCCGTTGAACAACAGCCGAATCCTTTTCCACTTTCGATTCATCAGATGAAATTGCCATTTGATTGCTTGGCATTGGCATTTTCTCTTTATCAGTCTTTTGGGAAAATTTAAAAATTAATTTGACACTAGCTCAGGAACGCGCGCTATCGCGCGCGTCCCTTAGCTAGTTACTTTTTGAATTGAACCAATATTTGAAATAATTAAATATAATAAAAAAAATTAATAATAAATGAATAATTTTATGCTAAAAAAATAAATAGTAAAAAAATTCAATTTAAATATTTTATTCATCTCTAATCAGCTTCATTAATTCTTATTCCCTATACTCATAATTCATTATCATCTTCATTCATCCCTTAATATTTTTTAGCACTATAATTTCCCTCCCTTTATTCTTTTTAATTCTTCATTTTCTCTTCTTTATGCTTCAACCTCTCCTCCAACTTTTATCTTCTAATTTATCTTTTCTCATCTTTATTCTCATTTATCTCTTTCATTCCCTTTCATTCTTATGTTCATCCTTTCTAATCATTTCATTCATCTCTTTTCATCCTATTCATCGCTCGCATTCTCCCATTCATATCTTCTCATCCTCACATTCATCCCTCTCATCCTCACACTAACATCTCTCTTCCTCTTATTCTTCTCTTCTCATCCTCCCATTCATCCCTCACATTCTCCCATTCATCCCTCACATTCTCCCATTCATCCCTCTCATCCTCCCTTTCATCTCTTCTCATCCTCTCAGTCATATTTTCTCATCCTCCCATTCATCCCTCTCTTCCTCTCATTCATCTCTTCTCATCCTCCTATTTTCATTCATCCCTATTCATCTTCCTATTAATCTCTTTTCATTCCCATTCATTCTTATTTTCCTATTCATCCATTCTCATCTTCCTATTAATCTCTTCTTTCATATTCATCCCTATTCTTCTTCCTATTCATCCCTTTTTTTCGCATTCATCTCTTCTTATTTTTCCATTCATCCTTTTTAATCTTCTCGTTCATTCTTCTCATATTCCCATTCATCCCTTTTCATTTTCAAATTCATCACTTGTTTACAATAATCTCTTTTCATCTTCTCATTCATTCTTTTCATCTTCCCATTCATCACTATTCATCTTCTCATTCATCTTTTTCATCTTCTCTTTCATCATTAATACATTTTTATAAGAATAAATTGCAATTCAAAGAATTTCGACATCTTCTTGAATAAAAAATTGGGGAATGATGAATGAAGGTGAATTCTTTCAACCATTTTTTGTTAAAGAAATTGTTGATATTAAAAATGAAAATTGCAATTTTATAATTAAAAAAACAATAAATTTAATTGTCGCTATCATTTAATTGCCATTAAAATAATTCTCGGCTATTGCAAACAGTTAAAAAATATTTTTTCTCATTTAATTTGTTGAAATTTTTCTCAAATTGCAGCTTATTTCATTCTAATTTCCTTTATTTCTTTATTCCTTATCCTATTTATTAAGATTGAGTGGATGTGTGAAGATTGAAAAAAGGAATTAAAAATTGTATTGTTTTCTGTCATTAAAATTAAGATAAAAATGATGCATTTTATTCTTTTCCTTTTTTGTGTTCCGAATTGACCCTGCTGTTTCAGAAAAATAAAAAGAAAATAAATCTATTTAATTAATTCTAAAGAAACTTTCCAAGGTGCTTTTAATCTTTGGGAAATTTCAGAACTGTTGCAGGCAGTAGAAGTAAATAAAAATAAATAACTGAAAACAAATTTCATAATCAAAGATTAGTTGCAGTATGGATTAGAAATAAAAATTAATAAAGAACTGAAAAAGAATATGCACATTTTTTATTTCTTTATCCTAATTTTTCTTTTTCCTTTTTTATACTTTATGTCTAAAAAATGTTTTTCTCTGTTTCTTCTAAAAAAAACAAAACGCCAAGTTCAAAATAATTTTTTATAACAAACCAACAGAAAATTATATATAGGATATTAAAACTGCACAAATTTACATTCAATTTTTTGGCTTCTTCCGTAACATTTTCATTGTCGAATTTTTCAAATGCGAAATCGTCCAAATCAACACCGTCAATATTTATCCCATTTGAAATGTTGTCCATCAAAATTATATTTAGGGAATTATTTTAAAACTAGCTCAGGAACGCGCGCTATCGCGCGCGTCCCTTAGCTAGTTACTTTTTGAATTGAACCAATATTTGAAATAATTAAATATAATAAAAAAAATTAATAATAAATGAATAATTTTATGCTAAAAAAATAAATAGTAAAAAAATTCAATTTAAATATTTTATTCATCTCTCATCAACTTCATTAATTCTTATTCCCTATACTCATAATTCATTATCATCTTCATTCATGCCTTAATATTTTTTAGCACTATAATTTCCCTCCCTTTATTCTTTTTAATTCTTCATTTTCTCTTCTTTATGCTTCAACCTCTCCTCCAACTTTTATCTTCTAATTTATCTTTTCTCATCTTTATTCTCATTTATCCCTTTCATTCCCTTTCATTCTTATGTTCATCCTTTCTAATCATTTCATTCATCTCTTTTCATCCTATTCATCGCTCGCATTCTCCCATTCATATCTTCTCATCCTCACATTCATCCCTCTCATTCTCACACTAACATCTCTCTTCCTCTTATTCTTCTCTTCTCATCCTCCCATTCATCCCTCACATCCTCCCATTCATCCCTCTCATCCTCCTATTAACATCTCTCTTCCTCTTATTCATCTCTTCTCATCCTCCCATTCATCCCTCACATTCTCCCTTTCATCTCTTCTCATCCTCTCATTCATATTTTCTCATCCTCCCACTAACATCTCTCTTCCTCTTATTCTTCTCTTCTCATCCTCCCATTCATCCCTCACATTCTCCCATTCATCCCTCTCATCCTCCCTTTCATCTCTTCTCATCCTCTCAGTCATATTTTCTCATCCTCCCATTCATCCCTCTCTTCCTCTCATTCATCTCTTCTCATCTTCTCGTTCATATTTTCTCATCCTCCCATTAAAACCTCTCTTCCTCTCATTCATCCCTCTCTTCCTACCATTCATCTCTTCTCATCCTCCCATTCATCCCGATCATTCATCTCTTCTCATCCTCCTATTTTCATTCATCCCTATTCATCTTCCTATTAATCTCTTTTCATTCCCATTCATTCTTATTTTCCTATTCATCCATTCTCATCTTCCTATTAATCTCTTCTTTCATATTCATCCCTATTCTTCTTCCTATTCATCCCTTTTTTCGCATTCATCTCTTCTTATTTTTCCATTCATCCTTTTTAATCTTCTCGTTCATTCTTCTCATATTCCCATTCATCCCTTTTCATTTTCAAATTCATCACTTGTTTACAATAATCTCTTTTCATCTTCTCATTCATTCTTTTCATCTTCCCATTCATCACTATTCATCTTCTCATTCATCTTTTTCATCTTCTCTTTCATCATTAATACATTTTTATAAGAATAAATTGCAATTCAAAGAATTTCGACATCTTCTTGAATAAAAAATTGGGGAATGATGAATGAAGGTGAATTCTTTCAACCATTTTTTGTTAAAGAAATTGTTGATATTAAAAATGAAAATTGCAATTTTATAATTAAAAAAACAATAAATTTAATTGTCGCTATCATTTAATTGCCATTAAAATAATTCTCGGCTATTGCAAACAGTTAAAAAATATTTTTTCTCATTTAATTTGTTGAAATTTTTCTCAAATTGCAGCTTATTTCATTCTAATTTCCTTTATTTCTTTATTCCTTATCCTATTTATTAAGAGTGAGTGGATGTGTGAAGATTGAAAAAAGGAATTAAAAATTGTATTGTTTTCTGTCATTAAAATTAAGATAAAAATGATGCATTTTATTCTTTTCCTTTTTTGTGTTCCGAATTGACCCTGCTGTTTCAGAAAAATAAAAAGAAAATAAATCTATTTAATTAATTCTAAAGAAACTTTCCAAGGTGCTTTTAATCTTTGGGAAATTTCAGAACTGTTGCAGGCAGTAGAAGTAAATAAAAATAAATAACTGAAAACAAATTTCATAATCAAAGATTAGTTGCAGTATGGATTAGAAATAAAAATTAATAAAGAACTGAAAAAGAATATGCACATTTTTTATTTCTTTATCCTAATTTTTCTTTTTCCTTTTTTATACTTTATGTCTAAAAAATGTTTTTCTCTGTTTCTTCTAAAAAAAAACAAAACGCCAAGTTCAAAATAATTTTTTATAACAAACCAACAGAAAATTATATATAGGATTGAAGAATTATTCTAAAAATATAAATTCATTGGGGGATTGTCATTTTTATTTAATTGAATTTTAGTTAATTTATTTATTTATTCAATTGATGAATATTAGATTAAGAAAATATCCACTATTTTTTAGCATAAAATTATAATTTGAATTTTCTTTAGAAATATCGAAAATATATTTTTGATTAGGGAAATTAATGGAAAAAAATAAAGATGACCAGCATATATTTTTGTTTTTGTCGTATATGTTGAGAGGGGAAGAATGTGCCCATAGCAAAATGGACATTGGAGGTTAATTTGAATGGAATAGGAATATTATTCGTGGGGGATTATGGACCAAGATGGATCTTTTTATGGTAAAAAAGGTCAATTTATGACGGACTAATTAAAAAAATTAGAGAATGTAATGGGGAAAATTGCCTCAAGCAAATCTATTCGAATTTTATTTTTTCTCAATATTATTTTTCCATTTCAATTTTTATAACAAAGAAATAAAATAAATCTGTGACAAAAAATGGCTAGGAAAGGAAAGCTGGAAGCGAGGCTGCTGATGAAAGAAAATGTTATTGACGAAAATATTTCTTACGAAATCTAGTTGGTATCATATCATATTATTTAAATAAATTCCTCAGATTGAAAGAATTTTTAATTTTGATGATTTATTCATTTAATGAGAAATAACTGTGGCTTTTAAAAGTGATTGTGAAAAGGTCAAAATTGATCAAAATTTTCAAATAAATTATTCAGCCATCAATTCTTTTTCTTCTTTTCATCCATTATCAATTACCGTAAATTCTCTATTAGACACCCCCTTTCTAATAGAAGTTCCCTCTCTAGTCTCTAATATAATCCCCCTTCCTAAATTTTTTGCCTACTATAGCTTTTAAACATGTTTTGATGATAAAAACATGTTTCTTAATCGAAATAATTATAAAAATATTTTCTGACATTATAAAAAACATGTTTTGGATTGCAAAAATTTGTTGGGAAAATTTTTTATCTTAAAAACATTTTTAAATAGTAAAAATGTTTTGGATTGTAAAATCATGTTCTGATTTATTGAAACTTTTATTGAATAAATTTTATTTTCATAATTTTTCCACTCCTGCTGAAATTCATAAGCCCCCTCTGTAATAGAAGTTAAAGAGAGGGTCTATGAAATTTATATAAGCCCCGGAGGCTGGGGCTTCTAATAGAGAATTTATTCTTTTCTTTATTGGATGTCCATTGTCATTTCCGGCTCATTTCCCTCCTTCATTGCAAACGGTGTGCCATCCGATCGAATGCCAATCACTCCATAATTCTTTGCCTTCGTCATTTCTTTATTCTCCCTTGCAAATTTCCATACAGCCTCTCCATGATCATGTTTAATATGTTTTCGCAATGAAGATGGGCCGTAGTATTCTTTTGTGCATCCATGTACTGGACAGCCATACTCCTTCTCATTTTTGTGTGTTCGATTCTGATGTTTTGCTTTGTCCGATGCATTTGTGAATGACTAAAATATAAAATAATTTTTATACAATTCCAATCATTTTTTAAACCGGACTTCTTCGCAGAATTGACATTTATAGGGTCGATCGCCGGTATGGGTCCTTTCATGGATTTTTAAGTTCTCCAGCCGACTGAATGCTTTGTCACATTTTACTCCATTCTCATTTTCATGCTGCAAATAAAAATATAATCAATCAACCAACTTTTAATGTATCCGAGATCCGACATCCGACGCATCGGATTCAAGAGGAGGTAAGATTTTGAGTAGGTTAAAAATTTTTTTCTAATTGTCCAAAAATAATAATTTTAATACCATAAGATAGAGGACACTCTTCTGCATCAGAAAAAATAAATTTGAAATTTTTCTGTGGCATAAAAAATATTATAGGACCGATTCCGACGATTCAAAAAATTTTTAATCATCGGAGTCGGAGTCAGCCTTATAAAATTTCATCTAGTCGTCAGAAAATTTTCAAAATGATACTACTATATCCTATGCAGAAAAGCGTCCTCTATCTTATTGTATAAAAATTATTATTTTGGGTCAACTAGAAAATATTTTTTTCAGGTACTCAAAAATCCTACTCTTGACTCCGACACGTCAGGTCCTTTTGTGTAAACTTATTAGAGCTCCAATCATTAAAATTTTCACAAACATGGCATATAAATGGCCTATCGCCCGTGTTTTTTCGAACATGTTGGGCCAACTTATATAGTGCCGAAAATGGTTCGTTCCTTTTGCAATTTTGCCAGCGGCAATAAAAATTTGTAGCTGTTTCATTTTCCTTCTCCACATGAACATCCATGACATGGGCGATAAACAATTCGGAATTGTCAAATTGTTCATTGCAATTTGCCCATTTACATTCAAAATAGGTTCCTTCCCCTCCTTTTGGAAGAAGTGAATGTGAAATTGTGTCATTGGTGGAAGTGTATGAATAGCCGAATTGAATCAAACTTTGTCTCTATAATTTTATTTTTTTTTTCTTAAATTTTTTGCTTCCAAATTCAAACCAAATTTTTCATTGCAAGAATCTGATCTGCTATGGCCAATTCCATTTTTGATTCAGATGAAGTCGGTATTTTGGCGATTTCTGACTTCTCATCGTCAATCTATAGGAAAATGAATTTGACATAGTAAAGTTGAGCGAATTTACATTCAATTTTTTCACTTCCTCCTCAAGATTTTCATTGTCAAAGTTTTCAAATGCATAATCGTCCAAATCAACACCGTCAATATTTATCACTCCATTTGGAATATTGTCCATTGAAAAAGAGTAGAAAATTTTTAAAAATGTAAAATAAAATCTGAATTTTTATTAATCGATGGAATTTATTATTTGAATAGTAAATTAATTTTTTTCGACTATTTGGATGAAGAATTGATATTTTCAATGGGATTTTTTAATTTATGAAATTTTCGGTCAGTATAGCAGTTTGTCTTGTCCAATCTTATTCCGGGATGACCCTAAACCAAATCCTGATAACCCAAAAAAGGGTGGAACCCTTTCCTTTACATTTTGGGAAAAAAGGGAGGGATACCAATCATCGAACTTTGATCAAATTTTCTTATAAATAATTTAATAAAATTGAAAATCTTTCAAATTAAACGGGGAGGGGGCAGCTGAAAATTCAGTGTCACTCTGTTATTTTAACTATTATAATATAATACAAAATTAAATTTTATTCTCTAAGGCTATCCTAACCCTAAATCCTATTCACATTTCTTAACGAATGCTGAAGGACAATTACAAGGCGAAATATGTTTTGATTTACGCTAGGGGGCTAAAATGTGCTGACGAATAGCCAATAACCACTTAATCGATATCCAATCGTTGCAAAACATTTTCTTTTGAACATAATTTGAATTTTTGGCAATAAAAAATAATGAGGGAGGCAAAATAATGAATTTTCAACTGTCCTTGCCCATAAAAATGACTACTAATGCGATTTCAGCGATATTTTCAATAGAGAAGGGAAAATGGGTAGAGAAAGCAATTCGCTTCGTTTTTTATTGGGCCTTGGGCGTTCTTTTCATTGCAGCCCAGAGAGCACAGATTGTTGGGTTCCCCATTTGACCCACTTTATTTCCTCGGGGCCTACAGAGGTGGAGAATGGATATTTGTTGTGGCATTTTTGGTTGAGAATCGATTGAGAAGGAATAAAATTTTTGGGATGAAATTAAAAGTCCATTGTTAGTTTTTTTTCTCTTTTCATAAAAACTTTTTTCTGTGCTGAAAAATCGAATTGGACAAAAATATAAGCGATTAATAGATTATGTTTTAATAGAATGATGTAGAATGGAATAAAATTGATTGATTTGTCAATAACCATTAAATTTTTTGGATGAATATTTTCAATAAGTATTTAAAAAATGTATTAAAAAAATATCCAAAGCATAATTAAACTCGAATGACGGCTCTTCTAACTGCTTGGGTTCGTATGGCCAAAACGGTTTTCTTTCGAGTTGGATAACTATCACTGCTTCCTCCCACATTTACTTCGTCCACTGAACCGCCTGAACGTGCAGGACAAGGGCAACTGAAAATAATTAAATTAAGCTAATTAGCTGAAAAATTTAATTAAAAATCAAAATTAATATACATTATATTTTTGGTACTTATGGAGATTGGCCCCTACAAGAGAAAGGACGGAGAGGGAGGGAAGGAATTGATGGAAGGGAAATGTGTCACTCATCATATTGAGATGAAGGGAATGGATTCAGCGAGGGAGAAATGAATTTCCTCGTGCGGGGAAGATTCCTAAAACGGTAAAATGTGAACTAAGAATTAAATATAAAATTGGAATAAAAATCAGAGAAAAAAACTTAGTTCATCACAAACAAAAGTGTTTTTATTTCATCCAAATATTGTGTTTTTAATTCTATTATTTTTTCAAACATTTTTTTAAAGAATTGTGTATTTGTGTTCTAGACATTTTCTATTTTTATTTTCCTAAACATTGAATGATTTTGTTTTTATAAATTTTAAAAAATATTTAGTTTTTTAATGTTTTAATTTTATATATACTGTGTAACCTCTTTTGATTTCCCATGGGGAATTATTTTTCAACTCCTTAAAAATTGGGAAAATTAGAGTCTAACTCCTTTAATTTGTGGATATTTATGAATTAAACACATAAGATTTTGTAGATCTTTAAAGAATTTAGAAAATTCGATTAAAATTTATTTTAATTTATATTGCCTAGTTATGAATCTTCAAAATCGAGGGTGGGGAATTAAAAGAGTTATACATTAAATATTTTATTATTTTTATTCAGAATTATTTTAATTTTTAATCAAAACTTTAAATTAGAATTTGCACCGTTTAGGAATCTTCCCCGCACGAGGAAATTCATTTCTCCCTTGCTGAATCCATTCCCTTCATCTCAATATGATGAGTGACACATTTCCCTTCCATCAATTCCCTCCCTTCCATCAGTCCTTTCTCTTGTAGGGGCCAATCTCCATAAGTACCATATTTTTTGACAAGAACATTATTTAAAGTGGAAAATATTGAAATTATTATTCTGCTAATTGTTTTCATTTTCTTGCTAATTTTTGCTTACCTTAAAAAATTTCGATCAAAATTTTGAAATAAATCATTTTTTTTCAATTTTCTTACCTTTGTAATTATATTTTTGAGCGAATAGAGATGAGAAAATATGCAAATTTCCAATTCCCCATCAAAACTCACTATTCTCCGTCTTTTCCACCGCTGCCTGGCAGACCAGCCATTCCCGGCTGTCCAATTCCTCCAGGATGTCCGGGTTGACCCGGTGGTCCAGATGGCCCAGGCGGGCCTGGCAAACCCGGCGGTGGTGTTTCGCCTGGCTCACCTGGTTGACCGGGATAACCTGGCTGGCCGGGTGGGCCTTTAGGTCCTGACTGAAAATTTTGTTTATTAAAAATGGTAAAATCATTTTTCAAGTCCGAATTATTCTCTGAATTTAAACAAAATTCAAAATATAATCATTTTTGTCAAAATAATATTTTGACCTGGCCATGGCCTCCTCGCATTCCAGGGCGCCCAGGTTGTCCAGGCGGTCCATTTCTACCACAAATTCCGGGCGGACCTTTGTCGCCAGGTGGGCCAGGTCGACCAGGCTGAGGAAAATAAAATATTTACTAGGAATATACCATCAAAAATTCTTTTAGAATAACCCTTCCACTGCTCGATCCTTGGCCATCGGTTCCAGGCCTTCCATTGGGTCCAGGCCTCCCAGCTGGACCCGCTGGTCCAGGACGTCCGGGCGGACCGGCTGGACATTTGGGGCAAGACGCACTTTTGCAAGCCGGTTGGGCGTATTGATCCTCGCCGGTGGCATCATCCCCTGGAAGGCCATCCATGCCGGGTGGTCCAGCTTTTTATAGAAAAAAGGAGGAAATTAATTGGAATTTTTAATAGAAAAAAGGGCAATTTTTCGAATAAAACTAGATATTTCATAAAATTTTCAACTGGAATTTTTTTAAGTTTATTTTTAAAATTAAAATAAAAATATTTATCTTATAATTTTATCTTATTAAAAAAGAATAAAACTGACGATTTCCTGGGTATCCGGAAGGACCAGGCATACCCGGAGGCCCTGGCGGGCATGATCGAGGCCGACTTTGATAGGAAGCATAGGAGCTGGCTGAAATTAGCAATTTTAATTCTTTTTCAACATTTTTAACCTGCTGCAGGCCTTGGCGCCGGACCCATTCGGTAGACATTTCCTCCACCGCCCCCTCCAGCATAATTTCCCATTGAGACCATTCCACCACCGTAATTCCTTTTCTCTCTACCAAATACTCTTGTGGAGGTGATGATGGAATTTTCGAAGTGTCCCTGAATTTTATGGGGAATTATTTTAAAATTCTTCTCATTTGACTAAATTAGATTGGAATTAGTTATTTTGGAAATTCGAATGTTGAATTTCGAATAAAATTAAGCCTGAAAATAGATAATATAGAACCTCTTGCTGTTGTATTTTTTGAATTTTCGTCCATGCTCGATTGGCTAATACGCTGAATTCGTCCAGTCCCTCGTGTATTTCATCGTGCAACGAATTTAAATCCTTTTTTGGGGAAAATGATGGCAATTTAAAATTATTTTCAATAAAAAATTTACATTGAGAATCAACAAAATGACAATGGCGGCGATGACAATGGCAATACCGACTATGCTTGTAATGGAATTAATAATGGTGGTACTCTTCATCTTGTGCTTCGAAAAATATATATTATATAATTTTATGATCATTCTTTTTAATTTATTGTAAAATTTTCTAATAAATCTACCTTAAGTGATTTAAATTGGCATAAAAATACAATGGTCAAAAACGAAATTCGATAATGATTTTTAGCCTTCAGCTTAAGAAAAAGGATTTATTTTGCAAATTATGCTTATCATATACATAATAAATTTTAAATTTTACCTATTTTTTCATTTTTATTTTCCTTAAAAATATATTTTTATTAATTACAATTTTTGCTCTTATTGCTTGAAAAAAAAAAAAACAAAGTGAAACCGACGACCCTTCTTTATAATAAAATTGCAACACTAAAAATTGTTGCTTCTTCCTTTTATCGCTTTTTACCCATTCTTCTCTTCAACACAACTTTTTATTTTCCGGAACCATAATGAACATTAAACACAAAAGTCAGACCTGCTGTTGGAAACTGGAAGTCAAGAACACTTAAAAGACATAGTACTTGATCGGCGAAGAGGAGAAGAATATTATAAAATTATGGGCCTTTTTTGATTTCCAATTTTTTTGCGAATAATGAAAAAGAATTTTTATAAAATTTTTGAATTTGGCCTTAATAACTAATTTCTGTTCCAAATTTCCAAAATTAATTAAGAAAATTTGAAAATATTATTTTACATTTTTATAATTATTTACACTTTATCCGGTTTAAAAAATTTTAAATGAATAGTTGAATTAAATAAGAAGAGAAAATTTATTATGATTGCAATTTTATGTAAATTGTTCAATGAAAATTAAATTAGCCTGAAATAAGTGAATTAATATAGTATAACATCATAAATATTTCAAAAAAATATAAAGAATTCATAAAAATTTTGGTTTTAGAAGGAAATAAATTAAAAAACATAAAATTATTAAATTGAATACATATAGATAGTCAAGAGAAAAAAACAAAGTAAATAAATTATTCAAAGGCGCATAAAATTGAATTAAATTTTAATAAATCATAATAAATGTTGTGAAAATATATAAAGAAAGAATAAAAATGTTGATTTTAGAATGAAATAATTAATAAAACTTGAAATAAAGTAAATAAAGATTTAAAATAAACTCATCGAAATTTGGGGAAACAAACAAATTTTAAATCCGCTGCTAATCCACGCATATTCTTTCCTCCGCCGATATCCGGTCCTCCTTCGCAATTCGCATCAATCAATTTGCCATTTGCGATAAGGATTCTTTGCCACGGGATCGCCCACTTTTTCAGCATTATCCATTTTGGTTGGCTAAAAATTAATATTTAAAAAATCACAAAATTTTAGAAATAGAAAAATTTATTTCCATAAATTAGAAATTTTTAAATTTTACTATAATTAATTTGAACTCTTTAATAAAGTAAGTTATCCTCAATTTTGTGAAAAAATTATGCCATTTTTTAAATTTAAAATAAGACTAAAATAAGGTCCTGTGTTTGACATTCAAAGTTAAATTAGGAAAAAATTTTTTAATTTTTTAAATTAATTTTGTAAGGTTAATAATTTTATGAATTCTTTTTAATATTCTATTTTTAAATAAATTCCCTTTTTCTACCTTCTTTTTGAGAGCCAAATATATGTGGTCTTTTTTGCAAAGAATTCGGGGAACCATCTTGTCAAGTGGGCGATTTTTACGTTGAACTTTTGAATCCTGCACAAATTCCTCATAAGTATTCAATTTACGATGGCAATGATCGCATTTGAAGCATCGAACATGATATTGAAGATCACCAACTTGGCGGGCCCAATCAGTTAGCCTTAAAAATTTTAAAAATAATTTTGAATTAAAAATTAATTTTGATTTTCCTTTGTATTCTATTAAATTTTATTGTTTAATATTCTTAATTAATGTGCCGAAATTTACCATGAACTATTTTCAATAAAGAATAAATAAATTTCTAAAATAATTATATTTCTCAGATGTTGAAATAAGCATATGCAAAAATAATATTCAATTTTGAGTTGACTAGGAAAAATTAAATTTTGTCAATTTAAATTGGGAAATTTTCACTCACAAAAATCCTTGTTCGCAGCCGGCACAATATCCAAACAAACTGAAAAATAATATTTAATAATTTTTATTTCTTTGTCTTTGCAATTCTCACTTTGAAATAGCCTTCTTCAATTCCGTGGTGCTGACATTCTCAAGAACAGTCGGTGCTTTTGTTGGTTTTACATTGGACGAATTGGTGGCATTGACCGGTGGAAGCTGAAACATAATGAAAATTTATTTTTTTTTAATTCAAAGAAAAATAATAAACCGATTCTTCTCCATCCCAAATTTTCAAATTGGCAAAATCCTCAATAGCGGATTGTTGATCCATCGCCTTCTTTTGCTTCAATTCGACAATTTTATCTTCCAATTCTTCCAATGTTATAATTTTTGCATGCGAAATATTTTTATGGTTTTTTTGGCCAATTTCCTTTTTTATTCCATTCCGGAATGTCCCATTGGTGATTGCCAATTCCCTCAATTGTTTTCGCTTCAGTTCATCCTTGCCCTCCGGCAGTGGCACTAACAATTTGTTGACTTCCTCAATGGCCTTGGCTATTTTGACGGCATTCCGATTTGGGGTGTCTTCTGATTGG
This sequence comes from Pratylenchus scribneri, assembly GCA_030063045.1. Lineage (NCBI taxonomy): Eukaryota > Metazoa > Nematoda > Chromadorea > Rhabditida > Pratylenchidae > Pratylenchus > Pratylenchus scribneri. The sequence goes on along the minus strand of JAQSEB010000011.1, from coordinate 167,877 downwards.
ATGCAAACCTGGAATGTGAGAATTGAGGAAATGTATTGAATTATTTTATGTCTTGTGGCTAGATTAGAGTTGGGTAAGATTTATAAAGAAGCCTAAAAATATTTTGAAAATTTTCGACTCAATGAGTACCCATAAATTTTGCAATTAATTAGGCCACTGATTTGAATAGGATACTATTTTTCTACCTAAAATAATATTTTTTACCTTAGTTTTTGTCTTCTAATAAATAGAAACCGGTTCTAAACTCAATAAACTTTATACTAATTTGTAGATCTCATTGAGACGCATTTAATGGTATATAAAATGTCAGGTTTCGGCACAAAATTATAGTGTTTAAAACCTAAAGGAAAATATGGTTTAAACGGTTTAACTCGCTCAGTTTCGATTTCCGATGAGATCTACAAATTTTTATAAGATTTAGTGTCTAAAACCGAGTTCTGATTTATTAAAAATCATAAAAATAATTACTCAAATAACGAGGTATAATAGGAGGAAAACTTACATGCAATTCCTCGCTTAAATGTTTCCAATTCGGTTTTTCCCTATTCAGGTCTTCCTGCTTTTTGTCCTTCATTAAGCCCCGTCCTCGGATTATGATTTTGCACCCGGTTTCTGCCTCCAATTGTTTGACGGTCATCCCCCGTGGACCAAGGATTCGACCAACAAAATTGAACTGTATGAAAATGTCAATTTGAATTAAAAAATTTTAATCACTTCTGGAAATTGTTTGGTCGGCACGAACACTTTTTCCTGTTGAACAACAATTTTACCAATTGCTTCAGGCAATTGAACATTCACCTAAAATTGAAAATTTTTTTTCCTATTTAAATTAAAATTTTTCAATGATTTAATCACATAAATAATCCCGAAAATATTATAGCAATTTTTGAAAATTAAATGAATTTTTCATTTTTTATAGGGTGAATATTATTTAGTTTTTTTTTATTTTGGATTAGAATTAAGTCTAAGAATTATCATTTTAAATTCAATAAAATAATAATTTACATATTTCTCCAAATGATCAGCGTCCAATTTGTTCGCAATTTCATTTGAATCCGATTTGCTTTCCAATTTTACGGCCTCCATTTCTTTCTCCAATTCCAACAATTCAAACTGAAAATTTTTTTTATATTTCTAATTATTTTCAAAATCACCTTCTCAATTTCTTCGACTGATCCATCATTCGACTTGATCTCAAATTCATCCAATGCAAAATCGGCCAAATTCAACTGGTCCAAATCGCTGCAAAATGACCCATCGCTTTCTGAGTGTTGTTTATTTTCCATTGAAGTTGGTAAAATTGTTGATGAATGAACAAATATTTTGTTGATCGGAAAAGCAAAATTATTAGCTGAATTTTTAAAATTTTATTTAAATAAAAGAATGAGAAATTTTGGTATTTCAATTGGTGTTTTTTTAGTCCACCAATTGTGCTAATTTATTTTCAATATTTGTTGAGAGTGAATTTGGGAAGAATTTTGGAAACATTTGAGGAATGAATGCCAAAAATGCAAATGAGAGGTAATATATAAGGGCGAAAATAAATTCCGGATTTGTCAGCAGATTGGCATTATCCCATTATGAATATTCACATCAAATCTTTAAATGCCATAATTTGAATATGTCACAAATCCTTCATCGTTCACTTGTAATTTCCCACATTCATCAATTGCATCAAAAAGTAAAGGATTAATATTATAATTTCATCAATTATGGACTTTTTTTGATAGAATTTGTTAATGTCTTTCCCCGTGGCAATTTTTCTCTTCTTCTTTACAGTAATATGCCATCTTCGTTCACATCAATTTTTATCCACATCAAAGTCAATCAACCATTCAAAAATTTAATATTTTTGAGCTGCTTTGATCAATTTGGGAATATTCTTTTATAATTTAATCTTAAAAAATTCAGAGCACCTGAATCAACGGTAACCAAAAATATTGTCCCCACGTTAAAATTGGCTGTATTTAGTTTGTGGGTACCGGAGTTTGGTTATAAACTATAAACCATTTGATTCCTCTCGCCGAGCTGAGTTCGAATATGCTAACCTTTTTTCTAGGAAACGCCTAGTAAAAAATTTATAGTATGATGAAATTTGAAAAAGCAAAGGGTCCCCCATTTGGGTCGAAACTCAAAAAATTTTTGAAATTTTTTTCCGGTCAAATTTTAGCTCGATCGACGCGTCTCGATGAGAGTACTCCGAATCTGCCATTGGTTTAGCATAAAACCGAAAAATAAAAAAAGTTATGGCCATTTTTGATTCAGAGTAGGGGCTAAGTTTAGGGGATAGGATTAGGGTTGGGGCTAGGGTTAGGGCTTAGGGACTCGGAGCATAGGAGTTTTAAAGAAATCTAACATATCGCCCGGGTGTATTTTTGCCAAAAAAATTTTTTTGATCTATAGGGGGACCCTTCACTTTTACATTCTTTGCATCTTTAGCATACAATAACTTTTTTACTAGGCGGTTCCTAGAAAAAAGATTAGCATATTCGAACTCAGCTCATCGAGAGGAATCGATTGGTATTTCATACATAACCAAATCAGGTGCACACATACTATACTGATCCCTTAAAATTTTATAGCCAAAAATCCCCAATTTTTTTTAATCAATTTTTGATTTTTGGTTCTTTTGATTTTGTAAAAAACACTAAAAAGCGAAAAGGTCAAATCTTTCTATTGATTAAATAAATCAAAATCAAATCGAAAAAATTTGATCAAAAACTCAAGTCTCATGCTGATCCCTCAACATAAAAATGTCAGAGAAGACAACAACCAATTTTGCCTGATAGCAACTTTAAAATTAGGGTGAAGTAAAACAATGCCCAGAAATGATGATCCAAATTTCGGATTTGGCAGAATATGTGGCGGAACGGAAAGTGTTGGATTGAGCGACTTGAGGAGAACAGCGAACACATAGCGGAGAAGAAATATAAACCGTAAAGCCCCAAAAATGAATTTATATATATATATAAAATTTTCAAAAAAAAAGGACATTCTTTCACTCTTTTTAATTTCTTCAATTTTTGACCAATTCGCAATTTTTGGGTGAAAAGGGGCAGCATGAAACATTGCTGCTGGAGGGCAAAATATCGATCAGTGCTTGGCCAAAAAATGCTGCTCCTACTTTTTTGCCTCATCCACGTCTAATTTTTATTCTCTCACCCAAAATCAGAAATAATATTTTTTTGAATTTCTCTCTTTAACCAATTTTAGGGTGTTGCGAAGCGCCGCGTCAATTTAATTTTAATGAAGCCATTAAAGGAGGGAGCAAAGAATCAAGGGATTTTAGGAAAGGCCGACAGATGGGTGATGGGCCATTTTTTGATCAATCTTGAAGCTTCTTTGGGCTATACAAGGCCAAAAAATCCACCCTCCCTCCTCATTTTCGTTTTTAAAAAATCAATTTGACCCGTAAAAATATTTTTCGAAACAATATAATAAAAAATTTAATGAGCCAATTAATTCCATTTTTCCTAATATTTTCGGCATTTTTAATCCTCCAACATCAATCAATTTTGGCCGATCAAATTGTAGAAAATGTTAATGAATTGGAAAATAATAAAAATTCTCCTGCGCAATGGACAAACTTTTATGGCAAAAATTCGGAATTAATTAGGAAAAAACGTTTTTTCGAACCAATTAGTTGGAGTTTGAGCACAATTTTGATGCTAATTTTTTGGAATGGTTTTTTGGCCCCATTTTTACAGGCACAAATTTCTTTGAAAATAAGCGTTTTTGGGTGGTTTGATGAAGAGGTGGGAATGAATTTAAATTAAAATGAAAACATTGTAAAATATATACCATTAATTTAGGGATGTCTCAGAAGAATGTGGAATAATGATTTTAAGAGTTTTTGTAATCCAACACCTGAACAATTATTTGTAGGCGAATTTATCAATCAAACGTATATGAAAATATTCAACAATGTTTCGCGAGAAACAGGTCGTTAAATTCTGGAAGGGATGAAGCATTTTTAACACTAATAGTACCTAAGGGGCTTGAGCTAGAATAATTTTGCTACTAATGGACAGTGGATATAACCCCACAAAGACAAAGGGGAAGGGATGATGAGGGACGAATCAACCTGTCTAAATCAAATTACCAATCAATGGTGAAGGGACAAACAAAAGAAGATATATGTTGGCGGCAAACTGAAATTCAGGCAAAACTGAAATTAACATACTATCTCCCCGAAGAAGCAGAGTACAAACCTAACCCTAGGCCCTAGCCCTAATCCCCTGCTGCCGAGCCCCTAACCCTAACCCTATACTTAGTTTTTCAAAATTCGAACTTTCTCTGATTCTATGACGAAAATAGTGTGTAAATTTCAGTTTTGCCGGAATTTCAGTTTTGCCGCCGACATATACAAACTAAAGGAATATAAATTTAAAAGAAATGAACAAAATTTTTAAAAAATTAATCAATGATTGGCACTTTGATTGACAAATTAAGTTGCCTCAAAGCATCCTTTCCCTTATGGGCCCCCATCTCCATTAGTACCGCAGCAATCAATATGTTCATCCTATTTTTTCAATGTTTTGTTAAATAAAGCATAAAACTTGACTAATAAAAACAAAATATTAGTGGAAAATTTTGAATACAAAATTATTCAATAATTCTTCATCCCTTTTTGTATTCTATCAATTTGATAATTAATAATTACTTTATTTTTAAATTAAGCCGAATTGATCCAATTTGAACACAGTCAAAAAATCCACGTCTATGAGCCCCCAAATTCATCAGTCAATCAAGGGGAATCATTGTCCGAAAGAGAATCCCTCTTTTTAACAATGATCAAAAATCGCCTTCTCCCTTATGGTGCTGTTAAAATTTCAAAATGGTTTCTTGCGGATGAGGACAAAAATTCACAAAAACTTTATGACCATTTAAATCGAGTTTGGTCGAATGTGCCGAGTCCAAAAATATGTTTAGAAAATATAAATAATTGGAAGGAGAAAAAAAGGGAAGGAAAAGCAATATCAGAGATCCATTTCCAAATATTACTAAAATGTGAATGTGTTCGAATGCAAGGGGATTGGACAGAGGCAAATCGGCCAATTAGTGTGGAAACGGTTGGTTTGCCGAAATTAAATATTTAACATGTTAATTAATAATTTTATTTTAAAATTCACGCTAAACAGATGCATTTTTTTTGTCCTAAAATGGGAAGATTGTGCATTTAGAGGGGGGGGGGGGGAATCCCAACAATGTCAAATATTTTTTTTAGATGAGGTAAATGTTGTAAAGAATTTTTTGGGAAAACCGAATATTTGGTTGCGCAAGAACATAAAATGATGAGTGAATCCAAATTTAGTGAAATTAGTGGAACAGGGATTCGATGGTGGGGATCACGAATTTGAGGTTTAATTTTGGATTCGAGCTAGTGAAGGTGTCTAAGCCAGTTGCTGCAAATTGGGAGTGATTAAATTTGGATAAATTTAATTTGATGGACGGAACCAGAATTCAGAATAAAGAATGAGTTACTGTGGCCAAAATGGTTTATTTAAAGTCCTAAATTTATGCGAGGGTTGAATTAATATGTGAATGGTTTTAATCTGGAATAAAAAGCTATTAGAAATTTTTAAAACGCGCTAGCACTTTCTTCCTAAAAAAGCTTATTATTTTAAAAAAAAAAGAAAAATAAATTTTTTTAGATGAAAAATTGTCGTGAATTATTAGAATTAAAAAAAATATTACCGGAAAAGGAAGAGGAGAATATAAATGAGAATAATAAAAATTACGATGAAAGTGAAGAGGAGGAAGAAGAAAAATATTATACTGTTCCATTGCAATTTGAAGAACCAAAAGAAAATGATTTAATCGAAAAAATTATAGAACAAATTAAAGGAGGAAGAATTGTAAAAAATAAGGAAGAAATTGTGGACGTTGAAAGATTGAGAGAAATAAATGAGCAAAATCAAAAACAAGAAATTAAAAGAGCAAAATTGCGAAATATTTTGTAAAAATTTTAAAAATAAAATTTATTTCTATTTTAAATTAATTCAGATCAGACTTTTTGAGTAATTTTGACGTGAAAAAGCAAATTAGATTCCTCAAAAAATTGGAGCAAAATTTGCTGACATTGGAAGGAAAAGAAAGGAAATCAAAATGGCAATTCCAAAAATTTTTTTCAAACGTTCAAATCCTCACAATTCAAATAAAGTGGGAGAATCGAATTTTGGTGAAGATTTGGAAGAGGGAAAACCTGAAGGAGAGAACCAATGCCGGATAAATTATGAAAATTATGGAAAAAATTGCCTAATTGATTTGAAACATGATTTGGAAAATTTAGATATGGAAAATTTAGATTTGAAAAAAAATGAATTCGGAAATGCGGCCATCCAATTTTATCCCAAAAATTTTATAACACTATTTGAGGTATTATTTAAAAAATTAAAAAAAAAAAGAAATAATTAATATCATGGTTAAAATTGGAAATTGGTTGATTCCGAAATTATACAAAGTGTTCCGCTTGGTTAATTTTGGCAAACAGCTTATTTAAATCGTAAAAACTTAAAAGTAGGCTCATCAGTGAAATTTCATTTTCAGACCGCTTTAATGGCTAAGGTTAGGGGGATTAGGGCTAGACTAAATTTTGTTTTCGTAATTTTGACACTTTTCGTGATTTTTTGAGTTTCTTTTCGTTTGCAAAGCCGATTTTCGTGTAAAAACGAAAAAATTTGCACCCCATAAAATTAGATTTTTGATTAAATTTCATCAAAACTTTGACATAAATTCTCATTTTTTTGCTAATTGAAAAAATTTTATTTTTACCATTTTAGCAACACTTAAATGTTGGCGATTTTTTACTTCTGAAACATTTATTTTTTCCATTGATAAGTAAGAAAAAACAACTTTCTAGTAAATAATTTTCCCTTTTATATCTTTACGAAAATTTTTCCCCAATTCGTCCAGCCATTTTAGGGATAGGGTGCCACAGGCAGGATACGAATACGAATCTAGCGGAAAGCTTTACTAAACAATTCAGATCAGTCTGTATAAATCGACTATGCCGAGTCAAATGAGCCTACTCTAGATTATGTACGATATTAAGAAGCCGAGATTTCCAAAAGAAGCCTAGCAAAATAGATGGATTATTCCAAAATTAATCAATTTCCAATAATCGCTGCAACTAAAGATCGATAAAGGTAAAACGAGCGAGATCTCGGACGGAAAATGTTGGAAATTTTCGGTCCATCCACAAAAAGGACCTAGCGAGATTTCAACCGAGAATCTCTGTTGACTGATCGAGATCTCGGAAAATCTCAACGAGATCTCGTCTCAGTCAGATTTCAACATTAATAAATAAATTATTCAGAAAACTTTTGAACTGGCAAAAAAGCAATTTGAGCGAAAAATGTTAAATATTTCTCCATGGATTCGGGTACATATTGGCAAAAGGCATTTATTAATTATATTTCGACGAATTTCCTGTCGAATTTATGAATTTGCGGAAGAGGAAAATGAAGAAGAAAGGAAAAATAAAACAAATGGCGGGTTGAAAATGGCCAGAAAAGTTATGAAAAATTTTGGCAAACTGTGCAAAAAATTTTATGAAAGGAATTTGAAGGAAAGAACAGAATTATTGGCAATTGAAGGATTCGGGGAATTGGACAAAAATGGCCAAAAAATTAGTGATGAAATTTTCGATAAAATTGAAATAATTGGCCCGCATGAATTTGCAAAAATGGAGCTTAAAGATTCAAAAATTTTTAACAGTCCGAGAGCTTCGCCAATTAATGAAAGAATGCGATATTCAGGATTACAAAAGAATGGATATGAAGAATTACCTAGCCCATGGTTAAGCAACAAATATTATACGCAAAATGGAAGTGAAGAAAATAAAATTGGAATAAATAAGACAGGTGGAGTTGGTTATTATTATTAAATATTAATTAAATGAAGGAGATTGCCAAAAAATGATATTACCAAAAAGAATATTAAAATTGCAGATAATGAAAATATCAAAAAGCTTATAAAGGTCCAGCAATTTTTCCTAGATCCCTAAACCCTATTCCAAAATATAAATCTTTTTCAATTTCATCAAATAGTATAAAATTTGTCATGGTTTAATCAAAATAAAAGGGTGGGTATTAAACCGAGATCTATCGATTGGCTATAGAGTTTGGGAGTCTATGACAAAATGCTGATGTGAACCGTTTAATAAGCTTTTCGGCATTTTAATTTCGGCAATCAATGTTTTTTTCGGTAAATTAATTATTTCCCGTTAAATAATTAATTAATTAATTAATCTTTTTTAAATAATTAAATTACATTGAAAATAAATGAAAATAGGGTATTTTAAAAAATTAATTGTCCAAAAATTCACAGGAATGATAAGAAGAAAACGTTTTGCCATTGCTTTGACTCTTCTGGGTTTCACTGCTTCTCTAATATTTTTACAAATTTATTTACGTTTCCATAAAAAATATGACCCAATTACTTGGCTTTGGAATTGTATGAAATTTCCTCATAGTCGATGCAAAGTTCCGGAGGCAATTCGAAATGAGAATGAATTCCTAGAAAATGCAAAGGAAAATGCACGAGTGGAAATGCCCTTGGAAACAGGTAAAAAATAATATATTTTTAAAAATAATTTTTTAATATTTATGGACAAATTAGAAAATTATAAAAAATATTTTTCTAAAAATTTTTGAAAATTTTAAAATTTTTTAGATATTTTTTGAAAATTAAAAAATAATTTTTTGAAACTCATTTACTTAGAATTGTCGAAAAATTTACATATTTGGCCATTATATACAAGTTTAACCCAATTTTACAATAATTCATTATGATTAGTACGGCATAGAAAGAAAAATTTTACTTTAAATTTAGTTGTGGAAATACGCAAATTATTTGAAATGTATCTTCCAATTCTTCTCAAAATCAAAACTTTGAAAAAAATTTTGATGAAGCCCAGCCAATTTTTCGCAAAATATTGGGTCAAATTTAATCGACGTCATCAATTTTTATTGGACTGTTTTTATTATGATTGGAAAGCAACAGAGAAAAAACCCGAAAATTTGGACAATCTTTTGGCACCGATTATTGAGGCAAATAAAAGTAATTGCACTCTTTTTACGGAATTTATGAGAAATGAAATGGTAAATATTAAAATATCAACGAAATTATTGATATTTTTCTTATTTTCCAAGATTCCAAAAGAATTAAAGCACATTTTAACGCATTGTTCACAAATTGGCGGAAATGTTTGAAATGTTCTAAAGAAATTTGCTTTAAATTAAAAGTGAAAAAATTTATTTATATTTTATATTATTTATTTTTATATTTAAACGAGATAAACTTTTTTCATTGGTGTACATATTGTATATAATAATTCGGCCATAGTTTTTTATACTAATTTAAATATTGTCTTATTTTTTCATCTTTAATTCTCAAATTTTTTAGTCAAACTCCCAATCTTGTGTCCTTTTCTTTTTGAATACATTTCTATAACTTAAAAGTAAATTTGTTGCTGATTTCGTAAAACATTTGCAAGAGGCCATATTTTAGAGTTTCCGCTTGAAAAATAGATGTAGAATTGGCCAATTTTTTAGTGAATGAAAATTGGAATAGGTGGGATGACAAAACTGGTCCATTCGTGGCCTCGTTAAAATGTGGGTTAAAATTATTTTTTGTAATCTTAAAAACAAATAATAGAACATCAAAAGCTTATTCTTTAGAATGAAGAAGAATATTTTTATAAAGGTTAATTAAAAGAGGGTATAGGTTATTCGGGATTGCTCATTCGGCTATTTGGAAATCCATCGATTAGAATTAGAATCTAAAAAATATTATTATATTTATTAGATTTAAAAGAAAATGCATACATTAATTAAACCATCATTTAAAATAAGAATAGGTATGAATTAATATGTATTGGATGGATAGACAGAAACTTGCCGCATAATTGGACAATTTCTAAATGGCACTGTTCCTTTATTTGAAGAATTTAATTGATTGGGATTATTTATTCTTTCCCGATTAATATTAATTCCACATTTCTTTTTGATGGCATTCCAAAAAGGGTCAATCCATGCATAATGTTTGAGGAATCCAATTTGGTATTCTTCGCTAAAATTGGAGCGATTTTATTTACAAAAAATGCTAATTAATCAAAAACTAACCTGAAAATATAAAACACAATGGGATTTGTGCCCAAAAATAGGAGAACAATGCAAGCCATAATATCGAAAAAAATTGGCGGAAAAAAGGGAAGAGGACGAAGGAAACGTGCCAATTGGGCCCAATTCCAGCCGAACAAAATCATCGTTAAAATTGCCAAAATGCATTTGGTGATTCTTTCCAATTGTAAATTTGCGCCTTTTTGAATTTAAATAAAAATGAATAAAAAAATATTAATTTTTATATTTTAATAACCTCTTTTCATGAATTTGTAGCCTATTGTGAATAAAAATAGTAAATAATTAAAAATGGCCCATCCATTCATTATTAGGGAATATGTGAGAACATCAACCGGTGTTATTTCTTGAATAACACATTGAGTCAAAATGCTGAAATTAATTAATATAAAATTCGTTTTTGTGACATATTTTTATTTATTCATTTTCTCTAATCAATTTTTTTTGTAATAAAAATCCTTTTAGGTATTTGAAAATATTTTTATTGAATTTTTTTTTAAAAATTGACAATTCAATGAATTATTTGAATTTCTTTCAAGCAAAATTTTCCATTAATCAAACCTTTATTAAATTAATTTACCAAAAAGTGCCAAACCAATATAAAAGATATAATATATGACGAAATTAATAAAATTATATAAAAAAATTTTTAGCAATTTTTATTGTTTGAATAAAATTTTCACTATTCTCACGTATTTGCATCCCGCATGACCCAATTAAATTGATTAATAAATAAAAAAGTTGAATAGCCAAATGCGATGAATAAATGGAAAAACAAATAGGGCATCGTCTTTTTTGTTTTATACCTAAATAATATAGAATAAATTTAAATTTAATTAAAACTGAATTAAAACCAAATTGGGAAGCAAATGCAACAGAGACGATCCGCACTTATTGAGAACACAAATGCAGTGTTCATTTGAGAAATATATACGGGCAATGCAATCCTGAGGAAACAATTGTAACGAATAAATAAAGGGAAAATATTTATATATAAAATATTAATTTTAAAAAAATGATGAAATGAAATTTGCACACAAAAATTTACAAATTTACAATTTTTTATCAAATACATATAATATATTTTATAGTTTGTCATTTTTTTATGATTTAATAGCTCTTAGGATTAATTGATTAGGGAAAGATTTAAATTTTTTAATTTCAATCTTATAAAATTTTCCCTACTTACTTGAAAACAATGCCAAATGTCTTTGTCAAAAATGTACCAATATTGAAAATGCTATATACACCATTGGTCAACGCTTCCATGGCCAACAAAAAATTGCAGGCTCCATGCAATGATCTAATTTAATATTTATTCAATAAAGATAAATTTTAAATATTACTTTGTAATTATTGTTAAATAAACAAAATCAAAATTCACGTAAAAACCAATTAGTAAAATGGTCAGCCTCAAATAAGGAATTATTAGGGCCAAATCAAATACCATTTTTATAATTTTCTCTAATAATTCGTATAAAATAAGTGGAATAAAAAATAGGGAAAATTTAAATATTAAATTAAAGCATATTGATACCCAAATATCGCTGTTGCGTAAATGTCGTGAGTCGTGATAAGAAATATTTTAATGAGTTCTTTTTCTTTAACATATGATGAGAAGGAAGCAAAGGAAAAAATATTTGCCAAATGAGACTAAAATTTTGTGCAAATTAATTGGATATTCATTTTCTAATAAGTGTTTGCGTTTTTGTGAATATTTCTTGATAAAATAAATGGAAATGATCAGTATTCATAAAAAGTGCAAATAAATAATAAAATTATTAAAATTTACTGTGAATAACATTTAAAAACTTTACTTTAAGCTTGAAATGAGAGATCCATTTATTTGTCAATAAATTTTATTTTTATTTTATTAATTCGAAAAAATTTATTATTCATATTAATTAGAAAATTTTCATGAAAAATTTAATCATTTTGACATAATAAAATAAAAATGCAAGCATTGGAATTGGAAATATATATTAATCGAATTATAAACTCCACAATATACATAGAATATATTTTTTTTTTAAAAAATTTATCTCGAATTTTTTCTATTTTTTTGAATTTATTATTATTATTACCGATATTATTGTGCGAAGACCTATTCAATGATGTTTCCCCTATATTTTCTAATATAAGAGTTCAAAAATTTTATACTTTATGAAAGAGCTAATTGTGCATTTTATGGCTGATATTTGTTTTTAACATTTTCTGGGCTATTCAAAATTTCATTTTCTTAGAATGACAGAGCTGATGAGTATTTTACGGCTAATCAACTTCCATTTGTTGTTATTCCCAAGGTGATTCTTTCAAGGAAAATCCAAATAAATCAAAATAGTACAAATTGTCATCATGCCTAGTGGATTTATATATTTTTTTCTGTCCGGTATGCAAAATATTTAAAAATAAAAATAATTTTTTTATTAATTTTATATAAAAATATGTTTTTCATTATTTTTATTGCATTTTTAATTTGATATTTTAAAGCTTTTTAATTAAATTTATTTTTTTAAATTTCTATTGTCTTTTATCATCAATTCCAGGAATTTTAAAAATAAAATAAAAATCCATTTTTTGACACCGATCCACTTTTCTTTTTTTATTTTAACCGATGCTTAAAATAGATTTCCTCTTTTTGGGGATGATTTCACTTTTCAACCACACGGGGTGGCACATCCAAAAATTTGTTCCATTCCCAAATGTTCCCCTTAAATCCAGAAAATAAATATTAGAGAGGAATGCCAATGCCAAATACCCTTTTTGAATTGGGAGAATAAAAATAAACTTGTCCCCAAGGAATTTTTTTCGGCCTTCGGGGGATGCTCTGTACATTTTTTTTGCCGAAGATAAAAATATGGATGGAGATTGGCTTGGGCCAAAAATATTAACTACCCAACATTCTGAGATAATAAATATTTTTATTTAATGTGAATTTTATTTTCTTTTTATTTGGATTCAAATCTTTCAAATTCAAACCATAAAATTTTTTCTTTGAATTTTTATAAATATTTAAAAAATATTGCAAAAATATTTTTTGAACTTTTACAAAGTTTCGAATTTTATGTTAAATTTTTAATTTGCATTTTTTAAATATCCGACCACATGATTCTCCACCAAAAATGTGACTTTTTTACCATTTCCACAATCCTCTAAAAATATTTTATTTGTTGACCAACGGAAATTTGGCACCAACAGTTCAAAAGAGGACAAAAAAGTGAAATTGGAGAGGGCAAAGAATGAAAAAAAGGGCAAAGCGGAAAGCGTGGGGTTATTCGGTGAACAAATAGAGTCGGCGGCTATTGGCCAGCAGTTCAAAAGGCACAATCGAAAAGTGCCATTTTGAGATTGGGGGAAGAGGCTGGGGGAATTTAAGTTCAAAGAAAAATTGCAAATTTAGACCTCCGGATTCGAATTTCCATTCCTTCTCTTATTTTTCCATTTTTCTCAAATTAATATTTGCAATTTTTATTATTTCTTTAATAATTTTAATTTTTTTTTATTAAAATTTTTTTAAAACCAGCACTCGATTAAATTTTTTATTAATAAATTTCTTAAAAATTTTTTAATTTATTGTAAAATGAATCTTAGAAATAAACTAATTTAGTCAAAATTTTCTCTAACTAAAATAGAAATACTAGAAAAGTTTATTTTGCGTCAGAAAATGTATAGAAAAAAAAGGAAAATTAAATTTTCGTGCAAAAGCTGGGTAAAATATGTATGTGAAAAATTGAATAAAAAGTACAAAATTAGGCAAAAAGGGGAAGAAAGGAAATACGCAATTGACATAAATCCAATTTATAAATAATCAAATATTTTTTATCCAATTTATTGAAAAAATTTTTGAAGAATAAAAAATTAGTACACATTTTATGTATTTTCAAATGATTTCTCTTTTTTTAAATATCAAATTCTTTGACTTTCATCCATCCTTTTTAAGGATAAATTTAAGAATAAATATTTTTTTATTAAATTTATTAACAATTATTTTTAAAAATTTTTTCTCATTATATGAGTAAATTATACTGATTATTTAATAATACAACTTTAAATTTTAAAAATTTTTTATTTAATTCCATTCATTTTATAAAATCAATTTTTTTAAAAAAAAATTATAATATTACTATATAATATATAGTATTATTTTATGGTCCAGTCCATTTTGCTAAATCCAAATATGGAATTAATTTGACCGGAATGGCCAAGGTGGCACTGGCACTGGCCGATTTAAATGATGAAATTGTTTACCGGCATTCTCCCTTCAAAAATATTTTCTTTGACAAATTTATAGTTTAATTTTTTCATAAAAAATCTAAAATCATTCATAGTGATTTATTTTAATTATTTTAAATATTTTTCTGTCCAAAAATTGACAAAATTCAATTATAATTTATTTTTATAATTCTTTATGTTATTTGGTAAATGGTATTAACAATGCTTTTAATTATTCGAATTATATAGCTAATTAATCCACCACAAGAAACAAAAAAAATAGCCATTTAAAGCTTAGATTAATAATATATTCAAATAAAATTCAATTTTTCACCCTTATCTATAATTATTATTTTTTGTGTTAAAAATGGCAATTTTTATAAATTTTTATTTAATATTCTTAGAATTAAAAAATTACGAAACCACCATCATGCGATTCCACAAATATCCAATCCACTTCTTTCCATTAATTTTACAACTTTTTCGGGGCCATTTTTGGACACAAGTCACATTCGAATAATCCATGGCCACCATCCAAATAAAATTGAGGCTTGGCCCAAACTTTGGACGGATGCCGTATCCGCCAATTCGCCTTTAAGGCAAAATTATTGGCCTTGACGTCTCCATTCCTATGACTTCCTTTCACATTGCCACATTTTTTCACGCCTATCCCTCCAATTAGTGAAGCTGCCTTTCCCCCCATCCATCCCCTCGGGAGCACCAAATTCAATTGGGCCTTGTTGTCAACACCCCCGCAACAAAGAAATGGCAAGGTCCATGGTGCCTTTAAAGGAGAAGGAATTGTCCATTCGCGGTCGGCTGTTTTATTTCCATTCTTTTTCCCCCTTCCTATTCCGAGTTCTTACTTATCTCCGAAATAGAATATATTTCGATACTGCCGAATTCGGTACCTATACCGTTCTTTTGAGCATAATTCAATAAGAAAATAAATGATTTATTTGAGAAGATAAATTAAAAATTGAAAGGAAAGTTTTAATTGCCCTTTAAAATTGGCTCTTCTAATTTCTTAAAACTTGAATATTTTAAAATAGCGAAATTTCGTTAGAAAAATCGGATTTATTCATTCAAAAGTATAATTTTTTTTTCTAAATTTGCAAAATTAAATACAGCAAATTTTTGATGAAACCATTTTAGGTTTTTCAATGTAATATTGTCTTTTTTCGCTGTAATCTCTATAAATAAAAATTTTCAATTCTACTGAATCGGTAGTGCGGAATCATCCCACCTAATTCCTTATCTCGCCATTCACAAAATGGTTTATTGGATTTTTTTTTTAGATTTTTGCAAATTATATTTGACTTTTGAGCTTTAAGTGGATTTAAGTAAGTCCAATCTTATAATGCTGCATTTTTGCAGTGCCAATTTATTTTCTAAATTTAGCCATTTTTGCGAATATATAAAAATTATTGCTATTCAATTTTTTATTCTGCAAATTAAAATTAATGTGTATTTCTCATTAATTTATCCAAATTTAGGGCATAAAAATGTTTTTTTTCTCCTTATTTCTAATAAATATTTGAGAGTTATTTTGCAAGAATAAAAACACCTTTTATCTGTGTGTGACCTTTACTTAATTCAATTCACCTGGGAAACTAAGCAAAAAATCTGCAGCTTTTATTTTTAATTTTTTTTCGCAATTGCTAGTTAAATTTTATTGAATACCTAATTTTATTTTGATAAATAATTAAATTTCCATTTTCCAGACCCGTTGTTGGCCAATTAAGTTTAAAAAATTGCAAAAATTTTGAAAAAGAATAAGTCCTACTTATTTTGTATTTTTTTTTAATTTTTACAAATATTTTCTATTTCTACTCATTCTTATTAAAATAAAATAAAATTGAATAATAATTTTTTGTATTTTTTTCTAGTAGCAAATTTTATTTGTTTTTAATTCTTTTAATTTTTTAATCTTTTTTTTTTTATTTAAATATTATCGAAATATTTTAAATATATAAAATTCAATTCTCCAATTTAATATAATTTCAAATAATTTTTGTCCCGAAATAACCTCTTCAAAAATGCGTTGTCGGCACTCACTCGGCTTTTGGCTTCGCTTGGATGATTCCTCCCTTTTTTGTCGTTGCTTTTGTTTTCTATTCTTCCGTTTGTGCGTTTTAATCAATTTTTTTCACAAATTTCTTCGTTTTCATCCCCAAAAAATTTTCTCCAAAAATAGGAAACAATTTGACAGCTTTTTTGGCAAATTTAAATTTCAATGGGGAAAATGGCCTAAAAGCAAATATATATTTTGCCAAAATATAATTTCAATAAAAAATGTAAAATATTTCAACAATTAGTTAAAATAATTTAAAAAATTTTATTTTTAAATTCGTAGGAATTTCCAATAAAATTCGGGATTCATCTATTAAAAATCCCAATCCATTTTCCAATACATTTTTATGTATGTGAATAGGAAAGAAAATGAACGCTTTTCCAATTTCTTTAACAGCAATGAAAAAACTTCAAATTTCTTTTGCTTCTTCTTGTCGCCCTTTTTATTGGCCCCGTGATTAATTAAAAATTGGGGTAGACTAACTAAAGGGGCGACCAAATATTTTTTTGCCTCAAAAGAGTCCAAATGAAAAGTGGGACAATGAAAAGAAAAGCCGTCAGTCCTTTAGCCCATTTTCCATTGGCCAAATCCCCTTCAATTTATTTTTCTTCCCAATTTTTCTTCTTCGAATTGGCCTCTGGGCCCAATCCAAGCCTCATTCCCTTTCAATTGTCTGCCCTCGTGGTTCAATGACCTCTTTTGCCCTTTTATGTACTTTTTCATTTATCTAAAAGTTCATAATTTTTTAGTACTACATTTCTAATTATAGAACTTTCCTATATAATCAGAAAATTTTCTTATTAAAAAATTATAAAATGAAAGTTTTATACAAATAATGGCAACTTTTAAATTTATAAAAATACTTTCTTAAAATTTTAAGGTTACTATTTTTTATCGGCAAAAGAGTTTTTAATTCGAATAAATCAGAGTCCGATTTTATTAGGCCATACAAATCTTATATCAATTTGTTAATCTCATCTAGCTGCATCGAATGGTACATAATTTGTCATGGTTTGATCAAAATTAAAAAGTATAAACCGTTTAAACCATTTTTCCTTTTAACTATTTAATTTCGGGCAAAAACCTGCCATTTTATATACCATTCAATGCGCCTCGATGAGATCTACAAATTTGCATAAGGTTTATATGTTAGATGAAACCAGTTTTTGATTTATTAGTAGTCTAAAAAATTTTGTCACTAAAAATATTTTTGCCGGTAAAAATATTTTCGAAAATTTTTAAATTGCTTAAATTAAAAATTCCTTTCCATAAAAATGTGCAACACTTCTTCATTTTTTCCCAAACCCTTCATTTTTTGTTTTTCCCATTCTTCCCATTTTCATTTCCAGTGGCAATATCCAATTAGCCAAAACCCAAAACCCATCTTTCCCCACCCATTTTTGCTTCTCCATTTCCAATTTTCGCCTTCCACAATTCCATCCACACTTTTTTTGCACTATTTTTGGGTTTTGGTGGTCTCATCAAGAATAAAACAAGAAATGATGCTACATTTTTAAGGAAAATAAAAATGAAATTTTGCAAAAAATAAAACAATATTTTGAACATTTCAAATGAGTTTTTCCTATTTTGAATAACTTAATTGAATCAGAAATATTTAAATTTGACATTTATTTTTTAATGATCTATAGAATAAAACGAATTTGATAACATTTACCACTTTTTACATAAAACTTGCCAAGAACAAATTTTGGGCCACATTTTTCACTATTCGCCTTTTAGGAAGATTTTAATGGGAATTGACTTTGGTTTTAGTAATATAAATAAAACGATATAAAAAACCATATAAATTTGTGTTTGTAATGTTTAATTCCATTTCCTAAATAAAATTATAATATCAAATAGCCCATATTATAAATATTTTTTTTATTAAATCCATCTTTTTTTCCTTCCACCTTTTTTGAATTAATTAAATATTAATAAATGAGAATGAAGGATCCGAAAGCTTTTAGGCAAAATTTCAATAAAACATAAATATTTTTCCACCCAATAAAACACATTAATCCGTTGGCCATATCCGCCATCCACAACTATTTTCATTTCCTTTTACATATGTGTCACAGGCAATTAATATCTGGCAGTGTCCGGCTGTCCTTTAATCCAGAATTTACTCTCAATCTCAAATTGAAAGGGAACTTTTTTTGCCAGAAAGAAAAATTTTTCCGTCCTCCACTCTGGGAACAAGCTGTGGAATATAAAAATATGTTTATGGGAATGTCCCATGTTATTCCAACGTAAATGGATTCCATCCATTCATTCATCCGATGAAATGTTTGGCTGAAAGCAAAAAGGTCATTGCGACACCCCCATGGCCATAGAAGAATTCTCACAATCAGCAGAGTGCGCGTGAACAAATTCCATGAAATTGGATGATATTTTTTACATATTTTGCGCACTAATTAGCCTTGGTATTTTTTCTGGAATTTTTAATAATTTTTGGAATAATATTTTATGCTTCATTTATAAAATATTTAGTTTTTATCCCGTGATTAAAATTACTATTTATTAATAAATTTTTTTTTAATTTTTCAGCACACATTTACAAAAAATTTATTTTTTCAAAAATAATGGGAAATCAACAAACTGGCTCCTATTCGAGCAGTGCCAGCAATAGCACTGTAATATTTTAAATTAAATTAAAATAATTAATTTTTACATTTTTTAGACGAATTTGGCCGGAATTGTGCGCAAATCGGCGCGATCTTCCCGCTTGAGAATGGCCGAATTATTGGATTTACGGAGACGCTCAGTCGGCACAGCTGTCGATGCAATAAAAAGGGAAGAGGTTAGCAGAAGAAGAAAAATTAAATTAAATAAATTTAAAAATATTAATTAAATTAATTTTAATAATTTTTTAAAAATTTATTCAAATTTAATTTAATTTTTCATATTTAATTTTATAGGCTTCTGGCCATAACAATTATCGCTCATTCACATATGGACAAAGTCCACCACGTTCATTCGACGGTGAACAAGTAATTTTAAAAATTAAAAATGTAAAAATAAAAAAAAGTTTTTTTCAGAGCAGTTCGGAAGAACAAATTGTCAATGTAAAAAGCAAAAGTCAACAATTTGGACCGCCACCCAGAATTGAAATAAATGGAGTGCAAAATGAGGGGAAAGAGAGTTCAGCGGAAATAGAAAATGTATTTAAATTTAAAAAAAATATATATAAATTAAATATTTTAGGTGGAAAAGCCATCAGAAAATGGTGGCACAGTTTTAGTACCCCGAAAAATGTCCGATCAAAGACGAGGCAGTGGATGTTCACTGCCCTCATATAGCAAAGTGGTTTATTGGGAAAATTGGATATATTAATTAATTAATTTTATAGCATCGTGCCCAGAAAGTGGATTCACGAAAAATTGTTGCCCGAAAAAGATTGGAACGGGGTAAAATAAATTCAAAAAAAATATTTATAAAAATTAAATTAATTTTTAGGACAAACAACCACAAATGCTCCATCAAATGGAGGCGGAATTTATACTAAAAATACAAAATGCAATCGACATCCATTGATGGCCTCACTTCGGGCATCCGATTAGGCCCAGTCCCTGGATACGAACATCAAATGCAATACGGTAATTTTTGTTAATTAATAAATTGGCTAAGCAAGACAATGACTAATAAACTCAAAAATTTATAAAATATATTTAAACTATTCTTGTAAAGTATTTTGATAATAAAATGATTGATTTAACATAAATTAGCCAGAAAATTTTGGCAAAATTTTGGTCTTAATTTTACCAATTATCAAGGAAATCAATTAATACTTTCTCTAATAAATTCATCCCAACCAACATAGAGGAATTAAAAACTTATCATCAAATTAACCTAAAATCTAAATTTAAATAAATTGTTTTGGCATAAAAAATTCGAATGAGCAAATTTCATTCCATCAAATATGAACAATTTAATTATTTCTTTAAGGAAATTTGCAATGAAATAAAACCATTGAATGTTCGTTCCGCCCGTTCCGTTTCGCCTTTGCTGCATCAACAGAGACGAATTTTTGGGAGCAATGGCGGCAGCCATCGAGGCTCCCTCTTTGCTAACTCATTTTCCGGGGATGAGGGCATTTTGAGCAGAGAAGTAATTAATAAATTTAATAAATTTATTTAAATTAATTTAATGGTGAAATTTATTTAAAAATGTAATTTTTAAATCTCTAATATTTCCGTTTAGCAATCCGATGCCATCCAAAAATCTTGGCAACTTGCCAAACAACGAATCAAACAATTCGCTGGCGATGATCGATGTTTTGGCTTCTTCGCATTTGATCGAATTTTTGAAAGGGCACCCGAACTGAAACCGGTTAAATTTTTAATTAAAATATTAATATTTATTAACTTTTTTTTAGCTTTTCGGAATTTCTCCGAATATTTCTTTGATTGATATGGACGAACATCAAATGGAATTGCATCCATTTATTAGGCACATTCGAATTTTCACAAACATTTTGGATTTGTCCGTTCGAAATGCAGCAGAATTGGAGACAGAAATGTTAATTTTAAATATTTACAAAATTTAATAAATTAAAAATTTTAAACACTTTTCAAATTATTTAATAAATTAAATTCTTAAAGACTTCCAGCATTGTTCGCCTATGGCCAAAGGCATTATAGACCCAAAATTGTTTGTGAAAATAATTTAAAATTAAATTAATTAATAAAATTTAAAATTAATTTAAATTATTATTTATTAAATTAATTAATTATTTAAATATTACAATAATAATTATTCTTTGCCAGATTGAACAATTCAACGAACGTACGGTCCGTCTATTTTGTTCGCAAATTGTTGGCACAATTTGTGATTTGTTGGACGATGAATTGAGTTCATTTGCCCAGGAGGCATGGATCGAAATGGTCACATATTTGGGCCGTGCCCTTTTAAGCGGGGTGATTATTTTCATTTTTAATTATTTATTAAAATTTATTTTTAGTTTGAACATGAACGCCAGAGACAAGGAGGCAAAAGATTCTCCTTACAAAAAATTCACTGATTAGACGAAATCATGTGTACAAATTTAGTGATCTCTATTTATAATACAGCGGGAATATATTTTTGTCATATTCATCATAATCAAATATTTAAAATTATATATTGATTATAACACTATTTTTTACAATATTTTGTATTTTATAAATATTTATTCATGTCATTTGATTCAAAAAAATTAAATTGATTCGAGCATTTTTCTTTCGGTTTTGGAGAATGAGTTAGGAATTAGGATAGTATGGAAAAAATAATACTGTTTCTATAAATAGAGCATTAAATATTCAGCATAAAATTGGTTACAAATTATATCAAAATTTGTCAATGCGGGATAATTATCGAATTATAGTCAAAAAATGGCCAAAAACAATTTTTAACTAAGCAAACGGTTTTGCTTTTGGCCACAGCTCGGTAAATATTAAATACATATCCAATATAACCAAATTTATTCAAATTATTTTTAAGCTTTTATTATTAAAATTCAGCAATTTTTAACAATTTCGATAATAAGACTGTTTCTTTCCAGATTAACCACCCTTTTCTTATTAAATGAAGTTCCGATTAACTTTTTTTATTATTTCAAAGGACATTTCTAAACGGATTTTGGGTAAGTAAGAAGAGTAATCCGACCGGAATCCATTAATAAAATGTTTAAAATACCTTTGAATATTGAATAGATTCCGCAAATCCTTAAGGAATCTGGAATAATAAGGAGCCAATAATCAATACGGAAATGTAGTTTGATAAGTTCATCCACAAATAATGCGAAAATATCATATTGGCTCAATCACATTGATCATCCTTTCATCAAGCATTTCTTGGGGTGGTGGTGAGTCAACAATGGGCGGAATACAGGCTCCAGAAAAGGAAAGAATGAGAATTGGGGAAGTGATTTGGCCATAATATCAGAAGGGGAATTTAGCCGGAAGTGTTTGAATGGGAGCGCTTGACCATGAATGTGGCCCGAAAAACAAGGATCGAACAAATAAACAAACAACAGCAGAATACAATGCGGGGTACGGCAGTATAGGGAGGAGAGAATGAGGAGGCCCTGGGGAAAATGGTACTTTGCCATCTGATTTTTTGGCCCATTGCCCAATTTATGGCCATATTATCTAAATGTTCATTTGAGATATAGAAAGAGAACAAGTGAGAGAGTGAATTGGGCATTGATTTCTCTTTCTTTTTCCATAATGCCGAAAGGTTTCATCAATAGAGAGAATGTTAGAGAATTAAAAACAGTGTCATCCAT
Organism: Pratylenchus scribneri; assembly: GCA_030063045.1. Lineage (NCBI taxonomy): Eukaryota > Metazoa > Nematoda > Chromadorea > Rhabditida > Pratylenchidae > Pratylenchus > Pratylenchus scribneri. The sequence goes on along the minus strand of JAQSEB010000011.1, from coordinate 145,181 downwards.
TTATTGCTGATAGGCATATCAAATTATTTTGGGATGAGGCTGCGCATATTTATTAACAAATAAATAGTTCATAATAAATAGTGCATAATATATTATTTACCCATTATTTGAAGTCTTCTATTAATAAATTCCCCGTAAAATATTAAAGAAACCGCAAACCGATATTACAATATTATTATTAAAAAACCAATTTGTAATTATCCTTTATTAAGATGGCTTCAGCCATTTTCAGCTTCTTGGTTTAAAATTTCTGCTCCTCATTACGGAGTTAGCCAATATCCACGAAGCTAGTTCTTAAATTTTTCAGCTTCAATTCCATTTTAGGATCGTTTTTTCAAATTATGGCTCTAACTCTGAAGCCTGCCCGTAAGCCGAAAAATTTTCCGGAGTCGAAGTCAAATTTTTGAAGTTTGAATTGCTTCGGCGATAAAACCGGTGCCGTAGCCGAAGCAAAAAATTTTAAAGGTCGGAGTTCGGAGCCGGAACTGAAGCTAAGAATTATGAAAAGCACAGCTCTGAAGACAAATGAGAGAAAAAAATTTTTAGCCAAAATTTAAAATAATTAAATCTTTTAGATAGGGCTATTTCTTTGGTAGAGTTCTTTTTAAAACTTCTGGAGAATTGGGATTATTGGGACTAATCACGAATAAGTAAAATTTTGGTTTTGAATTAAAATATATCCAAAATATTCAAAACCTAACATCCAAAAAGACGCAAGAGGAAAGGAGGACACATCGTCATTTAATTAATACTATTAGTTACGGAATATCGTATTTAAAAAAAAAGAATTCAATTTTGAGAGTTTTTCCCCAAAAATGATTCAATTTTATTTCCTTCTTCTCATATTATTCACCAACAAATTTATTTCCAACATTATTGCCGTCCAATTGATTGTGGAAAAAACATGCAATCCAAAATTGGACCATGGGCCAGATCATTGCGACATTCAACATCATAAATTTTATTTGGTGCCAAATGGAAGCAAACATGAACATTTACAAAAACAGAAACATAAAGAGAAAGAGAAAGAACAGGAAAAAATACAAATCCATCAAATTTGGGTTGATGAAAAAGTTGCCGTGCTTAAGCACAATGGAGGTTTGTGACCAATTTGGCTATAATTGCCTCAAATGAATGGACAAAATTTTACTTTTACTGTCTTTTATCGAATATAATTAAAATTTGGGCCGAACAACAATTATTCAATCCCTTTTAAAGCTTTTTGTCCATAACAGGCTCTTTTCTCGTGTTCGGAAAACTGGTCAGTGGGGAAAGATGATCAGTGAGGAAAAATCGTCAGTGGAAGATTGGTCAGTACGGTAAACTGGGCAGTAGAAAAGTGGTCAGTATGGTAAACTGGGCAATGGAAAAGTGGTCAGTAAAGAAATAAGATTAAAAATGCTTTAATTGCATATTTTAGAGCCATTAAAGGAAACTAATGCTTGATTCATGCTTAGCTCACCGAAGTGCATCGATTCAAGTATAATATACTTACGGTTTTTCTACTTAAAAAATTACCCACTGCCATTTTTCCATTGACAAGTTTTCCGTACTGACCAGTCATCAACTAACTGACCATTTTTCCTTACTGACCAGCTTTCCCCACTGTTCCGAACCCCCTTTCCTTTTTCATTAATCTCAAGTCATGTGTTCATTATGGCCAAGCTAATTTGGCCTTTAGACTTTTACTAAATTTTAAGAATTTTTTGTAAAATCAGAAAAGAATTGAATTTTTAATTTATCATTATCATATTAAAATTTTAGTAACCCTTTTTTAAATTTTAAAAATGTTTTATTAATCAATTAAAATGAGAATTCCGAAATAAAAATAAATATAATAATATTTTAAATTATTAATTATGACAATTTTTATGATAATTTTTCTATTAATTAAATTTTAGAATTATTCTTATTCCACAAAAAGTACATTAAAAAATGCGAAATTGGCAATGAACAGAATGAAATAATGCATCATCCAGGAAAAAATGAAGAAGGGTCTAATGAAATGATGGACAAAATAAGCATTGATAGTAATGATGAAGATGATGATGGCAAAGGAATATCGAAACGAAATTTATTAAAACACAAAAAAATTGTAAAAAAAGAAAATCATATCGGAAAGCGTGAATTACTCCATAAGCTCCTGATTAATTTATTTGCTTGCGGGACAAAGCAGTGGAAAAGCAAAAATAAAGAAAATTATAAAGCTTTGAAAAATGCCGATAACACAAGCAACAGCAAATCGCACAATCGTCATCATATCAGTATCGATAAAAAGGAGGAGGAAAAATTGGATATTTATTCGGCAAGCAGCAGTTTGCATAAAGCGAATTCAATGCCAGAGGAATTGGGCCACTTTGATCTCCCAAATACAGCAATGGATTCTGCAGCAAATGCGGTGAATTTTGCCATAATATTTTTTTTATTTATTATAAGATAATTAGTTTATTAAAAAATAATAATCGATTGGTTAATTATTTATCAGAATTTATTAAAATTTTTAGTTGAAAAAAATTCAAATATTCATTTCAGGCTGATGAACATTCAACAATATCCGATTCTGCTTCTGCTCTTGGCCATAAAATTGGGAAAAATGTTGAGAAAATTCAAGCAAAATCCCATTTAAGTTCAAGTCATTCCTTCATTCAGCCGGAAACCATCATTAACCAAATTCAATTAATCCAAAATATTACTGAAAATAAGGAATCAAATACTGCTGATGAAATTGGTATAAAATGATAAAATTTATTGGATTTTAATTAATTCAAAAGTTTCCTTTCCGACACTTTTTTGTTTAAAATTATATAATAAACTCGATATAAATAATTTTAATATTTTACTGGAACGTGTAATTTAATAAAAATATTCCAAAATTTAGATTAATTTAAAAAAAAATTAAATTAAATTTAAAAAATTAAATTAAATTTGGAAAAAATTAAATATAATCCTTTATAATTATTCTTCAAATTTTAAGGAAGTAAAGCATCCGCTGATGGCGATATTCATTCGGAATTGAAAGCCACAGACCAATCATCTCATCAAAAGAAGCATGATGAAAAATTTGATGAAAAGAATTCAGAATCAGAAGGTACGTCATCTCTCAATGATGTGAATAAAGTGCATTCGCCTCTGATTGTTTGCAATAAAGAAGAAAAATGGTTAAAAGTTGGCCAAGTGAAAATCAAAGAAAGGGTTAGGAATGGAAAGGAAAAGTGCATTGCAAAAGTAAAAGTGCCAGAAAAAAAATTACTTGAAGGTTCCGTATTCCGGATGAAGGATGAATTGGAGAATGAACATGAACTTTTCTATAATTTGGAACAAATTGATGGACATGGACATAAAACCCAATTCATGCAAAAAACTGATATTATGCAAAAAATCAAAATTGACAAAGATTTGGAGGAATGTGTGAAGGAAGTTTGTCACGAGAATTTGTTGAATATTAAAACAGGTTGATAAAAACAATAGCCTTATAAATAATTTAAAATAATTTTAAGAAATTTATTGTTGGGCAATATATTTTGAATTTTAATTTAATTTTAAATAATATTATATAATATTGAATAATAATAATAGGTATATTTTCCAATTTTATAATAGAGTATACTAATATGAAATTTTTGTCGATTTTATTTTATAGCATTAAACTAATTATATTATATTTCATCCCAAAGATGAACATTAAATCTAATGTACCTTAAAAATTTTAAACATTTATTTTTACAAATAAAAATAATTAAATATTTTCAGTTAATTCTATTGAGACAATTTACATGAAAGAAGAACACAGATTGGATTAAATTTTGGAGAGATGATATAAACATTTTTATCAACATGGAAATTTATATATTTTGGAAATTATATTTGAAGCATTTATTCAAATGTGACATATTCTTATTCTAAAGGGAAAAAACATATTTTTGAAGAAGGTTTCTAAAGAGTCTTATTTTTCCTAATTTTTATAGCATTATTCATATTTTATCCATTATATATTGTATATTTATTTAATTTATTTTACTTTTTTGATTTTCAAAGGATAAAAATTTATATAAAAAATTTCAGATTTGAACTGAAATATAAAAAAATTGTTGGAAGATTTGGAGGTTCATAAATAAATCTTCATAGGTAATAATCATTATTTTTCAAAAATCGTTGAAATTGGAAAAATGAAATTGAGACTTTAAAAATACTGAACATGAAATTGGGAATAATCATATTAAAATAAAGCTTTTTTACACTAAAATGAGGTTTTCTCACTTATGATTATTATGAGAGTTGGATTGGGGGGGGGGGGGGAGGGGCGGGTGGGGTTAAAATCGGAACCGTAACAAAAGATTAGACGGTTAGGATTCCGTACAGAAAATTGAGGATATAGTACAGAATACACACTCGGGTGAACATTAGGGAATCTCAAATCTCAAATGGACCGTAACTAAAGATTTTTTGAATTTCACAGAAAACTCAATTTATTCTAATATCTATTAATTAGAAATACATAAAAATATTAAATTCACTGCTTAACATAAATATTAATAAAATATTGGAAATTGGATAAATCGTATTATTTTTTTAAATTTAAAATTTTCGCTTTTTGAAATTTTGGATACTAGGAAAAATAGATATTTTATTAGAGGTCCATTGATTCAGTATGGTCTATTTTATTAATTTAAAACATTTTCAAAGCTAATTATATTTTAATCATTTATTGTCGATTCTTGATGAATAATATTGATGGAGGATTTGGCCATAATATTGGGAATGGATTTGAATGTGGCTATTTGGCCAGCGATGACATGAAGCTGTGTCTCCTCTGGAAATTAAATCTAGGTTGATAGGGGCACTGTCCACCAAAATCACGCATAAAATCATTCCCAAATCATCGATTATTTAGTTGTAATGACGGAATCTAGGCTCCAAATTAGAGAGAGAAGAGGCCATCCAAATTGCTAAGGCTGTAGGATTTGGCCATAATATCAGGAGGGAATTTGAATGGGGCCATTTTGCAGGGGATAAAACATGTAGCTGCGTGCTGCGGGAATGGGATGGATCGGGGACGAGGATAGAAAAAAAAACAAATTTGTAGAGCGTGCGTTGCTAATGTTGTGAAGGAGGAATTGGAATGCCGAAGGGAGTTGAGGCGGGTGAGGTTTGAGGCCACCAATTTGCTGCTATTTTGAGGATTTGGCAATAATATTGGGCATGGATTTGAATGGGGTCATTTTGCCAGAGTTGAAACATGAAGCTCTATCCTTCCTGGAAATTATCTGAATGTAGATTGAAAGGGGAAAGTCAACCAAAATCACACGAAATATCTCCGCCCAACATCGATTATTTAGTCTGATTTGAAAATTGGGGGAATCAATAGAATGGACAGAATCTAGGGTCTAGGCTCCATAATAGAGAGAGATGAGACCATCGAAATTGCTGTGGTTGGAGGATTTGGCCAATGGGAGGGAATTTGAATGGGCCATTTTTCAAGGGATGAAGCATGATGGAGAGAATGAGGATAAGATTGGAAAAATACAAATTTGTAGAGCGCACGTTGCTGATGTGGCGAAGGAGGAATGGAGGTATGCGATGCCGGAGGAATTGGGTTTGAGGCTTCATTTTGGAGGGATGCAAAATCGCAATTGGCCTTGTGATATTTTTAGCCATTCCATGGGCCCATTTCCAAGGCCAAATTTCAGCATAGAAATAAAATAATTAGAGAAAGAGATGACACTGCATTTTTACTCTTTAATAATTTATGGATAATATAATAAATTCAGTTTCATTCAAACTTTCTCAAAAATTAATTCAGTCAGGGTCCTTGCTTTATTTATAATATTGCCAAAGTTCCTATATTTTTTATTATATATTTATAATTTAAAATATAAAGCTAATTTCCTAATATGATTTCAATCTTTTTCCTCATTTTATTGGCCAATGAATTCATTGCCAATATTGTCTCCCTGGATTTGATCGTGCGAAAAACTTGCAGTCCGGAAATTGGCCATGACCCAAACCAATGTGACTTTCAACACCATGAATTTTATGTGAAAGATAATAATGGAGATAAAAAGGAAAAAAGAATTGAACAAATTTGGAAAGTGGATGTAAATCGGGCAGTGCTTAAATGCATTGAAAGTGGAGGTAAATTATAAAATAGATAAAAATTTTCTACGTCTAAAAATAATACTTCGGGGTCCTAAGTCATCCAGTGTCCCAATGAAAGAAATTGGGATTAGTTGGGCTGGACTATAGTATATTTATTTAATTGTTGTGCGGTAAAATTGTGATGAGATCAGTTTTTTGTGTATAGCTATTTAATTCTTGATAATAGACCCCCAAATCTTTTACCTATTAATAGATCTCATCAAACGCATCGAATATTATATAAACTGTCATGATTTTATCAAAAATTAAGGGCAATAAATCTCTTGAACCGTTTTTGGTTTAAGACTATTTTATCATTAGCCTAACCCAAACGGAATCATTATCAAACGATGATACTCGATGAGTTCTATCAAATGGGTATAAGATTTGTCGGTCTAGTATCAATCACTAAAAAGTTATTTTGATCTCGGAAAAAAGAATTTATTCTTTCTGCAAAAAATCTTTACTCTAATTAAAATTTTTTAGAATTATTTTTATTCGACAAGAGTGGCATTAAAAAATGTGAAATAATTAAAAAAGATGAAAAATCCCATCTTGGCAAAATTGATGAATTTTCCACCGATAATGAAATTGGGGATATGAATAAAGCACAAGAGGAAGGGCTAATGGAGCCATCACAACATCAACATGATATAAAAAATATATTAACCAAAGATGGAGAGGAAATAATCAAACATCAAAGTAGACAAATTATAAAAAATCATAAACGCGATAAAAAATTATTGCATTGGCTGATTGATAATTTATTTGTTTGCGGGACAAACCAATATCGGAAAGGCAAAGGTCAACAAATAAAAGTAAAACCACCGTTGAAACTAAAAAACGACCATGCCGGAAGTAGCAGAAATTCACACAGTCATATTAGGACCGATAAAAAAGATGAAGAAAATACAGGAAGTAGTTCAAAATTTGTTGGGCGAGCAAATTCAATGCCAGCAGATGTTTTTCATCAGTTTGATTTGCTAAGCACAGTAGCAGATGATGATGAGGAGGTGGGTCCTAAAGTCAAGCCTTTATTCAATCCCAAACTCAGACATTATCCTAATGAATTGTTCATGTATAATTAAATGAGTTAATGTTATAATTCAAATACCGTAAATCCTCTATTAAAATCTTCGGGAATATTAAATTTTGAAGATTTTCTAGGGGCGTCTACAAATAGAGAGAGGAGACAGGGGTGCTTCAAATAAAAAAAAAGGGGGGGGGGGTATTAAATTCAAAGAGGGAAAATGAATGAAAAATAAAATTGTTCAATAAAATTTCCACACAAATCGTAACATATTTTTAAGCATAGAAACATATTTTTCCATTTTTTACAATTCAAAAGATATTTCTAAAATTCCAATTATGTTTTTCATCATATTTTTTAAAATTCACAACACATTTTTATAAATCAGTTTTTTCTGTCGCATCCTGCGAAAATAAGTTTTGAAATTGTTTTTGTTTTTGTCCTATTTTGCTGAATCATCTTACCCCCTATATAAACCCGTGGAATTTGTTTTCTTGGACCCCCTTTGGGGGATCATTCTTTGCGCTTGTTTTTCCCCTTTTTGCTCTGTCTCCCTTTGCGCTTGCTTTGTCCACAATTTTCCCTTTTTGTCTTCGTGAATTTCCTAATTTTGAGAATGCGATAAAATAAATTTGTTAAGCTGGTAAAATGAATTTGTATTAATTATTCACGTCCGGGGGCCCTTTGAGCCAATTTCTTCCCATCTCCTCCGGACGCGACATTTCCATTCAAAATATTTTTAGGAAAAAAATTTTTTTTGGGGGGTGGAGGGGGGGACTTCTATAAATTATAGAGGGGAGGGGATATTAAATTTCGAAGACCCTAGGGGACTATTAATAGAGGGATTGATATAAATAGATGTTGAAAAATTATAAGCAGATAACCTCTAGCTAGATATTTATGTCCAAAATGACAATAATTAAATTTATGGACTAAAATTGAGGAAAGTTGAACATCTATAAATAATTTAAAAAAATTAGGATTTTCAATTTCAGGTTGAAATTCCATTTCATATTTCATCTACATTTGATTTTCCCAAAAGAAAAGAGAAAACATTTGAAAGAATTCAAACTTACAGTCGTTATGCTACAACTGAAGTTAAAGAAATTCAATTAATCCAAAATAACAATGAGGAAAATGAAAAAGATGAAAATTTTGGAAATGAGGAAACAGCAGATGATGCTGAAATTGATGAAATTAATGGTAAGCTTTTTTGATCATTATATTTAATATTTTTTAGTAATAATTAAATTAACGATTTATTTTTGTTCCCCAAATTTTCTCAAATTTTAAATAATGAAAAAATATTTAACGAAAATAATTCAGAAGGCATTTTAACTCAACAGAATATTAAATGCAATGTGAAAGAAAAATCGCTCAAAATTAATCTAGTCAAAATCAAAATTCGAAAAGAAAACGGAAAAGAAAAATGTATTGCAGAAGTGACAGTAAAATCACTTGTTGGCCCAGTATTCCGTTTGGATGATGAACTATTCTATAATTTGGCTAATGGGAATGGGATTGATTTGATGCAAAAAATCAAACTTGATAGCTGGTTGAAGGAATGCTTGCCGAAAATTTGCCACGAGGATTTGTTGACAATTAAATCAGGTTAACAAAAATAGCAAGAATGACAATATTAAGTAGTCAAATTAGATAATTCATTAAGAATTAAGATGTAGTTAAAAATATCCGAATTTAGATTTGTTAAAATTTTCAATCTTTTTTAAATAATTTATATTTTTCAGTGAATTCCATCAAGACATATCAGAAAGAGGAGTTAAATTTTAATTAATTTGTGGGAAGATAAAAACAAATTTTTATTCATAAGGAAACACAAAAACATATATTGGAATGGAAGAGCATGATTTATTCAAATTTATATGGCATTAATCCATTTTCATTTATTCAAATTAAATTCTGGCCTTATTTCATTTTCTACAATTTTATCTATCTTTTTTTTATGGTTTTTAATCAAAGATAAAAGTGTTTTTAAAACAAATATAGGATAATTTTTTAAAGTATATATATATAGGAAAATTTTAAAACAATGGGTGACTAGACTAGCAATTTGATAAGATTAAGTCAATTTTACCGATACCGACTATGCTGCATTATTGCTTTAGGCAATTTTTGTTGTCATTTTATTCTTTTATAAAGCCAAAATAAATGAAAATTGATTACTTTTGAACATCATTAGCAAAATTTGATGCCATTTTATCATTGTCAATTTTAATTTTTAATTTAGCCTGGACTGGGACTGGGATATGCTCATTTTATAATTAAATCATCATTTCTTTTATTTTAATCTATCTCCTCATTCATTATTTTGGTTTACCATTAGCTTCGATGAATGCGAGAAAAAGATCCATTCATTTTTTGAATAGTGATGTCAGTCATTTTGCAAAAAATCGTAAATTATCCAAAGGTTAATTTACAAATTTTCATAATTTATTTTTTAAAATTTATTTTTTTTTCACTGAATTCTATTCAGACTATTTACAAGCATGAGGATTTAAAAATGGATTAATTTTTGTGAGAATGTACATAAATTTTTTCACACTGAAAGAAACACATATATTGAAAGATTATGGAGACCACTATTTATTCAAATTTATATGGAATATGAATTTTATTTTATATACTAAATTTTATTTTATCGTTCTATTTTTTAAAACTGGGTTAGAATATTTTAAAAAAAAATTAAAAATATAGATTCTGTTATCTACTAATTAGAAAACCTACTTAAAAATACCAACTATATGTTTAATCTAATTTAAAATAGATGAATAAGGTAATATTTATTCGATATTATAATTAAATTTGAAAATAGATTTTAATTATCAAATTTATGCTGTTGTATTTAGAAAGATTAAATTATAAAACAATGGTAGTGGTAGCATGATTATTGGAAATTAAATGCATCATAAAGTAAAGTTAAATATTGTAAAAATTCGTGAGAAAAATATAAGAAAAAATTATAATCATTTTTGGGAAGTAAATTAATTCATTCAAATTCAAAATAATTAATACGAACTAACAAATTAATTGTGTATGAGTAATATTGGATGAAGTTTTGCTATTCTAATAAATTTACAATTTTTGAATAAACTGAATTTTTGCCTTTTATTTTATAGCAATAGGTATTCATTTTTAAATGCATAAAATAGTCAAAAATTCGGACCGAAAATTCTATTTAATGTTTTAGTCCGCCAAACTATTATAAAATTATTCTTGAACAAATAAATAAATCAATGAAATAAATTTAAGAATTAAATTAAGAAAGAAAATGATGAAAAATTATAATTATCATTGCAATCATTTTTGATGGCAATTGGCAATCACAATGCAATGCCAAGACAATTCTAAACATTGATATTTATTTATTTTTTAAAATTTTTAATTTTTTAATTGGTTTAAAAATGGTGAATTTTTATAAAAATTTTCCATAATTAATTTTCGAAAATTTATAAAAAAAATAAATTTTGACTAATTTTTAAATAAAATTTAAATAATTTTTTTTATTTATAAAATTTGAATTTTATAACTCAAAATTTGAAACCATTCTCATTTATTTCCAGTCCGCCAAAAAAAATAAATTTTGACTAATTTTTAAATAAAATTTAAATAATTATTTTATTTATAAAATTTGAATATATTTTATACCTCAAAATTCGAAACCATTCTCATTTATTTCCAGTCCCACATCCATTTCTCATCATCAGGCACATTTTTTTCCAATTAGGCAATTGATTGTGTTGTTCGTATTGGCTATGCAAATTTTCAGCTCAAATTTATCATTGCCCGAGCCCAAAATGTAGTGTTTATGAGAATAAGAATTTATTTGATGGGAATTTTTGCAACAATTTGCCTTATTTGTTGGATGAATACAGATTGGAGGATATGTTTTCGTATGATATCCACAGCAATGAAGATATGCATAGGAAGGATTAATGCAATTAGCCATACTTTGATAAGAATGTCGCCCACAACAAAAAAGAGTTCCTGCTGTTGATGAATGATGACAAACAATATTCTTCTCCTCCAATAATGCTAATATTTGGGCTGAAGGTGCAATTGAAGCCCCAGTGCCGGTTGGGAATTGAAAATCGAATTGATTGGGCAGAAGTTCTGGACGTTGTTGCATAAATGTAAGAATTGAATCAACATTGCAACTACGTCTTATAGTTATTGTAGTAGTCGAAGCCCAAGAAGAAATCCATGCTTGTGTCAATGTGTCTTCAATCAAGATGTTGTTTCCATTCACATCAAATGGTGTTGTTGTGTAAGCGACAGCTGTGGTATCCTAAAATTTAGAAAATGACTAATTCATATGAATCAATAATAACAAAATAGATTTAAAAAATCCTAATTGAATTTTCATCGATTATTTTTCTTTTATAAATCCAATTTTTTCCCATGGAAATTCACAAACATTTGATTAAGATATAAATTTTTCATGTAATATCTTTTTATATATGTAGAGAAATAAAAAAAAATGGAAATTTCGAATCATTTTTAATATAAATTGATTTTATAAATTCTGATAAAAATCATCATTTTTATATAATTTAAATTTAATAATTTTATTATAGTGCCTTTATTCTTACCATTCTTGAGCATTCAATTAAAGTTCCATCAGATGTCGTACTTTTAAATTTGATCACATAACATTCTTCCACCACAGGTGAGTTGATGACTTGCCAAACAAATTGTGAGCATCCATTTGTGTCACTTTTATAAAGTTGCTTGCAACTAAGAATGCGATCAAATGTTGTGGCATCCAATTTGTTTGAATCACGTAGAATGATGTGGCGAATTCCATTTTTGATTTCTTTGCTTTGCCAGAAATTAATCAATTTTGCCAACAGATCGCATTCCAAATTGTTTTCCAGTTGCAAATCTTAAAATAAAATATACAATTGGATGGAATAAATTTATGACATGAAAAAATTTAGCATGTAAATATTAACTTTTTTTAAAATTTTATAAAATTTAATTGGTAATTGGCAAAAGTTTACAAAAAAAAAACTGGGAAAATCATCAAAAAGAGAGAAATTTTAATTTTTTGGCTATTAATTTTCTTGCCTATTTTTTTTGGTCAAACTTTTTGATTTGGAAATACCCTAGAGAAAGAGTCTAATAGGTATAAAAGTTTTATTTATTACTTACTTTGCTCATTATAATATATTGATAAAAAAAATTAGTCTTAAACGGATTTGAAATGTATAACTTTTCAAATATTTTTTATTGCTAAAATTTTCATTTAATTTTGATTTTTCTTTTTATGACGAATTGGGAAATAAAATTTTTAAAATTTTTAAAAATATACAAACTATACAAACCAATGAACTCAAACATTGCGCCCTTTGTTGAACAAATATTGAATAAAAGTGCACAATTTTTTTTCAATGTTGGAGGCAAATTGGTCAAATAGAATCGTTTTTTGCCACCGGAAATAGCATAAAGATATCCATCCAAATCAAAACATGGATGTGTAAAATGCTGCAAAAAGAATATTTGGAGGTGCTAGGACAGTTCCTAAACAGTGAAAATTTGGGCGATTCCTAAAATGGTGCAAATATGCATGTTTTCGACTATAATAAATCAGAAACCGGTTTTAGACCACATAAACCTTATACAACCATTTTGTAGATCTCATCGAGACGCGTCGATTGGTATAAAATTTGTCATGGTTTGGTCAAAATTAAATGGTATTAAACCATTTTTCCAGTTTTTGGTTTTAAACTCTTTTATTTTGGGCGAAACTATTACAAAATATATATCATTCGATGCGTCTTGATGAGAACTACAAAATGTTATAAGGATTGTTGGGTCAAAAACCGGTTTCTGATTTATTATAGTCGAAAACATACATATTTGCATCATTTTAGGAATCGTCCACATTTGCACCACCCTTTATTTATTTAGGAATTGTCTTCGCTCGATATTTGGATGTAAATTTATTTAAAAATTAAGTAAATAATTTTACCCATTTTTTAAATAAAAAATGTATGCCCAATTTTTAAAATAATTTTGTAATTTTTAATGCAAAATTTCTTTTTTTTTCAGAATTCCTATTACATATATAACAAAAGAAAACGAACCATTCCCAGGGAGCAATTTGCCTTGCAAACACAATTTCTATGGACCATTTTGAACTCCAAAATTTTCGAATTTTCTATCATCATTTCCACAGTGAATCCATTCAATGCATTTGCATTCAGAATCACTTGATTTTGTTGAGGCCAATGCTCACCAAATCGTGCCAAAATCATTGGATCAAGTCCAGCCATTCCGCGCAATGCGAATTCCAAATGCTTGACCATTGTGACATTTTCCGGGCCAGATGCCATTGCCAACAATTCTTGAGCGAAAGTGAATTCATATGCGCTTGGCAATTGCACATCGCGAACTCGAATGCTGGCACATTCTGAGCCAGCTGAAAAATTGAATAAATGAATATATTCAAGATATAAAATTAGGTATATGAAATATGAACAATACTCGTCTCGTTTGTAACCTCCTTTTGTGTCAACCTGGGAGAAAAGTAAAAGGTCCCTACTTTGTGGGTCATCAGGATTGGGATTAGGTCAGAGGACTCAATAAACAGGACAGGATATCATCTAAAATAACCCCTAATGAAACGAAAAGGGATACAAACGAGACTAGTACCTGATGAACTACAGAGAAATATTCAAAATAATACTAGTTGAAGAATATTTTCAAATTCAAGCTTCAAGAATAACTCGTTTTCAATTCATATAATCCAAAGTTGTATAATCTAATAACCACAATAGACAGAAAGATAATTTGTATGAATATGTATTCTACCATAAAATATAAATTCGAAAATCATTATTTTCGTGAAACTTATGTGGATTGACTCGTTGTCACTTGTCATTATTATCTTATTAAAATAGAAAAATATCAAAAATCTATGCTCGAATTCATCTTAATCTCAAAGCATTACCTTAAAATAGTGATTTTCGCACATATATCTTATGATAGGACATAAATTTTTAAAAAATTACCTTTAATCTTTTCAAATTTAGATTATACGACTTTGTATTAAACGAATTGACCCATATGCGAATTTAACATGAGCTACTTTGACACCAAATTTATAACCATAATTTATATAAAAAATTGTACAAAAAAATTATTACTTGTTGCAATGGCCTCAAGCAGCTTTTTCCAACTTAATTCATCGGTGAGTATCTCCCCTGCTGCTCCGGACACATTCACTTCCAATTGTTGATTATTTGGGGCCAAAGAGCGAAGGAAATTCACTTTGGTCTGATGATCTTGGGCGCGATCGAAGCCTCTTAAAATTTATAAGATGCATTTGATAAATTTTAAAAATTATACATCTTTAATTCGGCCATTCTTTTAAGGAATCCATCATTTTAAAAAAGGTCAAATTGCCCCAATGAAAATGCGAGGGATCGTGAAGATAAAAGAATTTTCATATTGCCTGACTTAGATTTAGAGTTGGAGAGAGTCGGTTCTAGATCGAGGTGTCCGGTTCCGGTTCCGCTCGGTTCCTAGATCGCGGTTCCGGTTCCGGTTCCTGAAAAATCCTCGGTTCCGGTTCCGGTTCTGCCGGTTCCTTGTTTTTTTGAAAAATGGTCAAAAAAATTTTTAAAATTTATTTTTTCGTAAAATATCAAAAAATAATCAAATAAATTAATGTAGCACTTTTTGGAGAACATTTAGAGCTTTTAAATGGCACATCGCCTTCATGAATTGGCTAATTCCTTGTTGAGTTATGGCCAAAAGGGGGTATTGAAATGTGCCATTTCGTGGATTTGGAGGGAGGATTTGGGGTGAACGATGAAAATATTTGGCCACTTTGTTCAGATTATTCATTCGCCAATGAAAATGAAGCTGAAAATCAAGCGAAAATCAAGCGTCTCCGTGGAACAGCAACATGTTCAACATAACCATACATAGCTTAACCAGAATTATGTGCGATGATGCCTTGAGGCGAAGAATAACTGATAGAATACACAATAGGCCAAGAAGATTCAATATCACCTTTTCATTCAGTACCTTGGCCAATCTTTTTGTTTATAGCTCGAGGAGGCGATAACTAATCTGGGAAGACAATAAACCATTAGAAAGCCCAAAGTGTTCTCTAAAAACTAAAAAGTGGCTAACTTAAATTTTATAGAATCTACCCTTTTAAAAATTTTTATTTCCTTGAACGTAATAAAAACTCATTTTTTGAGATTTTGAGGAAAAGCGATTATTTTACAAATTTTTGTAGGTTTTCAAAAAATTATAATAAGCCACTTTTTAAAGGAATTTTAGTGCTTTTGAATGATGATAAATTTGAGCATTTGAAGGAAAATGAATGAGAAAAACAAAATGCCAATTGCCAATTTTTTAAACTTTTAAAGTATTTTCAAATATTCCTAGCAAAATTGCCTTTCTTATAGGGTTCAAAAAGGAACCGTGGAACCGTCGGTTCCGACCCTCGGTTCCCGGTTCCGCTCGGTTCCAAGACCTCGGTTCCGGTTCCGGTTCTTGGCCCAAAAATGGCCTCGGTTCGGTTCGGTTCCGGTTCGGGTACCCGACTCTCTCCAACTCTACTTAGATTCACATAAAGTTTAAGCAAATAAGGACGATTCTATCAGGAAAATGGTGGGAAATTTTTATAAAAACAATGATGGAATTGACCTAGCAATTTGAAAGGTCAAATTTACCGACTATGATAAAATATTGCTAAGGCAATTTTTGGTCTTATTTAAATCTTTTAAAAAAATGATAGAAAATAAAGGAAAATTTTGAATATTTTGATGATAAATTAACAAAATTCGATGCAATTTATCACTGTCAATTTCACTTTAGACAAAAGGAAATATGGATAAATAGGATTTAAAATAATTTACTTGGACTGGGATATATTCATTTTAGATTTATTTGCTTTTAATCAATCTCCTCATTCATTATTTTGGTGGAACATTAGCCTCGATGAATGCGGAAAGGTCACTCATTTCTTGACCAGTTGTGCCATGTCCTGTTTGATAAACTTTGAGAGTGATGTTCGGATTGAATTCCGACACTTTTTGCCCAGTCATTTGGGCCAAACGCAATGGGATCAGCGGATCAGATTGGCCATGTCCAATCAAAATTGGAGTCGCTTTTTGGGCCGTTGAATGGGTTTGCGCAATTTTGTTGTGCAATGGCAAATATCCACTCAAATCTACAATTCCACCAAGTGTTTGGTTGTATGTGAGGCCGGCATATAAAGCCAATGCTGCACCTGAAAATTGCCAATAAATTTAGAAATTTTTAGTTAATTATTTAAATTTCGGCATGAAAAATATGTCTTTAAATATTAAAAATTAAATCTGGTAAAATAAAATAAAAAATGAAAATCCTCAATTTCTTTAAATAATTAAGAATAAAATGAATGGTAATAATAATCTTGTCTTAATTCGCAGAAATTCCTTATTTTAATTCGCTCTGTTTAGTAAAAGAATATAATAAAAATTGAATTCCTATAATTGGGCGCAAAACACCAAATTGAGACACCAAATTGAGAACACCAAATTGAGACACCAAATTGAGGGTTCCATGACATTTGGGCACCAGCGACATTTGGGCACCGCGACTATTGGGCACCGCGACATTTGGGCACCACGACTATTGGGCACCAAATGCCAAAAATGATTAAAAACCATATGAAAATGGATTTATTCATTATTTAAATGAATTTAACGATCATATTGTATTTTATATTCGCATTTTTGTGATTTTTCGGGGTCCAAATTTTCAAAAAATATTTTCTCAAAATCAGGCATATCATATATCATTCGACGCCTCTTGAAGAGCTGAGTTTAAAAATCTAATTTATTTCGTAAAGAAATCCTAAATTTCGAAAATATAACCCTTTTAAGCAATACAGTTTTCAAAAGGGCATAAATTTATTATTTTTGAATATTATGCGAAAATAATGGTAGATTCGAAATCAGCTCTTCAAGAGGCGTCGAATGATATATGATATGCCTGATTTTGAGAAAATATTTTTTTGAAAATTTGGACCCCGAAAAATCACAAAAATGCGAATATAAAATACAATATGATCGTTAAATTCATTTAAATAATGAATAAATCCATTTTCATATGGTTTTTAATCATTTTTGGCATTTGGTGCCCAATAATCGTGGTGCCCAAATGTCGCGGTGCCCAATAGTCGCGGTGCCCAAATGTCGCTTGTGCCCAAATGTCGTGACACGAAATTGAATTGAGAATAAATGTTCCAAATAATGTCGAAATTATCGTATTAATTTCCTAAATTTCCCTATGGATTTTATTTTTCAAAATTTCAAAAATTGAGAAAATTTGAGGGCTAACTCCTTAATTTGAGGTAGAGATCGGACGGTACGGGATCCCGATCGGGATTTTTCGGGAATCCCTACCGTGGTACCGAACGAAAAATTTTTGATTTTTCAGGATTTTTCGGTAATTTCGGGACTGAGAAAAAGGTCATTTTTGGGCATTTTTCGTTAAAATTTTTCCCTGCGTGACAATTTTTTGTGAGAAATTCCTTATTTTAATTCGCTCTGTTTAGTAAAAGAATATAATAAAAATTGAATTCCTATAATTGGGCGCAAAACACCAAATTGAGAATAAATGTTCCAAATTATATCGAAATTATCGATTAATTTCTTAAATTTCCCTATGGAATTTATTTTACAATATTTCATTGGGAAAATTGGGGGTCTAATTCCTTAATTTGAGGACAACAGATCAGGGCTGGAACCGGAATTCCGATTCCGAATGCCGGAATTCCGATTTTTTTGAGTTCCGGTTCCAGCCCTGCAACAGATTATGGCAGATTTTATAGAAATTTAGAGAATGAAAAAAACAATAAATAATTTATTTTAAAGTTTCACCCAGCAACTGAGAGGAACTATCGATCCTCAAAGTTGAAGGTGGGAAATTAAAATATAGTGGAGAATTAAAATAGCATTTATTAGAGATCGGACGGTACGGGATCCCGACCGGGATTTTTCGGGATCCCGGCCGGGATTCGATTCGGTAATCCCGAACGGGATCCCGTCCGAAGAACACTAAAAATTTCTGAAGGAAGCCCATCCGATTTGATCAAGATTGCATCCACGAAAAGCTGCGATGTTGATTTTTCTAACCGCACACTTCCAAAAATAAATTACAAATACTGATTTATATACAAATATTTCTCTTTTAAATTATTTATAATTTTTCCAGTAAAAAAATTTCCATTTTTTCCACCTTTTTTTTTGAAAATACCGAAATACCGAAAAATCCCGAGGTTTTTGGATGGGGATTTTTCGGTTTCTGGATTTTTTCGGTAATCCCAAACGAGATCCCGTCCGAAGCGCCGTGCCGATCTCTAGCATTTATGGTATCACTTTTTGATAATTTGAATTTCTCAATTATCATTTTCCTTTTCCTATTTGCCAAATAAATTTACCTTGCGAAAATCCGCCAACCACAATTCGATTAGCCGGCGTGCCCCAGGCAATTTGTTGATCAATTATGCCATGAACAAAGGCCGTTGCCTGTTCAATTCCAGCCTCGTCTTCCACGGAATTTTCATCGAAGCCGAAAAGGTCGTACCAAGCGGAAGAACTTCGGCCCATTAAAATGCCAACTCGTCTTCAATGTGTGAGAGATTAGATTTAATAAACATTTATTTTCATAAATATGTTTTTTTTTACAAAAATTCGAATTGAATGTTAAAATTCTATTAAATTCCAAAATTGTTTAATTAGTGATTATTTATATACCCCAGTGCCAATATAAAATATTAATTTAAAAAATAAATTTTGGTTAGGGTCAGAAAATATGACCAAAAAAGACATGTTTTTTATTGGAACTATTTTGCCTTTTTAGTCACTTTTTTTGCCAATTTAAAATCAAATCCGCTAATATTTCTCTAATAAATTCATTGACGGTACAATTTTTATACTATTTGCTGTATGCTTCAACAACCTATATTTCATTTAAAATATTTATTAGTAAATTCAGGTTCATTTTGTGCAATGCATAATTTCAGCTCTAAGAAGTTTATTTTGAACTTATTTAAAAAAAAATATTTGGTAAATGAAGTTTTTTTTTTGTTTATTTTGAACTTATTTAAAAAAATATTTGGTAAATGAATTTTTTTTTGTTTATTTTGAACTTATTTAAAAAAATATTTGGTAAATGGTAATGAGGATGTAAAAATCTCCACCTCGTTTGTGCATTTGGCAGCACAATATCCACATATGTACGAAAGTGAGCCCCGCTCTCGCGGAATGTTTTGGCCCAACTGTCGGAATCGCCACTGAGTCCATGCAAGAATATCATTTTGGCAGATTGTTTACCTGTGGCAGGCAAAAGGCCAATTGTGCCGGGCGGAATGGAAGAAATTTCTTAAAAATGTAAAACAGGTTTAAATATTTTTTTGGGATCTTGAATTAAGTTTTGAACAATAATTTTAAAAAAATTTATTATTTTCATATTAAAAACATATCGGTTATCCATCTTCAGATTTTTCCGCCCCTATAAAATACTTTATGTTACTCTCAAAATTGGTCAATCCTAAAATCGGCAATAATCGTATTTTTTCATTATTTGATAATCAAAGATATTAGTGCAGTTTATGAGATGAAAGAGAAGAGTGATGAAGAAGATAATAATGAGGATCATGAAGGAGATCATCCTCAGCTTCATCTCTTTTTCTTCATCATTATCTTCCTCATCCTTTTTCCCTTCCATCCCGTAAACTGCACTAGTACCCAATCAAATATGATAAAAAAATAAGAAACTTAATTTTTGTTCAGCTCTGTGAGTGTAAAATCGACAAGCACAGAATAATTTAATTATTAATGGCTATTAATAAGGAAAAAAGAATTTACTAAATTAAATGAATTTACCAATTATCAAGTGCATTAAAATAATAATGAAGCCAAGAAAATTTAATGTCATTTTTGTGTCAAATAATTTTTTATTTGAAATTATTTTATAGGAATAGAAATTAAAATCCAGAAATTTATCAGAAAATGAATTTTTAATTTTGACCTTTTTTCGCATTGTGAATGTGAATTAGTCCTTTTGAATTGGGGCAATTGTTCAAATAAAAAATTGATATTTCCAAATGGAAAAGGAAAATGATTCAAGCAAATTTTTTTGTAATAATTGGAATAAACCTCCATTCCATGTGCGTCAATGGGGCCAAAAATTGTACAAATATTTAGAATAAATAGTTCACAATGAATAAAAAATGGATGACTTTTGAATTTCAATGTAATTAGGTTAAAATATGTATTTTTAAAAGGACAATACAAATTTAGTTGAATTTTTGCTATTAAATTTTTTTATTGTTTTTTAAAATATTCCTTTTTTTGATAAGACAATTCTAAAGTAAGAATTAATATTATTTTGATCAATCGATAAAATAAATCTAAAGAATTGCCATTTATTTTCAAATATTTCAATGAAGATTTTATAATATTTTCTGATTTTTTTCTCAAAAATACATTTGAAATTATTTGATTTTTTATTTTAATTAATCATAAATAGAAAAAAATTAGCAATAAATTTTATACTGTTCAAAATATTAGATTAATTTAGCTAAAGGGATGATTCTATTTAACAAAATTCAATAAAAATTTTAAAAAAAATTTTTGAAAATTTTTTTATTAATATTTTGTGATTTTAACAGAAAATAATTCAATTTTTATTATAGATATATTCGCAAATTGCAATTAAAATTATTCTGATTAAAATAATCAATTGAATTAATCAAAAAAATTTTTTAAAGCAAATTTTTGCGAATCGTCTTAATTAAAATTCACTAATGTAAAATTAAAATCAGTGTAAACTATTAGGGCTATAAATGAGAAAAGAATATAAGCTTGATTAATATATCCTTATTTCATATCCATAAAAGGCAGATTTTGGAGATTTTTATGTTCATAAAAATGCTTTTTTTCAAAGAATTCAATGAAAATAAATTTCTTAATATTATTTTCCTTTTTATATTCTGTCAAAAGTATTTATTTTTTTAATAGGTTACTTAGGAAGTATCATCAGAATAATTGACTTGTCATTTATTTCAAAATATTTCATGATAATTTTATAAAAGTTTTGATTTTTTTTCTAAAAATTGCATTTTAAATCATTTCATTTTTTTTGATTATCTTAATCATAAATAGGAATTAATTTATAAACTCCGACAAAATAACCGATTAATTTAGCTAAATGGATGCTTTCTATTTCATAAAAACATCGAAAATTTCAGAGAATTTTCTGAAAAATTTCTGAATTATTATATCTAGATTTTATTCGAATATAATAAATATTTTCATAGAGGCTTTTTCTAGGGTAGCAATTAATTTTATTCCCATCAAATTAATCGATTAAATTGAGCAAAAAATATTTTTATTGCTAATTTTGATAAATTTTCGGAATTAAAATTCACTAATCTAACAACAATATGAATGCATTTTACTAGAGCTATCACATATCATCATTTTATATCCTTTTTTGAAAGATTTTAGAGAAAATTATGCGAGAAAAAAATAAAATTATGAATTTTATTCATTTAGAAAATTTCAAAATAAAAAATTCAATTCAATGAAATAAATTTATTTGATGAAAAGATTAAAAATAGAAATGAAAAAAATGACGAATAGAAAATCATCGACGAGATATTAGGCTAGACCAAATTTTTTTTCATATTTTTATGACCAGAATTTGCATATCTAATAATTATATGAATACAATCTATAAATACAATAATATAGAATAGAATATAAAGTACAATATTGTGAAATCATTTTATATCCTTTTTTGAAAGATTTTTTAGAAAATATTAATTAAAAAATGATGATTATTTGAAAATTATATATTAGAAATTTTAGCTAATTTTTTTGAATATAAAAAATTCGAGTAAAAATTAATTTATTTTTGGTAGAAATTTTCTTAATTAGCAATTAATTTTATTCTATTCAAAATAATCGATTAATTTAGCTAAATGGATGCTTTCTATTTCATAAAAACATCGAAAATTTCAGAGAATTTTCTGAAAAATTTCTGAATTATTATATCTAGATTTTATTCGAATATAATAAATATTTTCATAGAGGCTTTTTCTAGGGTAGCAATTAATTTTATTCCCATCAAATTAATCGATTAAATTGAGCAAAAAATATTTTTATTGCTAATTTTGATAAATTTTCGGAATTAAAATTCACTAATCTAACAACAATATGAATGCATTTTACTAGAGCTATCACATAGAATATATAATAAGCTTAAATATTATGTCATCATTTTATATCCTTTTTTGAAAGATTTTAGAGAAAATTATGCGAGAAAAAAATAAAATTATGAATTTTATTCATTTAGAAAATTTAAAAATAAAAAAATTCAATTCAATGAAATAAATTTATTTGATGGAAAGATTAAAAATAGAAATGAAAAAAATAGACGAATAGAAAATCATCGACTAGATATTAGGCTAGACCAAATTTTTTTTCATATTTTTATGACCAGAATTTGCATATTTAATAATTATATGAATACAATCTATATATATAATAATATAGAATAGAATATAAAGTACAATATTGTGAAATCCTTTTATATCCTTTTTTGAAAGATTTTTTAGAAAATATTAATTAAAAAATGATGAATATTTGAAAATTATATATTAGAAATTTTAGCTAATTTTTTTGAATATAAAAAATTCGAGTAAAAATTAATTTATTTTTGGTAGAAATTTTCTTAATTAGCAATTAATTTTATTCTATTCAAAATAATCGATTAATTTAGCTAAATGGATGCTTTCTATTTCATAAAAACATCGAAAATTTCACAGAATTTTCTGAAAAATTTCTGAATTATTATATCTAGATTTTATTCGAATATAATAAATATTTTCATAGAGGCTCTTTCTAGGGTAGCAATTAATTTTATTCTCATCAAATTAATCGATTAAATTGAGCAAAAAATATTTTTATTGCTAATTTTGATAAATTTTCGGAATTAAAATTCACTAATCTAACAACAATATGAATGCATTTTACTAGAGCTATCACATAGAATATATAATAAGCTTAAATATTATGTCATCATTTTATATCCTTTTTTGAAAGATTTTAGAGAAAATTATGCGAGAAAAAAATAAAATTATGAATTTTATTCATTTAAAAAATTTAAAAATAAAAAAATTCAATTCAATGAAATAAATTTATTTGATGGAAAGATTAAAAATAGAAATGAAAAAAATAGACGAATAGAAAATCATCGACGAGATATTAGGCTAGACCAAATTTTTTTTCATATTTTTATGACCAGAATTTGCATATTTAATAATTATATGAATACAATCTATAAATACAATATTATAGAATAGAATATAAAGTACAATATTGTGAAATCATTTTATATCCTTTTTTGAAAGATTTTTTAGAAAATATTAATTAAAAAATGATGATTATTTGAAAATTATATATTAGAAATTTTAGCTAATTTTTTTGAATATAAAAAATTCGAGTAAAAATTAATTTATTTTTGGTAGAAATTTTCTTAATTAGCAATTAATTTTATTCTATTCAAAATAATCGATTAATTTAGCTAAATGGATGCTTTCTATTTCATAAAAACATCGAAAATTTCAGAGAATTTTCTGAAAAATTTCTGAATTATTATATCTAGATTTTATTCGAATATAATAAATATTTTCATAGAGGCTTTTTCTAGGGTAGCAATTAATTTTATTCCCATCAAATTAATCGATTAAATTGAGCAAAAAATATTTTTATTGCTAATTTTGATAAATTTTCGGAATTAAAATTCACTAATCTAACAACAATATGAATGCATTTTACTAGAGCTATCACATAGAATATATAATAAGCTTAAATATTATGTCATCATTTTATATCCTTTTTTGAAAGATTTTAGAGAAAATTATGCGAGAAAAAAATAAAATTTTGAATTTTATTCATTTAGAAAATTTAAAAATAAAAAAATTCAATTCAATGAAATAAATTTATTTGATGGAAAGATTAAAAATAGAAATGAAAAAAATAGACGAATAGAAAATCATCGACGAGATATTAGGCTAGACCAAATTTTTTTTCATATTTTTATGACCAGAATTTGCATATCTAATAATTATATGAATACAATCTATAAATACAATAATATAGAATAGAATATAAAGTACAATATTGTGAAATCCTTTTATATCCTTTTTTGAAAGATTTTTTAGAAAATATTAATTAAAAAATGATGAATATTTGAAAATTAAATATTAGAAATTTTAGCTAATTTTTTTGAATATAAAAAATTCGAGTAAAAATTCATTTATTTTTGGTAGAAATTTTCTTAATTAGCAATTAATTTTATTCTATTCAAAATAATCGATTAATTTAGCTAAATGGATGCTTTCTATTTCATAAAAACATCGAAAATTTCAGAGAATTTTCTGAAAAATTTCTGAATTATTATATCTAGATTTTATTCGAATATAATAAATATTTTCATAGAGGCTCTTTCTAGGGTAGCAATTAATTTTATTCTCATCAAATTAATCGATTAAATTGAGCAAAAAATATTTTTATTGCTAATTTTGATAAATTTTCGGAATTAAAATTCACTAATCTAACAACAATATGAATGCATTTTACTAGAGCTATCACATAGAATATATAATAAGCTCAAATATTATGTCATCTTTTTATATTCTTTTTTGAAAGATTTTAGAGAAAATTATGCGAGAAAAAAATAAAATTATGAATTTTATTCATTTAGAAAATTTAAAAATAAAAAAATTCAATTCAATGAAATAAATTTATTTGATGGAAAGATTAAAAATAGAAATGAAAAAAATAGACGAATAGAAAATCATCGACTAGATATTAGGCTAGACCAAATTTTTTTTCATATTTTTATGACCAGAATTTGCATATTTAATAATTATATGAATACAATCTATAAATACAATAATATAGAATAGAATATAAAGTACAACATTGTGAAATCCTTTTATATCCTTTTTTGAAAGATTTTTTAGAAAATATTAATTAAAAAATGATGAATATTTGAAAATTAAATATTAGAAATTTTAGCTAATTTTTTTGAATATAAAAAATTCGAGTAAAAATTCATTTATTTTTGGTAGAAATTTTCTTAATTAGCAATTAATTTTATTCTATTCAAAATAATCGATTAATTTAGCTAAATGGATGCTTTCTATTTCATAAAAACATCGAAAATTTCAGAGAATTTTCTGAAAAATTTCTGAATTATTATATCTAGATTTTATTCGAATATAATAAATATTTTCATAGAGGCTCTTTCTAGGGTAGCAATTAATTTTATTCTCATCAAATTAATCGATTAAATTGAGCAAAAAATATTTTTATTGCTAATTTTGATAAATTTTCGGAATTAAAATTCACTAATCTAACAACAATATGAATGCATTTTACTAGAGCTATCACATAGAATATATAATAAGCTTAAATATTATGTCATCATTTTATATCCTTTTTTGAAAGATTTTAGAGAAAATTATGCGAGAAAAAAATAAAATTATGAATTTTATTCATTTAGAAAATTTAAAAATAAAAAAATTCAATTCAATGAAATAAATTTATTTGATGGAAAGATTAAAAATAGAAATGAAAAAAATAGACGAATAGAAAATCATCGACGAGATATTAGGCTAGACCAAATTTTTTTTCATATTTTTATGACCAGAATTTGCATATCTAATAATTATATGAATACAATCTATAAATACAATAATATAGAATAGAATATAAAATACAATATTGTGAAATCCTTTTATATCCTTTTTTGAAAGATTTTTTAGAAAATATTAATTAAAAAATGATGATTATTTGAAAATTATATATTAGAAATTTTAGCTAATTTTTTTGAATATAAAAAATTCGAGTAAAAATTCATTTATTTTTGATAGAAATTTTCTTAATTAGCAATTAATTTTATTCTATTCAAAATAATCGATTAATTTAGCTAAATGGATGCTTTTTATTTCATAAAAACATCGAAAATTTCAGAGAATTTTCTGAAAAATTTCTGAATTATTATATCTAGATTTTATTCGAATATAATAAAAATTTCAATCCAAGATGGATTTTGTACCCCCTCGGCATTTTATCTTACATATTTATAAAAATTTCCATCCAAGGGCAAATAAAAACACAAATATTGGGCAAATAAAAACAAAAATGTTTGGGCAAATAAAAACACAAATTTTGGGCAAATTTAAACACAAATGTTGGGCAAATAAAAACACAAATGTTTGGGCAATAGATAGTCATAACTGGTAATGGCCAACCAAAACTGGTAATGGCCGGCCAAATCTGGATTAACTTAATAAAAACTGAACAGGCTGGTATGAACAGAGCAATTGGAAATAAAATCAGGACAATGCGAAATAAAATCAGAACAAAGGGAAATAAAATCAAAAAAGTGGTAAATAAAATAAGAATATTGGGAAATAATATCAGGGCTGTGCAGGTGTCGGCACGGCACGGCACGTGCCGTGTCGTGCCGGCCTAAAGTCGGCACGGTCTGAACGGTGCCGTGCCAGTTCTAAACCGGCACATTGTCGGCACTGTGCCGGCCGAAGGCCGGCAGTACTGATTTTATTTCTGAGAGTTCTGATTTAATATCAGTATGTTATGATTTTATTTCTGCCAGTCCTGATTTAATACCAGCCTGTTCTGATTTTATTTCTGCCAGTTTTGATTTTGTTTCCACTTATTCTGATTTTATTTCTGTCGGTTCTGATTTAATACCCTGTTTTGATTTTATTTCTGCCTGTTCTGATTTTATTTCTGCCAGTTTTGATTTTGTTTCCACTTATTCTGATTTTATTTTTGCCAGTTTTGATTTTGTTTCCACTTATTCGGATTTTATTTCTGTCAGTTCTGATTTTGTTTCCACTTTTTCTGATTTTATTTCTGTCGGTTCTGATTTAATACCCTGTTTTGATTTTATTCTAAGATTTTATCAGCTTAATCCAATTTTGGTCGGCCATTACCCGTTCTAGTTGGCCTTTACCAGTTATGGCTAGCCAAAACCAGTTCTGGTCGGCCATTACCAGTTCATTTAAATCAGAATAAATATTAAAATCAGAATTAACATTTAAAGCAGTTATAAATACGAAAATCAGAATCATGCAAATCAAAATTACAATGAGATTAAAAAGGAAATGAAAATTACATATCAGAATTAACTTAAAAATGTGAATTACAAATCATACTCTTGAATCATAATAAATACTCTCCGTATTACATTATTTGCCGATATCGTAATCATAATCCGTATTTTATAGATTATTTTCGAACCAAAAATTTTTCTGTAAAATAATATTTTTCTGCAGATTAATGTGTTTTGTAGATTGTACCTGTAATAAAATATTATCGGGTTTCTTAATTATTATTATCTAAACAAAATAGTTTTATTTCTGTATTATTATTTTGTTTGGGTCAGATACAACTCGTATAATCTCAACTTGTATAATCTCAGCTTGTATAATCGCAACTCGTTTAATGGGCCAACTCGTATAATGGGTCAATTCGTATAATCACAACTCGTATAGGAAGAAAAGTAATTTTTAAGAATTGGTATTCCTTCATTAAGTAAAACTAGGAAAATAATAATTTTAGGTATAATTTACTGGATTGAATATTTTATTTATAAAAATTTCCATCCAAGATGGATTTTGTACCCCCTAGGCATTTTATCTTAGAAAGATTGAAAATATATCAAAAATCTAAGGCCAGATTCGCATTCATTGTACCTAATTACTCCTGAAATGGTGGTTTTCGAACTTATATTTGACGATATAATATGAATTTTTAAAAATTACTTTTCTCCCTATACGAGTTTAGATTATACGAATTGCGATTATACGAGTTGGGGTTATACGACTTGCGATTATACGAGTTGGGGTTATACGACTTGCGATTATACGAGTTGAGATTATATGAGTTGCGTTGACATCTTATTTAGTTCATAAAATTGGCACTATCCAGCTAGGTGCTCTGCCACTAAGCTAAAGCTTTGTTATTTGTAATGTAAGCCTGCTGGATTCGAACCAGCCCCTCCCAACCAGATAGTGCCTTTAAAAAATTATCTAACAGATTTTTTCACTTCCGAAATATTTTAACCTGTTTAATAAACAAATTATTTGCCTAATTTGATTATTCAGAAATCAAAATCTATTATCAAATTTCAAATCATAATAAAAATGGTCAAAGGAAAAAAAACGGCACTTCAATTATACGCTGGTTACTTAAAAACGAAGCCTGAACACCTTGGTAAGAAAAAGGAATTATTTAAACCAAAATTTTTTCTAGGCAAAAGATTCCCCGATGTTCTCAAAATTGCTAAGCGGAAATGGGCGAAATGTAACCAAAAGCATTGGATTGCATTGGCACAAGAAGATGCTGAGAGATATGAGGCCGAGATGGCCGAGCTTTCACTGCTGGTTTATTTTACATATTTCTAATATACTTGGATCATCTGAAATAAACGATTGCTAATGCATGTATTTGTGTGGTTTATTTCTTTAATGCCATAATTTGAAAAAATTTTCTAAAATCTAGATTTGAAAGTAATCCTCGCAAATACTTCATTAGCAAACGTATATTTGAAAGATAACTAGTTTGGGATGTTAATTTGTACTAACCTGCTAGATTACCTTATAAAATAGTTTCGAATTATAACATTTTGACATAGAAGGCCATAAGCAAATAATAATTAAACATAATAGGGCCAGTAGCAAGTAGCAACTGAAAAATTTAATCGAAAATTTAAAAAAATGATAACTGAATTTTATTTTATATGAAATATTTAAATCATTCATTTTTATTCTTCTTACTCTTCTTCATCTTCAAATTCTTCTTCACTCAAATCTGATTCTTCTGTGGTTCAGTGTAAGGACCCAGCTTCAATTTCTTTTTGATGTGTGCTTTATGATCAGAATTCTTTCGACCATTTTCCCAGAAAGACTATTTTCTGATTTTTTAATGATCATCTGGATAATGAATTGCTTAAATATTATATTTAATATTCTTTGATAATGATAAAGAAATTTGGAGATTGAATAATGGAGTTCGAGACTGGTGAATGATGATGATTTTATAAGATAAATGATGTGCAAAAAAGGAAATAAAAACAAAATGCCACGCAAATTTTGAAATGTATATCAGAATTCCCATAAAAAATACAATTTTTGTTCCCTAAATGGTGGCTTTAAAAAAGGTTACGGGTAGGCGGGTAGTCGGGTAGTCAAGGTGCGGGTAATGGGTAATACGGGTAATTGGGGTACGGGTAACGGGTAGGGTAATTTGCCCAAAATCCTTACGGGTACCCTACCCGACTACCCTACCCGTCAACGGGTAATTAACCCTAATATTATCTCAAAAAAAAAAGAAATAAAATAAACAACCATTTCTGTGATCACGCCCAATGAAGGGACAAAATATTCATCGCAAACAATTGCCAATGCCACGAACATGTAAATGAGACCAAAGAAATGCAAAATTATTGCCCCCTTTTGGCGCTGTTCCACATTGAACAAATCGCTAGGGAATGGACTTTCATGGACACTTTCGTTTTCGAAATTTTTCATTCGATCTAAATTATAAGTTAACATAATTTAATGAAAAATTCACCAAAAGTTGATTTATAAAAAATTCAGCATAATTTCTCCATTTATTAAAATGGGTTATGTTCAAAAAAATCATTTTATTTTTCACATCTGAGGTTATAAAACATGGCTAAATGTGACATTAATTCAGTCATCTTCTTAGCATTGTAATTGTAATTTAAAGTTAAAATTGGTTTAATTTATTTTATGCATAAATTAATTTTTTCCAGCATATTCATTTTTCAATTGGGTCAACATTTTTTGCTAATCCCCTATGGATTTACCACAATTTGCATTCGATTCATTGCCAATTGCTCTTGGCCGTCTCCTTTTCCATTCTTTCCTCTGCAGCTTGGATGAATTTAATTGGATGGCCATAACCAAATTCCGTCTTTCCTTTTCGTAGTTAACAAATTCATTGTTTTTCCAGAATAATGCTTGTTCTCGTCCATTTGTTGTTGGCGATTTGCCGATTTCGCCCATAATTTTTGCATTAATTATTGCATCAATTATCGAATTAAGCACAAAAATGAATGTAAAAAGAATGAAAATTCCCAGCAGAAAATATGGTATAAATTGGCGAACAAATTGATGCCGTAAATGTCGATTATGTTTTTGAAGAATTCGCCAATAAATATTTTTCATTCCCATTTGCTTCTCTAAAATTTGATCAGTAATTTCCTTTTTAAAATTTTATAATGAAAATTTAATTAATAATTTAAATTAAATTACAATATTTAAACAATTTTTACATTAATTATCAATAATAATAGATCTCATAGTCAAAATTTTAGATTTTCTAAACTCTTTCTATAGGCATTTTATCATGGAAATAATTGATCAGAAATAATTAGACAAGAAGTTATGGCTAAAAAACCACGAAAAATGCCCAATCTTTGTCTATTTTGGAATTGGTAAAAAATTTATGACTAAAATAGCTCCAAATAAGATTATACCTTTGAAAATTATATAATTGTAAATTTTATATATATTTACTTGAAATTACTAAATAATATGCAAATTTCGGGTGTGTAATTTTCGTTGGATTGGAAAACAAAATTTATTAGCATTTTCATTGACCAAAAGTTTTGAACCAAAGAAGAAAGGGAAATACTTTTTTGACTTTTCTATTCCTTCTTTCCAAAAATTAAAAGCGGCGAGAAACTTCTTAAAAAACTATGAATATGAAAATATGAAGTAATGGATTAGTGAAATTTTAATGGCTCTCAAATGGATTTTAGAGTTAAAAACTTTAAATGAGAGGAAATGGTGGATTAAAAATTATTATTGACTGTCAATAAGTGTGCGCATTTGCCTAATAAATAAGTAGACAGACGATTTTGATTAAATCCTCAAGGTAATGAAAAATAAAAATTAGGGTTATGGATTTAGAAGTGAATTTACTTATTCTTATGGAAAAAGTCAATTGTTTTTTGAAATATTTTAATTATCAATAGAGTTATTTTGGAGGACATTTCAGTCATTCATTTTAATGTACGATGACAATTTTTTGACCCATAGTTCTACAATGAAACAATAAGTAACGAGTAACCAATTTGGGAAGTAAAATATCATTTTCAAACTCTGAAATGTCCTCTAAAAAATTTTTTCTGATTTTTTTTTTTTGAATTGAATGTATTGTGGTAATTCTCACATGGATTGATAAATTATTTTATGAAATAATTTTTAATTCTGTACTATAAAAATATAAAAAATAACAAAAATATCTTAAATACATAAATTTATGTTCTAATATTTATACAAAAAAATGTAGAAATTTAACAAATCGAATTGAAAAATAATATAAAGACGACATTTTGAATTTTTTCAAATTTCTTCTCATTTTTCATCATTTTCTCAAACAATTTTCCCATGGAATATATGCTTGATGATGTTGATAAGTACTGGCCATATTCGAGAATAGGTCGTCCAATGATTTGGTCCAATTTTTCCACCGATCCCAGGAATTCGCATTCTCCTGCCTATCAGAATCAAAAATTATTTTGGGCACATTCTCCATTCCATTTTCATACCTGAATTTAATTTTATGGTTTTTTAATAGATGATTATCTAGAAAAAAAGTAATTTTTGTAATTTAATAAAGTTTAACAAAATTTTAATTTTCAATATTATATAATTTTGCTTTTTTAAAATTTAAGTATACAGAAGATTATTTTCTCTTAAGGTAATTAAATGTTTTTTTTTTCTAAATTCTTTAACACTTCCCAATGAGTATTTAAATCACAAGTTCAAAAAGTCGTCGATTAAAATTTCGGGAATTAATTCCTAACCCCAACCCCTAGCACTAATCCCATCCTGCCCTGAACTTAATCCTGCGCCCTAATACCTAGTTATAGCTAAGTTATATGAACTCAAAAATATAATGTTTTTCGACACGAAGAATTTGTGTAAATAAATTATTTTTTCTGTAAATTAATATTTTCCCTTAAATTTTTGCAATTTTATTTATTAAATTTTTCCAAATTTAAACATTTGTTATTCCAATATTTACAATTTTTTTCTTACCAAACTTCAATTCCATGATGATAATTTTTGCTTCCCAATTGGCATCTTCTATCACAATTCAAAATATGATCTGGCGAAAGGAATGTGGCCAATTCATGGTCACTGGGTGGCAGATGAGGCACCGGGTCTTGGCCATAAGTGACACGAATACTAAATATTTTTTTTGAATGAGCAAAATGAATGAGAATTGGGGCAAAAAGCCAGCTTAGGTTATTTTTTACCTATTTGGTAGTTTTTCATCTATATATTTGGCAAAATGGTAGTTGCCAACCCGAGGTTGACCAAATGTGAATAATTCGACATTTTGGGTGAGTATTATGCCGGAATGGACGGCTTGTATGGCGGCCAATGTGGCCAAAGCCCCACCCAATGAATGGCCACTGAATGTGACGTGATAGTCCTATGGAAAAATGAATATAATAATGGAAAATTTTGCATTTATAAATAATTTTATAAATATTTATTAAGTTTACTTTGTGAGATGAAAATTGAAGTATCGAAGAAACTCTCTTCCATAGAGTTTTATGTGCCTTCAAAAAATAGCTGTTCACTCTTTTTTGATCATTCTATGAATTAGGGAATTAAATTATAAAATAATAATTTAATAAATATTTCATTAAATCTCGATATTTAAAAATTATTTAAAATAAAATTTTTATTATAGAAAACTATACGACAAATAAAAGATTTTTCTAATTAGATCATAACATCAAAATTATGCCAAAAAAATATTCCGATCATTTGACATTCCACATTATTACCTTTATTTCGGGGTCAAATGGCGATCCATTTTGTTGGCTTAATGAATCCCATCCTTGCACTGCCAATTGTTTATACCCATTACTGCCTCGGAAAATCACCATCAACTTTTTCTCCTTAATTGATTTTAATACATAAAATGCACAACTATTATTATGCCAATCGCATTCTCCCTCAAAATAGTCCAAAAATCTCCAATCATTTTCGTTGGGCCCCATCACACTTTAAAAATAGATCAATTAAATTTTTCCAAACTACTAATTTTTTTCAACATATTAATAAAAATTTTATATACTTGGATTGTCTGTCTCTGTGCAATATTTTAAATATTAAAATAATTGAACTGAAACACAATTCGCCGGAATAATATGACTAAAAAATTGAAAATTGTCCTAAATTACTTAGCTTATTTTGCGATTTTTATTTCATAAATTTTTTCGGCAATTTTTTCCAAATATTTTAATTTTTTCTCTATAAAATTCACCCCATTCATTTACACAAAAATTATACCAAATTAGTTAAATTTAAATTTATTTATTTAAAAAATTAATTCACTGGTTAAAATTCATTTAATTCCATCTGTCACTAATAAGTCTATATTATTTTCCAATTTCTCACAAAAGAATGTCCCGATAAATTTGTATTAGTTCTAAAAGTTTAACGTACTCATGAATTAAATTTTTCATTTTTCTTTCCTTCATCAGCCATTCCGTTTCCGCCTGGCAATATGCTACTCCACAAAGCGTTCCCAATTTTTTGAGAAATTTTTTATCATAATTCATTAATTTTTGCATTTCATCCAATGATTTACTCAAGTGGGATAATTTAAGGGAAATGTGAAATAATTGTTGATGCAATGATTGAATATTGAGACCAGCAGCCATTGTTGTGGCAGAAAATTGTCCACTAAAATTGTGCAAAAAATTTTATTAACAGCAAAAAAATTTAAAAATTGAAACAAAATTTATACAATAAATAAATGATGCTGAATGAGCAATTTTAAACCTATCAAAAATAATTCATTGAAAAATTTTGGAATGGTTCACTGATTTTTTCTACCCATAAATCTCAGCAAAACATTTTTGATTATGAATTGATGTTTCCAATTCAAAAAAGTAAATTGTTTTGGATAGTTCAATATTCTTAATTTTGACTATAATCAATGTCAAATTGTATACAATTTAATGTATTTTTACTTGTTCTATGAATAGCATATGCTTTATCGTTCTGGGAAAATCTTTAGAATATAAGTACTAATAAAAGAATATTAACCTTTTGCTTTGTCCAAATTCAATTCCAAAAAATCCATGAAGAAGTTGCTTTATGCTTTCATCATTCACTGAAATTGGATTCAATTTTTCTTCTTTTTCAATTTCCTCATCATTTTTGTTTTTAGTTATTGCGTTTTGTGTCGGATGCAATGCAACAGCTGCTGGAATCCGTTTTGAAAATGTTAAATTGATTGGTCGAAATTGTTTTGCTCCAGTGGACATTTCGACAACCTTCTTGGTGCCGGTAATGCCGCCACCATTATTTCGGAAAGGATTACCTTCACCCAAATGTTTCCATTTACCGCTAATTGGTGTAATGTGTGATTTTGAGGCAAATGAATCTGCTGTAATTTTTTTTAAATTAAATACAAATTTATTAAAAATAAAAGGCACTTATTTTCAGTTAAATTTAGATAATTAATTTATTTATTTTGGTATTTCTTTCGCTACCATTTTAAAAATTTGTCTAATTAGAATTCTAACATTCGTGCACCGAGAGTTCCGCACCCGAAAATTGCGCACCGAAAATTCCGCACCCGAAAATTGCGCACTCAGCCAAACCCGAAAATTGCGCACTCGGGAAAATTCGAAAATTGCGCACCCGAATTTTCCGCACCCGAAAATTCCGCACTCAGCTAAACCCGAAAATTGCGCACCCGGGAAAAATCGAAAGTTGCGCATTCTGCCAAATCTTAAAATTGCGCACTATAATTTAATGTCTATAAATTGTAAAAAATAAGTAAATTATCAATTTTGAGTATTTATTGTATTATTTGATAGGAATTTATTAAACTCATTTATAAATACTTAATTTACCCCAGCCAGAATCATTTTCAACATAATTTAATTTAATTTTTCTTCAATTCTATTATCCAAATTAGAGTTAAAGAACAATATTTGCTATGTTTTTAATAGCATTTTTAATAAGAATTCTAATTTTGAGTTGTAAGAACCTAGAGATTATTAACATTTTACTAAACAAAATAGATTAATTCATGGTACGCAAAATTCGTTTTAAGCTGAGTGCGCAAATTTCGTGTGCGCAACTTTCGATTTTTCCCGGGTGCGCAATTTTCGGGTTTAGCTGAGTGCGGAATTTTCGGGTGCGGAAAATTCGGGTGCGCAATTTTCGAATTTTCCCGAGTGCGCAATTTTCGGGTTTGGCTGAGTGCGCAATTTTCGGGTGCGGAATTTTCGGTGAGCCCTAACATTAATTTAAATGCCCCGTTATTATAAATCCCATTTTCTTCGTTTCTTCTTTGGATTAAAAAGTTTAAGCTAGTATATCTAATGATGAAGGGTTCAAAAACTTTTACGGCCATTTTTTGCCTCAAAAATGACAATTTTTCTCCTAGAAAATTTTCCGAAAATTCGTAATTTTTTTTGTCAAATTAAATTATTTCCTAAAAACTCACAGAACACACCTTGTATGGCGAAGCAGCAATGATTTGAAGGGTAGAAGAGGAGTACTACAAAAGTCATGCTATTTTGTAGAAATGAAATCCAGTAGAAACAATTGCAAATTGACGAAAATTTCATGATAAATAATTGCACAAAATTGTTGTCAATTATTATAATATTAATTAATTGGAAAGTTGGCCACAAGTGGATGGTTTTTTTTCTGAAAATTATGAGAAATGAACAGATTTAGATGTTCCCAATTCCCATCTTTTTTCCTCTCTGCCTGGCACTTTTTAATGAATTAAATAGAGAAATCCTTATTCCTGAAAGACCCTAACCCTAAACGTGATGACCTAAAGGGTGTGGAACCTTCACTTTTTCCCATCTCAACAAAAAAGCGGATGAAAACCCGCCGATAAGTATCCTAAAAACCTTGGTATATAAAAATTTATAGTTCGTTGTGACGCGGATTATTTTGCTGGTTTAAAATTTCCACAGAAAGAATGGATGAAATTAAAATTAAAAAAATATATTTTGCTAGAATTAAAAAAGACGAAGGAATATTAAATTTTCGACAATTGAATCTAAATTTTAAAAAATTTTGATTTGTTGCTATTTTCCTTTTTTCTTTCACTTTTCTTAAATAGCAATGAACAAAAAGAAAATATTTGCTGGAATGAACGGCGCGCCTATGAAATGTTTGTCTCAAAATGTCTGGGCAAGAATTGCCTCGTCTCAAAAAATGTCTCGACATGAAAATTCTAGTTCCCGGTTCATTTCAAATTCTGGTTAAAATTTTTCTCTGCGAAGCAATTTTTAGCTTGATTTAGTCCCTGCGGAGCTATTTTTGGCAAAATTTTTCTTTTATGGTGAATATTTCCGTTAAAATTTTTCATTTTTGGTCTAATTTTTTTCCTATGGGGCCATATTTTTGCTAAAAATTTTTCTTTTTAAGAGGATTCTAAAATTTTCGCCTGCGAAGCAAAAGAAAACCAAATGCAAACCAAATAGCAAATATGATGCCCTCCTTAACCTTGTTCAGACAGAAATTTTATTGTTCAAATTCAGAAGCATAATTTGTTTATTTACCAGTTACCACTAAAAATTGTTGAAAAAAATGCAAGAAATAACGTTAAATTTCGAGAAAAATTTTTCTAATCGTTTTTGTTATTTATTAGTATAAATGCCCCCTTGCCCTCAAATGCCCCTTTTTAAACTAAAATGCTCAACAAAATGAAAAAACAAGCTGGTAGCCCTGCTCACTAATTATATTTAATTTAGGGAAAAAATTTTTTTAATTCATTCATTTCTCTGTGAGTTTGAATGTAGTTATTTTTTAAGGTCAAAGAGGTTTTTTTCGAAGCAAATAAATTAAAATGGGGTGGAAGAAAGTAGGGAAAATTTGTGTATTTTGGAGGTAAATGAATGGCGCGGTTGCTTGTCTTTCCAATTGTCCGGTACAATTTTTATATTGGTCAATTTGCGTAATCTATTGAGGCGGATCGCCTTGCGCGTCTGATGCCAAACCTCTTTTTATCCATTTTTTGCATTTGATTGGGGGTTTGGTTTTTTACTCGGGATGTGAAAGGAGGAAGTTGCGTCTGGGAGGAAGCGGGCGGTTTTTTCGGCATATGATTTTTGACCACTTAACAAACACAGTGGCCAATGGAAATGATGGTACTAGAAAGGTCGACTTGTCCCTAGCCCTACTCCTTCCATCGATTTTATGGTGAATACAATTCGATACCGCAGGCACCATTCTCATTTTCACAGTCAAATCAAAAATGGGGAGGATGAAATGAAGAATATAGCAGGGCTGTGCAGGTGCCGGCACTGGCACGTGCCGGCACGGCACGGCAAATGCCGTGCCTGTGTCTTGCCGGCCTAAAGTCGGCTCTGAACGGTGCCGTGCCGTGCCGGTCGAAGGCCGGCACGTGCCTTACCGTGCCAGTTCCAAGCCGGCATGGTGCTGGCTTAAGGCCGGCACTTAATAAATAATTTAAATGAGAAGTCAATATTGAAAATGAAAATTAATTGAGGAAAAAGATAAGAATATTTTCCATTTTTAAATTCGTATGTTACCAAAACATTCCAAGTTAACAAAATTTACACTAAAAGTTTTCTCGACTCCATCAACTACATACTCTTTGCAAACTTTTCTCAAATTTATTAAGTTTTATTTCTGAAAAAAAGAATATTTTGGTGCTCTAACAAACAATGGCTCTTATTTTTCTATAAAACTGCAATTGTAAATTCGATCGAATTTTACTTTGGGAATTTAACATACGCATTTTTTACTTAATGATAAAAAAAATTTTACCGGAAAAATTATGTGCCGGCACGCGTCATGCCGTGCCGCCTGGAGGTCGGCACGTGCCATGCCGTGCCGGCCGAAGGCCGGCATGCTATGCGCGGTGCCGTGCCGTGCCGGCTCTAACCCGGCACCTGCACAGCCCTGGAATATAGATAGATTTTATCGCTGGATGGCCAATATTCCTTCCTTCTTTACCTGCCTGCATTGCGCAGCGCAGCCAGCAACGCTAATTTTACCCGAATTTGATCGAAGGCCACAATTTTGTATTTTATTTTTTGTGATTTATTCTTCGAATGTTGATCAATGCTCGGGTCTGATTCCTTTCAATTTCAATCAATATGGGTAATAGTAATAGGTCAGCTTCAAAGCTGCATCGCAATTAAGGTGGAACCGGTATTCTGATTTCAAGAGCCGAAATTCCGGTGTTTGAATTCCATTCCAATTCCGAAAAGTGGTCGATTTCCGAAAATTTATGAAAAAAATTTTATTCAAAAATTTGATAATTTTTTGAAACGAATTCCAATTTTAATTAAACTTCTTCATATTTTGTTCATCTAATTTATTTTTCAATTAAATCAGAAAATATGTATTTATTGATTCAATATTCTGGAGTTTCTTGAGAGTTTTTTGATAAAATTGGTCAAATAATAAATAAAAGCAGAGAAAGAACCGCACTTAAAATAATCATTTATCAATGTGTCCAATTAAATAAACAACTTAAATAATATATTTTTAAAAATATCAAGCAAAATCTTATGAACAATGACAAAAAAAAATTTGAAGAAGAAATTCATTCGGCAGGGATTTTATTGATATGTCAAATCTATAAGCCAAACCATTTGGAAAGATTTTTTCATTCACCAGAATACTAAACCCTTCATTTATTTTTTGAGATATCATTGAAAATAATTTTTATCAATAAAAATTTATTTTTTTGTTTTCTCAGTTTTTTCCACTTTTTGATGGATTTAAATTTTTTTGAAAAATTTCAAATTCCGAAAGCCAGAATTCCGGTTCCGGTCCTGATTGCAATAAAAATCTGCGAACAAAATCGAATAATTTCTTAAAAATAAGTCCTAAGACTTTTCTTTTATAAAAAATAAAAATTAAGGTCCTTTTCCATTTTGCGATCCGTCGAATTATTATTTCAATTAATAATTTGAAATCAACCGTAAATGATGAAATGTAGCGTAATCCTCTACTCTATTAATTTCTCCCAGCTGTCCAAATTTACAGAAATCTTATAAATAATTTTTTCATTTTGGGCATATTTTATTTACTTATTAAAATTGGTAAAAAATGTTCGTCTGATTTTTAAAATAAATTAATATTTATTCATTTAGCCGTCTGCACTTATAATTTAACGGTTAAAGTTACTTTCACACAAACGGAGCCAACGCATTGGCTCCATTTGTGTGAATGTAGCTTAATAAGGGAAAAGGAATTAATTCGATAAATAAAAAGGGCAAAAATTTGACTATAAAAATGGATGGAAAATGCCATCAAATTCAATTCACATTCATTTTTTAATCATTAAATTAAAATAAAAATTCGCCAAAAAAATGGTGCCAAAAATTCAATTCAATCGCCAAAAATGCAAATTTTGCTTCTTCTTTTGCTGGTCATTGTCTTGATCGACATTGCCGTTTTCCAATTCGGAGTCGAGTGAGTAATATTAAAAATTAATTCAATTAAATATTTTGGTACAAATAAATATATGTTAATATTAAAAAGGAAGGCATTTTCAATGTTAATAATACTTAATATGAAGAATAAAAGACTATAATAATTTTTATTAAAATTTTATTCAAAATATTAATAAATTAACAGTGCTGGCTCCTGCCTAAAGTGCACATATTCAAATGGAAATGATTGCAAGGGACAAGGCTGCAAGCACAGTGATAAATGCAAAACCTGTTGCAGTTGAAATACGCATAAAAAAGAATTGGATATGAATTAATTAAATGGATAAATGAAGATTGATATGATGATATTGATTGGACACAAAACAATTAATTATATCCATTCTATTTAACCTAATGATAATGGATAATACTTGTTTTAGAGACTAGAATAAAATTTTTATTAAAAATGTTTATACAATACAATTTGGTACTTGTGAAATTTGTATCTCTTTTTGGGTCAACTCGGAAAATGTGAAGGGTCACCTATGGGTTATTATCAGGATTAGCGTTATTAAAGGTTACCGAAGATAATAATATTCTATCCTTAATGAATCATAATGATAATTACCATAACCCTATTCCTGATTAATGATAACAAAGCCTTTAAATTTTCATAAAATATTTTTTATTAGTTTATTATTGGTAACGAATGGCCAATATTTCGGGAGGAAATGGTGGGCATAAAATTATTGAATCTTGTTGATTGTTGTCTCAAAATTTCATTGTTTCGGCTTGAAATTCCCAAATTTGGATGGCCCAAAAATTTGAATTCTTTTCTGAAAAATGTTCGATATTCCGAACTGGAAAGAGGTGAATATTAAAAATCAATGTTTTTGATTACCTGCAAAAATAAAGGACAGGGGCATTCAAGGCGGTTGCCAGCCGATTCAATTGAACGAAGAGTCGAGAGAGGAAAACTTTGGATTGAGGATCCAGCGTGGAATTTGGAATTAGAATGCTGCTAAAAAGAATGCTGATCGACCAGAGCAATAAATAAATGGTGATTAGCACAAAAATGGATTTGTTTATTCGTTGATTGGCGTCGGCATCATTCAATTTTCGTACTTGAAAAATGGAAAAAGTTAGGCAATGGCGATGGCCTCGATTATATTTTCCTACATTTAACTGAAATCCATAGGAGCAAGTAAACGGCGATTGTCATCAAATTTGTAATTAAACCGAGGTTAGCGCCAAATGTGAGAGCAAATCCTTGGAGAATGTCCGAAACGAGACAATAAACTGGCCTAATTTAAAGAAAAATATAATTAGGTGGAATAAAAAAAAAAACAAACTTTTGGGGAGTTCCTGTCCCCGTAAAATAGTCGTAGATGAGAAAGAAAATGATAAAATTGCCGGCAAATGTGATGAACAAAATAAAAATGGCATATTTTAATTGTTTAGATTGAGAATTAATAGAAAAATGCCTTTAAAATTGAGATTATACTCAAATTTATTTTCAATAATTTCATACCAAATTGGCAATAGAACAGCCAACAATCTTTCCAGACCTAAGAAAAACATTAACACACCGGAATTTAAGACAATAAATGGACTCGGCGATTGGAGAAAAAAGCAAATAGACAAAGGAATTTGAAATTGGGCAGACATAGTCACAAAAGGAATTATTCCGTTGATCCCATATAATGCATCATAGAAACAAATGGCGCCCAAAATAAAACCCGAAAGCTTGCGGAGTTGCCTGGGATTATTAAATTAAAATAATTAAAATATTTTTTTAAAATTTTACTTGTGTTTTATAGTGATATAGACAACACCGGAATTTAGAAAAATTCCAAAAATGCCAATAATAAATTGAATAATGACAACAATGAACAAATTTGTATCGAAAGATGAATCCATCAGATCTAGAAAAGGATCTTTATTTATTTACATAAAAAATGACTGAATTTACATAAATTCTTTCATGCCGAAAAATATAATTGAGGCCTTATATTAATTTGACCAAATCATACCCTTTTAAGAATTCCTAACCCCGAAACCATAATCCTATCCTCTGCTCATCAGAACCTAACCTTAACCTAGTTATGGCAAAGTTAGTCAGTCTCAAAAAATTATATTTTTCGATGCGAAAGAATTTATATAAATTCAGTCATTTTTTATGTAAAAAATTAATATTTTTCTATTATACAGGAAATGTGATGGAAAAATTTTTTCAAATAATATATTAGATATGGACTGGGGGAAATTAAATCGTAACATTCACAATTAAAGGACATGAATGTAAATACAAAATTATGTATTTAGACCAGCAGACTACGTCTACGTCTTTACTCCTTACATTGTTTTTAGTGGATGGATGATCTTTACAAATTTATGGTAAATTTTTTAATTTGTTCAAGCGAAATATTTTAATGAATATTTTTACGATAGATTTAAAAAATTATCAAAAAAAATTAAAATAATGAAAAAATAAATGAACTGAAAAGTGAATAAGAGTTCATTACGATTTAATGATTGCAAAAATGAAAATTAAATTTCAATAAATTGTTTACCATTTTAAATTGCTCAAAAATTTTTTAATTATATTTTGCTCTGTCCGAGCCTTCTGGTTCATTTATCAAACCCTTTAATTTAATTCAATTTTCTAATTTTCTGTACTTGTAAATAGGGTGGCCCAAAAGTAACCGTACACTTTATTTTGATTATAACTTTTTCCTATGAAATTATAGCAGTGGATTGAAATACACTCATTTTATAGCCAATCCTATTGGGTTTTTAAATAATGATATATATAAATTCAACAATCCCACCTCTGGCTTGGATTCAGAGGTCATGTGCGACATGAGAAACTTTGCCCAGCAGTTCTCGAAAAGGGATTTTCGGAGCGAAATAAAATTTTTCTTTTAAGATATAGTAGAGATTCTGGCCTATCAAATAGAACAGAAAAAAATTAAAAAAATTCAAATTACGCTACGCTAGTGAGGATTACTTTATAAGTGTGAAAATTGAAATTGACCTTAAAACCAAAAAAACTGAGAAAACCGAAACCGTGATTTAAAAATTGGCAAAATCGAAACCTAAAGATTCGATTTAAAACCGATTGTGTTCAACCCTAGTCATATATGAAGAGGATTTTAATGGGAAACGATTTTATTTGAACAAAAAATGTATT
This sequence comes from Pratylenchus scribneri, assembly GCA_030063045.1. Taxonomy (NCBI): domain Eukaryota; kingdom Metazoa; phylum Nematoda; class Chromadorea; order Rhabditida; family Pratylenchidae; genus Pratylenchus; species Pratylenchus scribneri. The sequence continues at coordinate 102,246 of JAQSEB010000011.1, read as the reverse complement.
ACACTCAAATCGGTACTATTGAATAAATCAACACTTCATCGTTTGAAAATGAAATTCACACAGGATGCGCGGGACTAAGCCAGTCAAAGGGGGATTAAGAGGGATTAAGCCGGATTAAGTCCTAATTAATCCAGGAATATATAATCCTACTAGGGGACTTTTAAAGTAAAGCGCGAGAGCGCTTTCCTCCTACCTTTCCTTTTTTTTTCAACAATCCCAAGTATTCCTTCCGTCCATAATATCCATTGCCCTCCAAATTTTTAACCAGCGGGCTTGCCCCGCTGGTTAAATTAATTTGCCATAATAAAGTAAAGAACCACCAACAGTCGAATTATCCCTATTTGGGTCGGACAACACCGTGTAGACTTTATTATTTTCTACAATAATTTTGATTACTACATTTACATTTGTGTAAGGTAAACACAATCAACAAAAAATTTAACAAAAAATTTCTTTAAAACATTACAATTAAACTATGTTTTTGCTAATTTAACATTTATCGAAACTACTTTTAATAAGGATTTTCTAATAAATTGAATCTGAATCTTGATTTGTTACAGAGTCAAAATCTAATGAAATATTTAATAAATGGATGGATTTTTTTTAAAAAATGGAAATATGAAATTATAAAAATAGCTTTAAAAGAGTGAATAGAGATTTTGCATTTCCAATCATGTGGGAGATATATACGGATGATTTTCATTTCATACATTAACCATATCCCCCACTCCTCACACTCTGTCAACCTATTTCCTCATTACACGGCTGCTCAATCCACCTCTCATTCCCTTCGATTTTGGTTAATTCTGCTGAAATCCAATATTCCCTCATTCTATTTCGAATATTTTTATAAAATATTTAAATTATTTTTATAAAAAAATATTAATTTACACAGAAAAATTAATTTACACAAATTCTTTTTGTCGAAAAATTATATTTTTGAGGCCATATAACTTCTAAATTGGCCATAGGGCTCAGGATTAGGGAATCTTAAAGAAGTCTGATTTGACCATGTTATATGGCCTAAAAATAAAAATCACTATTTATCGACATGAAAGATTTGTATAAATTAATTATTTTTGAGTAAATTAATAGACTCCCTTTATTATATTTTGTACTTTATATTTCTGTAAAACAATGTACTTTAATTTACCGACTGCCCTAATGTTCATTAATATTTTAATAATTTCACTGCATTCAAAGGATCAAATTATTTCTTTTGCTGCTGATATTATCCCGTAATAATTCATTCTATTTTATTTTATTTTATTTTGATAATAAAATAACATTATTAAAGGAAAATATAAAAAATTTAAAGAAGATAAAATTTTAAAAATTTAATTATTTACAGGGAATTCATAAAATCGGAATTTTTGGATTTTAAAGAGGAAAAAATTAAAGATTTGGAACAATTTAGCGACCAAAAATGTTCATGTGGAAAATATTTACTCAGGGAAATGCAAAAAATTGAATATGACGATTGGCATTTTCGAGTATGGCCGAAAGCCATTGGCAATGGGGCAACATCTAATGTATGGGAATTTTATTTAATTTTCGAATTTTGATTAACCAAATTTTGGAAACCTATATCTCAGAAACTTCATGCTATCAAAACTTTATACTATTTTATTAAATCTAATAAGTTATTTTTATGAGCACAACAAAAATGCCATTAATTTTTATTAGAGACCGGCGCGAGACTGGATCCCTCGCTGGATTTTGCTGTATTTTGCGGGATTTCGTTGGATAATCCCACAGCGGATCCGCCCAGCATGAAATTTTAGGAAAAAATCCAGTCCGGAATCCCGCAGTAGATATTTTGTCGGTCTCTAATTTTTATATATTTCTGGCTGTATTTTGATTATATTTTAAAAATATGATTTTCCATATTATTTTTTTTAATTTAAAATGGATAATCTTAATACATTTTTCTTTAAAACTTATTATTTGTTAATTCATTTTTTAAATATATCAAAAGCATTTAATGTTCATACTCTAAAATTTATATGCGGTCGATTTGGAGAAATTGGCCATTCCTGGGAATGGTCGGGTGAAAAACTGGCCCAGCAGCTTTTCAGGTTGACCCGTTTGGGGAATTTAGATTTCTAGGCATCGTACAGATTCGAGAGTAGGCTCTTTCGATTCGGTATGGTCGATTTACTTTTTGAAATTTCAATTTCAGACATTCTTGACCCCTATCCCTAATCCTAGACATGCTCTAAACGATCTGAAATTGAAATTCCATAAGGTAAATCGACTATGCCGAATCGAATGACTCGAGTCTGTACCTAAACAGGCCAATTCCCCAAATTGGCCGTGACATACATACGATTTAAAAATCGAAGCTAAATCCAACTTATTAAAAATTTATATAAATAAGATATTCCATGCATATGCAATGTCCAATTTGGTGGATTTTGATAATAAACCACTTAAATTGGAAAAATGTGTAGCAATCAAAGTTGTTTTACTCAAAACTGAAAAAATCGTCCATTTGGATTTGGAAAATGAAATGAAAAATGAAATTGAAATTCTGAAAAGATTTGCCCGAATCAATTCAAGACATATAATACGTCTTTATGCATTGTAAATTATATTTTGATTATATTTGATGTTATAATAATATATTTGAATTTCAGCAAGGATTTGAATAATTATCCAAAAGCAAAATTACTTTTTTTAATGGAATTGGGAGAACATAATTTAAGCGAAGAATTTAAAAATATGAAAGAATTAATGAAAAATATTTGGTCAACAAAAATTACGGAAATAATTAAAAATAAATTCATTGAAATACTCAAAGCCGTCAAAGAAATGCATAAATGTGAGTCGCAATCAATATTTTTAAAATAATGTAAAAATTAATAAATAAAGCTATTGTCTCTTATTAAATGATATTTGTAAAATGAATATTTTAATTCATATGCATATTCATTTTTAGCTTGTGAAAAATATTAATCATTTTTTGTAAATATTTATTGAATTAAAATTATATCTTTAAAAAAAGAGTAAAAATTTATCTTTTTTAGCAATTTGTAATTGAATGAGCATATATTTTAAATCTATCAAATATATATTATAATTTCAATATCATAAAAAAATTTTTGATATTTTAGAATAGAAAATTAAAATAGACCGAATAATTTTATTAATTTTTAAATAATATATTGTTTATTTTCAAGTGGTCATTCATTTGGACTTGAAGCCAGAGAACATGATTTATGTGAATGAGGGCAATAAAATGACTTTAAAAATAATCGATTTTGGTGGTTCCGAATTGATTCCGGAAAATTCAGAAATTAATGTTGAAAAAAGGGCAAATGTATGCAAATTTAGGAAGGAAATGTGGCAAACAAGATTATATGCCAGTATATATTTTTTTGTAAATGAATCTATTTTGTATTGTTGTTCAAGAAATATTCATACAATTTTGAATATGATTATTTCTCTGTTTTTCTGAAACCCCCGGAATTACTGAATCCTTCTAAAAAATTGATGTTCTTCCGATCGAGATGAATTCGAATTGATTTTCTGGCCATTCTGGTTAGGAAATTCGTTAAAAATTCGTAAAACATTTTCAGGGAAAAAGATAGGCGGTAAAAAATTTTTTAAATAATTTTTATATTTTAATATTAGGGAGGGATAATGAATTGGAAATGAAATTTAGTACATTTGAATCGACGAAAATTTTAAAATAATAAATGAATGTTTAAAAGACACTGAATTTTTACTGATTAAAATTGTGATACATTTAATTTGAATGGATAGAAATTAAATAAACTAAAGCAAATGAATATAAACGCAAAAATAATATCTAAAATTTTTACAAAAAAGCTTATTTAAATATAAAATAAAATAAGCAAATATTTGTGCTAATCTAAAAAAGAAGCGGATTAAGAATTAATCTATTAAAATAATCCATTATTTCAAAATTTGAGTCAAAATAGATATTGACGAGCGCTGGGATGCCGCTGCGCGGCATCCCAGCGCTCGTCAAAACGTTTTAAAATTAAAATGATGGAAAGTTAAATTCTCAGTTTCAATTTTATTTAAATGAAAAAAAAATAAAAAACACAAATTCCATTCGTTCGCTTGATTAATTAATGTTAATGATCATCATCTCCATCTATATCTCTAATTCATTATTTATAGTTCTATTCATTCATTATCCAATTTCCCCTTAATTCAATCCAAAAATTCTCGATCATTCCCGGCACAATTCTATTTATTCTCGAGCATTTCCGAATTTTTGCCTTTCATTCTCGACCATTCCACGCTTTATACCATTCATTCTCGACCGTTCCCAACTTTTTAACCTTTATTCTCGACTATTCCCGACTTTTTACCCTTCAATCTCGACCATTCCCGGTTTCTTACTCGTCATTCTCGACCATTCCCGGTTTCTTACTCGTCATTCTCGACCATTCCCGGCTTTTTACCATTCATTCTCGACCATTCCCGGCTTTTTACCATTCATTCTCAACCATTCCCGGCTTTTTACCATTCATTCTCGACCATTCCCGGCTCTCTATGCTTCAATCTCGACCATTCCCGGCTTTTTACCATTCATTCTCGACCATTCCCGGCTCTCTATGCTTCAATCTCGACCATTCCCGGCTTTTTACCATTCATTCTCGACCATTCCCGGCTCTCTATGCTTCAATCTCGACCATTCCCGGATTTTTACCATTCATTCTCGACCGTTCCCGGCTCTCTATGCTTCAATCTCGACTATTCCCGGCTTTTTACCATTCATTCTCGACCATTCTCGGCTTTTTACCCTTCATTCTCGACCATTCCCGGCTCTCTATGCTTCAATCTCGACCATCCCGGCTTCTTACCATTCATTCTCGACCATTCCCGGTTTCTTACTCGTCATTCTCGATCATTCTCGGCTTTTTACCTTTCATTTTTTCGACCATTGCCGGCTTTTTACTCTTCATTCTCGACTATTCTCGGCTCTCTATGCTTCATTCTCGACAATTCCCAGCTTTCTACCCTTCATTCTCGATCATTCCCAGCTTTCTACCCTTCATTCTCGATCATTCCCGGCTTTTTACCATTCATTCTCGACCGTTCCCAACTTTTTAACCTTTATTCTCGATCATTCCCAGCTTTCTACCCTTCATTCTCGGTTATTCTCAATTTTTTAACCATCATTATCGATTACTTCTGGTGCTTATACTTCATTCATGAACTCATTCATGGCATGGCATTTCTAACTCATTTCTTCACTTATACATATTAATTTTCGGCTTTTTATATCAAATCTCGATAAATATTAATTAAGTATTATCATATTTAATTCATAAACCTTTAATACTTGATTCATACTATTTACCTATTCCCGGATTTGCTATTACATTATTCCAATGATTTAAATGCTTAAAGGAGCGCCCGGTCGCCGCTACGCGGCTCCCGGCCGCTCCAATTGGTTCAAAATAATTATCTCAATATTTTCTTAGCATTTTACAATTATTTACAAAATTTGGCAAATATTTACATTTTTTTAATAATTCTCGACTATTTCATTAAAATAATTAAAAATTTTTCTCAATTTTTTTAATATATATTGCTTTCATTCTAAAATATTTATTTTTCTTTATTTCTTTATATTTTGTGTTTAAAAGTTCTTTTCTTTATTCCTTAACTATTTCATTTATTTTTGGATTTTATTCATAATACAAAACGCCAAAGGAAAAAATTTCAAAGCTGCATTTATTGCGGATTAGTATATTAGATTAAAATGAGTGAATGATTAAATTTGAAAAATATTTCATAATAAATTAATCATTTAATTGTTTATTTTTAATTTTACCAACAATAATTTTAATAAATAAAAAATCCAATAAAAATTTACAAAATATTATGATATAAATTCTTGGCTTGGGCATATTTTTGGCGCAACATTTCCGGCCTAAAATCCATTGCGCCAATCACCCATTTCCACCATTCATTTATATTAAGCAATTTTACTTTCCTTTTTGTATTTGGAATTTGTGTGGAAAACATATTGCTAATGAAGAATTTATTTAGCTGCGGTTGAATGCCCAATAATTTGATCAATATTCCTTAATTTTTGTAAATTTTTTGAAAATATTTCTTTATAAATTTTTTAATTAACTTATTTCTAAATTACGACAAATAAAATTCGAATTTTAATTTTAAAATTTAAGCTTCATTGAAAAATATTTTGGCCATAAAATTAAGACGGTTTAATTTTTAAATTTTTTCTTCATTTCCATTAAATCAATATAAATAAAAAATTTTAATTTATAAACTAATTTCATTTTAGTGTTTAATATATTATTGGATTAAATATACCTGTGTAAACATCGTCAAATGTGTGCTGAATGGCCAGAAATAATTCTTGAATAGTTCGCCTTGAGAATAAGACGGCACCACCCGAAACAAATTTTGGATATTCATCAAAAGGATATTGAGTAAGATTGACCTGAAAATTGCATATTTAGGAATCGGAACAATTATAGCCCTATAATTTGCCTTTTAATTCCATGAAATTAATAATATGCAGTATGCACCCACCGTCCATTTATCCTTGTTATTTCGTTCCACCCCATGTTTAATAATTGCGCCCATATATAAATTCTCATTTGGGTCATGTTTTATGGCTTCTTCCGCCAAATTCCAAGGTAATAGGAGAAAATCATCGTCAACAAGGAAAACATAAGGGAATGAGCCATTTGGAATAATGCAATTTTGATGGCCAAATTTTATTGAATGAATGAACTGAAAATATTAATATTAATTTCAGATTAAATTATTCATGGATATCTAAAACAGATAATTAGTAGATTATTTTCGGCATCTAATTCAATCTTATTATTACCAAATTTCGACGGGTAATTTAATTTTTTTCTAGTTTTTAATTATCCCTAATTTAAATTTATTTTCGGTTTAATTTCTATTTTAAGAGTGAGCTATTCAATGATAAACATATTATTTCGAATTAAAAATTTTAAACTTAAAAAATTATAAAAAAAAATCAAATGATACGAATGCGCCTTATTTTTTAAATTTATTAGATTAGGGATTAAGCAAAATGCAAAATATTGGGATCAGGGCTGCCACGAATCGGAGAAAAGTTCGATTCGAATTTCTAGTTCTAATCAGCCAAAATTTTTCCAGTCAAGTTTCAAGCATAAAGTTACTGAAGACCTCGAGTTTCGAATAAATCGAGGCAATCCTTTGATTCGGAACTCATAATAAATATATCAATATTTTCTTTAAAAAAACCTTGATTGTATTGCTATAATAATTGTCCTCAAAATCAGCCATTAAGATATCATTGAATTGATATATTTCTTTGTGCACTTCATTCATCACTGTATCATTTCCGATTCCCATAACAAAAATTAATCGAAAGTAAAATATGCTTCCATTCTTTAATTCCATTTGCCTCACACTGCCATATGTTTCGCGGACCGCATTCCGATACTAAATAATGGATTATTAAAGGAATTAAAGTATTTTTTAAATGGGAATCGGTACAATATAAAAATATGTACCTTATTCCTCTCCGCACCAGTTTTGACAATAATCAACAAAGAATTATTTAGGGGCATTCCTTTTTCAGAACAATTTGGACTGACTAAAACAGGGAATTTTGACCAATGATCGATGCGGGGATGTTCCTCGGGTTGGCCATTTAATGCTCGATTAACCTTTTGAAAATTAACAAAAGAATTATAAAATTATTTTTAGGTAACTTCATTTCGCAAATTCACATCGAAAGGTGGCCAACCGAATTCATTTTCAAATGAAATTATTTGATTTATTCCAAGGAATTCCGCATATTTTCCTGCTAAATTCTTCTCATCAGCAAAATTTAAATTCTTATTGATCTCAAGCACATTATTATGAATATTTTCAAAATAATTCGTAGAATTAAAGCTGTCAAAAACTGAAATTTTCATGGATTTATATGGTCGATTGAGTAAAATTTTTGTCCTACGCATAAATCTGAATATTCAAATAATATTTATTATTTATTTAGAATATTAGGCTAATATATTTTGGAATGAGAAATGGGAATTAATAAATAAAAGCTTTTTTAATATTAATTTAAAAATTATTGGTTGCATTTTAAATTATTAAACTCACATTTTAAATTGATTTCTGAAGAATTTGAAGCAATCCTGAAATTTCCAATTAGTCGAAGTCGGAGCAAAATAATTTTCAAAAACATAATATTTATACTACACACAATTACAACCAAAAATATGCGGAAAAGAAGATGCAAACGGAAAACTGAATAAAATTAAGGAATATTCGATATTTTTGCAAACCTTTTTTGAAGGAAAAATCAAATACCATATTTTGCCGGATTATTTGCAGCTAATTAGAATTATGAATGAAAATATCACAGAATTTTTTCTTTCATTTTATTCCAATTTCAATCAATTCTTTCTCTGCCTTTGTGTATTTAGCTGGGTTAATATTTGATAAGCAGTAGGGATTCTAAAAAAATTAGGATCAATCTATCCATATGGACTTAAATATCAATATAAGGGTTTAGTTTGGTGATGGAATTTTTTAAAAGGGTAGGACAGAGGTTTCAATTTCAGAAAATTGAAGAAATTTCAAATCAAAATTGGGAAATTTTGTTTAAAAAAACCGAAAATTGGAGAAAAATCTGTTTTCATAAACTGGAAACCGGGTTTTCAAACCGACTTTCGAAAAACCGACTCTGTCTTAACTCCATTGGAAGCATTTTCAGATGTCGCAAATTTAGAAACACCAAATTTTGTTGAAAATTCATTTTTCCATTGTGAATAATAAAAATATTTACATCTCTCATCACTTTGGGGGATTCAATGGAAATAAAGCCAAATTGGTAGAATAGACAAACAAATTGTGGGAATTTATGAGCGAAAGCAATAAAATAGGATACAATGGAATTATGCTTGATTTAATTTATTCTATTAATTTGATGGGAAAGAAGATGTGCTTTGCTAATGCGAACAGTAAAATTTATATTTGTAATATAAGAAACTTTTTGGGGTTTTTCTTTTCCATGATTCATCATAAAATCAATTCCTCTTGCTCGTCCTCTGCTGCTGATGGCAACATCAAATTTTTATTATTTTAAAACTCGATAGAAATTTAGATTTTTTAAAAATCTAAACCAACCAGACTTCGATATATTTAGCTATTATTAACCATAATCCTATATATAATTTTAGAAGTGTATCTGGCTAGCAGAACATTCTAGAAAAAAATATCTATTGAAAGTAAATAACATCTACTCTCTATATTTCTATTTCTTTAACCTTTTATATCTCTACTCTCTATATTTCTCTAATCTCTATATTAAATATTATAGAAAAATCTTGAATTTTTTCATTTCGAAACATCTCTAGCTTTGACCAAGTGACTTTTCGTTTAAATATTTGAACAAATGACTAAAGAAAAATGTTTATTTTATAATTTCTAGAATAAGTGTGGTGTGTGGCTAACAAACAGCAGCAGAACGTGTCTTGATGAACTTTTTTATTTTTAGGTTTTATGCTAAACCGATTATAGATTCGGGATTAGCTCATCAAGACGCGGCGATTGATATATCGATCCAAAAAATTTATCTCCAAGTTCAAGTTTTGGATGTTTCGTGATTTACATAGCAAAAAATGAATGAAATTTTGGATTTATATGAGGAAAAAAGCGAAGAAGACTAGCCCTGGAGCCCGCCGAAGGCGGGCGACGGGGCTAGTATACGAATAATTTTCTAAATGGACAATTTTTATCAGACACGATATAAAGTGAAAAATTTTAACATAAGAAAATCCAATAGAAATTTACAAAATAAATATTGTGAAATAAATTCTCTATATGAGCATATTTTTTGCGCATCTTTTCCGGACTGAAATCCATTGCGGCAATCACCGTTCTCAACAAATCATTTGCATCAATCAATTTTACTGTTATGTTTGAATTTGGAATTTGTGTGGAAAAATTATCGCTCATGAAAAATGAATTTGGTTGAGATTGAATGCCCAACAATTTGGTCAATATTCCTTAATTTTTTACTTTATTATGTCGAATTTTTAAATTTTGAGTTGATTTTATTTTATTCATTCATTTTTGTGGAAAGTCATTGGAGCAAAAAATCATGGAAATGGAACCAAATTATTGATTATTTATAAACCTGTGTAAACATTATCAAATATATACAATTGTGTGTGCTGAATGGCCAGAAATAATTCTTGAATAGTTCGCCTAGAGAATAAGACGGCACAACCCGAAACAAATTTTGGGTTGATTTTAAGTGATGGAATTGTTTTCAAATTTTGATTTTTTTTATCATTTAATATTTCTTTCGGTATCATAAATGTCGAATTATCATCAAATTCATTTCATTTATCTATTGTGAATGAATAATAAAAATCTTTTCACCTATCGTTTTGGAAGATTCAATGACAATAAAAATCAATTGATAAGAGAAAATCAAACAAACAAATTGAAGGAATTCAAGAAGAAGAAAGCAATAAAAAGACACAATGAAAACATAAAAGCGAAAAGCCAATTAAATGTGCTTTAGATTAAAATATATATTTCCTTAAATTTATTCCATGCTTTAACATTTGAAGGAGAAAATCCGCGGTATTATATTTTACTAAAATTTCGATCGATATGGTGATCACACAGCAAATCAGACATAATGATTTCTATACCAACCAGTAAAATTATATGTATAGGCTGCAAAGACCCAAATTGAGTGTGGAGGAGGATAGGCCTCAAATCACAGGAGGAGAGAGGATTTGGCCAAAACGAGGGGAAAAAGCGGTGGATTGAGCAGACATGTAAGGGAGAATAGGCGTTGAGGAAAGAATGAGGGGATAATGGGGCATTCCATCCATTTTGCAATTGATTTGAAATTCAAAATCCTTTCCCTATCTTAAAAATATTTTGCAAAATTTTTTATTTTAATTGTAAAATATTCAACTATTTATCAAATACCTATATTTCATTATAGTGAAAAAATGTGGTGCTCTTCAACAATTGCCTTAATTTTAATTAATATTTTGCAAATTTCTCTCCAATCACTGGATAAAGGTAAAATTATAATAAATACAGAAATTAAACATTATTATATCTTATATGTACATTTAAATTTAATGTGACTGCATATTAATTTATTATTATTTTAAATATAGAAATTTTCCTAATTTTAGATACAAGCGGATGTTCAGAGAATGGATGTTTTTCTGTATTTTGGGAAAAAATTTTTGGGTAATATTTATTTTTTAAATTTTTCTAATGAGAATAAATTCAATTGAATCAAATAACAAAATTAGAAAAATAAATGATTTAATTTTATTTTTTAAATTATTTTTCAGCCCTAAAATGAGGGAATTGATAAAATCAGAATTTTTGGAATTTAAAGAGGAAAAATTGAAAGAGTTGGAAAAATTTGATGACGAAAAATGTTCATGTGGAAAATATTTACTCAGGGAAATGCAAAAAATTGAATATGGCGATTGGCATTTTCGAGTATGGCCGGAGGCGATTGGTAAAGGGTCAACATCGAATGTAAGCAGATTAGAGATGGGCAAGACGTTTCGGTCGTGAACTCGGTTCGGGCTTCCCGAAAAAAAAGAATCCGAGTTGGAATCGAAAATTCAAAAAAAAATCTTTGAAAGTTTTTCGTTTAGATTTTCTCGAATCAATGCCGGGTCGGTTCCCGAATTTTCACTAGCGGTAGCACGAACCATCCTATCTCTATGAATGATTAATACCTAAATTCATTAAGACTTTGTTTTAATTAAAAATTTGGAACTTTTCAAAACAAATTCAAATTAAAATTCTTCAATTCGCATAGAATAAGTTACATTTAATTCAAATTTTAAAGATATTCCATGCGCATTCAGTGTCAAATTTGGTGGATTTTGATGAAAAACCATTACGGTTGAAAAAATGTTTTGCCCTCAAATCAGTGCTTTTGAAAAAAGCGGGTAATTCGGAAAGTGGAATGAGAAATGAAATGAAAATTCTGAAAAAATTTGCCCGAATAAATTCAAAACATGTTATACGCCTTTATGCCTTGTAATTATATTTTATTTTAATCATATTTAATAGACATTTTAGCAAGGATTTGAGCGAATCTCTACCACGCCAGTTACTTTTTTTAATGGAATTAGGGGAATATAGTTTAAAAGAAGAATTTAAAAATATGAAAGAACAAATGGAAAATATTTGGCAAACAAATAAAGTACATAGTGAAAAATTAATTGAGATTGAGGAAATAATTAAAAGGAAATTTATTGAAATACTCCAAGCAGTTAAGGAAATGCATAAATGTTTGTTTTTAAAAATATAAATTTATAAGTTGAGATAGATATAAAATATACATAATTTATTTGTTTAATCAATTTTCCAGATTAATTGAAATTCATACTATTTTTTATTAAAATTTTGTCCAACTTTTTGTTATCTAAATTAATTATTTAATTTTTTTATAATAAAAATTTTTAATTTCAAATAAAATTGTATTAAATTTTCTAATATCTTTTTTACCTTTTTATTATTTTATTTCCAGTGATCATTCATTTGGACCTGAAACCGGCGAATTTGCTTTATGTGAAAGCGAGTGATGGAAAAGGAGGTCATAAAATGACATTGAAAATAATCGATTTTGGTGGTTCCGAATTTATTCCCGAAAATTCGGAAACTATTGTTGAAAAAAGGGCAGATGTATGCAAATTTAGGAAGACTATGTGGCTCTCTCTTTTCTATGCCAGTCCAGAACAACGAAAATATTGTAATAAATTTTCTCATAGAAATGAATTTGAGGTGAATAATTTTTAATTTAAAAAAAATGAGCTTAAATTTCTCTAACTAAAAATATATAAATCACCTGCTGTAAATGTAATGAAATCAATAATTTATTATTGAAGAGCTTTTAATCAAATATTTAATTTGCAAAATTTAAACTAGATAGGAGAATTAAACTCATGAAAATAAATTACCTATCTCTGGAATATTATTTTAAGGAATCATATAATTATTTTTATTTATTTATCTATAAAATTATTTTTTGAGTTAGCAGATAAAATTTGCATTTAAATATTTTTAAAATTTTTCTTCAGTTTTCAACAAAATCCGACATTTGGGCGGTTGGTGTAATTTTGTTAGAAATGATTAAAAATACTCCAATATTCAAAAATGAAATCGCCGGAGTCGATATCGGTTTGGCAATAAATAAGATTGAAAGAATGTTTGAATCGGGCGGTGATCTCATTGACATTAGAAAACAACAAAAACCTCTTCGTAAAATTGTTATTACCCTACGCGACAAATTTTCACAGCTATTCAGCAAAATATTGAAAGTAAATATATTGAGATTTAATTAATTATTTATGAATATTTTTAATCGTATTTAAAAATTAAATTAAAATTTTAAAAAGGAATTAATAGAAAAAAAAAACATATATTTTATTTGTATGTAGATTATACCATTTAAATTTAAAATCAAAATTTTTTAAATAAATATATTGAATAAATTGGATTCATCCTAATTTCGATTTATTTAATTAATAAATAATTAAAATTTATTAATAATTATAAATATAACTGCATTAATTTCAAGGCAACCGTGAATAAAATGCCTATAAAGAGGACATCTGCCCGTGGCCTACTCGAATTTTTGGCAGGAAACTGTCATTTAAAATTGCTACAGGAAAAGATTAAATTTAAATCTAATCCACAACAATATATAGAAAGAGAATATGGTGAATCGAAACTAATACTTGATTATAAAAATTTGCATTTTAGTTGAGGTGACAATTTTTGGACAAAATTCGCAACAAGAACCGAAGCCAGAATGTGATCAAGAAACGACAGGCAATCCATTTGCTTTATCCGATGAAGTAAAGAGCAATGAATCGGCGGAAATAATGGAAGAAAATATTGTTAGCTGACAACATTGAATGAGAATATATTGTTGTTACGAAAATGTCCATTTAAAAGACTAATTGATTCATTTTATTTAAATTTTACTGATAAACTGCTGCTGATAGTTAAAGATTTGTTATTTAATTTGAAATCTTTTTTTTTTATTCTGATTTACCCCACCCAACACCTTGTAATTAAATATTTTAATTTTAATTATTTATGGCATTTTAGCAAGGACTTGGGGAAATTGAGTAAAAATCGACAACGAAAATTACTCTTTTTAATTGAAATGGGAGAATATGATTTATTTGAAGAGTTTAAAAATTTGAAAAATATAATGGAAAATATTTGGCAAAGAAATAAAGATAAAAGTGAAAAATTAATTGAGATTGAGGAAATAATTAAAAATAAATTTATTGAAATACTCCAAGCAGTCAAAGAAATGCACAAATGTATGTTTAATTAAGTATATAAATTTGATATAAAATTTACATAAATCAATTGTAATTTGTATATACATATATTTAACTTATCTTACTTATATAAATTGTTCATATAGACTTTCAAAAAAATTTTATTCTACTTTTATTTAGTGGCTATTCATTTGGACATGAAGCCAGAGAACATGATTTATGTGAATGAGGGCAATAAAATGATATTGAAAATCATCGATTTTGGTGGTTCCGAATTGATTCCTGAAAATTCCAAAAATATCACTGAAAGAAGGGCAAATGTATGCAAATTAAGGAAAGAAATGTGGCACACAGAATTCTATGCTAGTCCAGAACAACGAATATATTGCGACAAATATCGCAATTATAAGGTGAATAATTTCTAATTTAAAATACAATGAACTTCTATTATCTATAAATTACTTACAAATGATAATTATAATGGGATATATTTTATTTAAATATTTTTTACAAATTAAAATTAAATAGAAAATAAACTTTTTCTGATAATATTAATAATAAAATAATTGTTTTTAATTATTTACTTATTAATAGATTAAAATTTGAAATTGCAGAATAAAATTTGCACATTTAAATATTTTTAAAATTATTTTTAAATATATTTTCCCTCAGTTTTCAACAAAATCCGACATATGGTCGGTTGGAGTAATATTGCTGGAAATGATTACATATGCTCCAATGTATAAAAAAGAAATCGCCCAATTTTCAGTCTATTCGGCTCTTGAATTGATTAAAGAAATGTTTGAAAAGGGCGGTGATCTCATTGACATTGAAAAACAAGGAAGTCGACTTTATGACATTCTTTTTACATTACGTGACCAATTTTCACATTTATTCAGCAGCATATTGAAAGTAGTAAATCTAAATTTTATTAAGATTTAATTATTTATAAACATTTATTTAACTTAAAATTAAATAAAATTTTAAGTAAGAATTGACATTTAATTTTATGAATGGTTAATTAAATAAGAATTAAAATTAATTATATTTTTATTTTAATAATTTAACAAAATTTAGATAGAGATAACCAAATTAGATTGTTTTATTTTAAAAATGTTTTAATTATAGATTTATATACCATAATTATAAAAAATTTAAATGTATATATCCAAAAATTATTTGTTCAAATTACGACTTATAAAATTAATAATAATAAAAATTTTATTAATAATTTATTACCATATAATTAATTGTATTAATTGAAGGTAACTGTGAATAAAGTGCCAGTAGAGAGGACAACTGCCCGTGGCTTGCTCCACTTTATTCCAGGAAAATGCCATTTAAAAGTGCCTCTGAAAAGAATCGTTGATAAATCCAATCCACACAAATATGGTAAATCGAAAATAGAAACATTTTGAATAATTCACTCTTGTAGTTGAAGAGACAATTTTTGAACAAAATTCACAACAAGAAATGCTGCTGCCCGACTGTGATCAAGAAACGACGGGAAATCCATTGGCTTTATCCGATGAAGTAAAGAGCAATGAATTGGAAGTAAAATTACACGAAAATATCGTTGTTTGACAAGTGAATATAAAGATGGTTGCACCATGAATGCCTATTTAAAAATTATTATATAATTGAGTCATTATTTTTAACGATGATTTTTAAAATTTGCGCCTATTTAAATATTTTTATTCCTCAAAACAAAACAAACCCTGAAAATTGGCTTTATAAATTTCCATTCTTTATTTGTGTTTTATGTTAAATTTTTTCTAATTATGAAATTTTTTGTGTATTAGGCTAAAAACTCAAGATAGAGATATGAAGCGATAAAAATTAAAACAAAGCAGAAAATATAGACATTTTTTAATTTTAATTTGGGATGGGATCATCATAAAAAAGAGTTTCAAATTAAAATCAATTTTCATTTAGAGTTGAATATTTTTATAGATTAATTTGAGTAATATATTAAACATTTAAAAAACTATAATATTATAATTAAAAATTAGGGCATTATAATGAAGACAGGGTGACCCAATTACCACATAAATGTCACATTTGCCACATTTTCGACCATCTCGCCACATTTTTATCACATTTTTTTGACTTTTGCCATATTTTGCCACATTTTTGAGATTTTGGCAATTTTGACTAATTTTCCCTTTGAGGATGTCATTTTCAGGTCCAATTTTTTGCTGAGTTTTCATGACTATTTTTACATTCAAAAATTGCTCATGGAAATAACAATATAAAAAAAATAAAGAAATAAATGTTTTAGACGAATTTTTATCGAATTTAAAGCTTTTTTAAAATATGCCACATTTTTTGCCACATTTTTGAACAAACTTGCCACATTTTTCCCACATTTTCATAGCCAATGCCACATTTTGGCCAAATGAATGGGTCACCCTGAATGAAGATTAAGGAAAAGTTTAATATGTTATTAATAGTAATTGTGATATGATAAGGCTATTCATATAATGAATCGTTAATATAACATTTTATTTGTATAAAATTGATGATAAAATGATATATAATTATAAATATAACAAATATAATGGAATTGTCAATATTTGGATATATTATTAATGAAAACACATTATTAAAGAAAAGCCAAATATTTTTTATTATCGTATCATTTTATAGCCATTTATGGACAAATAAAATTTTTTAAAATTTTAATCTTCTTATGAGCTTTTGCCTTCATAAATTAATCCGATTTTCCTTTATTGTCGCAAAATCGATTAAAATAAAAAGTGTAAAAATTATTGTTCTCTGCTCTCTCGACTTGGATCATTTGCTTTATAATTATTATTGATTTTTGTCCGTTCTCGTCCGTCGTCTTTCCATTTCCTCTTCTTATTTCTTTCAAATTGCAAATGCAAAGCAACTTACATTTTTCTTCAATTTATTAGAAAATGCAATATATCCTATGCATAAATTGTTTAATCTAAATTAGCTGACTTTTTATGTCTAGTTCTAGTTTAATTTCTCATTGATTTAAAATTTGGTTAAAATATAATATAAAGTTAAAAGAAATAATTTATTTTCTTAAGTTATTATTAATTAGTAATAAAAGCAAATTATTAATCAAAATTATAGCCAAATAATAAAATTAAATAAAATTCGTTGGCATAAAAATACGTACAAAAGAATGGACTTCAAAAATATGTTCCGGTTAGAAGATCGACCTCTGAGTTCGAATGTTTGGAAGTACCACTGGAACCGGATAACACACTTAGTATCCACACTTTGCGTGCCGCATTCCCGCGGGCCCATGGCCTCAAATTTCAAGCTTCTGCTTTCGGTGGCTGGCGTACACTTCGGTACGAAAACAAATTATTACAATGTAAAATTTTTTTATTCAAGCGCAAATGAGTTCAAATTGTTTGCTCCTGCTGATGGAGGCTGGCGAAATAATGGTTTATTGTTTAATTAAAAATTGAAACAAAATTTTTTTTAAAAACCTTTATTATTTGAATTAAATTAATTAATATTTAAAATCGGAATTTTCCTCCTAATCAGAAACTGGTGAATTTATTTTTTACCATTAAATTTTAAAAAAGGAAAAAGTCTGCCCTTAAATTATTATAATAATTTTTAATTTGTATAATTAATTAAATTGGACAATTCAATTTCTAACTTTTTTAAATTGAATTTAGATTTAAAATTCTAATAAAAATGGAAAAATGGTTGAATCTTTATATTTTTAGGCAAAAATTCTCAGAAAAAATTTAAAATTTAATTATGCATATTGCATATATAGGTACACTTTTCCGGTTATCCGAATGCAGAATCGAATTTTTTTGAGATTTTTATACTATTATTCATTTGATTGCAAAACGATGAAAAAAAATACATGATTTTAGGAGATTTTATGATTGTGACCAATTTTTGGGTTACCTAAAGTCCTAAAGGTAATTTTTGGGGAAAAAATTTGATTCTTATCCGGATAACCCATGACCTATACAACTATCCATATATTTGTATTTATATTCCTTGCCTAAAACAATTTTCAGTCCCATTTTTCGTCATCTTCGATGAGCCAAATGAAGTGCCAAATAATACTGCTTTAAATAATGGAACCGAGGAGCCAACATTATTTTCGCCAAAGCCAAAAGACGTTTGGTTCATTCAATGGCACGGGAACATCATCAACAATTCCAAACCATAATGGCATGGGTAATAATGTTGTTCCAGCTTCGAAAGTTCATGAGAAATTATTCAATTCGGCACCGAATCCAATAGGTTATTGGATTTTTAATTGAATCCTCGGAATGGTTTCGTAAATAATTAATTTTAGAATAACTGGATGAGTTTAGTACATACTTTTAACAATAAATTTAGTTTTTTATTAAATTTTTAAAATAATTAATTTTGAAGAATTTTATCTATAATTTTTGCATAATATATTTATTTAAGCTATTTTAAAATATATAAAAATTTAAATAAATTAATTGGGCCAATTTATTTATTAGAGCATTTTTAAAATATTATTTTATTTTATTTTTTTATTTAATATAGATCGTCGTCTCGCACCATACCGTAGAAGACCACTCATTAAACAACAGGCACGCAAAAGTTGTGGCGGATTTATTCCACAAAGACCACTCTGCATTGTGGGTTTATATATGGAATATTTTTGATATTTATGTTAAATTTATTAAAAAATAATTATAGCAATAATTTAAAAATTTAATTATTGTTAATTTTTCAAAAAAATAAATTTGAAAAATAATCAAAATTTTGAATCGAAAATTCAATTTTTAACAGAAATCCGAGATACGAGAAGAGAAGAATGAGTCGCCGAAGATGAAGCGAGCAGCTGCTTTAATTGCTAAAGAGGCAATGAAAGGGAAGAAATAAAATCAAATGGAAAAATGCTAAAGCCCTAAATTCCAAATTGAGGAATGATAAGAAAATATTTTCAATTAATTATGCTGCTTATGATGTTGTTGACAACTTCTTAATTATTATTTAATATTCCCATGTGAATGTGGTTGATCCAAAGATAAAATTTTGTTAATTAAATCATACATTCTCTTATAACAAAATGAATAAATATTAAATTTAGGTGAAATTAGAATTTTGCACTATTCAGGACATGCCCACATTTGCACTATTCAGGACATGACATAGCACCGGTCAGTCCACTTCCGGATGTTTTCAGTAATTGTCGTCGACTTTTGGCAAAATCCTTCTCGAATTTTCTGCCCTTTGCATGTGCCACAGCCGAAGGTGAACGTGATCGAGAATAGCTTGATTCTCTTCCACTTCCTCTACCTCCCTAAAAATTAGTGGCATTTTTACTACAACTCTGATGTTCAATTCTTACCCACCGAATGTTTTGCATCGGCCTCATGAAAAACGCATGTCAAGGCCAATAATAAAACTAATAAGAGAAGAAAATAGAAGAACAATGGTGATGAGAAATGATGATTTCGCTTTTGGTGGCGTGGATTTATCATCATTTTTAAATAATAATATTTGAGATAAGTAACTTTATAAAAATTAAGAATTTTTAGATTAATAATATTTTTGTCCACATTTGTCATCTTTTATATCAACCCTGATTTGTTATTTTTGTTTTCGATTTCGATTACTATCAAACAAACTATCAACACATTTACAAAATGGTTCACCCTCCCCTTTTTATACAATTGATGCTGCTCAAATATAGAAGTGAGAATCGGCTCTTTCTAAAATGGCATATAAACAATTATTTCATTGGCTAATAACACTATATGTGCATTTTAATAAATAATAAATATTATGAATTCATCTATATTCTTTTATTTTGCCAAAAAATAAATATAAAAAAAATTTCATATAGATAAATAAAAATTTTTTGAGTGCATATTTCATATAACTTGGCCATAATCAGGTCTTAAGATTAGATTTAGGACCATTAAATTTAATATTAATATCGATGTTTTGCCTCAAATTAGTCCAATTTTAATGGAAAATAATAATTAATAATGTCTCCCATAGTATAATAATTTTTTTACTAATTTTCCAATTCTGGAATTTTCGAAAATACCAAAAATCCATTTTTTAAATTCCCTTTCCCTCCCAATTCCAGCAGGTCACAAATAATTTTTTCTCAAAATCAGACAATTTTCTTTTTTCCTTAACTTATAGATCTTTCGACTCAACGAATTAAATTCTTAAAATCATTGATATGAAATTTGAACCAATTTATATTATTTATCGAAACGAAAATAAACTATTTAATTGTCAAATGTCAAATGACAATTATTAGGGCCCGGATTTTTATGGAAATGCATATTTTGTGTGCGAATATGCACAACATTGGGGAGTGCGAAAAAAGTGTTTTTGGGTTCAAATAATGATTTTGAACTGGTTTAAAAATGCCTATTTTGGCATATTTTGGGATTCTGTGCATATATTGCATATTTTGTTATTTTGGTGCATATTTTGCATATTTTGGTGCATATTTTAGCAAAATTCGTGAATTTTTATTAATTTTTAGTGAAATTTTCAAAAATTTTAGAAAAATTTTTTTATTCTGTTAATTTTTTGGAAAAAATTTATACAAAATTTAAGTTAGAATAGAATTTTCGGGAAAATTTCTTAATTTTGACTAGAAAATTTATAGAAAATAAAAGGGAAAAATATTTCTTAAAAAATGAAGGGTCCCCCCTATTGGTAGAAAATCCAATTTTATCAGTGGTATAAAATTTTAAGCAACGGAATGATTAATTTCAGTGTTTAATAAAAATTTTTTAATCATTTTTTGACTTTAATATCAAAAAAATCATTTAATTTTGTGCATAAAATGTGCATATTTTGGCATTTATTGGCATATTTGTGCATATTTTGGCCTTTTTGGTGCATATATATGCGCATATATTGGCACTTTTCGGTGCCTAAAAATCCGGGCCCTAACAATTATTCAAAGAAAAATGGTTTCCAAGAAGTTTATTATTTGACAAAATTTTTGCTTCGTACAAATTGCCTCCTTTTCCTCTGTTTGCAAAGATGTATTAGTAAAATGTAAAATCTCAATCAAAAATGCCCTGAGGCTATACTTTTTATTAGCTAATAAAATTCAAAAAATTAATAGTGCCATTTATTATTTTTATTCTTTGCGAATTCTGACTCTATCAAATTTATATTTTTTTTTGTTTTTGGTATCAATAAACAATTAGTAATGCTTTTGAGCTATGGTTATGAGACTTGAATTTTTTAAATGAGAAAATTCCATCAAACAGTCTTTAAAGTAGAAACACAAATGTGGATGTAAATTTAAGTGGAAAATGTTTTAGAGTCCGGACGGTACGGGATCCCGACCGCCATTTTTCGGGATCGCGACTCACGATTGATTTTTTTTTCGCTTTCGGGTTTTTTTCGCAAATCCCGAACGGGATCGCGAACGAAAAATTTTTGTTTTTTTTTCGGGATTTTTCGGTATTGATAAAAATGAATTTAGGGCATTTTTCGTTAATATTTTTCCCTGCGGGGCCATTTTTGATTAAAATTTTTTCTAGGGAATTATTATGCTAATAAAATTTATGCATATATATAAAAATTTTTACCAAAAAGTCGTCAGTTCTCCTACCCCAAACCAAATCCACTGGATTTTTGGGAGAAAAAGTGCAAAGATAAAATAATAACGGCAAAAATTTCCCAAATTTTGGTCAAAATAACAATAATTTATTTGGTAATAAACAGCATTGCAGCTGAGAAACTATTTTCACTGCACGGGATATTTATGTTACGGCCAAAAGTGGAAATCGGCCAAAACCAGTTTTGGCCGATTTCCACTTTTGGCCGTAACATTTATAATTTTCGGCGATCAAAATTGCGCCCAAGGAAGGCAGAAACGTTGATTTTTTTTAATAGCACACTTCCAAAATAAATTACAAATATAGTAGATATACAAATATTTCTCTTTTAAATTATATATCAATTTCTATTAAAGATAAAAAAAATTTCAATTTTTTCAGTTTTTGAAAAAATCCCGAATTCCCGAAAAATCCCGAAGTTTTGGATCGGGATTTTTCGCTTTCGGATTTTTTCGGTAATCCCGAACGGGATCGCGAACGAAAATTTTTTGTTTTTTCGGTTTTTTTTCGCTTTTGGGATTTTTTCGCGAATCCCGAACGGGATTGCGAACGAAGCGCCGTGCCGAACTCTAAAATGTTTCGACGGAAAAATAGCCTCGAGCAAAACATTTGAATGTCTTTATCTTTATAGGGAAAATGAGAATTGAACAATTTCGGATTGAATAAAAACTGGATGAGGTAGAATTGAAGCATTCTCAATTTTGAATATCCCCACTCCACATCAAAGCCCTATTATTGAGGATATAAAAATATTTAAAATGGATGGGAAAATTGCTCCGGGACAAACTTTTTGAATATTTCCCCTTTAAAAAGGTATTGATTTGAGGGAATTTTGTTCATTTTTTTGGATGCATTCAGACAATATTCCCCCACATTCATTCAAAGCCAACATAAGTAGAATCATTTCAAGTTTCAACATTAAAAAAGGGAAAATTCTCTTTCATATTTTCTAGGAATTTTCTAGAAAAAAATGATTATTTAATTAAAATTAATTTTTTCAATTTAGAAGAAAAATAAAGCAATTTTATTAAAATGGAACAAATAAATGAACAGCAAAATAAAATTACAAAAATGTTAGAAGAAAAGAAAAAGAAATTAGCTGAGAATAATGTGAAAATAGCTGGGCTGAATGAACAAAATACAAAATTGGACGAAGAGATACACGGATTGGAGGAACAAATGCCAAAAATGGTAATGAAGCAAAATGAAAAATCAGGACAGAAAAGGAAATTGAGTGATGATATATCAATTGGATCAAAATTAAATTCAGGGAAAAAGGTAGAGTGATGAAATTTTTGAAAAAAATTTCGTGAATGAAATATGAAATATAAAAATTTAAAAATTATTTCTAGTTTCCAAAAATTTCGATAAAACGTCATCCATTGCCGGCCGAGCTGATGAATGAATTGTTCGGCGGAATGCCATTTGCAAATGCTTTTTGCCTTCTTGCCAAAATGCCAAATGGACTTTTGGCAAGAAATGTGCAAAAAATGGCCAATGACATTAAAATGGTACTTAATAATTTTTTGAAAATCCATTCCCAATGTCCATACTTCATAGGCAATGAAGTCAAACAAATGGAATGAAGACGATTGTGGACCGATGTTGGCAATTTCCGGAGATGGGCTCATTGTGACTCATATTGGCGAAAGTATATAAAAAAGCGTAAAAATTAAAAAATGCTTTTATTAGGATGCAATTCTGTCCGCGCAACTATGCCGATTCCTCCACTCAATTTGACCACAAAAAAGCCATCAATTGCATTCTATTATGAAGTGCAAATTCGTCCAAGTATTAGGTAATTATTTTTTTATAAATTAATTTAAAAATGACGAAATTTTTTATTAGTTTTAAAATCTCTTACTTTAATTGGCGTAATTAGGCAATGCATAATTATATTGTCTAGACTAGATCTAAACAATTCACATAATATAGCTACTAAAGAATCGAGAATAGGTTTTTTGAACTCGCAAGGTAAATTTAGTTTATGAAATTAACGGTATTAGTACTTATTCGGCAAAAGTTTATAAACCAAAACCAGTTTAATTTAAAAGAACAGTTCCATTTTTTTGCTAAGCTGTTCAGGGGTGCCATAATACCAGCAGGAAAACTGGGGATTTTCCCGGTTTTGAAGGTCCGGCCCAGGTCTTTCCCCGGTTTTTGTTCTTGCCAGGTTTTACATAATTTGCCAGGATTTAGCCAGATTTTTATATTTTACTTTAAAATGGTTAAAATTTTCCGCTGCGCGGCCATTTTTAGACCAAATTTTTCGCTGCGCGACTATTTTTGACTAAAAATTTTTTCCTAGAGGGAAAATTTTAATTTATTTTATGCTTATTTCTCAAGCGAAATTGACTAAAATAAGTCAAATTATAATTTAAAAATGAAAATAAACATTTTTATAAGCATTTATTTTGTTTTTTTACACCTTTTTAAGCATTCCCGGTTTTTGCCAGGTTTTTGAAAATTTTTGCCCGGTTTTTGCCAGGTTTTTGAGTTATGGCATCCCTGAAGCTGTTTGATGAAATTGTAATTTTATGCATAATCT
The DNA here is from genome assembly GCA_030063045.1 of Pratylenchus scribneri. NCBI lineage: Eukaryota > Metazoa > Nematoda > Chromadorea > Rhabditida > Pratylenchidae > Pratylenchus > Pratylenchus scribneri. The sequence goes on along the minus strand of JAQSEB010000011.1, from coordinate 77,782 downwards.
GTATATGAAGTTTAAGTATATTATAATCCAATATTACTCGATTGACTAACACTAGAAACTATACATAGGCAAAACACATAATGCCCAATTATGGTATAAGTACATACTGATTGTTTATGTAAAATATTATTTTTTTATTTTTTAAATAATAATCTCATTTCTACAGAGATTTAATTTTTTATTCAATTGGATTTTGTTGCGAAGATTTTCTGTTGAAAATAAAATGGCCTGGAAATGTGAATTCAATAGGATTTGGGAATAACAAGAGAAAAGGAGGAATTTGGATTGATGGAAATCTAATTAAAATCCGAGAGAGAAATATTTGGGCAAATTACTTCCGTAGCGGGAACGTGGTGGGAATTGGCATAATTCATTCCCAGGCAAATTCACTTAAATGCTTTGTCACAGGGAATGGCATTTTATTGGGTAAAATATTAAAATTTGCAGAAAAAATGATAATAATCAAATTCAGGAATGTCAGAATTGCCGCCGAAATTTGCCACTCTCAAACTTTTCCCAACAATCAGTTTGGGCACAGCTGACCAATCAATCCGCGTCAATTTTGGAAAAGAAGAATGGCGCTTCAAGGACTTCAAGCATGCCCTCGAATATAAAACCCCGAAAAACAACCGATTAAATTAAGCATATCGAAATTGTATGAATGATAATTATGAAAATTAATAAGGCGAAACAATACTTCAAAAATGAAATTGAATAAAATTCAATGTTCACATTTATTTAATTAAATCTAACAAATTTCCAACTCAAATTTATTTTATTATTTTGAATAACTAAATTTAATATAAATGAATAAATTTTCATTTTTCATTTATTTGTCTCTTCTCTTGTTCTAAGAATTTTTGAATTTGATTATTTAAATTTAAATATTGTTATGGAAGGCTCACCTCAAATTAGGCCAAATTTTATAGAAAATTTTTAAGTCACTTTAGCTTAGTATGTTTTTTTCTACAACTAAATTTTTAATTCAATTAAAAATAATTTTCTTATTTCTAACATTACTAATTTTCGAAGAATTGTCAAAAAAGAAATTGTTTTAAAAAAGTGTTGAATTTGCCATTTTATATTGCAATTTTTTTTTCATGGGGATTGGGGATTCAAATTTGTAAAATCAATAATTTTAAAATATTTACTAATTGTCCAACCCAAGATAAAATAATAATATTTTCTAGTTCCGTCGATTGAAACCGGTTTTCCATTTTTTTCCGCGTAAATAATTTTTTAGTAATGGGAAAGTAAAATATTAAATTTAACTTATTAGTAATTTATTCATTTATATTACTACTTATTGAAGAAAATTATATTCGCTTTGTTACTAATCATCGTCAATTTAAATTCAAATTTCACATTCACAGGACACTAATTTTAAGACTAATTTTTTAAAAATTTATTTATTCTATTTTCACATCCATTAAAAATGGTTTTTGTAAATATTAGTAGTCCAAACCAAATTAATAAATTTTTAAATTAATATTTCAATTATTTTAGCACTTTTTAAATTTATGAAAAATGTCCCCAATTGAAGTTATTTTTGTTGGTATCACATATTTTGTTGGTTGCATTGATTATTTATTTAATATTTAGGTATAGTATACATTATTATGATCCTTCTGCTCTCAATTTTTATTGTTTTCGTAAGTCCAACAGAATTATTGTTTGATTATTGAATTAAAATATAAAAATATCATTTATGTATAGAAATAAAATTTATTAAACAATTGGTTATTATTTAAATTATTTATTAATTTTTTTAATTTAATTTTACTAAAAGTCTGAATTATTTCAAATATGGTAATAAATTCATTTAAAATAATTTTATTCAAATTAAAATTAATTTTTTAAAGACTTTTGTTGCAGATTATAGCAAAATGTTGTGGTCATATTGGCATGCCAAAACAAAAACGAGGCTCATGTGTTGCCGCGAATTGTGTAAAATTGACGTTGGATGGCCCTAACGGCGAGGTAAAATTTGTTTTCATGAGATTAATAAACAGTGACGATTGGAGGGTAAAGCGTATGCGTAGGAGGCGGATTTATATGCAAATGCGCATTTTTTGGTACTTTGAAAAATGCAATAAAAATAGAAAAATTATATATTAAAATGTTTGATCAAAAATTAGCATATTTTATTTTTTGGTGCATATAAATCCTAGCGTTTAGAATCAATGAATTTTAAAAAATTTTATTTATTATGCATTTTTCATTTTGCCATTAAAGATAGACAAAATGAAAATTATTTATTTGAAACTAATTTGATCAAAAAATTAATAAAATAAGATTGCCCGTGCTTGCACATTCACAATTGATGCGGCCAATGCGGTTGCCGGCGATTTCGAAATAATTGTCAATGATGGAATAAATAATGTGCCAAATTTTATGCAAAAAGTAGGCCATTCTCAATTCCGGGTCTCATTCACACCGCAAGAGGCCAAAATTCACAAAATAAGTGTTGAATTTAAAGGCGTTCCAGTGCCAGGTAATAATAATAATGAATTAAAAAATAATAATAAATTTAAAAAATAATAATGAATTAAAAAACAAACATATATAAATGTAGTTAAAAAAAATGATAATATGCAAATTTATATTTAATGCGTATACTTTTTGAAATATATTAAAATATTAGAAAATCATTTTTAAATCTTGGAAGGAATTTAATTTTTTATTTAAAATTATATATAATCCAAAAAATTTTAATAATAAAAATAAATAAATAAAATTTTGGATATATATTTAATTTTGATAATTTTATTATTAAAAAATTATCATCCAGGAAGTCCTATGCTTTGTACAATTTTGCCTGCTCCACCCCCTTACCCATTAGTCAGTCATTCTCAATTGGAGCAAATGAATTCGATGCAATCCGGAAATGATCACTCGGTCATTCCATCGGCACCAATAATGCATCCACAGAATTCTGTCAAATCGCACCAAGGAATTCCTGAAGAAATGGCCCAAGAAGTTGAAACTGGCGCAGAAATTTACCCGGTAAAATAATTATCCAATTAAAAAATGATAATAATGATGAATTATGATTTCCAATTAAAAATAATTTGGCTTATTCACAATTTAATTGAATAATTTCAGAATTATTTCGTATCATGAATTTATCAAATCTTCTCATATTTTAGATTCATGCAATTCAGAATTAAATGGTAGCGAATACAAATCCATCAGTTCCTTCAAAGAATTAATGGAAGTCAAGAAAAATCCCCATGAAGATGAGAATAATTGAATAATTGAAATTCTTGAATGAATTTTTATTTTTGCAAAAAATTTTATGCCTCTGATATATACCCGTAAAAATAATTTTTTTGATTTGAATAAAATCAGGATAAAAATAGACTATTGAATTTTTTAAATTTTCATATTTTGGTATCCATAGGAATAATCATGGATTTTTTGAAAGAAATTCTTTAGTGAAATTTTGGGCTATCATATATGCCCGTTCGAATCAGGGTTGGAACCGAAACTCAAAAAAATCGAAATCGAAAATGTCTTCGAAATCGAAACTCGCATCCAAATCGAAATCTAAAATCGAAATTTTTCAAAAAAAAATCAAAACCTTTAAAATTGGAAAAAAAATTCAGAAAATATAAAAAAGGTGAAATTTTTATCCAAAAAATATATTCAATCATATTTCAAAAAATTATTTAATATTCAAGCATCAAATTTTAAAATTGTAAAGTGGCACATTTTAGTGAAGGAAAAGAAGCTTTTTTAAAGTGATTTATGATGATTTTTTAAATGGCATTCTAATTTGTTTGTTGCTTTTGTTGGGCCTTGATCAATGATTTTTTTGCATGCTTTACATTGGGCTTTTTTTGTTTGGCCAATTCTATCAAAATATACCACCAAGAATCTTGACCATGTTCTTTCATTTTTCCTTATTCGTATAACTAAAAACAATGTAAAATGTAATGATTTGAATTTATTTGATATTGGACTTATATGTAAAATTGCTAATTAGAAGAAGGAAATACTATTTAATAAAAAGAAATAAATTGAAAGTAAAAATGGAATTCGTTTCAAAAAATGATTGAACATTGAAATAGCAGCAAAGGGTCCCCACTTGGCTTTTTTCGAAATTTTTTTCGAAATTCGGCACTTTTCGAAATCGAAATCGAAACGAAACTAAAACATCGAAATTTCGACGATCGAAATCGAAAATCGAAATTTCGATTCCACCCCTGGTTCGAATAATATTGAATCTCCCTAATTGAAAAGAAATTGAATAAAAATAGAATATTGATTTTTGACTTTGAAATTTTCAAGTTTCGGCATCCGTATGAAAACTCGGTGAATTTTGGATTGAAATTCTTATGTTAATTAGAATTTTTAAATATTCTATTTATGCCTATGATATATGCCCGTACGAATAATATTGAATCCCCCTAATTGAATAGAAATTGAATAAAAATAGGCTATTGATTTTTTAATTTGAAATTTTCAAGTTTCGGCATCCGTATGAAAAATCGGTGATTTTTGGATTGAAATTCTTATGTTAATTAGAATTTTAAAATATTCTATTTAGGCCTAGGATATATGCCCGTTCGAAAAATATTGAATCTTCCTAATTGAATAGAAATTGAATAAAAATAGAAAATTGATTTTTTAATTTGAAATTTTCAGGTTTCTGCATCCATATGAAAACTCGGTGAATTTTGGATTGAAATTCTTATGTTAATTAGAATTTTAAAATATTCTATTTATGCCTATGATATATGCCCGTTCGAATAATATTGAATCTCCCTAATTGAAAAGAAATTGAATAAAAATAGGCTATTGATTTTTTAATTTGAAATTTTCAAGTTTCGGCATCCGTATGAAAAATCGGTGATTTTTGGATTGAAATTCTTATGTTAATTAGAATTTTAAAATATTTTATTTAGGCCTAGGATATATGCCCGTTCGAATAATATTGAATCTCCCTAATTGAAAAGAAATTGAATAAAAATAGGCTATTGATTTTTTAATTTGAAATTTTCAAGTTTCGGCATCCGTATGAAAAATCGGTGATTTTTGGATTGAAATTCTTATGTTAATTAGAATTTTAAAATATTCTATTTAGGCCTAGGATATATGCCCGTTCGAATAATATTGAATCTCCCTAATTGAAAAGAAATTGAATAAAAAAAAAATATTGACTTTTGACTTTGAAATTTTCAGGTTTCGGCATCCGTATGAAAAATTGGTGATTTTTGGATTGAAATTCTTATGTTAATTAGAATTTTAAAATATTCTATTTATGCCTATGATATATGCCCGTACGAATAATATTGAATCTCCCTAATTGAATAGAAATTGAATAAAAATTGCTATTGATTTTTTAATTTGAAATTTTCAAGTTTCGGCATCCGTATGAAAAATCGGTGATTTTTGGATTGAAATTCTTATGTTAATTAGAATTTTAAAATATTCTATTTAGGCCTAGGATATATGCCCGTTCGAATAATATTGAATCTCCCTAATTGAAAAGAAATTGAATAAAAAAAGAATATTGACTTTTGACTTTGAAATTTTCAGGTTTCGGCATCCGTATGAAAACTCGGTGATTTTTGGATTGAAATTCTTATGTTAATTAGAATTTTAAAATATTCTATTTATGCCTATGATATATGCCCGTACGAATAATATTGAATCTCCCTAATTGAATAGAAATTGAATAAAAATTGCTATTGATTTTTTAATTTGAAATTTTCAGGTTTCGGCATCCGTATGAAAAATCGGTGATTTTTGGATTGAAATTCTTATGTTAATTAGAATTTTAAAATATTCTATTTATGCCTATGATATATGCCCGTTCGAAAAATATTGAATCTCCCTAATTGAATAGAAATTGAATAAAAATAGAATATTGATTTTTGACTTTGAAATTTTCAAGTTTCGGCATCCGTATGAAAAATCGGTGATTTTTGGATTGAAATTCTTATGTTAATTAGAATTTTAAAATATTCTATTTATGCCTATGATATATGCCCGTTCGAAAAATATTGAATCTCCCTAATTGAATAGAAATTGAATAAAAATAGAAAATTGATTTTTTAATTTGAAATTTTCAGGTTTCTGCATCCATATGAAAAATCGGTGATTTTTGGATTGAAATTCTTATGTTAATTAGAATTTTTAAATATTCTATTCAGGTCTAGGATATATGCCCGTTCGAAAAATATTGAATCTTCCTAATTGAATAGAAATTGAATAAAAATAGAAAATTGATTTTTTAATTTGAAATTTTCAGGTTTCTGCATCCATATGAAAACTCGGTGAATTTTGGATTGAAATTCTTATGTTAATTAGAATTTTAAAATATTCTATTTATGCCTATGATATATGCCCGTTCGAATAATATTGAATCCCCCTAATTGAATAGAAATTGAATAAAAATAGAATATTGATTTTTGACTTTGAAATTTTCAAGTTTCGGCATCCGTATGAAAAATCGGTGATTTTTGGATTGAAATTCTTATGTTAATTAGAATTTTAAAATATTCTATTTAGGCCTAGGATATATGCCCGTTCGAAAAATATTGAATCTTCCTAATTGAATAGAAATTGAATAAAAATAGAAAATTGATTTTTTAATTTGAAATTTTCAGGTTTCTGCATCCATATGAAAACTCGGTGAATTTTGGATTGAAATTCTTATGTTAATTAGAATATTAAAATATTCTATTTATGCCTATGATATATGCCCGTTCGAATAATATTGAATCTCCCTAATTGAAAAGAAATTGAATAAAAATAGGCTATTGATTTTTTAATTTGAAATTTTCAAGTTTCGGCATCCGTATGAAAAATCGGTGATTTTTGGATTGAAATTCTTATGTTAATTAGAATTTTAAAATATTTTATTTAGGCCTAGGATATATGCCCGTTCGAATAATATTGAATCTCCCTAATTGAAAAGAAATTGAATAAAAATAGGCTATTGATTTTTTAATTTGAAATTTTCAAGTTTCGGCATCCGTATGAAAAATCGGTGATTTTTGGATTGAAATTCTTATGTTAATTAGAATTTTAAAATATTCTATTTAGGCCTAGGATATATGCCCGTTCGAATAATATTGAATCTCCCTAATTGAAAAGAAATTGAATAAAAAAAGAATATTGACTTTTGACTTTGAAATTTTCAGGTTTCGGCATCCGTATGAAAAATTGGTGATTTTTGGATTGAAATTCTTATGTTAATTAGAATTTTAAAATATTCTATTTATGCCTATGATATATGCCCGTACGAATAATATTGAATCTCCCTAATTGAATAGAAATTGAATAAAAATTGCTATTGATTTTTTAATTTGAAATTTTCAAGTTTCGGCATCCGTATGAAAAATCGGTGATTTTTGGATTGAAATTCTTATGTTAATTAGAATTTTAAAATATTCTATTTAGGCCTAGGATATATGCCCGTTCGAATAATATTGAATCTCCCTAATTGAAAAGAAATTGAATAAAAAAAGAATATTGGCTTTTGACTTTGAAATTTTCAGGTTTCGGCATCCGTATGAAAACTCGGTGAATTTTGGATTGAAATTCTTATGTTAATTAGAATTTTAAAATATTCTATTTATGCCTATGATATATGCCCGTACGAATAATATTGAATCTCCCTAATTGAATAGAAATTGAATAAAAATTGCTATTGATTTTTTAATTTGAAATTTTCAAGTTTCGGCATCCGTATGAAAAATCGGTGATTTTTGGATTGAAATTCTTATGTTAATTAGAATTTTAAAATATTCTATTTATGCCTATGATATATGCCCGTTCGAAAAATATTGAATCTCCCTAATTGAATAGAAATTGAATAAAAATAGAATATTGATTTTTGACTTTGAAATTTTCAAGTTTCGGCATCCGTATGAAAAATCGGTGATTTTTGGATTGAAATTCTTATGTTAATTAGAATTTTAAAATATTCTATTTAGGCCTAGGATATATGCCCGTTCGAAAAATATTGAATCTTCCTAATTGAATAGAAATTGAATAAAAATAGAAAATTGATTTTTTAATTTGAAATTTTCAGGTTTCTGCATCCGTATGAAAAATTGGTGATTTTTGGATTGAAATTCTTATGTTAATTAGAATTTTAAAATATTCTATTTAGGCCTAGGATATATGCCCGTTCGAATAATATTGAATCTCCCTAATTGAAAAGAAATTGAATAAAAATAGAATATTGATTTTTGACTTTGAAATTTTCAAGTTTCGGCATCCGTATGAAAAATCGGTGATTTTTGGATTGAAATTCTTATGTTAATTAGAATTTTAAAATATTCTATTTATGCCTATGATATATGCCCGTTCGAAAAATATTGAATCCCCCTAATTGAAAAGAAATTGAATAAAAATAGAATATTGATTTTTGACTTTGAAATTTTCAAGTTTCTGCATCCGTATGAAAAATCGGTGATTTTTGGATTGAAATTCTTATGTTAATTAGAATTTTAAAATATTCTATTTATGCCTATGATATATGCCCGTTAGAAAAATATTGAATCCCCCTAATTGAAAAGAAATTGAATAAAAATAGAATATTGATTTTTGACTTTGAAATTTTCAAGTTTCTGCATCCGTATGAAAAATCAGTGATTTTTGGATTGAAATTCTTATGTTAATTAGAATTTTAAAATATTCTATTTAGGCCTAGGATATATGCCCGTTCGAATAATATTGAATCCCCCTAATTGAATAGAAATTGAATAAAAATAGGCTATTGATTTTTTAATTTGAAATTTTCAAGTTTCGGCATCCGTATGAAAACTCGGTGAATTTTGGATTGAAATTCTTATGTTAATTAGAATTTTAAAATATTCTATTTAGGCCTAGGATATATGCCCGTTCGAATAATATTGAATCTCCCTAATTGAAAAGAAATTGAATAAAAAAAGAATATTGATTTTTGACTTTGAAATTTTCAAGTTTCGGCATCCGTATGAAAACTCGGTGAATTTTGGATTGAAATTCTTATGTTAATTAGAATTTTAAAATCCGTTCGAATAATATTGAATCTCCCTAATTGAAAAGAAATTGAATAAAAATAGGCTATTGATTTTTTAATTTGAAATTTTCAAGTTTCGGCATCCGTATGAAAAATCGGTGATTTTTGGATTGAAATTCTTATGTTAATTAGAATTTTTAAATATTCTATTTAGGCCTAGGATATATGCCCGTTCGAATAATATTGAATCCCCCTAATTGAATAGAAATTGAATACAAATAGAATATTGATTTTTGACTTTGAATTTTTCAAGTTTCGGTATCCGTATATAAAATCGGTGATTTTTGGATTGAAATTCTTATGTTAATTAGAATTTTTAAATATTCTATTTAGGCCTAGGATATATGCCCGTTCGAATAATATTGAATCCCCCTAATTGAATAGAAATTGAATACAAATAGAATATTGATTTTTGACTTTGAAATTTTCAAGTTTCGGCATCCGTATGAAAACTCGGTGAATTTTGGATTGAAATTCTTATGTTAATTAGAATTTTAAAATATTCTATTTATGCCTATGATATATGCCCGTTCGAATAATATTGAATCTCCCTAATTGAAAAGAAATTGAATAAAAATAGGCTATTGATTTTTTAATTTGAAATTTTCAAGTTTCGGCATCCGTATGAAAAATCGGTGATTTTTGGATTGAAATTCTTATGTTAATTAGAATTTTTAAATATTCTATTTAGGCCTAGGATATATGCCCGTTCGAATAATATTGAATCCCCCTAATTGAATAGAAATTGAATACAAATAGAATATTGATTTTTGACTTTGAATTTTTCAAGTTTCGGTATCCGTATGAAAAATCGGTGATTTTTGGATTGAAATTCTTATGTTAATTAGAATTTTTAAATATTCTATTTAGGCCTAGGATATATGCCCGTTCGAATAATATTGAATCCCCCTAATTGAATAGAAATTGAATACAAATAGAATATTGATTTTTGACTTTGAAATTTTCAAGTTTCGGCATCCGTATGAAAACTCGGTGAATTTTGGATTGAAATTCTTATGTTAATTAGAATTTTTAAATATTCTATTTAGGCCTAGGATATATGCCCGTTCGAATAATATTGAATCCCCCTAATTGAATAGAAATTGAATACAAATAGAATATTGATTTTTGACTTTGAATTTTTCAAGTTTCGGTATCCGTATGAAAAATCGGTGATTTTTGGATTGAAATTCTTATGTTAATTAGAATTTTTAAATATTCTATTTAGGCCTAGGATATATGCCCGTTCGAATAATATTGAATCCCCCTAATTGAATAGAAATTGAAAACAAATAGAATATTGATTTTTGACTTTGAATTTTTCAAGTTTCGGCATCCGTATGAAAAATCGGTGATTTTTGGATTGAAATTCTTATGTTAATTAGAATTTTTAAATATTCTATTTAGGCCTAGGATATATGCCCGTTCGAATAATATTGAATCCCCCTAATTGAATAGAAATTGAAAACAAATAGAATATTGATTTTTGACTTTGAAATTTTCAAGTTTCGGCATCCGTATGAAAAATCGGTGATTTTTGGATTGAAATTCTTATGTTAATTAGAATTTTTAATTATTCTATTTAGTCCTAGGATATATGCCCGTTCGAATAATATTGAATCTCCCTAATTGAAAAGAAATTGAATAAAAATAGGCTATTGATTTTTTAATTTGAAATTTTCAAGTTTCGGCATCCGTATGAAAAATCGGTGATTTTTGGATTGAAATTTTTATGTTAATTAGAATTTTTAATTATTCTATTTAGTCCTAGGATATATGCCCGTTCGAATAATATTGAATCTCCCTAATTGAAAAGAAATTGAATAAAAATAGGCTATTGATTTTTTAATTTGAAATTTTCAAGTTTCGGCATCCGTATGAAAAATCGGTGATTTTTGGATTGAAATTCTTATGTTAATTATAATTTTTAAATATTCTATTTAGGCCTATGATATATGCCCGTTCGAAAAATATTGAATCCCCCTAATTGAATAGAAATTGAATAAAAATAGGCAATTGATTTTTTAATTTGAAATTTTCAAGTTTCGGCATCCGTATGAAAAATCGGTGATTTTTGGATTGAAATTCTTATGTTAATTAGAATTTTAAAATATTCTATTTATGCCTATGATATATGCCCGTACGAATAATATTGAATCTCCCTAATTGAAAAGAAATTGAATAAAAATAGAATATTGATTTTTGACTTTGAAATTTTCAAGTTTCTGCATCCGTATGAAAAATCGGTGATTTTTGGATTGAAATTCTTATGTTAATTAGAATTTTAAAATATTCTATTTATGCCTATGATATATGCCCGTTCGAAAAATATTGAATCCCCCTAATTGAATAGAAATTGAATAAAAATAGGCAATTGATTTTTTAATTTGAAATTTTCAAGTTTCGGCATCCGTATGAAAAATCGGTGATTTTTGGATTCAAATTCTTATGTTAATTAGAATTTTAAAATATTCTATTTATGCCTATGATATATGCCCGTTCGAAAAATATTGAATCCCCCTAATTGAAAAGAAATTGAATAAAAATAGAATATTGATTTTTGACTTTGAAATTTTCAAGTTTCTGCATCCGTATGAAAAATCGGTGATTTTTGGATTGAAATTCTTATGTTAATTAGAATTTAAATATTCTATTTATGCCTATGATATATGCCCGTACGAATAATATTGAATCCCCCTAATTGAAAAGAAATTGAATAAAAATAGAATATTGATTTTTGACTTTGAAATTTTCAAGTTTCTGCATCCGTATGAAAAATCGGTGATTTTTGGATTGAAATTCTTATGTTAATTAGAATTTTAAAATATTCTATTTATGCCTATGATATATGCCCGTTCGAAAAATATTGAATCCCCCTAATTGAAAAGAAATTGAATAAAAATAGAATATTGATTTTTGACTTTGAAATTTTCAAGTTTCTGCATCCGTATGAAAAATCGGTGATTTTTGGATTGAAATTCTTATGTTAATTAGAATTTTAAAATATTCTATTTATGCCTATGATATATGCCCGTTCGAAAAATATTGAATCCCCCTAATTGAAAAGAAATTGAATAAAAATAGAATATTGATTTTTGACTTTGAAATTTTCAAGTTTCTGCATCCGTATGAAAAATCGGTGATTTTTGGATTGAAATTCTTATGTTAATTAGAATTTTAAAATATTCTATTTATGCCTATGATATATGCCCGTTCGAAAAATATTGAATCCCCCTAATTGAAAAGAAATTGAATAAAAATAGAATATTGATTTTTGACTTTGAAATTTTCAAGTTTCGGCATCCGTATGAAAAATCGGTGATTTTTGGATTGAAATTCTTATGTTAATTAGAATTTTAAAATATTCTATTTATGCCTATGATATATGCCCGTTCGAAAAATATTGAATCCCCCTAATTGAATAGAAATTGAATAAAAATAGGCAATTGATTTTTTAATTTGAAATTTTCAAGTTTCGGCATCCGTATGAAAAATCGGTGATTTTTGGATTGAAATTCTTATGTTAATTAGAATTTTAAAATATTCTATTTATGCCTATGATATATGCCCGTACGAATAATATTGAATCTCCCTAATTGAAAAGAAATTGAATAAAAATAGAATATTGATTTTTGACTTTGAAATTTTCAAGTTTCTGCATCCGTATGAAAAATCGGTGATTTTTGGATTGAAATTCTTATGTTAATTAGAATTTTAAAATATTCTATTTATGCCTATGATATATGCCCGTTCGAAAAATATTGAATCCCCCTAATTGAATAGAAATTGAATAAAAATAGGCAATTGATTTTTTAATTTGAAATTTTCAAGTTTCGGCATCCGTATGAAAAATCGGTGATTTTTGGATTCAAATTCTTATGTTAATTAGAATTTTAAAATATTCTATTTATGCCTATGATATATGCCCGTTCGAAAAATATTGAATCCCCCTAATTGAAAAGAAATTGAATAAAAATAGAATATTGATTTTTGACTTTGAAATTTTCAAGTTTCTGCATCCGTATGAAAAATCGGTGATTTTTGGATTGAAATTCTTATGTTAATTAGAATTTTAAAATATTCTATTTATGCCTATGATATATGCCCGTACGAATAATATTGAATCCCCCTAATTGAAAAGAAATTGAATAAAAATAGAATATTGATTTTTGACTTTGAAATTTTCAAGTTTCTGCATCCGTATGAAAAATCGGTGATTTTTGGATTGAAATTCTTATGTTAATTAGAATTTTAAAATATTCTATTTATGCCTATGATATATGCCCGTTCGAAAAATATTGAATCCCCCTAATTGAAAAGAAATTGAATAAAAATAGAATATTGATTTTTGACTTTGAAATTTTCAAGTTTCTGCATCCGTATGAAAAATCGGTGATTTTTGGATTGAAATTCTTATGTTAATTAGAATTTTAAAATATTCTATTTATGCCTATGATATATGCCCGTTCGAAAAATATTGAATCCCCCTAATTGAAAAGAAATTGAATAAAAATAGAATATTGATTTTTGACTTTGAAATTTTCAAGTTTCTGCATCCGTATGAAAAATCGGTGATTTTTGGATTGAAATTCTTATGTTAATTAGAATTTTAAAATATTCTATTTATGCCTATGATATATGCCCGTTCGAAAAATATTGAATCCCCCTAATTGAAAAGAAATTGAATAAAAATAGAATATTGATTTTTGACTTTGAAATTTTCAAGTTTCGGCATCCGTATGAAAAATCGGTGATTTTTGGATTGAAATTCTTATGTTAATTAGAATTTTAAAATATTCTATTTATGCCTATGATATATGCCCGTTCGAAAAATATTGAATCCCCCTAATTGAATAGAAATTGAATAAAAATAGGCAATTGATTTTTTAATTTGAAATTTTCAAGTTTCGGCATCCGTATGAAAAATCGGTGATTTTTGGATTGAAATTCTTATGTTAATTAGAATTTTAAAATATTCTATTTATGCCTATGATATATGCCCGTACGAATAATATTGAATCTCCCTAATTGAAAAGAAATTGAATAAAAATAGAATATTGATTTTTGACTTTGAAATTTTCAAGTTTCTGCATCCGTATGAAAAATCGGTGATTTTTGGATTGAAATTCTTATGTTAATTAGAATTTTAAAATATTCTATTTATGCCTATGATATATGCCCGTTCGAAAAATATTGAATCCCCCTAATTGAATAGAAATTGAATAAAAATAGGCAATTGATTTTTTAATTTGAAATTTTCAAGTTTCGGCATCCGTATGAAAAATCGGTGATTTTTGGATTCAAATTCTTATGTTAATTAGAATTTTAAAATATTCTATTTATGCCTATGATATATGCCCGTTCGAAAAATATTGAATCCCCCTAATTGAAAAGAAATTGAATAAAAATAGAATATTGATTTTTGACTTTGAAATTTTCAAGTTTCTGCATCCGTATGAAAAATCGGTGATTTTTGGATTGAAATTCTTATGTTAATTAGAATTTTAAAATATTCTATTTATGCCTATGATATATGCCCGTTAGAAAAATATTGAATCCCCCTAATTGAAAAGAAATTGAATAAAAATAGAATATTGATTTTTGACTTTGAAATTTTCAAGTTTCTGCATCCGTATGAAAAATCGGTGATTTTTGGATTGAAATTCTTATGTTAATTAGAATTTTAAAATATTCTATTTATGCCTATGATATATGCCCGTTCGAAAAATATTGAATCCCCCTAATTGAAAAGAAATTGAATAAAAATAGAATATTGATTTTTGACTTTGAAATTTTCAAGTTTCTGCATCCGTATGAAAAATCGGTGATTTTTGGATTGAAATTCTTATGTTAATTAGAATTTTAAAATATTCTATTTATGCCTATGATATATGCCCGTTCGAAAAATATTGAATCCCCCTAATTGAATAGAAATTGAATAAAAATAGGCAATTGATTTTTTAATTTGAAATTTTCAAGTTTCGGCATCCGTATGAAAAATCGGTGATTTTTGGATTCAAATTCTTATGTTAATTAGAATTTTAAAATATTCTATTTATGCCTATGATATATGCCCGTTCGAAAAATATTGAATCCCCCTAATTGAAAAGAAATTGAATAAAAATAGAATATTGATTTTTGACTTTGAAATTTTCAAGTTTCTGCATCCGTATGAAAAATCGGTGATTTTTGGATTGAAATTCTTATGTTAATTAGAATTTTAAAATATTCTATTTATGCCTATGATATATGCCCGTACGAATAATATTGAATCCCCCTAATTGAAAAGAAATTGAATAAAAATAGAATATTGATTTTTGACTTTGAAATTTTCAAGTTTCTGCATCCGTATGAAAAATCGGTGATTTTTGGATTGAAATTCTTATGTTAATTAGAATTTTAAAATATTCTATTTATGCCTATGATATATGCCCGTTCGAAAAATATTGAATCCCCCTAATTGAAAAGAAATTGAATAAAAATAGAATATTGATTTTTGACTTTGAAATTTTCAAGTTTCGGCATCCGTATGAAAAATCGGTGATTTTTGGATTGAAATTCTTATGTTAATTAGAATTTTAAAATATTCTATTTATGCCTATGATATATGCCCGTTCGAAAAATATTGAATCCCCCTAATTGAAAAGAAATTGAATAAAAATAGAATATTGATTTTTGACTTTGAAATTTTCAAGTTTCTGCATCCGTATGAAAAATCGGTGATTTTTGGATTGAAATTCTTATGTTAATTAGAATTTTAAAATATTCTATTTATGCCTATGATATATGCCCGTTCGAAAAATATTGAATCCCCCTAATTGAATAGAAATTGAATAAAAATAGGCAATTGATTTTTTAATTTGAAATTTTCAAGTTTCGGCATCCGTATGAAAAATCGGTGATTTTTGGATTCAAAATCTTATGTTAATTAGAATTTTAAAATATTCTATTTATGCCTATGATATATGCCCGTACGAATAATATTGAATCCCCCTAATTGAAAAGAAATTGAATAAAAATAGAATATTGATTTTTGACTTTGAAATTTTCAAGTTTCTGCATCCGTATGAAAAATCGGTGATTTTTGGATTGAAATTCTTATGTTAATTAGAATTTTAAAATATTCTATTTATGCCTATGATATATGCCCGTTCGAAAAATATTGAATCCCCCTAATTGAAAAGAAATTGAATAAAAATAGAATATTGATTTTTGACTTTGAAATTTTCAAGTTTCTGCATCCGTATGAAAAATCGGTGATTTTTGGATTGAAATTCTTATGTTAATTAGAATTTTAAAATATTCTATTTATGCCTATGATATATGCCCGTACGAATAATATTGAATCTCCCTAATTGAAAAGAAATTGAATAAAAATAGAATATTGATTTTTGACTTTGAAATTTTCAAGTTTCTGCATCCGTATGAAAAATCGGTGATTTTTGGATTGAAATTCTTATGTTAATTAGAATTTTAAAATATTCTATTTATGCCTATGATATATGCCCGTTCGAAAAATATTGAATCCCCCTAATTGAATAGAAATTGAATAAAAATAGGCAATTGATTTTTTAATTTGAAATTTTCAAGTTTCGGCATCCGTATGAAAAATCGGTGATTTTTGGATTGAAATTCTTATGTTAATTAGAATTTTAAAATATTCTATTTATGCCTATGATATATGCCCGTACGAATAATATTGAATCTCCCTAATTGAATAGAAATTGAATAAAAATAGGCAATTGATTTTTTAATTTGAAATTTTCAAGTTTCGGCATCCGTATGAAAAATCGGTGATTTTTGGATTGAAATCCTTATGTTAATTAGAATTTTAAAATATTCTATTTATGCCTATGATATATGCCCGTACGAATAATATTGAATCTCCCTAATTGAATAGAAATTGAATAAAAATAGGCAATTGATTTTTTAATTTGAAATTTTCAAGTTTCGGCATCCGTATGAAAAATCGGTGATTTTTGGATTGAAATTCTTATGTTAATTAGAATTTTAAAATATTCTATTTATGCCTATGATATATGCCCGTTCGAAAAATATTGAATCCCCCTAATTGAATAGAAATTGAATAAAAATAGGCAATTGATTTTTTAATTTGAAATTTTCAAGTTTCGGCATCCGTATGAAAAATCGGTGATTTTTGGATTCAAATTCTTATGTTAATTAGAATTTTAAAATATTCTATTTATGCCTATGATATATGCCCGTTCGAAAAATATTGAATCCCCCTAATTGAAAAGAAATTGAATAAAAATAGAATATTGATTTTTGACTTTGAAATTTTCAAGTTTCTGCATCCGTATGAAAAATCGGTGATTTTTGGATTGAAATTCTTATGTTAATTAGAATTTTAAAATATTCTATTTATGCCTATGATATATGCCCGTTAGAAAAATATTGAATCCCCCTAATTGAAAAGAAATTGAATAAAAATAGAATATTGATTTTTGACTTTGAAATTTTCAAGTTTCTGCATCCGTATGAAAAATCGGTGATTTTTGGATTGAAATTCTTATGTTAATTAGAATTTTAAAATATTCTATTTATGCCTATGATATATGCCCGTTCGAAAAATATTGAATCCCCCTAATTGAAAAGAAATTGAATAAAAATAGAATATTGATTTTTGACTTTGAAATTTTCAAGTTTCTGCATCCGTATGAAAAATCGGTGATTTTTGGATTGAAATTCTTATGTTAATTAGAATTTTAAAATATTCTATTTATGCCTATGATATATGCCCGTTCGAAAAATATTGAATCCCCCTAATTGAATAGAAATTGAATAAAAATAGGCAATTGATTTTTTAATTTGAAATTTTCAAGTTTCGGCATCCGTATGAAAAATCGGTGATTTTTGGATTGAAATTCTTATGTTAATTAGAATTTTAAAATATTCTATTTATGCCTATGATATATGCCCGTACGAATAATATTGAATCTCCCTAATTGAAAAGAAATTGAATAAAAATAGAATATTGATTTTTGACTTTGAAATTTTCAAGTTTCTGCATCCGTATGAAAAATCGGTGATTTTTGGATTGAAATTCTTATGTTAATTAGAATTTTAAAATATTCTATTTATGCCTATGATATATGCCCGTTCGAAAAATATTCATTCCCCCTAATTGAATAGAAATTGAATAAAAATAGGCAATTGATTTTTTAATTTGAAATTTTCAAGTTTCGGCATCCGTATGAAAAATCGGTGATTTTTGGATTGAAATTCTTATGTTAATTAGAATTTTAAAATATTCTATTTATGCCTATGATATATGCCCGTTCGAAAAATATTCATTCCCCCTAATTGAATAGAAATTGAATAAAAATAGGCAATTGATTTTTTAATTTGAAATTTTCAAGTTTCGGCATCCGTATGAAAAATCGGTGATTTTTGGATTGAAATTCTTATGTTAATTAGAATTTTAAAATATTCTATTTATGCCTATGATATATGCCCGTTCGAAAAATATTGAATCCCCCTAATTGAATAGAAATTGAATAAAAATAGGCAATTGATTTTTTAATTTGAAATTTTCAAGTTTCGGCATCCGTATGAAAAATCGGTGATTTTTGGATTGAAATTCTTATGTTAATTAGAATTTTAAAATATTCTATTTATGCCTATGATATATGCCCGTACGAATAATATTGAATCTCCTTAATTGAAAAGAAATTGAATAAAAATAGAATATTGATTTTTGACTTTGAAATTTTCAAGTTTCGGCATCCGTATGAAAAATCGGTGATTTTTGGATTGAAATTCTTATGTTAATTAGAATTTTAAAATATTCTATTTATGCCTATGATATATGCCCGTTCGAAAAATATTGAATCCCCCTAATTGAATAGAAATTGAATAAAAATAGGCAATTGATTTTTTAATTTGAAATTTTCAAGTTTCTGCATCCGTATGAAAAATCGGTGATTTTTGGATTGAAATTCTTATGTTAATTAGAATTTTTAAATATTCTATTTAGGCCTAGGATATATGCCCGTTCGAATAATATTGAATCCCCCTAATTGAATAGAAATTGAATAAAAATAGAATATTGATTTTTGACTTTGAAATTTTCAAGTTTCGGCATCCGTATGAAAAATCGGTGATTTTTGGATTGAAATTCTTATGTTAATTAGAATTTTTAAATATTCTATTTAGGCCTAGGATATATGCCCGTTCGAAAAATATTGAATCCCCCTAATTGAATAGAAATTGAATAAAAATAGGCAATTGATTTTTTAATTGAAATTTGGGCAACTATAGAAAAATCACTGATTTTTGGAATAAAAAACTAGAATGATTTGGCATTTTTCAAAAATAATCAGTTAATTGGAGGAAAAAGGTTGCGAAATAACTACTTCTTCCCTTTTTACTGTGTTTTGGGCATCTTATTCCTTTTTATTGTTTTTTTTCGTTAATTTGCAGCTGCTGATTGGAGGAAAAAAATTCGTTCCACCTTTCATTTCACTCTTATGCTGCAGTGGTGGCATCCGCTGATGTTATGAGACAATTCAATTATTGATTTTTAATTTTTTCATCGTCTTTTGCATTAATTTGTGACATAATTTTTAATGAATTTAAGAGGATTTATTGGATAATCTATGAAAATAATTGAGAAAAAGGGGGCTTTATTTTTTTATAAATAAATTTTTATTTAATAGAATTAAATTAAAATATCAAATATGCGTTGCGGCCGGTGCCATTTTGAAGGCCATAATAGGCGAACTTGTCCCTTGAACAACGAGCGCCAAATTTACGTTATTACGTATGCGCTTATCGCACGTGTAAGATTAAAGAAAATTTTATAAAAAAACATTTTTAACTTAAGACATTCCCTTTGCCCGGTGGTGGCCAAATTGAAGTTCAGCTTCCAAACTTATTCCATCATGGAATAGTTGTCCACGGTCGAGGTAGAAAAATTAAAATTTAAAAGCTTTATTTATTAGAATTAATTATTAAATTTTTTGATAGAATAGATTATTCATTTATAAATAAATTTACACATTTTGTGTTAAATTTGATAAATTTTAATCATTTTATTAAATTTTATTTTTTGGAAAAAATGTGATTTTTTTTAATTGTCAGTATTCCTAAATTTGTGATAATACATTTATTTTTGTTTGAAAAATATTTATTTAAAAAATTGTAAATTTATTATTAATACGTTGATTTTGTTGAAAATTTTGTGAAAAATATTTGAAAATTAATTAAAATTTAAAATTAATGTAAATTTTTAACTAAACGCAAATTCTGTATAAAATAGTAAAATTTATATAATAATATATATGTTCATATTATAAATAATTGTATAATGCTTATTAAATAATAGAATATGGATTTGGTCGGAACGGTGTCACCATTGTTGCCCCCGGCACTTTTTATAACCAACACGGCCGTCAAGAATATTTTCGTATTAAGTTGGTTTAATTTTAATTAAATTTATAATTTTTTTCTAAAAATAATAATTGAAAAGGCAAAAATAAATTTTTCAAGCCATAAATTTGGCTAATTTTTCAGAATTCGGTAGGAATAAATGTAAATTTTTATTGATTATTTATATATTATTTACTTATTACTTACTGTATCTTAAATTAGTAAATTTAAAAAATTGTGTTGAATTTTATTAAATACCTATAACCAAAATTGAGTCAAAAAATTATAAATAATTCAGGAAATCAATGAATTTTATTATGTGGAAGAACTTAAATTTTTTATAAAAATTTTAAGAAATCCTTAATGCAAAAACTTATAACTATTAAAAGGGTGGGGATTTTTCTGCCGAGAGATTTGGGTTCTTTTGCCGAGAGATCGATTTTTTGATTATAACTTTTTGTGCTTGATCCCAGACACCCAAACCATTTAGCTATTTTATAGAGCTCATCGAGACGCGTCGATGGATGTATAGTTTGTCGAGATTTGGCCAAAATTCAAAGTATTAAACCGTTTGAACCATATTTTGGTTTTAAAGTCCAAAAGATAAACATAAAACACATCAAATTCATATTGTTTGAGGCCTAAATCAAATAATGAATTCAAAATTTTCCTTCCATTTTTGCCTTTTCTCATTCCAAAAATCCTTCAATCCCACTCAATTTTTTGTTTGGGCCAAACCCATGGCATTCAAAAATGATTTATTTATAATTATTATTTCAATAAAATATTTTGTAAAAAAATTTTTAAGTAAAATAAATTGGTATAGTCAGCAAATGACAACCGGTTTATATCTTTTTAATAAATTCCACAAACAAATTATAAAATGAAGAATTTTGATCAGCAAATATTGAATCAGTTTTTGTTCGAAATCACAAATTTTTATTTGGCGAATGCAATTTTTTGTCAAAATAAATATCACCATTAACCAGTTTCCCCAATTTTTTATTTTATCACCAATAACCATTTTCCTAAATTTTTACTTGCGCACAAACAACTCACATCACAGATCCATTGGAATTTTGTGTAATGTGCGAAATGAAGAAGATTTCAAATTTATTAATTAAGTAAAGTAATTTTTCCATCTACTATATTCTCCCTGAACAATAATACCTAAATATAAATTTTGATTCCGCCAATTATTAAATTCATTTTATTCAAAAATAGTTCATTTTTTGTTCAGATTACTTTCCCAAAATGGAATTTTTTGAAGGATATTATTAATAAAATATTTATTAAATATAAATCTTTATTTTTATGTATTTTATAGCTTTTTATTTATTATTTTTCATTAAAAATTAGTATCGATTTCAACTCTTATTAAATTCAGTAAGAAGTAGATTCACCAAATATCTATTATTTATTTTTACATTATTTTAATTAAATTAATTTTAGATTTTTAAAATGTCAACTGAAAGTGACACCAATAGCGGTTTAGCCTTTTTTTCTGTCCTTTTTATTCTATTTATTTATATCGCAATTGACACTTGGATTAAGGTACATCAACAATTCAACTTTAAATGAATTTTTAAAAGTGAAAAAATTATGAAATAAAATTTTAGGCCATCTAAAAAATGAATTTAGACAAAAATTTAATTGACATTTAAAATTCTCTTAAAATGTTTCTGGGAATAATCATTTAAAATATTATAATTTATAAATCAAAGGTAAAATTTTGTCCAATTTCAGGTTCGTTCAATCCACCGCCAAATGAGTCAAATACAAATTGTGCCCTTGCCTGCTATTCCAATTCCAAATCCACCAAAATATTGATGGAATGGCGAATGAATGCAGAAAGTATGATGCAAGAAATTCGAATTGGCCGAGATAAAATAAAATTCAAATTTGAACCAATAAACTAAAATTCATTTCTGTTTAATATATATTTTTTTTGTTAAGAAATGTTCCGATAAAAATTATTTTTAATCCAAAAAATTACTAATTATTAAATTGCCAAATTCATTTAAGTTGGCATAGAAAATTTTGTGTTTTAAAAATTTTTTTCCATTTAAATCTGTATCAGTATCAAGAATATACACTTAAGACCATTGGTGTGATACTGCTAGAAATGATTTAATTTATACCCACAATTCAATAAATGGTATTAGCATTAATTAATTAGCCATACAAATTTAAAAATTGAAAAATAATTAAAGCGATTTAAATAGATTTATTCTAAAATTACCTAAATTTATATATTCTATTTAATTATTTTATAAAAATAATCTTTTATATTACCGAATTTATTTTTAATTTTTTAATAATTGGCCAATTTATCCTCTAAACAAAATAAATTGGTATATTCAATAAATGGAAACCAGTTTTATTACGCAAATACATTCCATTTCAAAATGATTTATAAATGAAGAATTTTGCACATTTAACTTTCCTAATACGATTTTGTTCGAAATCATAATAAATTTTTATTTGGCGAATGCAATTTTTTGTCAAAATAAATATCATCAATAACCATTTTCCCCATTTTTTACTTCCACTTCCACTCACATCACAGATCCATTGGAATTTTGTGTAATGTGTGAAATGAAGGAGATCTCAAATTTATAAATTAAGTAATTTTTCCATCTATATTCTCCCTGTGAACAATAATACCTAAATATAAATTTTACCTAATTATATAATTCATTTTCATTCCGCCCATTATTAAATTCATTTGATTCAAAAATGGTTCATTTTTTGCCCAAATCACTTTCTTAAAATAGCATTCTTAGGAAAAAAATTATTTTATTATTATTATTATATTCTATAATATTATTAATATATCAAGTATAATTCGTATTTATTTGTATAATTGAGCTGTTTAGATTTTTCATTAACTTCTTTTTTAATGGAGAATCATCAAATATTTATTTTTTATCAGTATAATTTTAAAATTATTTCAGATAAAAATAAAATGTCAACTGAAAATGACACTTACAATGGCTTAGCCATATTTTTTGGCATTGGCTATTTATTTGCCTGTGTTTTCTTTATTTTCATCGCAATCGATACTTGGATTAAGGTCAACAGAATTTTCGATTTTTAAATTATTTTTTTTTAATTTCAATTAAGGCTATATTGAAAAAAAAATAAATAATTTAGATAAAAATAATAAATATTTATTCTCTTAAATTTTTGATTTTAAAAATAATTTTTATAATTTTTTCGTATAAAATTTTTTTCCATTTTCAGGTTCGTTCAATCCACCGCCAATTGACCCAAATTGTGTCAGTGCCAATGCAGGCTATTCCAAGTCCAAATCCACCAAAATGTTGAATGGTGGATAGACGAATGAGAATGCAGAAAGCTGATGCAAGAAAAATATTTCGAATGCAAAGATACAAAATCATAAATAAAAATTTGTTAACAAAATTCAATACCATTTAAGTTTAATAAATATTTTGGAAAAATATTTTTTATTCCCTAAAATTTTTATTAGAAATTTTTACTATTTCGCCAATTTTCTTTTTTAAATTGAAAAACATTCAACAAATGAAAACCGGTTTTACCTCTTTTTTATTCCCAAACTGATTCAATTGAAAAATAATAGAACTTTAGATATTTCAAATGTCAAATATCATAATTTTAATTTTTTTTATTTGGCCATTGCCATCATCTCCTCTAGACAAAATAATTTTCCACAAAAACCAGTTTCCAAATTTTTATTTCCGCCCAAACAACTTATAAACCTTATATTGGGAGTTGTTTATGATATACAAAGGAAAAGATTTCAAATTTAAATTAGTAATTTTAGTAATTTCATTTGATGAATATCGCTTCGTTTTGGGCCTTTGTAATGTACTATGAGAATTATTTAAAATAATTTTATCTAATCTAAATCCCATTTTCCATTCCCATTTACTAATTCAATTGACTAAAATATGATTAATTTTTCCTTCACATCTCCTTCTTAAAAATGACATTTTATTAGAAATATATATTTTTAAATTTTTTGCCAAAATAATTCTAACGAAAAAAGATGTATTTCATTGAAAGATAAATATAAAATCATTTATTTTCTCAGTGAAATATGGTAATTATTTATAATATAAAAAGAGGAAACAAATTCACCAAATTATTATTATTATTTTTATTGTTATTATTATTTAATTTAAGAATAATTTTTTAAGCTTAAAAATGTCTGGGACTAGCGCTTTGGAAGGCGGTTTTGCCTTAATTTTCTTCATTGCTTATTTATGTATCAGTATTTTCTTTATTTTCATCGCGATCGACACTTGGATTAAGGTCAGCAGAATTTTCAATTTTACATGAATTTTTGAATTTATAAAAACAAAATTATGTAATATTTTTTAAGCCATATTGGAATTATTGGAATCAAATTAAAAAGACCGAAAAGAAAAATAATTATCATATTATATAAGTAATTGCTTTCGACTTTTCCATTTAAAATCAAATTTGAATTTATTCTCATAATTTTTTCTGGAAATTTTGAATAATTTTTAAATTATAAAAAAATTTTGGCAAATTTCAGGTGCGTAGAATCAACCGTCAAATGACCAAAATGGTGATGACTAATCCAAAACCCCCAAATTATTGATGAATGGAATGGCAGAGGTTGGCAAAATGCTGAATGAAAAAATGAGAATAAAATACCAATGCGCAGATGCAAATTATTAAACAAAAATTTGTTATCAAAATACATACCATTTAATCAATATTAAATTCATTTTTTCAAAAAATTATATTTTTTATAATCCCCTGGAAAATGTTCTGAAAAAATTTCATCAAAAGAATAAAAATCTAAAAGACTTTTCACATAAAGCATGAATATGAGAAAGAGATTGAGGCTGTTCGCGGTGTTGGAACGGCGATCACAATCACAACAAGTCGAAAAGTCAGTCAGCCAAAAGAGCAAAACCACCATCAATGCTGAGAAGAAGCAATTTGAATGGGAAGGCAATTCCTTCCTCCAATCATCTCATCCCCTTCCAATGCTAATTATTTCTTCCAATCACTGCAGATTGAAGAGGAATAAGGAGGATTTGGTGGAGAGGAATTTGGGCGCACTATTCGGCTAAAATTGCTTTGGCGGCAATCAAAGAATAAAGGAATAAAGTGGGAATGAGGGAATGGAATCCATTCCTTTCTTCTTACCATTTTTGTCCCCTTTAGAATATGGTGGTTCTCCCCTCTCTTCTCTGCTTTTTAATCGCCATAAGCTTATACAAAAAGCCACAATCCGGTCTTCAACATTCCTCACAAATTCAGCCAAATTGTTTTTATTTCTAAAGCAATTTTTGTGGCAACTAATTATTAAATTAGGACCAATTTTGTGCACTTTTTAGTTACACTTCCTCTCAATTTTAGGCCCTAAAATGACATTTTAATCACCAAAAAATCAACCCGAAAGCTTCATTTTTTACTCATTTGTTTCTAAAAATTTATAAAAATTCTTTCTGAATATTATTTCCATTTTCCTCTCGATCAGCAGGAAATGGGCGCCACAATGGCCGAAGACAAGGAACCATTGAAGGAGGAACGGCAAAGTTTGCGTCCAATCGCATTTGCGGCAACATGTTGCGCAACGGTTAGTTTTTGATGAATAAATAAAAAAAATTTAATAAAATTTGAAATTTATGTAATTTATATGTCCCGAAAATTAAAATTACAAAAATTTATCTATATAATATTGACATTTTAATTTTTGGATTCTAAAAATAAATATGATCTTATTTTAATTTTAATAAAATTTGTAATTTTGCTTAAAGCAAATGTGTGACTATCTATGGTTAATGTTCTTCATTAAATTAGCACACAAAATGGAAGATAAAAATGAATGCAAATATAATTTCAATTTTAATTTTTCAATTTTTTTAATTTCAAATTTCTATCAAATTTTTCATGGAATATAGACTTTATTTAATTTATAAATTGAGATTTTTTTATTCTTCCATCTAAATAAAAATTTTTTAAAGAATGCAAATTTGTTTATTTATAATTGTGTTCGAAAAAAAAACAATAAAATTCAAGCCGCAAATTAAAAATTTTTCGGATATTAAATAAAATTTTATTTACCATTTAACGAGAGGAATTAATCAATCCATTAAATTTTTACTTTAATATTATTCAAAAGAATAAAAAATGGCTGTGTGGCTGAACTTGCGACATTAATCTTTTATTACGCATAGCGTAACCGAATGAGGCACACAGAAGCGCAGCTCAATTTCTTATTACTTCCAACAATTAAAAAAAAGAATAGAATGAAATAAAAATAGCCAATTGCTCTCATCAAAATAATAAATAAATATTCATATTCCTTCCAGCCAAACCATAATAAAATTCTTTAATAATTTTTGACTTTTTCTTAAAGGTGGCAATCAGTTCATGCCTGATCCTCTTTCCCCTCATCCTCCATTACATTCAAACATTGGAAGCCGGTGTCCAATTGGATTTGGACTTTTGCAAATCACGGGCACGGGACATGTGGAAAGAGATGTTCGAGATCCGCACAAATGGGCGTACGGAAACGGCCTCACGACTGGCACAAATGGTAATGCAACGAAGGCAGCTGGAAAAGCGAGACACAATTGCTGAATTTTGGTCAGTTTTTTCTGTTATTTTGTATATGAAAACTGTTTTTTGAGTAACCTAAAAAAATAACTAAAATTGTATACCTCTGAATGAGATATAACATATCATTTAGATAATTTTAGTATCATACTGATTAATTAAAATATAATTTTACATAAAGTTTTGTAAAAAAGATAAAACTAATCGTTTTAATTTATTTTTTTTGGTCACAAATATTTGCCAATTTGCAATAAAATCTGTTAATTCCTTCTCTTATCAATTCATCTTAATCAGGGTTATATAATGGTATAAAATTTTATAAATTTAAGCAAATACCTATTAAAAATTACTAATTTGATTGGTGAACAAATTTATGATATTTAAAATTATTTGAAATTTGCATGAAAATTTGAAAACAATTTACAAAAATTTAGTAATTTATTCCCAATTTTAAGTTCGAAATCAATATTTTTGTCGCTTTTAGGTCACGTCGACTCAGCGATATGCAATTGCGCGATGATCCGGTTGAAGCAACAGCACAAAAGGTCACAAATAGCAATGCTGGCGCACAATCCACTCCCAATGGTGCGGCACCCTCTATAAAGCCAAAGACCAAAGTGAGTGATTATTCAGTAAATCCATCTTTTTTCAAATCTCTTATTATTATTAGCATGAATATTGGTCCAAAAGACTTATTTTTATTTTTAATATTAATTATTGCTTTTTATAGCCTCCTCAACATGCCCGTGACTCGCCCCAGACTTATGCTCGCGGCGATTATGGCGGAGGACCCACAAAGGACGAATTCGTTGAAACACCATCAACTGGATGCTGTAAGAATAATCAAAATTTTTTATCATTTCAATCCGGAATTCAATGCCAAAAATTCGGAAAAAATTTCATACAACTTTTTGATTTTTATCATTAGAAATTGAAGGAAAATAATCAATTTTTTAGTGCAAAATTTGAGACAATTCTTTGGAATTGATTAAAATATATCATCTTTTTTGACCTATTTAATGCCAATGCCAATGATTATTTTATCCCAAAATAACCCATTTTTCCTTTTCAAATTAAAGGCACTTGCCAACGTGGACCGCCCGGACGTCCTGGACCCCCAGGGAAGGATGGCTATCGAGGACTGGATGGTGAGCCAGGCCAAATTGGACCACCGGGTCCTCCTGCCCCACCCGGCCCCGATCAATCCCAATTGTTCCCACCACAATGCCCTTGCGAAGTTCTTTGAAGAGGAGAAGATTAAAAATATTTAAAATTATTTTTCAGGCTCCTCAAGGCGAACCAGGACCAAAAGGACCGCCTGGGCCAGATGGACCTGCTGGACCACCGGTCAGTAATTTATTTAAGATGGTAAAAAAGGCAAATATTTAGGGAGAACCTGGAGAAGACGGAAAGGCAGGCGACCAAGGGCCGCGCGGTCCACCCGGATTGCCTGGTCCACCGGGCCAAGCTGGCCGTCCTGGGCCACCCGGTGAACCGGGACAATATCGCACTGAAATTGGTTTGTTTGGGGATAATAAATTAGTAGAATATTTTGGAAGTTTTAAAAAATTAATTAAAAGAATAATATCCATAATTATACAAAAATAATTCAAAAAAAATATCAAAAAGAATTAACATGAATTCCATTTTCCCCATTTAATGATTTTTAATTCGATATAAAAAATCATAAAATAAATATTAAATCAAAAGAATAATCTTAAAAGAATTTAATTACACTTGGAAGCTAACATTAATTGAATTAAAATTTATTAAAATAAATAATATAATTATTATTTAATCAAAAAAAGATAAAATTTGATGTTCAATTTTACCCCACTACGGACTTTAAAAAAAGCGAAAAAAATGACTTATTAAAATTCATTTCAGGTCCGCCTGGCCGTGCCGGTGCCCCAGGCCGTCCTGGGCCTCCAGGACCACCCGGTGCGCCCGGAAAACCTGGCAATGATGGAATAACTGGCAAACAGGCAAAAAAGGAATTTACCCTAGAATAATTTAATAAATTTATTTTCCAGGGAATACCAGGTCCGCCTGGACCACCTGGAGCACCCGGGCCAAGTGGAAAAGTGAGAATACAATTTTAAAAATTTTTTAATTATAATTTCCCTTAAAGATTGGGGCAAATGGCCGTCCGGGAGCACCGGGTGCGCCCGGCTCTTGCGATCATTGCCCACCGGCTCGTCTGGCGCCGGGCTATTGATTTACAAAACAAATTGAGAATTGAGGAAAATGAAAAAAATGAAATGTATTAATTTTGGAAAAATATTTTAGACAAAATTACAAAATAATTTTGTGAATTAATGAATAAATGTGATCAAAATGAATATATATTTCAAAAAAAAAATTATTTATTCCATTATATAATATTAAAAAAACTTGAAATTCGTTAATTTAAAATAAAATATTCAAAATAGTGAATTATTCGAAGGAATTTTTCTAATAGAATCATCCGAAAATTGAAAAATAAAAGGCATTGAAACACTAGGTAATAAAGAATCAATAGTTCAAAATATTTTAAAAATAATTTGAATGATGATCACAGCAGCAAGAAAAGGATATTTCAAAGAAAGGCTAAATGAAATTCACTCAACTTTTAACTTTTCTTTACAACTTTTAGATAAATTTATTAATTTGATTTGAAAGGAAAAGGCTTATAAAAGTGAGCATAAAAATCGATTCTTTACTCAAATAAGCCAAAATTTGAAAAAGACTCGGCCAGAGATTGTCTCGTCCGGTGCTAGGTCGATTCCACAATGGTGCAAATATAAAGTTTTTGGCTTCTAATAAATCAGAAACTGGTTTTAGACCTCACAAACCTTATACCATTTTGTAGATCTCATCGAAGCACATCGATTGGTATATAATTTATCAAGATTTGGTCAAAATTAAAGAGTATTAAACCATTTAAACCATTTTTTCCAGATTTTCGTTTTTAACTTTCTTATTTTGGGCCAAAAGCTAACATATTATATAGTATATACCAATCGATGCGTCAAAAATTTCCAATGAGGAGAATAGAAATAAAATGGACGGAGGTAAAGACGACCAATTGCAAAACCATGGGTCGGTTTTGACCATTAGGGGAACC
Source organism: Pratylenchus scribneri (assembly GCA_030063045.1). NCBI lineage: Eukaryota > Metazoa > Nematoda > Chromadorea > Rhabditida > Pratylenchidae > Pratylenchus > Pratylenchus scribneri. Next base: position 47,678 of record JAQSEB010000011.1, on the reverse strand, counting down.
TCCAGCAGTATTGAATGGACGGAGAAGGGCCATGGCGAAAGGCCGTTGGAAGGCCTAGGCCAGGATGAAATAATGCAGGCGGATTTGAAGACCACTGCAAAAAATCAGTGGCAAATCAGGGTTATGATATTCGATATAGGAATAATAATGGATATAACCCTAGCACTATAGCATCATGATTTTGTCCAGCGGCATTTTTCAATTCTTTCACCGTTTTTACCCCCAATTTCCTTGCCTTCCTCCCCTTCTCAATTGTTCAACCATCTATCCATTCATCGCCCCGAAACCCCAATTTCCGTTTTTCTTATATATTCCACCCAAATCGCCGCCGCCGAATGCCGCGCAATTTGCTGTGACAGATTGAGAATATGAGACTTGTTTGTTTATTGGATGCATTCAAGGTGAAATTGAGCCCACCAACCAACCAGCAGCACAGCAAGAGTCCGCCATCAATAATATCTCATTCATCATCAAGAAGCAATACCCTCGGACCAATATATATCCGTAGAAATAATTGCCGTTTCACAACAATTTATTTTAGTTCATTGTGTCCGTTCACAATAAAAATGATATCCTTGATTTACGCAATTTATTATTGCGCCCCCTCACCAATATCGACACAATTGCCGTTTCATATTTATTATTTATTTTGGTACATTGATTCCTTTCAAAATGATGCGTAAATCAATTTTCGTTAATTTATTATGGGTTATAAATAAAATATTTTTGAATTCAATCTTACATTTTTAAAATCAAAATAAATATGTAATATTTTTAAAATGTTGACATTTAACTTTTATTAAGAATCTATTTGTGCTTTAATATCTATAATAATTGTCCATTGAATATCTTTTATTATTTCATTATTAAATGCTTGTCACGATTTGCAGCATTATATTTTATTAGTTTATTAGTATAAGTTCTTTTTAATTTTTAATGCAAGATGGATTTTTATATTTGAGATAATAAAATTTTAGACACCCTATAATCATATTATTGCATTTGGGATAAATTCACATTATATTATGAATTGAATAGTCGATAGTCCAATAAATTATTATAATGCAAAAAATGTTGTAATTTTTTAATTTTCAATTTTAAAATTTCGATTGGAATGATTGTTCTATTTAAAAAATCATTTATCGTATATTTTTTAATTTAAAATAATTTTATAAATTATTTCGAAAGTTTTTTATAAAATTAATTTACCTCTTTCAAATGCACATTTCTTCCACATCCCCCATTTCTACTTCCAAACAAATCAATTTTTGACCATTTAATATATTACATGCGCATTCATCCCCCCCCCCCCCCCCCCCCTTAATACTCTCCATTTATTCATTATTTGCGTGCTTTTTTGGTCTCTTATATGGTCATTTCATTAATAAAGGATGAGGCGGCCCTATGCTTTATTTCTCTTTAATACAATTAATGAATTTGCGCTAACTAATATGTTTTTCTTTCTTCCCCCTAATTGTCCATTTTTTTCTTGTTCGGATTTATTTTTGCCTAATAAGTAACGGAAAAAGACACAAATCCAGCAGATTAAAAGATAATATCCGCTTCCTACATTTGCAAGGTCATCAATTTTAAAATTTTACAATAAATTGTAAAATTTTTTGAGACTCAAAATAAAGGGAACAATTTGGTGGTAAATTATTCCTTCCAGCACTATTTAAGCGTGATTTAAGCAAGTATATTTCCGCCCGGAAGCCGGAACTCGCTGCTACGGAAAACGAGCTTTATTAGGGTATACCTATTTATATTGCTATGATGACTGCTCGGTGAATTATTATTTCTTTCGCCTTTCTCGAGGGATTTTATATCCCAACATTGCAGAGACCAACCAACCAATCATAAAAGCAGCATTAGTGTTGGTCAAAGATGTTTTTGATTGATGACCATGGGCGAAAATTAGGGAACTGACTCTTCTATGTGTTATAATGATGATGACTAATTCCGAAATTATTTTTATTTTATCTTGATCTTTACGTCTAACTAAATCATTCAAAAAAAGCTTAAATAGAGCACATCCCATTGTCATTAATATATTTTATCAATATTTAATTTTATTTATTATTTATCATTTTAAAAAATTTATTTCTTTGAACTGTGCTTTATTTTTTAAGTTACTAATTTAATAGTGTTATTGGCTCAATCAATATAAAAATTTCTAAAAATATTTTTTAAATTTTATTTTTAAATTAAATTAATTTACCGATTTTTGATAGAGACCTCACTTTATTTTTAATTTAAATTTTGGGAGAAGACATTTATTCCTTTCCTAATATAAATAAAAATTAAATTTTATTTATTATATTATTAAACCCTTCAGTAAATTCTGTGGGGGGTGCGGCACATCTCGAATTTTATCTCAATGCGCAACCATACGATTGGGCTGAAATTTTGCCCAAAGATTCTTGGACATGTGCGCAACAATTTAAACAGAAAGATTTTTCACGGCACCGTTACGACCTCTCCTTGAAATTTTCAAAAACGGTTTAAAACCCATATTTTTTGAGGTTTTTCGACCATAACTCGGTGCGCTTTCAGCGCGCTAACGTGCGCCCGACATATATTGTGCAGTTTTGAAAGGCGCGTCGAATGAGCTATCGATCTCGAAATTTGGACAACATGCCACAGAGTTGTGCCGGTCTCGAAAGTTCGGCACAAAGTGCCAAAATCGAGATTTTTCGAATGGAACATTTTTATATGTCATGTGATATACCATTCGAAAGCCCATGAAAAACTGAGTAAAATGATGATGATTGGGCTCGCTTAGCTCGCGCTGCAAGCGCGCGCGCAGCGCGCGAATACCAAAAAATGACTAAAATGAGGGGCGAAGCACCAAAAATGACTCAGAGGTGGGAAAAACTAATAAATATGAACAAAATTATAATGTTGGGTAAAGTGAGCGAGCGAAGCGAGCTATGGGGGCGCGCGAAGCGCGCCGGCTGTTCGTGGGTGGGGGTGTGGGGGGTTTCAGGGGGGAGGGGGAGGGGGTAGCGAAGCGAGGCCGAGGCTCCCGGAGCGAGGGAGGCCCGCGGAGCGGGCCGACCGAGCGGAGGGAGCCGAGGCCGAGCGTAGCGGACCCCTCCCCCTAACCCCCCTGACCAACGAGAAAGTACAAACCGAAAAAAAATAAATAATTATGAAGTATAAGTTTTATATTATTAAAAGTGTATTTTTATATCTAATCTATAAAGAATGAAAATATTTCTTAAAAATTTTTATTAAATTCCGCAAAGTTCTGTAGAAAAATTTTGATGTAATAGAATAATATAAGTAAAAATATCTTAAATCCAAATTTTTGGGATTTTTTTAAAGTTGCGCAAAAAAGTTGCTAAGCACAATTTTGTTGCCATGCAACTTTATAAAAAAAATAATATTAAATTCAGAATTTACATCCTTCATTGATATATATTATTAATTTATTTCATGAATAAGTCGCGCTCGCTTAGCTCGCGCCTAAAGGGGGCGGAGCCCCTAAACCCTCCAAAAGGGGGGCGAAGCCCCCCTAAACAACAAAAAATGTACAACTCTAGGAAAAGGTTTTTAAATACTGAACAAACATAATCACCACCACACTACATGATGGCTGTTAAAAATAACTAGACCCGGGGCTTGCCCCCGGGTCTAGTTATTAAACCCTTCAGTAAATTCTGTGGGGGGTGCGGCACATCTCGAATTTTATCTCAATGCGCAACCATACGATTGGGCTGAAATTTTGCCCAAAGATTCTTGGACATGTGCGCAACAATTTAAACAGAAAGATTTTTCACGGCACCGTTACGACCTCTCCTTGAAATTTTCAAAAACGGTTTAAAACCCATATTTTTTGAGGTTTTTCGACCATAACTCGGTGCGCTTTCAGCGCGCTAACGTGCGCCCGACATATATTGTGCAGTTTTGAAAGGCGCGTCGAATGAGCTATCGATCTCGAAATTTGGACAACATGCCACAGAGTTGTGCCGGTCTCGAAAGTTCGGCACAAAGTGCCAAAATCGAGATTTTTCGAATGGAACATTTTTATATGTCATGTGATATACCATTCGAAAGCCCATGAAAAACTGAGTAAAATGATGATGATTGGGCTCGCTTAGCTCGCGCTGCAAGCGCGCGCGCAGCGCGCGAATACCAAAAAATGACTAAAATGAGGGGCGAAGCACCAAAAATGACTCAGAGGTGGGAAAAACTAATAAATATGAACAAAATTATAATGTTGGGTAAAGTGAGCGAGCGAAGCGAGCTATGGGGGCGCGCGAAGCGCGCCGGCTGTTCGTGGGTGGGGGTGTGGGGGGTTTCAGGGGGGAGGGGGAGGGGGTAGCGAAGCGAGGCCGAGGCTCCCGGAGCGAGGGAGGCCCGCGGAGCGGGCCGACCGAGCGGAGGGAGCCGAGGCCGAGCGTAGCGGACCCCTCCCCCTAACCCCCCTGACCAACGAGAAAGTACAAACCGAAAAAAAATAAATAATTATGAAGTATAAGTTTTATATTATTAAAAGTGTATTTTTATATCTAATCTATAAAGAATGAAAATATTTCTTAAAAATTTTTATTAAATTCCGCAAAGTTCTGTAGAAAAATTTTGATGTAATAGAATAATATAAGTAAAAATATCTTAAATCCAAATTTTTGGGATTTTTTTAAAGTTGCGCAAAAAAGTTGCTAAGCACAATTTTGTTGCCATGCAACTTTATAAAAAAAATAATATTAAATTCAGAATTTACATCCTTCATTGATATATATTATTAATTTATTTCATGAATAAGTCGCGCTCGCTTAGCTCGCGCCTAAAGGGGGCGGAGCCCCTAAACCCTCCAAAAGGGGGGCGAAGCCCCCCTAAACAACAAAAAATGTACAACTCTAGGAAAAGGTTTTTAAATACTGAACAAACATAATCACCACCACACTACATGATGGCTGTTAAAAATAACTAGACCCGGGGCTTGCCCCCGGGTCTAGTTTAAACCCTTCAGTAAATTCTGTGGGGGTTCAACAAATAAGAAAAAAATGTCTAGGCTAGGAACTTCGCCGAATTTTAACTGAATTCGCCACCGTGAGAATTCGCTGAAAATTTGCACAAAGAATCTTGATTTATATGCGCACAATTTAAACAGAACAAATTTTTGGGTCACCGGCCAAATCTTAGGCACTTTTGTCAAAAATATCTCAAAAATTGGCACTTTTTTCGGTTTTTTGGCCATAACTTTCTTCTGTATGAATGAAAGTTTGCGCTCTTCCTGTTTTTAGATGCAGTTTTGCGAGGCGCGTCGAATGAGCTATCGATCGCGAAAATCGGTTCACTGGCCGAAAAGTTGCGCAGGTCACGAAATTTCGGCATAAAATTGCCAATATAGGGGGGTATTGTTGGGAGTCATATAAATGGTTCATGTAATATACCATTCGAAAGAGCATGAAAAACTGAGAAGAATACAAATTATTTCACGAGAAAATATTAATTTGGAAAAAAGTTATGACTAAAAAATAAAAATTTCTTAATTTTTAAGAGTTAGACTTGGTTCGGAGGGTATAACTTAAGTGTAGTTTAATTAATTTGACGCAAATTTAGTATCATTTGATAGAGCTCATCGAGACGCGTGCATTGAGCCATAGATTAAGAAATTTGGTTAAGCACCCGAAAAGTTGTGCCACCTTGAACATGTGGGTACGGTGTTTATGGCATTTTTTTTCAAAATGAAAAAGAGCCGGAACGGTTTTTGTATAACTCAGCAAGTTGTATATCAAAATGCTCGCCAGAATATGTGCTTTACAACGCGGGGTTGCTTTCCAGATTTGGCCCACGGTGCGCGAAGTTGCATGCCGAAAACAACGGCACCCTATAAGGGGTGAGGGCCAAGTCATATAAATGAGGGGCGAAACCCCGAAAACTACTCAAAAAAACGATAAAACTTATAAATATGCCTAAATTAAGAAAGTTGTGATAAGTTGCGATGAGTTGCGGAGCAACATGGTCCATAAAAATGGGGCGAAGCTCCCAAAAACCCCTCCCAAAAATTCCCTCGAATAAATATCCAATTAAAAAGTATACATCTAGGAAATGGTATTCAACGCACTGGCTGTTAAAAAACTAGACCCGGGGCTTGCCCCCGGGTCTAGTTTAAACCCTTCAGTAAATTCTGTGGGGGGTGCGGCACATCTCGAATTTTATCTCAATGCGCAACCATACGATTGGGCTGAAATTTTGCCCAAAGATTCTTGGACATGTGCGCAACAATTTAAACAGAAAGATTTTTCACGGCACCGTTACGACCTCTCCTTGAAATTTTCAAAAACGGTTTAAAACCCATATTTTTTGAGGTTTTTCGACCATAACTCGGTGCGCTTTCAGCGCGCTAACGTGCGCCCGACATATATTGTGCAGTTTTGAAAGGCGCGTCGAATGAGCTATCGATCTCGAAATTTGGACAACATGCCACAGAGTTGTGCCGGTCTCGAAAGTTCGGCACAAAGTGCCAAAATCGAGATTTTTCGAATGGAACATTTTTATATGTCATGTGATATACCATTCGAAAGCCCATGAAAAACTGAGTAAAATGATGATGATTGGGCTCGCTTAGCTCGCGCTGCAAGCGCGCGCGCAGCGCGCGAATACCAAAAAATGACTAAAATGAGGGGCGAAGCACCAAAAATGACTCAGAGGTGGGAAAAACTAATAAATATGAACAAAATTATAATGTTGGGTAAAGTGAGCGAGCGAAGCGAGCTATGGGGGCGCGCGAAGCGCGCCGGCTGTTCGTGGGTGGGGGTGTGGGGGGTTTCAGGGGGGAGGGGGAGGGGGTAGCGAAGCGAGGCCGAGGCTCCCGGAGCGAGGGAGGCCCGCGGAGCGGGCCGACCGAGCGGAGGGAGCCGAGGCCGAGCGTAGCGGACCCCTCCCCCTAACCCCCCTGACCAACGAGAAAGTACAAACCGAAAAAAAATAAATAATTATGAAGTATAAGTTTTATATTATTAAAAGTGTATTTTTATATCTAATCTATAAAGAATGAAAATATTTCTTAAAAATTTTTATTAAATTCCGCAAAGTTCTGTAGAAAAATTTTGATGTAATAGAATAATATAAGTAAAAATATCTTAAATCCAAATTTTTGGGATTTTTTTAAAGTTGCGCAAAAAAGTTGCTAAGCACAATTTTGTTGCCATGCAACTTTATAAAAAAAATAATATTAAATTCAGAATTTACATCCTTCATTGATATATATTATTAATTTATTTCATGAATAAGTCGCGCTCGCTTAGCTCGCGCCTAAAGGGGGCGGAGCCCCTAAACCCTCCAAAAGGGGGGCGAAGCCCCCCTAAACAACAAAAAATGTACAACTCTAGGAAAAGGTTTTTAAATACTGAACAAACATAATCACCACCACACTACATGATGGCTGTTAAAAATAACTAGACCCGGGGCTTGCCCCCGGGTCTAGTTATTTAAACCCTTCAGTAAATTCTGTGGGGGGTGCGGCACATCTCGAATTTTATCTCAATGCGCAACCATACGATTGGGCTGAAATTTTGCCCAAAGATTCTTGGACATGTGCGCAACAATTTAAACAGAAAGATTTTTCACGGCACCGTTACGACCTCTCCTTGAAATTTTCAAAAACGGTTTAAAACCCATATTTTTTGAGGTTTTTCGACCATAACTCGGTGCGCTTTCAGCGCGCTAACGTGCGCCCGACATATATTGTGCAGTTTTGAAAGGCGCGTCGAATGAGCTATCGATCTCGAAATTTGGACAACATGCCACAGAGTTGTGCCGGTCTCGAAAGTTCGGCACAAAGTGCCAAAATCGAGATTTTTCGAATGGAACATTTTTATATGTCATGTGATATACCATTCGAAAGCCCATGAAAAACTGAGTAAAATGATGATGATTGGGCTCGCTTAGCTCGCGCTGCAAGCGCGCGCGCAGCGCGCGAATACCAAAAAATGACTAAAATGAGGGGCGAAGCACCAAAAATGACTCAGAGGTGGGAAAAACTAATAAATATGAACAAAATTATAATGTTGGGTAAAGTGAGCGAGCGAAGCGAGCTATGGGGGCGCGCGAAGCGCGCCGGCTGTTCGTGGGTGGGGGTGTGGGGGGTTTCAGGGGGGAGGGGGAGGGGGTAGCGAAGCGAGGCCGAGGCTCCCGGAGCGAGGGAGGCCCGCGGAGCGGGCCGACCGAGCGGAGGGAGCCGAGGCCGAGCGTAGCGGACCCCTCCCCCTAACCCCCCTGACCAACGAGAAAGTACAAACCGAAAAAAAATAAATAATTATGAAGTATAAGTTTTATATTATTAAAAGTGTATTTTTATATCTAATCTATAAAGAATGAAAATATTTCTTAAAAATTTTTATTAAATTCCGCAAAGTTCTGTAGAAAAATTTTGATGTAATAGAATAATATAAGTAAAAATATCTTAAATCCAAATTTTTGGGATTTTTTTAAAGTTGCGCAAAAAAGTTGCTAAGCACAATTTTGTTGCCATGCAACTTTATAAAAAAAATAATATTAAATTCAGAATTTACATCCTTCATTGATATATATTATTAATTTATTTCATGAATAAGTCGCGCTCGCTTAGCTCGCGCCTAAAGGGGGCGGAGCCCCTAAACCCTCCAAAAGGGGGGCGAAGCCCCCCTAAACAACAAAAAATGTACAACTCTAGGAAAAGGTTTTTAAATACTGAACAAACATAATCACCACCACACTACATGATGGCTGTTAAAAATAACTAGACCCGGGGCTTGCCCCCGGGTCTAGTTATTAAACCCTTCAGTAAATTCTGTGGGGGGTGCGGCACATCTCGAATTTTATCTCAATGCGCAACCATACGATTGGGCTGAAATTTTGCCCAAAGATTCTTGGACATGTGCGCAACAATTTAAACAGAAAGATTTTTCACGGCACCGTTACGACCTCTCCTTGAAATTTTCAAAAACGGTTTAAAACCCATATTTTTTGAGGTTTTTCGACCATAACTCGGTGCGCTTTCAGCGCGCTAACGTGCGCCCGACATATATTGTGCAGTTTTGAAAGGCGCGTCGAATGAGCTATCGATCTCGAAATTTGGACAACATGCCACAGAGTTGTGCCGGTCTCGAAAGTTCGGCACAAAGTGCCAAAATCGAGATTTTTCGAATGGAACATTTTTATATGTCATGTGATATACCATTCGAAAGCCCATGAAAAACTGAGTAAAATGATGATGATTGGGCTCGCTTAGCTCGCGCTGCAAGCGCGCGCGCAGCGCGCGAATACCAAAAAATGACTAAAATGAGGGGCGAAGCACCAAAAATGACTCAGAGGTGGGAAAAACTAATAAATATGAACAAAATTATAATGTTGGGTAAAGTGAGCGAGCGAAGCGAGCTATGGGGGCGCGCGAAGCGCGCCGGCTGTTCGTGGGTGGGGGTGTGGGGGGTTTCAGGGGGGAGGGGGAGGGGGTAGCGAAGCGAGGCCGAGGCTCCCGGAGCGAGGGAGGCCCGCGGAGCGGGCCGACCGAGCGGAGGGAGCCGAGGCCGAGCGTAGCGGACCCCTCCCCCTAACCCCCCTGACCAACGAGAAAGTACAAACCGAAAAAAAATAAATAATTATGAAGTATAAGTTTTATATTATTAAAAGTGTATTTTTATATCTAATCTATAAAGAATGAAAATATTTCTTAAAAATTTTTATTAAATTCCGCAAAGTTCTGTAGAAAAATTTTGATGTAATAGAATAATATAAGTAAAAATATCTTAAATCCAAATTTTTGGGATTTTTTTAAAGTTGCGCAAAAAAGTTGCTAAGCACAATTTTGTTGCCATGCAACTTTATAAAAAAAATAATATTAAATTCAGAATTTACATCCTTCATTGATATATATTATTAATTTATTTCATGAATAAGTCGCGCTCGCTTAGCTCGCGCCTAAAGGGGGCGGAGCCCCTAAACCCTCCAAAAGGGGGGCGAAGCCCCCCTAAACAACAAAAAATGTACAACTCTAGGAAAAGGTTTTTAAATACTGAACAAACATAATCACCACCACACTACATGATGGCTGTTAAAAATAACTAGACCCGGGGCTTGCCCCCGGGTCTAGTTTAAACCCTTCAGTAAATTCTGTGGGGGGTGCGGCACATCTCGAATTTTATCTCAATGCGCAACCATACGATTGGGCTGAAATTTTGCCCAAAGATTCTTGGACATGTGCGCAACAATTTAAACAGAAAGATTTTTCACGGCACCGTTACGACCTCTCCTTGAAATTTTCAAAAACGGTTTAAAACCCATATTTTTTGAGGTTTTTCGACCATAACTCGGTGCGCTTTCAGCGCGCTAACGTGCGCCCGACATATATTGTGCAGTTTTGAAAGGCGCGTCGAATGAGCTATCGATCTCGAAATTTGGACAACATGCCACAGAGTTGTGCCGGTCTCGAAAGTTCGGCACAAAGTGCCAAAATCGAGATTTTTCGAATGGAACATTTTTATATGTCATGTGATATACCATTCGAAAGCCCATGAAAAACTGAGTAAAATGATGATGATTGGGCTCGCTTAGCTCGCGCTGCAAGCGCGCGCGCAGCGCGCGAATACCAAAAAATGACTAAAATGAGGGGCGAAGCACCAAAAATGACTCAGAGGTGGGAAAAACTAATAAATATGAACAAAATTATAATGTTGGGTAAAGTGAGCGAGCGAAGCGAGCTATGGGGGCGCGCGAAGCGCGCCGGCTGTTCGTGGGTGGGGGTGTGGGGGGTTTCAGGGGGGAGGGGGAGGGGGTAGCGAAGCGAGGCCGAGGCTCCCGGAGCGAGGGAGGCCCGCGGAGCGGGCCGACCGAGCGGAGGGAGCCGAGGCCGAGCGTAGCGGACCCCTCCCCCTAACCCCCCTGACCAACGAGAAAGTACAAACCGAAAAAAAATAAATAATTATGAAGTATAAGTTTTATATTATTAAAAGTGTATTTTTATATCTAATCTATAAAGAATGAAAATATTTCTTAAAAATTTTTATTAAATTCCGCAAAGTTCTGTAGAAAAATTTTGATGTAATAGAATAATATAAGTAAAAATATCTTAAATCCAAATTTTTGGGATTTTTTTAAAGTTGCGCAAAAAAGTTGCTAAGCACAATTTTGTTGCCATGCAACTTTATAAAAAAAATAATATTAAATTCAGAATTTACATCCTTCATTGATATATATTATTAATTTATTTCATGAATAAGTCGCGCTCGCTTAGCTCGCGCCTAAAGGGGGCGGAGCCCCTAAACCCTCCAAAAGGGGGGCGAAGCCCCCCTAAACAACAAAAAATGTACAACTCTAGGAAAAGGTTTTTAAATACTGAACAAACATAATCACCACCACACTACATGATGGCTGTTAAAAATAACTAGACCCGGGGCTTGCCCCCGGGTCTAGTTTATATAATATTAAAAAAAATTTGAGTTACGTTAATTTTTTCAAGTTTAAGACTTTCTAGCCAACCGATTTTCGTGATTTTTTTTTAAAAGACGCACAAATCCATTGCGCATCTGAAATAAATCAGCCATCTCGAAACACCCAACCGGTTTCGAGTTATTAGCCAAAAACCGGTTTCAAAAATTGAACTTTTTTGGTTTGCCCCGGTAAAACTTTTTTCCTTTTGGTTTTTGAGTTTTGGGCCCGGAGAGAGGGCACTCCGCAAGAGTGTCAGCTTTCGAATGATATATGGTTTATGGGGTCTAAACTCAAAACCCTTGGCCCTACACGCTGCAGAAATTGGCCAACTCGGCACTTTTCCCTTTGTGGCTGATTTGGTAAGAAGGGAGGAATTGGGCGGAGGTCGCGGGTTCGAATCCCACCAAAGGCCAATAATTTTTTTAGGGGTTTTCGATGGTGGGGATCACGAATTTGAGGTTTAATTTGAAAATTAAACCGGTTTAAATTTTTAAACCGGTTCTGCGCGAGTTGAATTTTGATCAAAAAAATGCGAAATGGATTCTATTATTAAATATAACCCTTCTAGGGATCTTTTAAAGCGCGATAGCGCTTTCTTTCAACCCTCCCACATATTCCTTCCGGAGTCCCCTTAAGAACCAGCGGGCTTGCCCCGCTGGTTCTTACTTACTAAAAAATTTATTCTTCTAATTAATTTTTGTTATCAAGAAAATATTCAATATTATTTTATTTTTAAAATTTAATTCATTTAATTTAATTTAGTATTGTTGAGTTCATTATTCAAGAAATAATTAAAAATTATTACAAAATTTTCAATAAACTACTTCTTATTTTTAATTATTACTGAAGCCTACAAAAGAAAAACTTTCCCCAATCCTTTCAAAAACATTTTTTCGTTGACACTTTCCCTCATTTTGATCGCCTATTCTAATCCTTCACCGAAACTCTTCTCTAGGGGTTTAAAAAGTGTTCAAAATGTGTCTTGCGCAGTGGAAAAACCTCTTTCCATGGATTTTAAAGGGGCAATAAATGGAGCAGTGAGAAAGTGAGAAAGAAGGGCAACTTTCACCAGCAGATTCGGCGATGCCAGCGGCAACACCCACACAATTATTGACCTGTGAAAAGTAGCCAGCTACCAGCAACCACCAACCAGCAACCACCAAGGAAAAAAGCCGAATGATGCCAGCGGCAAATTGTGGAATAGGAAGGGAAAGGGGGAATATATGCTTCCGCAACCATTTCAAACCGCCCAAAACTATCCGTCTAATTTTTGCCTCTAGCTTTTTGACTCTCACTTTTTGGTTGCTAGCTAATTTGATGGGCATAATAAAAATCAATGTTTTTTTTTGTTCCCGGCTTAACCAGTCAAATAAGAAATTGATAAAATAATTATTATTTATTTTATTTATAAATTTTCCATAACCTATAGATTTTATTTTATTCTAATTAATAATTATTAAATTTTCAGAAATTAAATCAAAAAATCGTAAAAAATGTTTTCTTCCAAACGGAATAATCATTGTCCAGAGGGTCCATCAAAGCAATTTCACCGCAATTCAGCAGCTAATTTATTATGCCATCGGATCTTAGTGGACAAAATTGTGGGTAATTATTTAAAATATTAGGCTTATAGAAATTTAATTCTAATGAAATTTTTGGATTTACTATCAAATTAATTTCTCTTTTTCTAAAATTATTTTTATTAATATTATTAAGAAATTTGCTGAAAAATGATGCCATATAAAAATTTATTTATTTTTTATAAATTTTAAATATTTTTACCTAAATTGTAATTATAATATTAAAATAAATTACCCAAAGTTGATTGATTTATGGCTTCAACAAACATTTTCTAATAATAAATTAAACCCATCATTAATAGAAATCATCTTCTGCTCGAATCCAATTCCTTTCTTATCTCCATTCTATCTTGGGAATTTTTCTTTTGGTCGTTTGCCTTCAATCGCAAATGGGAAATGCATCACCTCCGGGCATCATTTTCGACGATGTCATGGCATCGGGAGATGCAGCAGTAGCCGGTGAAGAGGACTATGGAATATCGTTGCTCACAAATGAACAACGGGAACAGACTCAGGCCGGAAATCAGGCAAAACCAGACGATGTGGACAATGAGGTGACATTTTTAAACAAATATTTTTATTTAACATTTTTTTTCGATAAAATTTTTCCTTATACTCCTTAGTAACATATGTAAATTTTTGAAAAATTTATTTAAAATAATTATAAAATACATAAAAAGGAAAATCATATTATTAAAGCTTTGAAAAATGATAGTCATTATTATTATTATTATCTTACGAAATTTATATAAAATTATTATTTGATTTTTTCATGTTATTCTTCGAGACCTTTACTTTGTATGAGGAATGAGGATATGTAATAAATTTGGAAAAAGCTTTTGTAAATTATCTTCATAACAAATTAATTAAATTGATAATTTTTATTATTTATATTTCAAGCTGTAGCTGTTTTTTACTTTAATAGACCGTTAGGCGCATCATACGCTCAAAATTATTATCGATGTCGATGATTTTCCATTGGAAAATCATAAATTATTTTAAATATTATTGCTTTAGGTCATCCAATCGTTGGTAGACAATTTTTTGAATAAGGGCACCGTGGCGGAGGGCGCCTCGAAACAAGAAATTGCCGCTGGTAGCTCAAATTTGCCGCAAAAAGTGAATAAAGATGCCCTGGCATTGGTCAATTCCAGCGATTATTGGCGAACCCAAAATTTGGATGTATTTTTTAATATATTTTAATTATTATTATTTTTATAAATTTAGTTTCAAGGGGTTATTTTTAATAGAATTATTTAATATTTTATAAATTAAAAATTTGAATTTAATAATTTTCTTTTGCGATTTAGCCGCCAAATTCAATTTCGGACCCAGCCCGTACGCAAAGTTGGCTGTCCGGCTATTCCATCCAGTTACAACGCGTTTTGCAGCAAATGGCCTTGGCAGGATGGAATTATTTCACTGCTGCCTCCTACACAACAAAACAATATTTGGATGAAGCTGAGGAGGTAGGGCGATTAATTGTTTCTGAATAAAATGTATTTTCGATTGTAATGGTATTTCCGATTGTAATTGTATTTTAGATTGTAATTGTGTTTTTCGATTGTAATTGTGTTTTTCGATTGTAATTGTGTTTCCGATTGTAATTGTTTTTTCGATTGCAATTGTGTTTCGATTGTAATTGTGTTTCCTATTGTAATTGTGTTTCCGATTGTAATTGTGTTTCCTATTGTAATTGTGTTTTCGATTGTAATTGTGTTTCCTATATTGTGTTTTCGATTGTAATTGTGTTTTCGATTGTAATTGTGTTTTCGATTGTAATTGTGTTTCGATTGTAATTGTGTTTCCTATTGTAATTGTGTTTCCGATTGTAATTGTGTTTCCTATTGTAATTTTGTTTCCGATTGTAATTTTGTTTCCTATTGTAATTGTGTTTTCGATTGTAATTGTGTTTTCGATTGTAATTGTATTTCCGATTGTAATTGTATTTTAGATTGTAATTGTGTTTTCGATTGTAATTGTGTTTTCGATTGTAATTGTATTTCCGATTGTAATTGTATTTTAGATTGTAATTGTGTTTTCGATTGTAATTGTGTTTTCGATTGTAATTGTATTTCCGATTGTAATTGTGTTTTCGATTGCAATTGTATTTTAGATTGTAATTGTGTTTTCGATTGTAATTGTGTTTTCGATTGTAATTGTGTTTTCGATTGTAATTGTGTTTTCGATTGTAATTGTGTTTTCGATTGTAATTGTATTTTCGATTGTAATTTTTTTCGTTTGTAATTATGTTTTCGATTGTAATTGTATTTTAGATTGTAAATGTGTTTTCGATTGTAATTGTGTTTCCGATTGTAATTGTTTTTTCGATTGCAATTGTGTTTCGATTGTAATTGTGTTTCCTATTGTGTTTCCTATTGTAATTGTTTTTGATGGTAATTGTGTTTTTGATAGTAAATGTGTTTTTGTGATAAAAATGTATATAGATTTACTAATTAAAATGGTTTCGATAAAAATAAATAATGGAAAATTTATTAAAAATTTATTCAAAAATTTAAGAAATTGGCAAAATTCAAAGAACAAAAAGAAAATTTTAAAATAAATAACAACGAAAAATTATTAAAATAGACAACCAAAAAGCGTAAATAATCAACAATTCATTCCTTCCATTTTCCCTCATTCACCCTTGTTGCACACCATTTATTCCGATGTTGGGTCAAATATTTTTTCACTTTGAAAGCTTTTCTACAAATTGGGCAAACAAATGGCCTTTTCCTCTAAAATTTTGGATGAATTGTTAAAAATAAATTTTGCGTACTTCACATGATGGTGCCAACTCCTCTACCTCATTCTTCTTTAAAGGCCGGTCATCTGGATTAGTAATAAATTTATTCTCTATAAAATTTATTGATTAATTTATACTCACTTCGATGTGTTTTCATATGGCGTTTACAATTATCATTCCTGGCAAATTTTCTCTCGCATCCGGGCCAATCGCATTCAAATGGCAAGGCTGAAATATATGGATATACATTTTTATAAAATTTTAATTTAGCAAATTTATTATTAATAATTATTTAAATTCACATACTATGCTTTCGAACATGCAAATTCAAGTGACATTGCTTCATAAATGTTTCGCCACAATACTGAAAATATAAAAAAAATTAAATAAATTGTCCTTACTTCACAAGATAGTGCCATCTCCCCTTCCTCTCTCTTCTTTATAAGACGGTCATCTGGAATAGAAATAAATTTATTCCCTATAAAATTAGTTGATTAATTTATGCTCACTTCGATGTGTTTTCCTATGATTTTTACAATTATTATCTTGGGCAAATTTTCTCCCGCATCCGGGCCAATCGCATTCAAATGGCAAGGCTGAAAACATATGGAAACATTTAATAAAATATTTATTAATTTTTAACTATGCTTTCGAACATGCAAATTCAATTGCCACTGCTTTGCAAATGTTTCTCCACAATGCTAAAAATTAAAAATCAAATTTAATATAAAATAATTGTACTTACTTCACAAGTTGGTGTCATATTCTCCTCCGCTTTTTTCTTTATAGGATGACCAACTTCTTTTGTCAGCAAATCTTCCATTTCCATCATTTCCTCATCCGCTTCATTTTCATCTTCCTCATCCTCCACCTCATCTTCTTCCTCATCCTCAATCTCCTCAACAAATTCTTCGTCATGAATTAAGGCGTAGTCTTTTTCAAGCCATTCCTCAAATTGCTGGGCCCTTTTTGCACAATAATCGGGTGACATTTTCAACGTGCAATGATAGGTGTCCAGAGGATGGAATGGATGACTGTGGACAAAAAAATTATGTGAAGAAAAATTTAAATTTATTTACAATTTTACATTAAGATTTAATGATTTTACAATCAAAATAAGATTAATGAAATAAATTTTGGAAAAAAATTTTTGGTTACCAAAGATGGAAAATTAAAAAATAATCTCAATAGTTTTTCAAAATATTAAATTTGTATTTACTCACAATGTTAGAATGGCGCTCCCATCGGTGGGCAACAAAAAGTCATGGTTGAAATCGGGGCCAAAAAATGCGTGGAATGATTCACTGAAAAAAGGGGAAAAATTTTTAAAAATAAATTAATTTTAAACTTCCGAAATTTTATTTAAATTAAAAGTTAAATATAAAATTTTTTTTAAATTAGGAGACTAAAATTTATTTTTTAAATTTATTTTTTTTTCTATGGGAATGAAAATTTTAAGTAAAAAATAATTTTTCCCTCCCATAATTCCCTCCTAAAATCTCACCGTTCTCGCAAAAATTTTTCTCGAATATCCGGTTGCACCAAATGGGTGGGACAATCGATGAAATGATCGCAGATGAGGTAGACAAGTGGCACAAATGGGAAACCATTCAATTGAAAGCAGCAATCATAACATTCGTAGCGGTAGAGGCGATTGTGGGCTACGGATGGGGCCGGTGCTATTTCATCATCGTTGTCCTTAAGTGAAGGGGAAAAATATTAATATATTTTTAATGGTTGTTTATTCATATATAATTAAGTAGTAAGAAGGAAGCCAAAAAGTATGAATTGGCCTCAATTTTGTTAAATATTTATGCCAATTTTTTTGTTGTACAATGCCAAAATTTAGCATTGATTTAGGCAGGAGTCTAGCCAAAAATTTGATTTCGGAGAAGGGAATCTTCAGAATCAGATAGTCTTGACTCTTGAGATTTTATTTTTTAAAAGCAAATTCCACATTAAAAATTTTAAAATTTTGATGACAATTTAATTGTGGAATATTTTTAGGATATTAAATGGATTTTTCCTTTTTTATTTCCTATGGGGGTTCCTCCACACACACACAGTCCCTAATTTGGATTGGCCTGCACATTTTAAAATATTTGCATTTGCCTTCTCCAAATGGGGCATAATTTGGATAAAAAGTAGAAAATTTTACTTGACGGATATTCCTAATATAATTATTTAAGGAAAATCTTCTTCAAGAATATCAAATTGTGTATTGGTATACTAAAATTTCAAAATTATCAAATTAATGGATTGAAAAATTAAAATTAATGTAAAAAACCAGAACTGTCTGTGTAATCATTGGATGCCAACATTTATTGATTTGTTTAAGCATTCTCTTTTCAGCGGCACTCGATACGGGGTTAAATTTGTAGAGATGAATTCGGAAGAGCAGAAGTCGATAAAATTCGGGGCTCATGTAGCCAGCGGATTTTCTATGCTTTGCGTGAACCATTTGATCGGGCAAAATCACAAATCGGGAATGAAGTGTGCTAAAAAGAAATTAATGAATTTAGTAGAATTAAAATTATGAAAAAGAAATTTAACCAGCCGGGCATGGGGCAGCTCAATATTGTCGCGAGGCGGTAGTGCTAATTGTGCTAATAACTCGTCAAGGACTGAACCAATTTTCACGATTTTTGGTACCAAATTAGAGTAGAAGATTGGCTAATTTAATTATAGTCCAAAATATGAGAAACCAAAGGGGGGACCAAGCACTTTCCAAAAAAGCGGACCCAAAGTACTTACATAAGTACCCAATCACAAACCATGGTATTTCTTCCTCTTTATCGCCGCCATTTTTGTCCTGCTGTTCTTGGCTGTTGCATTTTTGCAATTGTTGTTGATCACTTGAACTTGAATAATTTTGTGGTATTAATTCGTTTTTATTATTAAATAAACCTTGACATTTGCGACTCATCATCATCAAATTCGCTTCCGCTCTCATTGCGTTCCCAATTTTTCATCATTGTTTTCGTCGCTTTGTTTTCTGCGATTCTTCAATTAATTATCTTTCAATTCTTAATCTAAATTTTTAGATTTTTTATGTGAAAGTGCAAAATAAAAATATGGATTAAGATAAATTTTTAATTAATAGACAATCTAGAATTGGTATAAATCAATGAAAACGGAAAGGATTTCTTTTTTCCAGTTCTTATTTAGCATTAAAAAATGCTGAAATCGTAGAGCCAAAGTTAATAATACGGCAACTCTAAACCGTTTTACTTATTTTTTGGCTTTTGGAGTTTGGATTGCGGAATGCCGATGCCGATGCCCACCGACGCCATGGTGCGACGCATTAAATTTGTCGTTTTCTCTCATCTCATCATTTTCATTTATTCCCTCTTCCTTTTTCTTCTTTTCTCAATTCTCTTTTCCAAAAAAACGAAATGCCAAAAAATTAAAATTTAAAAATTTAATGAATAATTTTAAAATACAAAATTTTTTTAAAAAATTTAAAATAAAAAATGACATCAAAAAGCATTTAAAAAAATCGAACATAAAAATTAATATATTTTAAGGTTGGCCGCGCCTTTCTCCGAGCCACCGCCCTACAAGCCGCCCAATTCAATGAAACTGCTTTTGAATATGGAAGCGCCGAACGAGTACAACTTTCAGTGTTGGCCCAGCAAGGCATGAACGCATTGGATCAGGCGGAATTGGCCGAATTCAATCGACTCCTCCTTTCCATAAATCAACAATTCACTCACACTCAATTATGCGGGGAACCAGGAAAGGGTAAGGCCGTAAATTTTTGGCATAAATTAGTATAACAAATCGAGTACTTTTTCAAAAAATGATTTCTTTACTAAAAATGCATTGAAAATTTCTCGTTTTTTCAGCTCCAATGGGCGGCGATAAAACGGCTTGCCTACTAAAATTCTCCGACATTCCAACACTTTTGAATGGGCCAAGCGCCGATGCCCAACAATGTTTGGAGCTGTGGCAGAAATGGCGCCTTGCGGCCGGCCCAAATTTGACGGCCAGTTATGCCGAATTGGTCGAATTGAGTAACAAAGGTGTGGATCGAGGATGTACTATTTTAGTTGTTGCAAAATTTAAATTTTTCTAAAATAATCCTTTAAATAAACACGAAAAATACCACAGGGAGAATTAAGTTCTGGCGAATGCGTTGGGTAAATTTCACTGTCTATTCTTTTTGTATCAAGGCCTAATTTTCAGCAATAAAAGTGAAATGCCATTCAAAAGGCTTAAATTTCCTCTATGATTTATTATTTTTAATTTTATGAAATCAAAAAATTTGAATGACTTTGCATTTGAAGAAATGTATGGGTTTCCTTAAAATGTTTCTAAAATAATCTAAAACTTGCGGAAAGAATTAAAATTAGCCAGAAAAAATCAAACTTTCCGAAAACAATTTTACTTTCCAGAAACTTAGAATTTACAATTATGTTGAATTAAATTATCTTATTCTCGTTCAAAAAGAGACGGAATTGAAAATTTTGGTACATGTTTAGGCTTCAAGTTCTCATTTGGAAAAGTTCATGAAAAATTAAGACTCTCTCCTCTGTGTGTTGATATGGTTTTGGGTTTATGCGGTGATTTTTTCCTATCCTATCCCTGAATGACCACCCTAAAATCTTGATAACCCATAATAAAAGGGGACACTTCTCTTTTTTTTCCTTCTTCACCAAAATGGGACTTATTAAATTTGCCAATAGCAAACTTTATAACATTTGGATTCATCAAAAAGGAGCTCGATTGAATGGATTCCCCGACGCTGGTGCACAATGGCGTGCCGTCTACGAATTGCCTGGGCAATTTGGATTTTTCCCCGAACGCCAATTGGATATTGGCCAACAATTGGACATTCTTTACACACAAATGGCTCCACTCTATGAACAATTAATGGCATATTTTCGTCCGAGACTGGCCTCAATCCATAGCAAAAAGGGCAATGAAGAAGTGGGAATGAATGGGGGATTATTAAAAATGAATTTTACAAAAATGTAATAAATTAAATATTTTATGGTATTGCTTATAAAAGGGGATGCAAGATTTTAACTGGAGTGAGTGCAAGACTTTAGTGTGAGAGAAACCAGAAAAATACATTATTCTGCCTCCCCCTTTACATAAATGACTATTAAATTATAGAGGAATTTGCTAATTCAATTCCAATCCGGATCTACTTATAAATCGAATCCTACCTATCTTAATAAATCCCTTTTGTGGATCTGCCCTAAATCTAATCATACACTACAATAAATCGCATAAGACTTCCGGCACTTATTAGCCGAGACTTTTTTGGGAATTCCTTTAGGACAAAATTACACTGATCATTTCTTCATGAGTGTGTCAAGGTTAGGATATTTTTTGGGTAGATCCGTAAGGATTTATAGGGATGGGTAGAATTATGAGAGTAGGTTTGGATTAATTAATTTTATTTATAGAAGATTAGTTTTAGTAGTTTAGATTAGTTATGTTGTTGTTATAAAGTCAGAAAAGCTAACGAGGGAGGCAGAATAATAAATTTCCAACAAATGCCCCTTCTCATTAAAATCTTGCACCTCACGTTAAATTAGACAACAATTCTCTTTTTTACAAATGAAATAAAATAAAAAGTGGAATAAAAAAATATTTAATAAATTTTGCCCTCAATCAGAATCAAAAAGCTGGCCAAGTCAGTCGGGATGGGCCATTGCCATTGCATTTGTTGAAAAGCCTAAATGGCGATTCATGGTCCGCCTATTACGAGCTGACCAAACCATTTGGGGAAGAAATGCCGGCGGAAGGGCAAAAAATTGCCAACGAATTGATGGACGCATTCCATGCACAAAATTACACGGTCCGAGTGATGTTTGCAAAGGTAAACAACAAAAAAGAAGGCAAATTAAATTGGAAATATGGCAATATTTTTGGATGTGAAATTTTTGAAAATTTTTGAAAAAATTAAATGATTTTATAAATCTTTTAGAATATCAATTAATTTACCCATAAAATCATGGAATTTACCTTTTTATCGGGTAAAAAAAAGTATTTTTTTTGAGGCCCAAAAACTAAGCCAACTGCCTAAATACATCTAAAACTAAGTGCTAAGTCTATTGCCAATCTTATTGTTAATCCAATATTTTATTATACCAAATTATACTGCCCCAAAAAAGGATTATTTATTTTAGAGGCGAAAAGTTTTGGGTAAATTCCATGATTTTTTATGTAAATTAATATTTTCCTATTTTTACTAAAAAATTAAGGTCTATCGTTTCATGAAATATGTTGGATTCGAGCGGCTGCCCAAATCATTTTGGACGAATTCAATTTTCACTCGAAATTGGGCCAAGGATATGATTTGCCATCCGGCCACTGCCTATGATATGGTCTGCCTAATTAATTATGGAATTAAAATAATTCTTTAAAAAATTAATGAATATTGAATTTTATTTTCAATTTTTTTTTAAATTTAACAGATGGATGGCAACGACGACTATCGGATCAAAGTTTGCGGACAATTGACTGAACAAGTCAGTAAAATATTTTTTAAATTAAATTAATCTTTTTTTCAAAAAATTAATGAAAAATTTCCTTAACAAAAATTTAATAAAAAATAATTTTTAATAAAAATTTTAATTTTCCATTTTTAGGATTTTGTGAATGCCCATCGTCTTTTGGCCAAATTATTCTATCAATATGGCTCCAGAAAGCAGCCAATCCTTTTGAGGGATGCACCGAATCCAAGGCATTCAATATTCTATTTAAAAAAATAATAATAATTTTCCCATAAATTTCAGCCTCAGTTCTGCATTGGCCGGCGCATTCAGCATTTTGGCTTTGAACCCAGAATATTTGCGGGCACAAAAATTGATTGGCCCCCAAACGGAACGAAATGGGCCAGCCGAAATTAATCGACTCTACAAGGAGGCATTGGAGGAAATTGTCAAATTGCCTTTTGCCATTGTGGCCGGTGGGCATGGGTGATGGGGATGGCAAGATATTGTAGGGAAAGAAAAAATTATTTATCAATTTTTGGAGCAGGAATTTCCATTTAATTAGCCAAATTGCAATTTTTTATAATTTTTTCGGTGAAAAAATATCAGAAAATAATTTAAATAAATTTCAAACATTTTAATTATCCTTCCTTTTCCTTCAAAGATAAATGGCGTTACGCCGTTTTTGAGGGCAAAGTGAACTCATCAAATTGGTCGCAGGAATGGTGGGCATTACGGTCAGTATATAATGCAGTTCAAATTTGTGGATTTAGAAAAAATAGGAATTTTATTTCTATTTGAGAAATTGAATTAATCAGGGTTCCCATTCGTCTTTATTTTATAAGAAAAGTTCTTACATTTAGACCCATGTCCTTAGAAAAGTGAAAATGTCCTTAAATGCTAATTGTCTTTATTACCTTTATATTGTCCTTATAATGGGAATTTCGGATCATTTTTGACTAAATTTTCTCTCTACCGGGCCATTTTTTTATGTCCTCTCTCGATGGCAAAGAAATGCACAAAATGTTGATGGGAAATAAGAAATTATTGCAAAAAATACATTCAAGAGAAAAATACAAGCATTCTCAAAAAGATTAAGATGAATTTTTGTATTGAAAATAAAAAATTTTACATGTCCTTATATTTTAAAATTATTGCCCCTTATGTTCTTATAAAACGGAAATTTTGTCCTTATAAATAGTTTTGACACGATGGGAACCCTGGTATTAATTATCCTTTAAAAATTACTTTTTATTTTTAAACTATTTTCAGACAAAAATATCAAGGAATCCGTGCTCCATCAATGGCACTGCCAAAGGCAATTGAATATGATGCGGTCTCAACCCCAGCAATCACCCAATTTCATGCACCAGCAACAAGGCAAAAAACAAAAAAAAATTAAATAATTTATTTATTTATTTTTCCTAGCAAACCAAAAAATATATATAAATATTTTAAAGAAAAAATGAAACAATTTTTTTCATAATTTTTTGCCCCATTTTTAAGGGATGCCATCGCTTATATTGCCCAATTCCAAGTATTGAAAAAATTGTGCGGTGGAATTGATAAAATTAGCCAAGGCTGTTTGCCAACAAAAAATGAATTCGAGGTGAACTAACAATTTTAAAATATGTTTGTTCCTTTCTTCTCGCCTTAATTTATTAACACAATAGCAGACTTAAAATTCTGAGATTTTTAATATTTTTTAATTAATTTTATATTAGGAGTTCATTAAAAAAGAAATTATTTTTTTCACTTTAAATTTCTTAATTTGAAGACAGTCTTTTTATTATTAAAAACTTTCTCTTACATTTTTATAATTTAATTGAGAATATTTAATTTAAATTTTTCTTATTTTAGAATTTTTATTTAATGTCATACTCAATTCATAAAATTTATGCAAAAAAAAAAATTAAAAATATATTTAAAATTTTATTAAATGTTTTAATTTTCCAGTCCGTGCATGAGGCAATTTCCCAAGGTGGCTCAATTCCCTGGATAAATGCCTTCGAAAAATTGACTGGAAGTCGGCAACTTGGTATAGAAAAAATTAAAATTTAAACAAATTTTAAATAAAATTCTATAATAGACGCTGGCCCAATGTTGGAATATTTTGAGCCTTTGATGGAATGGCTGAAAAATACGAACAAAAATGAGCAACGCATTTTGGGATGGCCAAATCCAAAGGGCGATCCATTCACGGAGTAAATTAAATTCAATTATATTTCTAAAGAAATAATTAAATATAAAAATATTTTTGATTTCCATTCAAAAATCTTAAAATAGAGAAGAATTGCCGGAATTACACAATGAATACCAAAATGAGAATCAATGGGCAGACGGCGGCAGTGGATTGGGATTTGGCTCGGATGGAAGTGGAGAACGCATTGCATTCCCGGGTAAAAATTATTTTTCCAAAAAATTAAATATATTTTAATAATTCCTAATTTTAAAGGTCAAAAATGTGAAAAGGGCCAAGAATGTTTGTTGGACTCCCAATGCAATGGAACAATTTGTGTTTGCCGTGAAGGCCTTTACACACTCAAAATTGCTGACTCATACAATTGTGTGCCCGGCGATCCGGCAAAGGTTCAATTAACTTTTTCCTATTTTTTTTTTCATTTTTTAATTTTTTGTTGACTTAAAAATAATTAAAAACTTTTAAAAATTAAAATTTAATTACTAAAAAATTATTAAAAAAATTTTTTTAGCTTGGCTTTACGAACGAAAATGGTGGATTGCTGATCGATTTGAGCGATAGAGATAAGCCTGCTGGAGGCGGTGGTAATGGCACAACAGAATCAGAATCAATGGGAAATGATGTTGGAAATGAGAAGGAAGGAAATGATTCGAAAATGTCATCATCAAATGGGAAAAATGTGCCATCGGTTACCAATGATGGGGGAGGAAAGAAGGCGACGGCAAATGGAACAAATGGCACGAATATATCACCATTTGGATGGATATTTTTGGCATTTTTGTTGTTGAATTCAATTCCCATGCATTTTATCCATTATTGAATTTGTATTATTTTTTTTAAATTCCAACTTTAATGATAATTTGTGTAAAGGATATTAAAATTAGTTTTCGAATGATCAGAGGACATTATGAATGGAATTTTAAGAAAATGACGAATTTTATTTGGATTTTGAATGATCAGAGTACATTGTGCGGGTATTTTTAATTTGAAAAGACAATTGGGATCTTGGAAAATTGAGTAATAAATTCACAATTTTAAATTTAATTAAGGGCCCTCCAACACATACAATTTTTTTAATCACATTAGCCAAAATTATAAACGAAGTCATTCTGTTAAATTATTGAAATTCCGAAGATCAGTTCAATTAGGAAACTTGATGAAAATTTGGTCAGATGAAAATTGGTCAACAAGAAAAATTGATCAAGGGAAACTGCTGGGTGCGGAAAGTAAGTCAATTGTAAAATTAGCCAATAATTAGTTTCCTTCTAGGCTAATGAATGAATTGCAAAATTCCAACTCAACATTAGACGCAAACCAATGAGCTCAAAATTTCACAGTCAAAAATAATAAATAAGTAATGGTTTTCAATAAATTAGAATCAATCTAGAAGGGACCACAATACCAACACTAATAAATGAATGTTAATTAGGCAATATCTCATAGTTGATACATTATTAAATGCCAAAAATTGGCATAATTGAACAGACAAAATATTAGCTAACCGGTTTCATTTTCGTTCATTCAATATGTGTTTGTATTTGTACTATTTGTAGCCCCGATGCCGCAGCATTTTGAGGTGGTGTCAAAGGAAGAATTGTTACATTTGAGGTATATTTACTACTGAACCCGTCATTATTATTTTCCCTTCGAAACCTTTGTTTTATGGCCATATTCTTTTTCTTTCAACTCCTACCCTTTTTATGGTCATTTTCCTACCGTACGGGTCCAATTCCCAAATAAGCAAAGGACCGTGCAAATGTGGGCGATTCCCGAATAGTGCAAATGTGGGCTTTTTCGACTTATAATAAATCAGAAGCCGGGTTTAGACCCTACAAACTTTATATCATTTTGTAGATCTCATCAAGACGCATCGAATGGTATATAAAATGTCAGTTTTAAGCCAAAAATTAAATAGTTAAATCGTTTAAACTATATTTTTAAGTTTTTGGTTTAAAACTCTTTAATTTTGGGCCTAACCATGACAAATTGTATATCATTCGATGCGTCTTGATGAGATCTACAAAATGGTATAGGGTTTATAGGGTCTAAAACCGGTTTCTAATTTATCATAAATCGAAAAAACCCACAATTGCACTATTCGGGAATCGCCCACATTTGCACTATTCGGGAATTGTCATAGCACCTTTTCCTCCCTCCCATCTCTTTTTCATGGCCATTTATTGACTGATTTTCTCCACTCCTTTTTAATATGCCTTTCCATTGTCTTTTTTTATGGCCATTTTCTTCCTCCCCCCCCCCCCCCCCCCCCATCAACAACTCTCCTCCATTTTTTCTTCTGCTGATCATCCTCTTCCCCTCACTCAAATGCCTTTATGGCCATTTTCGTACACGATTTTCCTTACTCCCCTCTCTTTTTCTATGGCCATTTATTGACTGATTTTCCCCCACTCCTTTTTAATATGCATAGTCTTTATTTATGGCTATTTTTCCCTCCCTCCCCCCATCAATCACTCTCCTCCATTTTCTTTTATGATCATCCTCCTCCCCTTCCCTACATTTATCCGCTGATCATCCCCCCTCCATTTTCTTCCCTGATCATCCCTCTCCCTTCTAAGCATTTGTTTTTATGATTTATATAAGACGAATTAAACATTGGGTTTTAAAGTAAAACTTGAAAATAATTAAATTTTAGATAGTCTTATATATTGAATAGTTTACTCATGTCTGATTTTCCCCGCTGACGGCTTACCAATTTTCTGGGAATCGAATTTTTGAATTAATTGTCTCCATGAAAAATAATATTTTAAAATGTCCTTTAATTAATTTATTTTTTTAAATTAGAGAATATATTTTTAAAATGATTTTTATTTCTCTTCTCCTATTGTCTTCGATTAAGTTTATCAAATCGGAAGAAAATTTATCCTATTATGAGGAAAAAATTGAAAAAATGCAGAAAATCATTGATCCAATATACGGAAACTGTAGTGATTTGGGCGAAACTTCGGAGAAAATGCCAGAATTTGATCCCAAAAAGGCTCTTTGCCAAACAATGAAAAATTTGAACAAACTTTTGGCCAATGCCAAAAAAGAGATCAAAGATTTACTGAAATCTTTCAATAATATATACAAATATGTCGGAGGATTGGAACATGCCAAAAGCAAAATCGAAAAATTACAGAACACTTTCAATAAAATTCGCAAAGAAATCTGGAAAAATGATTTGGGAGGATTGTTGTCGCATTATCAAAAGTGACGATTTAATTTGAAAAATTCGAAAATATTTTTATCATCATTAAATAAATAAATATAATTTTTAAGGCCAAATTTATTTTATTTAGTGCCAAAATATCTTTATTTAGGGAGTAATATATTATAATATTCAGGAATTTATATATAATATATATAATTAATGGTAGTGCTAGAATTCTATAGCTTTTGAATTTTATTGCCCTAAAACATTAATTCTCACGAAAGCTTTAATATAAAAAAAAATAAAAAATTATATTTTGGAATTTTTATATGATCAATTTTTTAGACTTTTAAACAATGGAGATCACTGGCTTGCCATTTACAATTTAGTTAAGGAGGAGACATGGAATAAAGAGAAAGAAAATGATGAGAATAACAGAGAATACACACCGTAAGTTTATTAATATATCTCTATATATTTTCGATATTTGAACTATAATAATTAAGTTGGTTTTTATATATTATTTAATGATAAATATTTTTTGCAATCAAAATTATTTTTTTAACACAAAAATTCTTTTTTTTATTACCAAAATAGTTTTTGATTTATAATAAATCAGAAACCGATTTTAGGCTCTACAGCTTTAATTTGTAGAATATATAATTTCTTGGTTTAAATTTTAAATTTTCTGTTAATATTATATTTTAATTTCCATCTTATTTAAGGCGCCGCAACTTGAATTTACATTTTCTAGAATTATTTACAAAAATAAAAAAGTTGGCGTCTTCTGATCCGAAAATGAATGAGATTATTTTAAAAATGCTCTTCACTGGACAAAGAATGGGGCCTAATTGCATTTAATAAAAGTTCAGAGGAGAAATTGGAATGGGCTTTGCAACAATTCGCTGTCAATTTATTTGTATATCGAATGGAAATACCGGAAATGTTTCCGGAAGGTGATATCAAATTCTCAATTGGAATGAAACCATAATTGAGGAAGAGAAGAAAAAAGTGTGTTTAAATTCCATTATCAATTTGTTAAAGTTTAAAAAAAATATGGATGGTATTTAATTTGTCAAAAAAAAAACATTGAAAATATCGAAAAGAGTATTGAAAATGTCGAAAAACTTATAACGGTTTAATGGTTTTTCCTAGCCCACAACCTTTTACCCAATCGATTGATCTCGTCAAGACGTGTCGATTGTGTATATTTTGTCATAGTTTGATCAAAATTAAAGGTTTTAAACCATTTAAACTCTCTTGTATGTTTTGGTTCAAAACCTATTAAAATATGACAAATTATATAATAATCGACGCATCTTGACGAGCTCTATCCAATGGATTGAGGGTGTAGGACAAAATACCAAATCATTATAATCTTTTGGATATTTACATAGCCCCCTAAACTCATAGCCCCTAAAGCCTAAACCCATGCCTGGCCCTAAACCTAAGCCTAGTCCTAATCCCTAATTTAAAAAAATAGTGCGCAATTGTCGAGTGCGCAAATGTCGGGTGCGAAAATGTCGCGGCACGATATTTTCAATGTTTTTTTTCTACATTTTAAATATTTCCCCAAAAAATATCTTTTTTTTTCATTTGTGTTTATTCTTTTTATTCGTTATTTTATTTTATATTTTGGGTTAAATTATATTTTTATATTTATTTTTTTATTGCATTTGAGTTATGACAATTAAATTAAAAGGATCTAATTCTGGGGTAATGGCAGTAAAGCGGATGTTTCAATTTATAATAATTTTAACCAATTTTTATATTAAAAACTGAATTATGGCAAAAGATTGGTAGAAATTTATCAGCGGTTTTAAAAAATAGCTAAAATAAAAATATAGTGATTTTTTAAATATTATTTTGTATTTGTATTTAATTTTATTCACAATTGAAAGTTTATAAATTGATTCAGCTAATATAACAACATACAACATCGACCTTTTATTGCCCAATTGTCCTATAAATATTTATTTGAGGAAAATTAATTCACATATTTTGCAGAATTCATTTATTAACAAAAAATATAAGGTTAAAATAAATAGTCAAATAATTCACATAAATTGCAAACAAATTCATTTAATTTTCTTCCTTCAAACTTTGATTAGACTAAGCGATATCATTCATAAATCATAATCCTCTAACTTGGCAAGTGGCGCAAACCCATACTTCTTAATTTCTTCTTTCTTTCGACGCTTCTCTTGACGAGCTTTCACTTTATTTCTTGTGAATTGCTCCAACGGTGCTGACACAAATCGTTCGGCCAGCTTGCTGCCAATTATGCCACCGGTCACTCCTCCAGCTGTGGCACCAGCAGGAAAAGCCGGTCCCGAGAGCACACCGCCAACTGCACCCCCAGCCATTGTTCCGACCCAACAGCCACCACCAACGACAACGCATCGGACCAAATACGGGTAAAAATTTTTTGGGTCCCTCGCACTTTTTAACGTTTTTCTCTTGTAATTATCCCAATATTGGCCGGGTCTATGAGAAATGGATGTAAAAAATTGGGTATCTATTTATACTTCAAAAATTATCTTACCGTATTTTTTTTCATTGTTTTATAATCAAATATGAATAAAAAAGAGTCCTAATTTAATTACCTAATCTATTATTCCAACCTATATGAATGGATTGAGGAGCGAGTACTTCAAATTTTTATTTTAAAATTTCATCTTTTGAGGAGTTATTTTGACAATTATTAATTTATATTAATTTTTAAAGCTATTCTGGAAAAATGCTTCCGAAAAAAGGATTTTCCTATATTTTATTTATTTATTTATCATCTCTGTGATTTATTATATGAATATCCTTTTTTTATTTATACCATCATTGGTAAAGTTAAAAATTTTTTTAATTCAATGGAAGTATTTCGGCTCATTTAAAAGCATTATGCACTCTTGCTCAAATATAATGCCGCAATTTTTTTGGTTTAATAAATTTTTTAAATTAATTTTTCTTCTGATAAATAAAAATTTATTACTTAAGTCTAATAAATTAAATTACCGAAGTTTATTTCTCTGCCATGGCAATTGTTCCTCCTGCTTGTATTTTTCATATCCATGAAATCCTCTGGTCACAGATCTGGCAATGAGTGGCGCCGACGCAGCACCCAAAAATGGGCCGACATTACCCATAATTGCCTCAGCATTTTCAGCTGGCAAAACAGCAGTGACGCCTTCTTTAATTCCCTTAACTCCATATCTTACGGCCACTCTTTTGGTCATAAATTCGGCAATATCTTCATGTTTTTCACCTGATCGATCGAAGATAATTTAATTACATCAGAGAATTTTTACTTATTTCACACACTATTTATAAAATAAATTTGTGGAAATAAATTCATTTTCTTTGAAATATTTTCTTTTAAATTTAAGGACATGGAATTTGGCAGCGTAATATTGACTAAATAAATACTATTTATTGAAACTTTGCAATATTTATTCCATTTAATTTAATTTTAAAAATGAAATTTTTATATTGAAAAATTTTGTCGTAAAATTTGTAGATTGTTGACTAGGGTTGGAAAAAGTCGGTTTTTAGTTTCGGTTTTTGAAAAAATGCCGGTTCGGTTTGAGTTTCTCCTATTTTCGGTTTAAAATATCAAAAAAGCCCAATTTCGGTTTGTAATTTCATTGATTTTCTCAAATCGAAACCGACTTTGTAAAACCCTTTTTGAGTACATAAAATGTGCTGTCAAATCAGTTTGCTCCTATGTATATATCCATATAACCTGTATCCTCATAAAATCTAAATCTATTCCAGCCTAATCCTTTAATATTTAAATTTCAAATCTGCTTAGTTAGCCCAAAATTTTCTACTACAATAGAATCACCTAAAGCATCTGCAAGTTGTGAACCACCATAAATCATCGAAGCAAAATGCATATCATTTTGGGGAATAAGGCTAAAGGCCAATTCGCCAATATCACTTTTCCCTGTTTTGTAATTTTTTTCTTTGTCATTAAGACCGGTTGATTGCCAATATTGACCCAATAATCCCGTTGGATGATTTTCCGATTGCTGATTTGTTAGGCTAAAAATTTAATGTAATTTTGGATAATTCTAAATATAATAAAAATAAAATTTTTTAATCCAATTCAATAGAAGATTAAAATATATTTTTTTAAATTTTCATTAATGAATTAATTGCGAGTAAAATAGAAAAAAAATAAAAATTGTACGCTTTTCTTTACTTCGTCTTTTATTAATTTCCTACTTTTAAATGAAATTGTCTCAAAAAAGCTATAACCAGAGCTTTCTAATAAGATGAAATTCTTATAATTCCATTTCACATATTTTACTCTGTCATAAACAACATAAATATAAGCAATCAAAAAATTTAAATGGAGTAAAATATTCCACAAAAATGTTTGCAAATTCAAATTAAAAATGGGATTAGAAAGAAATTCGAATAGAAATGATTTAATAAAATTCTTAAAACTCTGCCATCTCATTTTGTTTAATGCATTTTTAATTCAAATATAAAAATAAGAAAACATTTTTTGCAGAAACATTTAAATTTTTTTGGCGACACATTCTTTTATCGAACGTTTAGTTATTTTGGATAACTTTTTTATACTTTATCTTAGATTTGCCATTCGATTGAGCTCATCGAGATACATCGATTGATGTATTTTTGTCTTCGTATTACAAAAATTTTAATTATTATGCCGTCTAACACTATTTTGATTGATTTTTGGTATTCAAACCCAAACAGCCTTATATGTCATGCGCTCGACAAGGTCTATCGAATCCTATAAGATTTATATTGTATATAAGATATGGTATTAAAAGTTATTAAGCTCGCCAAAGAAATGCGATTTTTCGGCAAAAATGGCACTCATTTCAAAATAAATAAATACATTCACCTATTTGATGTTGATGGCATTTGTTCATAATCATTATTGCTATCAATGCTATTCCTCCTACTTACAGGCCCACTTTCTCCAAATCTATTATTTCTATTTGTGTCCATCACGCGGACTGGGGCTGCATCACGATGTGAACTGTAAAATTATAAAAAATAATTAATCCTCTGACTTTGATGAAAATACCCTCCAAAAAGTTCAGGATACTCAGATTGGACATTTTGCATTTCTCTTTCTGCAGCTGGCGGTGACCGATTGAACTTTTTTGGTGGGGGTTTAAATCGATGAGCTTCATAGTCAAATTTAGGAGGACTGTATTTAGAGAAAAATGTTATTAATTTCTTTAAATTTTAAAAATATTACAGGAAAATATGATATATTTCTTAGGTTATACTGTATAAATTACAGTATATACAATTTTTAGCATTGGCTAATATAAATCTCTCAATTTATAAAGAATTTTCACTTTTTCTATAAAATATTTTTATCAAAGTGATTCCAAAATCATCGTTTTTAAGGGGATCAAAAATTTAAATGAAATGAACTCTTTGTATATGTAGCCACTTGCTGCAGATGTACTGGGCAAATTCGGGTCATTAACATGAGGAATGCTGTTCCGAAGTGGTTTATTGAAGCCATTGCTACAAATAATAAAATTGGTAATAAGTTTAGTGAAATATAAATTTTGATTACATCGAAATAATTAAAAATTAAGAGCTATAAAACTATATCTAAATATTCCAAAAATCGTCAAAAATTAGTGGAAATACAATCCTGTTTTAGATGCTTCAATATTTTACCTTTTAACAAAGTGGGAAATTGTTTATATTTACATATGAATGAGGTTGTAGGATTAATCTAAGATGAGCCTTACTGCTTACTCAATTTTAGAAATAGGTACTTTTAAAATTCAATCAAAATTCTGGGATACTTAAATAAGCAAATATCCCACATTTATTTCACTTCAACCCAATTCCAATGGAACAATAAAAAAAAAGTATACTTGGTGAAGCCACTGGCCGCAGATGTACTCGGCAAATTCGGGCCATGATGAAAATTTCCAAAATGATTGTTTTCTTTTCCTTTAGGAAGGCCATCGAATTTGGGGCGATCAATGAATTTTTTAAATTCTGGAAAATAATTGGATTTTAAATTGGTCCAACAAAAAAAAGAAAAGTATTTAGATTTAAATATATTAAAAATAAGATGAAGTGAATGCTAATTGCTAATATCAAATTTTACTTATTTATCTGATTTCTACCTCCTTTTGGGGGGTCAATTAAGAAAAGTGAAGGGTCTCCTTTTGGTTCCTCTCATGATTATTTAGGGTTATAAATAGGGTCATTCTCCCACATTTTAACCTAAAAACCCTAACCGTAATCCTGATAACCCAAAGGGGAGAGGGGACCCTTCACTTTTTCCTTTAAAACCAGCAGTTCTTTATCAAAAATTATGAATTTAATCAAACTTCAATTCTAATACATTTAAAAATATCCTCTAGAATTCTTAACTAATTTTATCTATTAAATCCTTAAATTTATTTATTCTTTTTTAACGAATTTTCTTATTAGTATATCATAACCGTAGGACAAATTCAAAAAGCGACTAGGAGATGGATGGATGGGATAAGATTCACTTTAGAAATTTTATAGATTTTCATTTGCGTCCCAAAAAATATCCTCAACTAAATACCTGCTAATGCTTCATTATTTTGAATTGGCGAGAGATGATCGGCCAATGATTTGAATCCTGTCGGTTCGGTTGGTAATTTTGGCCTTGGTACTACTTGACGTCGTCTTGGATATTTGCTAATTGTTGGAGAGGAAATTGGCCTGCTAAAACGTGGGCCCATCCTTGGAAGACCTCCATCCACATCGTCCAAGTTGAGGCAAAGCAAAATGACCAAAAGTAAAATGCGCAGTAGGCGCCAAAATGGCCCATTTTTTAACATTTTATTTCCTATTAAAATTATTTATATTTTTTGAATATTTTTTGTGAATTTTTTGATAAATAAAAATTTTATTGGAAATGCAAAAAAATGTAGACTAAATTTCGGCAATCAAAAGTGAAAAGGAAAAGAAAGATGACCAAGGAATTTTGTGGACTATATTTTTAATAATTTATTCTTTTTTTAAAAGCCGTCTCTTCATCGAATTCCACTCTTCAAGAGTCCAGACTAATAAAAAATACTTTAATTTGATCAGTGATTTTCATTTTTTTGGTCGTTGCTTGCTTTCATTCAAAGGAATTTTCTGTTTTTAAAATCATGCAATGAATTTAAAAATGTAATTATAAAATAAGAAAAAATGATTAATAATCCTATATTTAATAAAATTTAAAAACATTCAAATATAAAAATCAAATGGAATATTGAGGAACGAATAGAAAAGTATAATAAAAAATATTTTTGAAAATTCACTTTAATATATAACCAAATTAAAATTTCTGTCAATTAAGAATTCATTATTTTCTTGTGAGAAAAAATTCAAAGTGAAAAATATGATTCATTTTTTACAGGCAAAAATTGTTTATTAATTTAAGCAATAAATAATAAATATTTTTGTCATTGTTAATATAATTCTAAAAATAATGTTTATTTATTTAAATTATAAAAATAGACTATTTTGTTGACTAAACTATTTTTTAAATTTATTAACTTCCCTAAATTTAATAAAAAAATTTTTGCAAAATTTTATTGATAAATAAAACAAAAAAATTTTATCGTAAAATGATTGTTCCATCATCAGTAAGACTTATTGCCTTCCATTCGGGTAAATAATTTTCATAAGATCGATCAGTGTATTTAAAATCAGAATTATAGTAGATTTGTGCATTATCCGGCATCAAATAAGTCATCCACCTTTTTGAAAATTAAAATTATTTATTTTAGTATATTATTTTGGCTGAATTAAAGTTGCATTTAATAACTTGGAAAATCTTCCTCGTATCTTCATTGCGGATTACTACAATATGAAATCGTCTAATTAAGAAAAAGGAATGGAAATTTTTGATCAAAAAATATTTATCGAATTCATTTCCACTTTGGCCCTTTTCGCTTTCAAATTATTTTAGAAATTATAAAAATGCAATTGATTAGAAAATTATTATTAATGATTTTTATAAGTAATATGTAATATATATGCTAATATCATTTACAATTTATGTCGATAAACTTCTATTCAGTCTAGAAAATGTTTTCCACCTTTCCTCTAAATGTAATCCAAACAACAACAAAAAATTTTCCCAACCAAAATATAAAATAAATGTAATTTTATTATTCCCGTTCCTATTCTCTCATCTATTTTTGTTTTCACTGTAATTATATTTTTATTGAATTTATTGCGCACCCAACCATTCCCTTTATCCAATGCAATAATAAAAATGCGCACACATTTTCATTGCACATTTTCCACCTGCTTTGCCTTTCCCCTTTAAATTGTACCCATTAAAAAATTGTTTACAATTTATTTTACGGCTCATTCAATTCATTCTATTTTTGTAAAGAGATCAAACATTCACCAAAATATTCACCATAAAATTTTTAACAAATTTTAATTCAATCCAACAGCAGAATTTCCCTTAAAAATGGTCCAATATAAACTTTATTATTTTGATGGACGCGGCATTGCCGAAGCAATTCGGCTGTTGTTCATCTACACAAAACAACCATTTGAAGATATTCGTTTCAGCCATTTAGATTGGGCCAAATGGACGGAACAGGAAAAATCAAGTCAGAATCAGAAAATTTAATCGGATAGAGAAAAATATTTTTAAGAAAATAAAATTAATTATAAAATTATTAATAAAATGAGATTAGCATTAACTTATTAGCCAAATTTGGTCCATTTTTACAGCTCTGATTTTTGTGAATTTCCAAAACAATTAGAGGATTGATTGAAAATTGATAAAAAGTTATTACAAAAAAAATCGAGTAAATTTCATTATTTTTGGCCATAATTTTATGAGCCAATTATATTTTAGTTCAATCATTTTGATATTAGAATACATTAAAGATAAATTGTTTAAATGGGAAAATTTGTTAAAAATGATTTAAACATTTTGATATAAAAAAATTTTCATCAAAAGATCCAAAAATTCACATAATTATTTGCTTTTACGAAAAATTTGGTTGACCTTTTATTTTTACTGTTTATCATAAATTAAGTAGATTTAGCCTTTCTCTTACCAAAAAATTTGCCACTTTTTCTCAAAATAATTCTAAAATTAACATAACATCGAATTTATTCAGAATTTTTCTATGGCAAACTTCCTGTACTCGAATTTGATGGAAAACAATTGTCCCAAAGTGCTGCAATTTTGCGCTATTTAGGGGAAAAATGTGGTAATAATTTTTTGTAATTTTTAAAATAATTTTATTTTTGAAAGGTCTTTGCGGAAAAGATGAATGGGAGAAGGCCAAAATGAATGAAATCATCGATTTCCAAAAGGATGTTCAAAACGCAATAATGCCGTATATTTTCGTGAAAAGAGGATACAAAGAGGGCGATTTGGTGAGTAATTTTGGGATATTATAATTGGGCTTATTATTTATTAAAAAAGGATTAAATAAATGAGGGATTCAGCAACAAATAAAATAAAATAGAGAAAAAAACCAGAATTGTGGAAATAAATATTGGTGAAAAATTCCAATTTTATAAAATTTTAACGTGATATTATCCGTCGTCAAGTGGAAATCCCACTTTAATCTGTTCTTATTGAATTTACTTAAATAGGAAAAATTATAAGCATTTCTTTCAAGAAAAACGATATTTTATCAATTTTCTAATTTGAATTCAAAAAAAAGTCAAAATAATTAATTAAAATTGCCATTTTCAATTAAATTAGCCAAAATTAAAATTTTTTTTGCATTCAATTTTTAGTCAATTTCCTCTCAATTTATTGTCATAAAAAATTAAATACTTTAATAATTTAAAAAAAATTAAGGAAAAACTGACTGAAGAATTTCGCACAAATGCCGATAATTTCTTTTCACTTTATGTGAAATTGTTGAAAGAATCTGGCTCTGGTTTTCTTCTTCCTTCCGGATTAAGCATTGCTGATTTTGTGGTAATTTCTCACTTATTGCATCAATTAATTTCATTGGCCATTTTTTACTAAGGTTATCGAATATTTGGACACATTGCGCAAATCGGAGCTGGAAGCGGTCAACAAATTCCCGGAATTAATTGAATTCATTAACCGCGTAAATTCTCTTCCCGAACTTAAGGAATACGTCGTGAAGAGAACTGATCCCGGCTGGTAATGGAATTGAAATTGGGCATGAATTTGATGACTTGAATTAAAGAATTGATGAGAAATATAATTTGAATGCATTTTAGCATAACATTTATGATGAGCATAATTATTAATCAATTATTTAGAAATACAATAAAATAAATTACACAAAAGCATTTTTATTTAATTAATTTTTATCATATTCTGAGATTTTTGGCTAATTTAGGTTTGCTAATTGGTAAATTAATAAGCAATTTTAAAGTTATGGCCAAAAAATGAAAATTGGCCGATTTTGGACAAAGGCAAATTCAAATAAGTCGCTGAATTTTTGGAGATATAATCTGATTTATGCTTATGTTTGTGTAAAAATTCAAATACTGTTGGTATTTTAATTTCATTTACAAAATTAAAATTTCATTTTTGCCAATGAAACTTTTTATAGGTTTAAAAATTAATCTATATTTCCTAATTGCTCAAATCATTTCAGTTTTCATTCAATTATCAATTTTTTGAATAATTTCCCAACAGTTGGTTTCCCCTCTCGACCATCATTTTGTTGGTCATTTGGTTGACCATCACAGAGCATAGTAATCACTTGGTGTCCTACCAATAAAAATTATTTTATTTTCCTTTCCAATTCCAATACTTATCATCCAAATGCACTTGGGCGGTCAAATTTGAATTCATTATTTACCATTACGGTTAGCAAATTATCACTTTGATTATTATTAAATATTTATTTTTGAGCAAATCCAGAATCCAGGAAAAGATTAGTTAAATTTATAAAATAGAATTACTCCCCAATTCTCATCCAATTTTTCTCAATTGCTAATTATAATTACAAATTTTTACTTTTTCTTTCCAATCAAATTAATATTTTTTTAAATTCTGCAATTAAATCCAAAACAACAAATTTTGCTGAAAATTTCTGCAATGCACTGCAGCATTTTGGCAATCGCCATTGGGCTGATGTTTCTGGCCTCAACTGTTTTTGCCATCCCAACTACGAATTCCACATCAACGGCACTTCACTGTTTCCATCAAAAATCTGGCTGGGACTTTTGGGACAATGGCAAATGCAAGAATCCGGAAAATGTTTGTGTGAAAATCAAAAAATGCCCAATTAATGATGGCCGCATTCGCGCGGGAGTTGTTGTAATACCTGTGGGGAGAGCTGCATATCAATGGCGATCAAATGGAGGAGGTTTACCACATGAAGGAGATGGAAAAAGACGATGGTTGGTTTTTGGATAAACAAATTCAAAATTTTTCAAATAAATTAATTTTTTTAATAATTTATTTATTTAAAGAGAAAATATTAATTATCCAAAAAAAACACAAATTTACCCAAATTTTTTCATTTTGTAAAATATTAATTTTTGAGGTAATATAACTTGGCCATAGCTTGGTATTAGGGCTCAGGGTTAGGTTCAGAGCAGGATGTAATTATGGACTCAAGACAAGATTAGAGAATCTTAAAAAAGTTTGATTTGGCTGGCCTCAAAAATAACATTTTTTTGACATGAAAGATTTGGATAAATTAATTCTTTTTTGGGTTAAATAGTAGACTTCCATAATTTAAATATTTGGGTATTTTTTAGATACTAATTAATATGAGAATCTGTTATCTATTTTGATTTTTAAACAATTTAAAATATTTTCTGTAAGATTAATTTAGTATTAGACAAGCTTATTATATTAAAATTATAACATCTTCATAAAATTTGGAAAATTTTGGAAAAATAGAAAAAATTGAGAATTTTTGTAATATCATATTTTTATTCTTATATAGAAGTGCGTGGTTGTGCCCAACGTGATATTTGTGAAAATAAAAATTGGCTGGCTGTGATTGCCAAATATGCGATTCGGACTATTGCAATGCGGCATTGGGCCACAAAAAAATGTCAATTGATGGAGGAATTATGATGCTGGCTTTGGCCATGATTCCAATTTGTGGCATCCTTGGCCATTTGTTTGTGCCGCAAAATTTGCTGATGATGATCGGGGATGATTGAGTTTGATGGATAAAAAGAAGATGATGAAGGATAATGGCATAAATGAATATGGTTAAAGAGGAGAACATTTTAATATTTTAAATGCGATAATGATAAAATGATGATAACTATTTCCCTTTCCAATTCATTCTTTATATTTTTTATTCGACAATAAATGACCTTTTTACAAATTTCATTTTTTCTAGTCTCTAAGAATTTACTTTATCTGCAAAATTTATGCTAAAATTTGAATTTTTGAATGTCTGATTGACTCTGATTCTGATTTGGATTGAGGATAAATTTGAAATTTGAAGTTGAAGGAAACTAATGAGTCCATACTCCATACTCGATAGTCGATACGATACACCATAAAAGAATGAGAAAAATGCCTCGGGGAAAAATGCGGCGCACATTCATTCAAAAAGTGAGTCCAATAAATAAATAGAAAGGAGGGGATTATTATTTTTTGATGGAATGAATGTCTGGGAAATTAACTTGGGGCAATTTATCGATGCAATGAAGGATTGAATATTTGTTGATTCTGTGCATAATTGTGGCATATTTTAAATTTGAATGGCATTTTCGGACAATATTCATTATGAATAATGCCAATCAGCAGGTCAATCCGAAATTTTATTTTGCCCCTATAAATTGCCTTATATTTGCATTTTTGCCATTCATTTCCCAACTTTCCAAATATTCTCAAAATTCTTCCTCATTTCCTATTCAACCATTTATGAAAGTAAAACTAGGGCAATTGGTGGACTAAAATTCCAACGAAATTACCAAAATCTCTCACCCACATTAATTAAAATTAAATAAATTTTATAAATTCTTTTTAATAGCTTAATAAATTTTGATTTTCCTATCAACAAATTTGCTAATCATCCAACAACAATTTTGCCAATTTCAATGGAAAATAAGCAACAAACAGTAGAAAGTGAAGGATCGTCGATTTGCAGCGATTTGGACCAATTGAATTTGGCCGATTTTGGACTTGATGAGGACTTTGTGGCCAATTCCAATTTTGCATTCGGCGAATTTGTGGCTACCGAGAATGATGGAACCGATGGGGAAATTGAAAAGATGAAGGTGAATATTTTGAAAATAATTTTAAAATAAATTTAATTTGCAGACTGAATTGGTAAAAATGAAGAAGGAAATTGAGTCTATGAAATTGGCAAGCAACATTAATTCCGATGAAATTGTCAACAAATTGGATGGAAAAATTGATCGTTTGGAGAAATATGTAAATTATTTATTTTAATGAAAAATTTAAAATACAATATGTAATGATTAATGAAGTTCGAAATTCAAAACCGAAATTCAACAATAATCCAATAAAAATTCATTACTCCATCTAATATTTTCCCTTATTAGCTTTTATCAAATTTACCGGCGTTCTGATGAAAAAAATTAAATTTTCTGAAATTATTTTTCTACTAAATTTCTTATTCTTCTAATTCATGCTAAAAGCCATTAATTAAATCATAATTATTAAAAATTCGATAAAATAAAACTATTTTTCATTTTCAGATGAATGATCAATTTCAAAAATTGGCTCAAGAGAATCAGAAGCAAGGGAAGAAAGATGGAAAAGATGATGAACAAAAGTTAGAAGAAATAAAGGAAGTGGAACAACAAAATGAAATAGGCCAATTAGAAATGCTAAAAGAAGAAGGATGCCATCAATTGAAGGTAATGAATGAAAGTGGTAAATGTAAAATTTCATCATAAGGGAATTGGCCAAAAATTTAATTAAAATTAAAAACTATCATTAATCTTTTTGGACAAAATATTTTAGAAAAATTCATTTTTAGCAAATTTAAGTACATATATCATTTTTGTTCGGTTATTCCATCTACTTTTTAAAATATATTTTTTGAAAATTTATATGAAAATTTTCCTTCTGAAAAATTGGAAATAATTATTTTTAATTGATTTTATTGAAATTAAAAATAAAATTATTTTTTTTTCCAGTCATATGAAACTGAACTAATGGAAATGGTAAAGTACAAGGAAATGTCGAAACGATTGAGCAGAATGTTTGAGCATGCAATTCCGATGATGCCCAAAAAGCATCAGAGCTCTGTTGAGGCCGCTCTTCAACGCGCAACAAATCTTAAACCAGAGGTATGTTTTTTTGGATAATTTCAATTAAAAAACAGAAACAAAATTAGAACGGATAATTATGTTATTTTTTTTTTAATAATTTTTTATATTTTCATTTTATTCCCTTTTCCCTATAAAATTTTTTTGAGTTCATAGTCCACAGCTCAGAAATTTGAATCCATCCAACATAAAATTATTTTTTATCAAAAAAAAATTTTTTTAAACTCTCGGGTTCGAAAAATATTCCTTAAATTTTAATTTCTTTTTTTGGTTA
The DNA here is from genome assembly GCA_030063045.1 of Pratylenchus scribneri. NCBI lineage: Eukaryota > Metazoa > Nematoda > Chromadorea > Rhabditida > Pratylenchidae > Pratylenchus > Pratylenchus scribneri. The sequence continues at coordinate 5,649 of JAQSEB010000011.1, read as the reverse complement.
CAGCTTAAATTCCTCAAAAAAATTTTCAAAATTTTTCGTTTTTTAGAAATCAATTTTCAAAACCCTTAAATTTATTATATTGTTTCCTTAAAATAATCTAATTTCCAGGAACTCCAATATTTGCTCGACATTAAGAAGAATGAATTGGCCAGAATGTAAATTAAATTGAAAAATGATATTAAATGATAAAAATGGTCTTTTTTAGGGAGAAATCGGATGAAGCAATGCATTTTCCAACTCAAAAAAAGAAAGAAGACGAAGAAGAAAAGTTGGCAAAAATGGAGGAAGAAATGGCCAAATTGGAAGAAAAAATTGACCAAAAGGATGAACAATTAGAAGAGAATTATGGTGAAATTTGCACACTGAATGAGGAAAATTCGTATTTGAAGCGGAAATTGGAAGAGAAGGAAGCAAAAATTGAATTATTGGAAGAAAAAATTGACCAAAAGAATGAAAAATTGGCAGAAAAGGATGAGGAAATCTGTGCATTGGAAGAGGAAATTGATGGGTTTAAGAAGGAAATTGGCCAGAAAGATCAGAAATTGGCAGAACAGGAAGGAAAAATCGGCGCATTGGAAAATGAAATTGCCGAATTTAAGGAAAAAATGGCACTTGAACAACAATCAACTATTAAGGATTTTGCCAATTTGAAAATGTGGGATGGCCAACAATTGGTTGGTTATTTTATAAAATTAAAATTTTTTCACAAATTTTGATTATTATTTAGCTTCCACCCTTCGATTCGACTAATTCTTTCAATACCAAATCAACAAAAGCACCAAATTCTGCTGAGAATGTCAACAAAACGGAACAGAAGAAGGCATATCCAAAGTAAGTTTTTGAAGAAAAATAAAATTTTTAAATATTATTTTTCAGTGTGTTTGGATATTGTGCCGGCTGTGAGCAAGGATTTTTGTGAGTTAAAATTACCAAATTTTAAATTGCAAAAAATTTAATTTTTGATAATCAATTAAATTATAATTTTACATTAATTCGCTTCATTTTCTAATTTTAGGAAAATTGGATTTTAATAATAATAGAAATATAATTTATTAATTATTTTATTTAAAATACTCCAATATAAATTTTCGGCATGATAAGAAGATGGAAAATTAATTTTTAAAAATACTAATCAAAAAGTAAAAATTGAACCAAATATTTAAAAAAAATCAACAATTTTTCCTCTTTCACTTTTTATTCATAATTTATTTTCAAAAAACATTTTTCACAGGCAAACTGATTGGGCCCGTCAAATTGGCGATCTTCAGTATCATGTTGGCTGCTTCGAATGCGATCATTGCCATCGTCAATTGCTCACTGGTGAAGAATTCAGCCAGGATTCCAAAATTCAACGTCATAATCGCCCACTTGGCAAAATGGTTCCCCGAATTCTTTGCAAAAAGGACTACATGGATTTGGTCATCCAAAAGAAGGTAATAAAATTTACCATCAATTATATTAAAATACAAATCAATTATTAAACTTAATTCAGTAGAATTAGGTTTAACTGATAATAAAATTTATTTATTATTATTGCGAGCTATTGGAATTTACAATATAAAAGACTATTAAATAAAAATTTTATAATTTTATTAAAAATTTCTAGAAAATTATATATGAAAAAATTATTAGAATTTCTAAAATTTAAGTCCATTAAAATTTTAAAAAAATCTCAAAGAATGTCTTGCTTAATTTTATATGGTATATTTGAATATAACCTGAATTTAATCAAAATTTGTCTATTTGTTAAAAATACATAAGCCATATTCAGTTAAAAATGCAAACATTGGACTAAATTGAGGATGGATTCATTATTAATGATGCGGTGTCAACACAATTCGTATACTCTCAATTCGTATACCCCCAGTTCGTATACCCCCTTTTCGTATACTGGGCCAATTCGTATACTCTTAGTTCGTATACTCCCACTTCGTATACTGGGTCAATTCGTATACTCACAATTCGTATACAAAGGAAAATTGAAAACTTATTTCTCTAAAATTTCAAACTGGCTTTAAATATCGAATTCATTTTCAAATTTTTTATTTTTAAACTCGAAAAATCATTATTCTGAATCTTAAAATGCTTTTTCCTTTGTATACGAATCGTGAGTATACGAACTGCTGGGAGTATACGAACTGTCCCAGTATACGAACCGGCCCAGTATACGAACTCTGGAAGTATACGAAAAGGGGGTATACGAACTGGGGGTATACGAATCGAGAGTATACGAATTGTGCTTGACCCAGGGTGACCCATTCACCTGATCAAAAATATGGCATAAGCTCTTAAAAATATGGAAAAATATGGCAAAAAATATGGCATTTTCTAAAAGCTTAAAATTTGATATAAATACTTTTAAAAACATTAATTCTTTAATTTTTTTCACTTTCTTTAACAAGTTTTAATTCGCAAAAATGACAGCGAAGGGGAAATTTTTTAGTCTGAATTAGCCGCGAAGCGAAAAATTAAACCCAAAAATGGCCGCGCAGCGAAAAATTTAAGCCAAAAATAGCCGCGCAGCGAAAAATTTCAGCTAAAAATGGCCGTGCAGCGAAAAATTTCAGCTAAAAATGGCCTCACAAAGAGAAAATTTGTCCAATTTGCCAAGTTCTCAAAAATATGGCAAAATATGGCAAATGCCATATAAATATGGCAATTGGGTCACCCTGGCTTGACCCCATTATTAATTAAACACTCCTAATTAGCTCCAAGAAAAAGTAAATAATTTAGAATTAATAAATTTTCGCAAAATTTCAAATTCTATGAACATAATTTTGACTTTTTTATTAAAAATAATTAATTTTCTAGCCAACTCAATCGGCCAATGCTACAAAAGTGAACAATACCGGGACCAAGAATGCTTTCTATGGCTGCAAATGGCAAATTGATTGATGAGAAGGACAAGAAAAGGAGAAGAATATGTGCGGATAACGGAAGTGAAATTTGGTTTGGTGCCCCTAATTTCGATGATTATTTGAATACTACCATTTGGTTAATAATGAGGGTTTATTAATTAATTTATTATAAAATCAACATTTTGCATGGCATTTTAAATGATAATTTCTTTCCAAAATTTCACAACAATCAATTTTATCAATTCACTTAAATTTATTCGTCTTTAATTTTCATTGAACATTTTAATTAATTTATTTCTCTTAACTTTTCTAAAATCCATTTAATAATTATTCTTTAATTTATAATCATAATAAATGCTCTCTTTGTTTAAACAATTCATTTAATTTTCATAATTTTTAAACCGGATAAAATTTAAATCATCGTCCATAAATTAATATTAAAATAACAAACACAAATAATAAAGAAAATAGGATTTATAACTTAGTTTGGTGAAAATATTCATCTCAAAAATTGGCATTTTTGAATGCTTAAAAATGGCTAAATCTATTCATTCATAATTTGCAGATTCTGAATTTGAATTTGTAGTTTGTATTATTCGCGGATATAATAGAGTTTCGAAATAATTATTCAAATTTCCATGAAATTTTGAATTTTTCATAAAAAACTTTAAAAAAACATTGCATCAAAATATAGCGGCGTTTTGATTATAATTTTAAATAAATTATTGGTATATTATGGAGGATAATATTCTTTATCATTTATTCGAAAGCATTTTTAAAAGTAAAATCATAAAATTGAAAAAATTCCGAATGAATTATTAAGTTGAAGAACATTAACATTTTCATGTGTATTTATTATAAAATTGATGAATTGTAATTGTAGAACATAAATTAAAACTTAATATTATTAAATTGAAGAACATTAACATTTTCATGTGTATTTATTATAAAATTGATGAATTGTAATTGTAGAACATAAATTAAAACTTAATAATGTGAGAAAAATAGATTAATAAGAAATGATGATAAATTGATAAATATTGATTGATAAAATATGATATTCAAAACAATCAAATTATACGGTATTTTATGAAAATTAAAGACATCAAAAAATTTCAAACTTCTTCCAACATATTATTCTTCCTTTCTCATTTGATTTAGATTCATTCAAAACAAACATTGGTCTCATTGGAATCCTCTGAAAAAAAAGGATTAATAAGACTAGCTGAATTTTGCAACAACTAAATTTTGTGGTAAAGACATTTTTGGAGATAATTTTTTTAACAATTTCCAACAAATCCACAAATACTTTCATCAAAAATTTACCCAAATTAGGTCACATATAAATGGCAAAAATTTGCCAATAGGATCATTTTAATAAGAAAATTGATTTGATGCACAAAATTTGGTTGAGCAAATTTTGCTTAACCAAATTTATAAAAATATTTTATCATTTTTAGCAAAATCTGCTTACTCTAGAAGATTTGCTTCACAAATTTTGTCTCCAATTTTGCATCCATCTGCTTCACGGCCATATCACATTCCATTTGCTGTATTTTCGATTCCAAAGCCAATATTTTCTCATCCTTAAGCAAATTGCTATTCTCCATTTCAGCGATTTCTTTTTCAATTTCGATATTTCCAACTCATTTTCTTCCAACTTATCCTCCAGCAATTTGTTTTGCTCAAAAGTTGATGTGAGCAGAGCAATGGCATCTTTTTTTCCTTGATCATTACAATGCTTATTCTAAATAAAGATATTATAAATGATTGCTAATTAATGAAGGAAAATATTTTTTTGCAGAAAAGAAAAACAGTTTTTGACTTCTAATAAATCAGTAGCCATTTTTAGACCCCATAAACCTTTTACCATTTTGTAGATCTAATCGAGACGCTTCGATTGGTATATAATTTGTCATATTTTGGTTTTTGGCTAAAAATTAAAGGATTTAAAACCAAAAAAATGGAAAAATGGTTTATACGGCTTAATACCCTTTAACTTTGGAGTAAACCATGACAAATCACAAATTATATACCAATCGAAGCGTCTCGATGTAATCTACAAAATGGTTTAAGGTTTGTGGGGACTAAAACTGGCTACTGATTTATTAGAAGTCAAAACTGTTTTGTTCTCTAAAAATATTTTTATTCAGCAAAAAAAATAGTGACCATTAATGGAATACCTTCATTTCCTGTGCCTTTATTCGTCGATTTTGAAACCATAGTTTGATTTGTCCCACACTCAATTCTATCTTCTCTTTTAATTCCATTATCCTCGTATTTGTTATATATACGGTCGAATAATATTCCATCTCCAAAATTTTCTCCCATTCTTTATTCAATTTCAGTTTAGAGTTGAGAATTTGTTCATTTTGTTTATCAATCTTCTTCTGATTTTCAGCAATTTTCTCACAAATTCATCAATATTCGTCTGCATTTCATCAATTTTCATTTCAATTTCATCAATTTTATTTCGATTCTCATAAATTTTATTCCATTTTTCATTAATTTTCTTCTGATTATCATCGATCTTCTTTTGATGCTCTTCAACAATAGGCAGTTCATTCATTTGTTCAACGTTCATCTGAATGATCATTTAATAACGATTTATTTAAATTATCTATATTATATTTTTAGATTGAAATTTGATAAACAAAACTTTTAATTGCTCACAAGGGAAATTCGTGAAAATTAAGCATAGAAATGTTTTTTAATGGAAAAATAATTTTTTAAAATACTTAATCAAAGGATATTAAAGTGATTAAGCAATTGTATCAATTTGAATATTTTG